>OW387137.1:45104866-46304866 GCA_936440205.1 Lepidonotus clava
GTCACTAATGTGAACAGATCAACGGTACCGAAATAAAAAAAAAATTATTTTAAAAAATGAAGAAAATGATATGGAGGGGGAGGGGTAAATATGAGCGGAGCCTGGTGGAATTAAAAAAAAAAAAAAAAAAACTTGTTGTCGTCACTCTCAGGAAGTTTGATAATTTTGAAGATGAAAACTCATTTTATTTTATAAATATATTTCCAATTAGATTATGCAATTAATTGGAAATATGATCTCTATGAAAAAGAATTTATAAAATGGGGAAATTAAGAAAAACAGCTAAATTATCCTAAATTCTGACTGTTCTCTTTCTCATTTAAAAACGTGTGTGACTGTGCAGGTGAAGGGTTGCAAATAGATGAAAATCGTGGGGTATGTTTTTACAGGGGCACCTGCTAAATAATTTCGAACTTGACTGTTACGGGTTTCAGCGACTTACCGTTGTAAACAACATGGCAGCCAGATTAACATAATTTGGGGCGGCTCCCATCGCACACAGAAAATATCTTTATTGAAATATATTTAAGGATATTATTAGGTGAGATTGGATACGTTGATGATAGTTGAGTTAGTCTATGATCATATTGTAGCATGACACTCTTTAGGAAACCTTAGATTTAGCTCTCATCACATCCAGAGAGCTTGCATCGTGCACTTGTTTTGACCTGTGCCTGTGGCCAAGTCTTGAGAGTGGTGGTGCAATCCCCAATAAAACTGAAAGGGCTTACTGGTTGCACAACCATTTATTACACAACACTTAACTATATTTACCTCTGTGAAATGTTCATCCCAAGCACTGCCTGCTGATAACGGAGGCTATGTAGAACTACGTGCCGAAGGCTACAAAATATTATATTAGAGTATTTAGATCTAAGACAAGGTAAGAGATGCATTCATGTCACTGGAATGGGTTTTGTGACCTGCCGACAATTTGATAGATTATTTGACAAGCGTAGAAAGAGTGATTTTCATCTGTTTCTTTCTTTTTTTTAAAAAAACTTTTTTTCTTCCCTTTTTTTTATCACAAAATGTTCAATCATTACAGATTTGTGCAAAGTTTACCCTAGAATTTTAATTCACTTTATAATCAGTTCTTTTTTTGTATTTATTTATTTTTCGTACAAATCAGTTAGTACAGAAAATGTACACATGTTCTCTTACAATTTTTGTTGAAAAAGTCTTCCTTTTATTTGTATGTTAATCAAGCATCCATTTATAATCTTGTAAACATATTTCTATAATATAGTGTTGATTGGCCTTATAGGGCCGTCCATATGGACGGCCCCTTATCCAGTTGTGTCCTAGAATTGGATAATTTACCATTTATTTATTTATTTATTTATTTGATGTCAACAAATTAAAAACTCTATATGTTTACTCCTTTTTTGGATCTGCCAAACAGCACAGCTCTGAGAAATATATCTGCCAAAAATAAACTGAATTTATTAACAAATTCGACATATTACTCTTTACCAGAATGGAACACACCCCTCACCTGGAGGACTTATCAAGAACACCAATCTCATCAAAAATGGCTGAGAGCTCAGTAAAAGATTCAAGCCTAAGTGCTGCAACAGGTGCAGAGGGGACTACAAACGATGACACTCAAACCCAGCGTGGAGCATGTGCGTCTAAGCGAACGCCATTGATCATGGAGCCTTATTTCGAACAAAGAAAGATCTGGCCGAGTCGTGGTAGGCACATCCTGGCCCAGTACGACGACAAGACTATTGTGGTATATCAGGCCTTCAATCATAACATTGCAAAATATGCTGTGGAACATCAACAGTAAGTGAACATTTAATTTTTCATAAAAAATGTAAATTTCAAAAATTGTCCAACCTTTTTTTTCTTTTCTAGAAATTTGGATTTTTTCTTTTTGTTAATGTTTTTCATAAAGAAATAATTATATTACTTGCCAATCAAATTTTATGAAACGAGATGGAGAATCAAGGCACTGTTAGATCTTTTTTTTGAGAGTCCAAAATAAGAAAACTTCTCTCAATACGCGGGAAAAGTTATCCGCTTTTTTTATCCGTAACACATTTATAAAATATAAAACTCCTATTCAAACGATTCGTTGATATTCTCTTTCAAGTCGCAGTTTAACACGCTCAAAGCTATACATCAATTATGTCTAATAGTTTTTTTCTTCATCGGTTTTTACTCTCAGGTTTGGAGGACCGCATTTCAGCTATGAACGTATGTCATGGATCAAGACCAATTTTCTCTGGATGATGTACCGGTGTGGATGGGCCTCAAAACAGAACCAGGAGCGGGTTCTGGCTGTACGGATCACCAGAGAGGGATTCGAACAGATTCTGGCTAATGCTTATACTCCACAGGTAGGCCATAATCAATCAGATTATATTGCCTGTTTTTAAGCTAAAGTTGAGGGCTACTATTCCTTAAATGGAAATTTTCTAACTGGATTCCAAGTTTCAGTCTGTATGTTTAAGCAAGTAAGAAGTTAATCTCGATTTCGTCCGACAAGGCATTACTAAAAGTGAGGGGATATCTTTTCTATACAAAAATAACTATAGAAAAATAATTATTGATCAACATCTGTTTCTAACGTGATTTCGTTAAAAGCATTATAAATACACATGTATTATTGTAGAATATGAGCAAAAATCTGAAACACCATTTCCTGCAATCAACTGTTGTTAAGGACTGTGTAAATGATTGCCCAAGATAAAAGATATCAAGTCCAACATCTAAATGTTCACAAAATAAAAGATAAGGCCTACCTTAAAAAAAAGATTGTTTCCTGTCCAGCGAGTGTCCAGAAAAAGACCCAGTCGGGAGGTCGGAAAAAGTTTTTTTCTCTCCATAATTTTTTTTGTTGGTAAGGCTCTAACTGAAAATTTTTGTTAAAAAAAAAGATTTTTTCAAAAAATGAAAAAAAATTGTTTCCAGTCGGCCCTTAAATACTCACTCGGGCGGTAAACAGGAAACAAACTTTTTTTAAAGGTTGGCCTCAGATTGCTAGTAAGGAATATGTACATTGATGATTTCCAGAATCGGCTGCCCATTACTAATGTATATATCCTTAACCGAACCACCTGAATTATATCTAAAATCATATAAATAAGTTAATACATATTTCTTTAGTCAAGACAAGAAACATTTTCCTTTTACAGGTCCAAAAAGAGGCGGGTCTGAGTACGGGGGAGATCTCGGTCCGTTTACAGTGGGACCCCGACCACCTCCCCAACTACGACAAGTGTGAACGGCGCGCCATACAGCTAGGAATGAAGGGAAAGGTAAAGCATAGCTAAACATTTCTAGCCAATTACTGTAGATCTTTCACACGGTTAGTGCGAAAAATTTTCTAGGCTAAGTAAGGTAAGCGCCATCTAAATTCACCTTTCCATAGCATTTTAAAGTATTCTACCCTGATGATGACGTATGTTGCTCCCCTGTAAAGTTGCATTTAGGATATTTTCTCTTTTTGTTTTCCTATTTTTTGATAATAAAAAATTGCCAGAAATCAAGTAAGGATGCAGATGAAATATGGGGTGTTACAATAATGAAAATACCTGCCAAATCACCAATTTAGATATCAAAAGTGTCCCGGTAAAGTCATCAAAACAGAATAAGAAATAAGAATCACTGACAGAACTCCCTTAACACTTTTTATCTTGAAAATTAATATATATATGTGGAAAACTACAGATATCAAGTTCATGTCCCATTAGCATCCCCGTTTAGTAGGAGGTTCAAATAACATGCATTGTAATTTCTTTAGTACAAATACTTTTAAAAAATGAACATTATCTTCCCACCTTGCATGATGCCCTTCGTGTTATTCCTTCCCCAGATACTTGAGAAGTACGGCAAGGAATGGGTCGTTAGTATCGAGGACGTGACGGATTTTGTGACCGATCAGCACCGCTACGTCCAAGTGAAGGACCTGCAGAAGTTACGGACTCCCCGCGAGAGGGTCTTCGTACCTGAGTCGAGTAAGACGAACGAACAGATCCTACTGGACACCGGAGAGTTAATGGAGGGACAATTTGAGTAATAAGCCCATCCCAGTTTACACCAACACGAAGGTTTACTATGAAATATTTTCAAAACTGCCTCCATGCTTATTCCATGAAGACACTTGTATAATACAAAATTAACCAAAGCAATCTGGGCGGCAGATTGCTCCTAAATTTGGCAAAATGTAGCTTTATATTTTGGCATTTCACCATAGGAAACAATGTTGAAGCCTGTCACCCTAGCCTATAATGGCCAACCCTATTTTGCCCTTAAATACAGCATTTTGATTGGATGGCAAACCTACAAATCTGTCAACTTATGAAAGTTAAGAAATCATAATGTTAAAGTAGTCCTAGAAGATAAAGGAAAACATAATTCTTGCTTATTTCAGTAACCCCAACTCCAGGAAACAAGGATGGCATATACAGTAATTTTGTCCAACCCTTGTCCTACCCTAGCATATATCCAATGTGGGATGGGCTGTCGTGTAGATAAGCATTTTCAGAGATAAGAATTTTCAGAGATGCAGTTTTCTTTCTTTTCTAGATTGCTGGATTTTTATATGCTGTGCCATAATTGTTCACAAATCAATAGGGTTTAGGGGAAAAATACATTTGCTTCCTGGCAGTAGAACATCTTCCGAACAGTAATTTTTTTAATGTCAGAATATAAACTATAAACTTAAAATCCGGATAGTAGTTTTACAAATTTACGGATGCTTTATGTTCATAGAGTAGAATTTTTGCATTATTTGTTATGTGATGGGTATCTTTATTATTTTCACACTGAACACATTGTCCATTAATTCACGCTTGCCAAATATATGCGATATCAACGATGTAGGCTTCCAACATAAAAAATACCTCTCAGTATGCTTTATTTGGGACGCCAAAACATACGCCCACTTGAATTTTTCTTTTGGTACAAATTTGCACATATTTTGTACAATTCAATTCGCTTTATTGTAATACACTTTCGCAATACTTTTTTTAACAAAGCATACACGAAAACAAAGTGTCCACGCTTATAATATTTCGAGTATTGACTGTTCATAGATAGATATTATGAATTTTAACTGTTCATAGATGCACATTACCATTACTGATTGAAAATAGATGAGCATGCTGAATATTGACTGTTCATAGATGGACATTATGATTGTTTACTGTTCATAGATGCAAATATTGACTCAACATCGATAAATATTCTGAGTGACGACTGTTCATAGATGCATTTTACGAGTGTTAACTTTACATTACATTACCATTATTGATTGAACGAAATAAACATTCTGAGTGTCGACTGTTCACAGATGTATAATGTTAGTTGAATGAACAGAGATGGACATTACCATTATTGATTGATCATAGATTAACATTCTGAGTGTAGCCTGTTTATAGATGGACATTACAAGTATACATCTGAGTCTAGTCAAACAGCTGAACAGATCAAACCAAATACGAAGGGTTTAACAGGAACGTTTTGGACTATCGCTGTTGGATAATGATTTTCAGTGATGACTAAATGTGGTGGGTATTTTGAGTAATGACTGTTTGTAAATGAATGGTACGAACGTACATTGTTAATAAAATAATGCATTTCTCTCAATTGTTGGCTGGTGAACATTACGAATGTGACTATTACTATTATAGTGCCTTTGCATTTTAATTGTTTATATTTATTTGGTTATTGATTTGAGCATTCACTGATAGTAGAATGACTTATGAATGATTCGAATAGTAGGCTTATACAAAGTTATACATGCATAAGAACGATATTACCAATAGAGATTGTGATACTTATTACCCGAGTAAATAGCATTACTTTGCCTATAAACTTTTAAAAGGTTGTTCTCAATATGTGTCTTTTGCGATGTGACTAAGAATTAAATGACCAATGTAACAGTTTATTTTGAATTAGTAGATCTGACATGTTTGCAGATGAGTCACTCTCTTTGTGAATGCCTATATTCTTAGCCAGTGTTAAGTTTACCTGTATGGATAGGTATTCCCGTTAAAGTTAGGATCATGTAATCTGTGATTACCTTTTTGCACAGATATAAAAAAGCCTGATAGGAAAAATGAAATCATTAGGTTTTTCCGTACCATATGACACTTAAGTACTTCTGAAAAAAGCTCCTGAAAAAAACTCAAAATTTAGGGTGCGGCTTAAATAAAGGGTTTTACAGAATATATTCTTTAAACCCACGTAAAGTACATTAATTTTGTATGGCCATTTTTCTTTAGCATTTTCAGTTATGATACGTTTATTTTTATGTACATATTATATAAGTACACGTTGGATAATGAAATATATGAATTTGAAAAAAATCGAATCAGGGAACACCAATGCAAATCCTAGTTAAGTCAGTAGGGAAAATGTCCTCAATAGTGCCATATGATATGAATAATAATGTCTATATATATTATGTATGCACTTTGATTTTCTATGTCAATAAAACTCAAACAGCAAAACTCGTCTATTTCTGTATTTATTACCATAAATATGTACATTCATAAGACTGCTACATATTGCACGTACATTCAACAATAAAACTTTTAAGTAATCTTATTAAAAGCACATATTGGCTCATGAACTGGGGGGGTCGTAGCCCCGTGGACATAACGTCCCAACATTTTATAATAATTATTATATCAATATTCTCCATTGCAACATGTTATACTTCATACATCTTAGGAATGGGCAGTCAGACTTGAGCAATGGAATCTCACCAATGCTTCCACCCCCATTATAAGAGAATGAACCGCTCCGCCTGTATTGTCAGAAGAGTTCATTCTTCTTAATGGGGGATACTTGGTGCAAAAGTCGCCTCTGCCCCCAAAATAGAAATGGATTCGTTCCTTTGTATAAACGGAAGGGTCCATTATCGATTTAAGGGGGTGGGGGGATCGGGAGGTTACCTTTCATTATACAAATAGTTTCATTCATCTGCATTGTGAATAAACATGTCCTGGACACAGTATCAAAACAAATCAACATCCCTTGCATTAGATGCAGGAATTTAACTTGTCTTTTCCCCCAAGCCCTTTTACAATAGTAAATAAACGAACCCCAACTGATATTTATTACAATCATCTATATATTTCATATCTACAGTTTCATGGAGGAAAAAAAATAATGGAAAAAAAAGAAAAATTCACAGGAGAGCATCCCCTCTCCTATTAAGGGCACACCGTAGATCCTCTCCATATTAAAGGGTAAGAATCTACGCTCCCTCTTTTCGGTGGAGTTTTTTTTTGGGTACTATATACACATTTGAATATTTCTCTCCAACGCCGTCGGTAGGACAATCATCACAGTCAAGAGGCAGTCCCGACTGGGAGGGAGGAGGAGGATTCGAAATGAAAAAAAAAGTTTTCACACAATAATAACACTCTAGGCAGGCCAGCCCCCGACTCCTGAAGTTTCGGGGGGTAGTAATAATAATACATTATGTACATCAGGTTTGTTTCTACACCCACCCAGCTCCCAAGACATGGGGGGAGAAGGAGCAGGAGGTGATAAGAAATATTCTTAAATTTAAGACATTTACACCATTCGCTACCGTTTATCATAAGATAATTACAATCAAAATGGTATAATAATCAATGAAAAATAGAGCTCTTTTTCCTTCAGTTCATTCCATGTTACGCATGCAGAAAAAGTAGCTAATACTTCTCTATTTTGAAGTCACTTAACTTTTTTTTCTCACTATTTTCGTCGCTATGGGAAGAGTGGGAGTAGTTTGTTGTTATAATATCGGCTTGAGAAAGACCAGTAGTAGGGTGAAATGATAGAAAAATGGGAGATGTCGAAACCCTTGCACAGGGTTACGTATAATAACAGCAATCAAGGTAGCAAAGTTCTCAACAGCTCAGTTACATCGTTACCCTTCTTTCCAGTATAATAGCAACAGGTCACATAATACAGAGGAGCCCAACTAGAATGAGTAAGAAAATCTACTTGCAACACAATTTTACCTTTGACTTTTTGGTATTTGCATTTATATTAACCGGCAGAGTAAATCTGTAACATTAATATTCTTAACACACAAAGGATTCCTATTTCAATCGTGTTTTTTTTCTCATGTAAGAAATATTTTCTTTTATACAATGTAATCAGAAGTCAACAAAAACTGCACTTTATGGTATGATCGAAAAGTTTACTCGATTGTTTTTTTTCTGGCAGTTTTTAAAGCACTCGAGGAACCTTCCCTCTCTGAAAATGATTTCTAATATCGTGAATATTCCCATATATTTCTTATTAATGAAGACACGAAATATATTTCTTATTGATTAAGACAAAAATATTGGCGGCACATCCAAAGAATTTTCACTAAGAATATTTTGCGAGATTATTCCTAAAGACTCATATTTCCAGTGCCAAATTTGATTTGAATTTAATCTGATACTATCTTATCATTAAATTTGAATTTAATCTGATACAATCTTATCATGGGAGAAAATACTTCGTTTACTTTCCACCGAATGGCTCATAATAACCCTTCAGTATAATGCTTAACAAATAAATCAGCACCCCAAAGTATTCCTCATATTTCATTATTGGATTTTTTAAGTGGACATCTGAATTGATTAATTTGTTTCTAATTAAAGCTCGAAGTGATCAATCCTTCCTCGTTGATCCATGGACAATTATAAACAAATATTTAATTCAAAAAAAGAATAAAATGTATTTACATGGCCATCCGCTTGGCAACGTACAGTAGTCCTTGAAGAACCGAGTGCATTATCATCGCAGTTTCTAGTACCCAAACAGTATTGATACTTATCAACAAACTATTACAAAACCAGGGAAAGCAGTAAAACTAGAACCACTATTCCTCTTACAACATAAATTATGTCCAGTCAGCTTGAGAGCTCTTTGGTCTGAAAGACCCAAGATTCATTATAAGGGCGCATGCACCTAGGGAGCGAGAAATACGTGTTGTCGAGCAATAATGAAAATAATAAAGATTTATGCTAACAGAGATGCCACTTCCATGCCATAAAAAAATACAGAGAAAAATTAGACCACAAAACCCCTTATCTGAACAGCAATCTTTAGTTTTGGCTTGACAGAAATTAATTATCAATACAATGACAGTTTTAGAATCCACAATTCAATAACAATATTAAACAGGTAATTTCACTTAATTTGGGAAAAAGTAAAGCCCACTCTCAATGCCCTCTAGAATTTGTATGTACAGAAGTACAAATAAACATTAAGACTTATTCCGAGTGTTAGAGCTTACCAAGCTTTATACGATTTCAGATATTAAATTTGAGGTGAAGAGGAACAATATAGAAATATTTGTTTATTGATACTGTATTCTGTTTAAAGGAATCGTTGATCAAAAAGAAAAGAAAAAAGAAAAAACGGGAAGTAGCATCTCTGGGCTTATGATTTTGGGGTTTCTTCTCTTAATAAGTAAGTCCGAGAAATAAACCAACTCATCAGAAATTGAAAGGATATGTTTCCTTAAAACTTGTCGGTAACGTAAATATGCAAAAGTAAATCACGTATCACCCTATTCGTTGAGGAAAATCATGCTAAAATCTACAAGTGTCCAAACGTCTAACATCCATTATTATTGTTCACATTTTGAATATTGGTACAGAGGTTGCGTGGCATAAATATTTGCATTGATTTATGCGTCTGAGGAAAATATAAGTAGCACTCTGCCAGCAGTAGCATGGTTTGAGTCAACAGCAATGAAACCAGGCCTTGGCAGTAACCCATAGCAGACCTCCCTGGACCAGGGAAACCTTTGAGAACAGGATAAATTACTCACATGGGGCATTGGAACGAAAAGAAACTAATTTTTAAAAAAATCAAAAAAAATAAAATTGATATTTTTTTTAATTGAAAAAATATTTTTTCAAAAAAAAAATTAATTACAAATTACAAAAAAAATCATCAAATTTGCCCATCTTTCACATAAGAGGCTATTTTTACATAGCTGAAAAAATAGCACAGGGGCGTATTACCTGCTGTGGTGATGCGATTACGTACGAATAGGCCGAACCCTCATATGAGCCCCACTGTACGCGCGAATCAGCAGATTCGACTCTTTGGTCTAAGAACTTTGTGCTTTACTTGCCTGTACTTTCTTTCCATCCGAATAGTCTAGGTCTGTTATTTGAGTGTTTTTCAATCAAATAAGCCCGTTAGCGACAGCTCATTTGCAGTCGAAACCTTCACTGACTTGGTTGGCTGGCGAGGCAGCCGTTGCGCGAAGCAGACTTTGACCACATCAAAGAAATAGGGCGACTGAAAAAAATCATCCCCCTTACTGACTGAAAGCCCCCAACTCAACATTGCATATCCACTACTATAAACATCAAGAGGTACAAAGGTTAAGGTTCTCGGAAAGAAAAAATAGACAACAAGCACTCAGTTGTACATAAAAGTGTCAAATATAATGATTTCTATATTGACCGTAATAATTCTATTGTGGTGATTGTGACATCGCTGTCGACAAGGCCGTAGGAATATCGCACCACGCAATTGCACTCACGCCCCACACGCTCGTAAACACACACCCACACGTAATTTTACACTCGTATTACAACCTTATGACCATTCACCTCTCTTTGAACCAAAAAAGAGAAAAAACAGGAAAAAAGGTAGAAATTGGCTTTAACATTCAGAAATGGATTCATGCAGACACACACTTTAGGTGCATAGAGCAGCTAAGTTCAGGTAGATGGCCAAGTGATTAGGTTTGAATTATTCTCCGGCAATCAAAAGTTACAGGAGAGGAGGGGGTAGTTATTCATTGTGGATAGGTTTTGTGGGTACGTAGGTTTCTATTGTTGGGATGGCACCTCAGTCGTAGCAGTAGGGAGCAGCGGCAACAGCGACCGGTGTCTGATATCGCGGCGTAACCGTTAACAAACAGCCCATATATTCACTGGACCATCGCAAGGGTCTGATTGTGACCATACGATTTGAAGAAGTCCTTTACTGAACCCATGATACACTGTATGATCATTTGGATCAGGTCTACAACAAATCAGTCTAATGGGTATCCCACATTCCAGTATCTGGTATACAGGACCGGGCCAATGCGATCGGTGCTTGTCTGCTAAAAATCAGACCATTTTGGTTATTGTATTTCTTCCAATGGAATGCTAAATGGGTACAAAACACTTGTTAAATTTTCACCATAACACAATGCAGCGGCATTCATTTTTGGGTATTGTTTGTTTTTCGGTGGGTGGGTGCGGTTGGGTCGCTTTGGCCATATCTCAATATACTTTTTCAGGAAAGCCTCATATATATTTTATTCTTAGAGAATCACCCTTGTAACAACTCCTAGCCATAGCGCAACTACCTCTGACCCAGCCGGGTTTTACCGAAGTGGGTTTCTTTGACTCATCACTTGCAAAAACACATAGGGGGCATTGTCTGCTCCCAAATTCCGCCATTTTGCCAGGGGGACAATTTAGTAACTTTTAAAGGTAAGTTAATAATAGGGTTTAGATTCTCGCAAAAAAAAAATCACCAAATACTTGTATGAGGTTGATGCTTATGATATGAATATGAAAGAATCCTGAAGTTACAATTTTTCTTTATTTTAATTTCCTAAAATTATACCTCAAAAACTACTCCTTGTCCTCTTGCCAAAATGGGCGAGTGGTGTTTCCACAGTTACATCGCGGTCTTCCGGTCACCCGACAGTAGCCATATCAGTGAACATTCTCAACAATATCACCAATACTTGGTACATTTGAACAAGTCAGATAATACTTAACACAACCTTCTGTAACCAACAATGAAGTTTTATCCCCATCTTTCGAATATCCCACATGTACATACAGTAGCGATGGCAAAGCGACACTAGCCTTGCCACTTCCTCGGGTCTTCGCAAACTGTTCTTTTGTGGATCGATCAGTCTGTTCAGGGTTGGTTGGTCGGTCGGTTGGCTGGTCAGTTGGTCGGTTGGCTGGCTGGGTTGGGTAGATTTTGGTGGGTGGAGTTGTCGCTAAGGCTAGAAGACCGACTCGGCAGACCGCGACAGCTGTACGGGGTGGGAGGGGCTGCGGGCAAGCCGCTTCTTCGGGAGGCGTTCCAATGTCTTGAGTAGAGTCGAGAAGTCCGGCCGGTCGTCAGGCTTGTATGACCAACACAGCATCATCACATCCTGAAAAGTGAAACATGACATATTAGATGATTTACCACCAAACCCCCCCGTCTTTTTGTCTTCTTCTTTTTTTATAATCTTAGAACGTAATCCATCAAATATTCATATGAAAATTTAAGCTATGGACCTCAGGATATGACTGAAAGAAGAAGCAACACCCTGATAACACTGAACGTCATACGTTCTGGAGAAACTAACTTTTACAAGTGTAAGCTGTCAGAGAGTCAGGCCTACAGGGTGATCCAGCCTAGTTATTTAATACATTTTAAAATAGTAAGTGTAATTTTTTTCTATGGGTGACGGGAAATATAAAACCCATTTGGACAGGTCTTTTCAACTTCGAATAACAACTGAAAAAAATAGTATTCATGATATCTGCAACGTCGCTGCAGACTCACATAATACACTCTTAACAAAACAATGCCGTCTAATACATTTAAATTTGAATTACAATTATCTATTATATATTTTGCACTGTCTCAGACATAGAGAAGACACTCTGAGATGAATGATGCCACCTTATAAATATTTCCTATTTAAATCACAATTATTTATTATATTTTTTACATTGCCTTACACATACACAATAGACACTCAGAAAAAAATTGAATTTGGACATGTTTTACATCTCAGACATACAGAAAACACCCTTAGAAATTGATACCATCCAATTTTACTAAAAAGATAATGAAACGTGGATAAAAGAAAGAGAGGGAAACTACTTTTTTTACAAGAAGGTACCATCTAGAGGTTGGCCCTCCCTACAGCACCCTAATAAATTGATACTACCCGATTTTACTAAAAGGATGGTGAAACGTGGCTAAAAGAAAGAGAGGGATAATAGTTTTTACAAGAAGGTACCCAAGGTTGTCCCACCCTCCTGCCCTGACTGTTGAACTGATGCGTCTTACCCTTACCTTGACGTCTCGCGAGGCCTGCACGCTGGACAGGGACTGCTTCATGCCCTTGCCCACCTGCCAGATGACAGCCTCGGGCGGCTGGTTCTTGAAGGGCCACTCGCCGCACAGCAACTCGTACCACACCGTCCTGAAAGGGGTACAGGGGTTATATAGTCATGTTTTTACTTATGTTTGATATTATGGGAAACGTGTATATTCCTGAAAGTGTGCAGGTTTTATGCAGGAAAGTTAGAGAAATCTACCTTTTTACTTATATTTGAAATCATGGGAAACATGTAAAGTTCTGAAAGTGTGTTGGTTTTATTTAGGAAAGTTAGAGAAATCTACCTTTTTACTTATATTTGATATCCTGGGAAACATGTAAATTCCTGAAAGTGTGCAGGTTTTATTTTGTAACTGTATGGAAATCTACGTCTTTAATCATATTTGATATCATAGGAAATATGATTTCTTAATTTCTCATATTTTTGAAAAGTATAAACACAGAGAACCAGCTACGTTTTGAACAAGTATTATGAAATTTGTTAATTATATCTTATAACTTATATATTAGGACAATATTTGTTGCTGCCATGACCTAAGTCTGGAAGTTTGTGGATTGCGTAAAACTAATATCACGTCTTATCATAATTATTTAGGCTTATGAATATGCCTTGTTAAGAGTTTTTGTTTAAGGGTGTGACTATATTAGGAATTACAAAATCTAGTATTGTGTCACCAGTCATAACGATAAAATCCATACAAATTCTTAACCCTTTCCCTCTGGATGAAATTTGCAGACACCAACCCCTGCAACGTCTATAACTGTAGCATACCAGTTGGCTCCTGGGAGAGAACAATTAGATGCAAAAAAAGTACGAGTTCTTACCCAAAGGCGTACACGTCGGAGGCTTCGGTGAAGGGTAGGTCCATGTCCATGCGGTTACTGGCCCGGAGTGAGCGTGTGATCTCGGGCGACAAGTAACACAACCAGCCGGGAGGTATACTCAGGTAGTCCCCTTTCCTGAGGACCAAGGGTAGAACAAGGAGTTAAATCCAGCAAACAAAACGAAACGATGGACCAGGTATGCAAGTTATGAATGATTAAATCTGAAATCTAAATTATGAAATCTCTGGTGCTCATGAAAACCTAAATATTTTAGTTTGGCGTGTTTCTTTTATATTCATTCTTTCTTATATATTTCTTTTGAAAAAACTTAAAGAAATCTAAAAACGTATATTCCTGAACAATTACAAAAGCTCTGATTATCATTTTGTATTCATAATTCTTTTTTTTTAACCAGCATAGCCCAAAAAGCAATGGCAACGTCTACCGTTTTTACTGTAAACGTCGGAAATAGCGAGAAAAACGTTGGACAAAATTTGTATGATTAAAAGAATACTCTCTCCCGATATCAAGAGCACTTTAGTTAACAGGACATAAATGTCCGACTTGACTTAAAATATCTGACATAAAACTCCCCCACATCGGAAACAATAACAAATATCCAACAGATTTTTAGTAAACAATGACATAGTTCTTGCGCATTCTGAAGGCGACTTTTTCTGATTTAATGCGCATTGTCACTTACAATTTGCGGCTGCCGTGGCAGAGTTTGGTGACGCTGAAGAGGCCGAAGTCGGTGAGCACCACTTTCCCCGGTTCCACAAAAATGTTCTTGGTTTTCAGGTCCTTGTGCACAATTCCTTTGGCGTGTAAATAACCCATGCCCTGCAAAAGAAACAGTTATGTTTGTTTTAATGACAAATTGGTAACACATCTAAATATCTTCGTGTATACATGCATAAAACTGGGTTATCACACTACAAACTCGATTTGAAAAAAGCATACAAAATCTTTATATCTTAAATGATATAAATCCTTCATAAATTGTACTACTTTATATAAGAAAAATATGAGGGTCAGACGAGGATATGGAATTATTTTTCCAATGAAATAGATAGGGGGACACTTCTGAGATAACCTATATTAAATGGCAAGTCACAGACACTATATATAATATATGTATGAAATATATGTTTATATGATGTAGGAGTAAAATATATTCACACTAAAAAAGTATATTATTGTAACTTTGAACTTACCTGTGCTATTTGTGACGCTATGATGACGCTCCGGTTCAGAGCGAACTTCTCCTTCCGCATGTGTATGTGGGTGTATAGCGTTTGCCCTTTACACAAACTGCAACAACAAACGATCGACAGTTAACATATGACAATGTGCTCTGTACATCAAGGTTGTAAGAAGGGGCAGCAATCTTCCTTGACCTTCGCTGATGGGCTAGACTTTATAAAGATAAATTAATCTAAACCTGCGATGTCTGTGACAGTCACTCAGTATGTTCTAACACTGTGTAATAACTCGAATCATAATGTAATTAATTGTACATGATTAATAGCCCCTAAAAAGTCATTAACCTCTTGCTTTTTTTCTTTGGTCCACAGTGGTTGACTTTTGATACCAACCTTTCCATATAGGTTATATTAAGGTGTGGTGGTTTCACACTTACCCTGTGACTAATGCACTAGTCAGAGATGCCACTCTTCAAACATGAAAATAGTGAAACTACATTTCCGTATTTTAGTACAGAAACAACTAAGGTAGCCTTTACTTCAGTATTAAAGTTCTGATACACCTACCTGGTGACTATAGCAAGGTGCGGTGGTTTCATACAGGCCCCCATGAAGAGGACCAGGTTCTGGTGGCGCGTTTTGCGTAGCATGGCCACCTCGAGTTTGAAGACCTGCAGCTGAAGCTGGTTGTCCATGTCGGGGTCCATGTTCAGCATTTTGATGGCCACGTCCCCGTGCCAGTTCCCCCTGAAACACACAAGTTTGAATCATGGTTTATTACTTTTCATGAATAATTGTTTTTCATTCATTTTCCTTTTTTTTAAGGATAAGGGCATGCTCTCGATGAAGTTCAAGTACTGCTGTATTACTAAAACAGTGTCTAGAGTTGGCAAAAAGACTAGTTAAAGGATTTTCAATATAACACTGGAATTTCCGCAAACATTATCCTGTAATAAAAGCCATCCATATTACAAACGACAGTCTTGTGGTTTTGAATATACTATCATCCTTCAAATAATTATTTTAGTTTCCCCATGTTTTATTAGACAGAAACATTTTTTCCTGTCGCTATGGAAAATACGGAAAACTGAGGATTCGCCTCATTTTTTTAAAGTCAATATAAAAGCAAATTTTGGGTAAAAAATTACTTTTTAGTTCTGAAACAAGAATAGTTTGTGAATAGAGCAAGACCTCAAGGATATCTAGGTATGTAGTTCAACCTTATTAATTCGATGATACCGACGTTTCTGACTACACCGGTCCTTCTTCAGGGATTTTCATCTTGCTTTTGCATAACGTTTAGTGGGTGGATTAGGGTAATGAGAGTGGACATTGACTTACTTATATACAGTCCCGAACCTCCCCGTGCCCAGCTCGTCCCCACGAACCAGGTCTTCGTATGGAATGTGCCATTCTTTCAGTGTGATGGATATCTGAGAAAAAAAAGAAAGAAGAATGTTAACAATATCTAACAAAGTTGTACAAAGACTGACATATACTAGTATTCAACTGTATTGAGATAAATGAACCATAGTTTCTGTTCATTTTTCTGGCTGTATAGTTTTTGCTTTTCTTTTAGTAATTTGAATCTAACTAGTTACACACAGTACAGTCTCTTGTGTTAAAATTCTGAGTAACAATTGCCAGTTATACCAGGAGTATTTTTCTATTTCGGCCGCACTGAAGCTTATGTGCATTAACATTATACATGTACAATGTATTAGTTCTAGGCAGCCTGAAAATAGCCACTCTTCTACTCTTTTCTTCTGGTTTTGGTAATTAAATGATACATAAGAAAATTCCACAAAATATGATTTTGCATACAGCTAAGGAATATTGCAAAAAAAACAAGCAATTTTGTAACGAACTAATCAAAACAAACGAACACCATGCTTTCAAACTGATGCCAACACATGCTTCTCTTGAAAAGATTTTTTAAGTGCCTTTCATTTGCGAATACATTGGCACAGAATTTATTGTTCCTATTCTTTGTTTTATTTTACCCAAATGAAATATATTGATCTATGGCAATGAGTGTTACTTTCTGCTTATTTATGCATTACAACACCGCCCATTCAAAAATTGGAGCCTGCATTATAACAGCTTTGATCTAGGAAAGCTAAAAAGACTCTGGAACTCCAGAATGGTTCTACAAGCCGGATAATAGTATAAATTATAAAGTAAAATAAAACAAAAATTTACAAGTATGAATACATAAATGTACAAGTATGGATATACACTGTAGATGTTTTCTCCTTGCCCAAATACTGTGCTTTTTTAGCGTGGCAAGTTTTACTCACACTGTTGACTCGCGTCCACGTGCCCTGACCGTCCTCCCCGATCTCGTACGAGTCGCCTCTGTCCAGCAGATGTGGCCGGTCGCAAAAAGAACTCTGCAACCAGAGTGACAGGTGACCAGTGGGAACACGCATGCAGATTAATACAGGTCAGTGAAGCAAAAAAAACTTTAAATGTCAAATTTGTGTTAGTAGGTAATCACAAAAAAGGCATTTTGGCTGAATGTATTTCCTTGTATCTCTTGTAGCTCTTTGTATCTCTGGTAACTGTTTAATGATATACTGGTACTTCGATTTTTTGGGATTGAGCGTTTGGTAAAGCGAGATTAGCAATGAATAAGCGTTAGTTCATAAAGTAAATTTTTAAATGGTAAAAGTAAGGTTAAATAGAATTGTTTGTTTGTACTTTCATGTCTTTGCTCTTATAATGATGAATCAAAGTTTATAAAGTTTTTGCTTTTAGATAACTGAAGTAAGTTTTAATAGAAACCTTTTTTCATATATATATAAATGCCTGATTATTTTCTTGTTAATCAATGTAAACATTCCGAACCAAATTACATTTGGACGAACAATTTCAAGCAATGTATCAAGCGTTATTTCATCATGCCAATAAACCCAACAAATTCTGTTTATCTCAAACTGTAATAGAAGTAAATGTACTTACATCTACGATTGTCTTATCACTTTTATCACTATCATTTGATGTATTAGTATTTACAACGTCCCTGAAAAAAAGTAAAAACATTCAATTATAAAACATGGCAACCAAATATATGTATCGATAGAGTGTATACATGTTTCACTGTAGAAAAAAGTGTATAATTTACAGAAAGGTTATACCCAAGAAGAATTTGCACGAGATTGCAAATACTACCCTCTAATAAAACATCAACATCCAACAGAAAGTTCTGGAGTCGGGTTTGGTGTGAAAAATTTACATTGAAAATATTACAAAAATAAAACTTAATATTCATAGAACTGGTTTTATTACGTCAGTAGTTTCCTTAAAAGCTGTTCTCATATTATCACCGTTTGCTTCTTGGACTTACTTTTATCTTATTACAGAATTTACCATAAAATATTCTTTCTAAGAAACTGAAATATTTTAAAATTTACTTACGAATTATCTCCACATGAAGTGATGTCTATTGCTATACTTGATGCTGTGCCTATAGAATTGGTTGTGCCTACACTAGAAACGTCTGCAACAAAAACAATGGATTCGTAACGATGTGTTCGCATATCAACTTGAATCATAATGATTTGAACAGGTAAGAAAATAAATTAAACATTTCTTTTACACTTCACAGTTATCAGTCTTTGGGCAAACATTTCTCAACTGCATTCGGCTAAATATTTTGAATGCATTCTAATTGGAGGACTAAAGTGATTCCAGAAATCGTTCAAAATAAAATCTTGTAGTGATTTGACATATCTGTTTATTTACCTATCGGGGAAATAAGATCAGTAAGTACATATCTTTCCAACAATTATTGCATTTAATAAGTTTCACAATTTTGATATATTCAAAATGACAGAACTCTATTAAGGTTAAAAACAACTAGACATATAGGAATGAATTTGTTTAAGGCTATTATCTGTATCAATCTTCAAGGTTTCCCTGGGTTTTCAGAGTTATTACAATGATTTCAGTGTTTGCTAATAACGCTGGACATCCGGACATGTCCAACTTATGCACGACGTGAGCTGACCAAAGTGTCTATATCAAAGCATTAAATGTCGAACAAATGTCCGATGTGTGAAAAAGTTTTTGGTATATACTGTGATTATAAAATAATTCAATATTAAAACCGCACCTGGGAACTGGAATTGTGTGTCGGAGGTGATCTGGATTTGTGGCGAGGGGGCGGGCGAGGGGGGCGTGTGACAGGAGAAGATGAGGGCGGGAGACGAGGGCGTCGACGAATTGCACGAGGATGTATTCGACGAGGAGTCCGGCACCTGGAAGGCCGGGACGGAGTTGGCCGGTCGCATGACCGCGCTCTCGTTGGCTGGAAGGGACATCGTATGATTGGCTACACGGCGTATCACATTCGGGGAACCTGCCCGGCGAGAGTGGGAAGAGAGAAAAGGAAGACACGCACCCACGGTTAGAGGTTAACGAGGCCAGGCCCAACACAGCAATAGGAACTAACAAGGATGTAAGGCGGAGTCAGAGGGAATAACTTAAAAGCTGGTATGCTTTTCTTTCTTTCAGTTTTTTTTTTTTTTTTTTTTTTTCCCTAATCAAAAAAATGTTTATTTTTCTTTTTTTTTTAAATATATATATATTTTTTTCATTTAGTGATTTTTAAAAAACAATTTCCAGAACCTTTTCAGACATTTTTGGTCAAAAAATATGAACTCAGTTTGAAAAATATCAGATATGCTTTTCAATAATTTTCTCATGTTTAGCGGCATTCAACCACTGTTTTGCTGCTGGTCATAAACTGTCTTTTTTTTTCATGATTCAATAGCCAATGGTAAGACTGGTGAAAGGTGAATTCTGACAAAATCTAAAAACTTACATCCCTGTAACTAACAGATAAAGAATGCGCCTTACTCACATAGCCCTTCAGGAAAATGGAGTATGCATATTCTTGAACATCTAAGACACTTGTGTATATTCTTGGATATTCATGAATATCATTTACAATCAAATCAATCTTGACCTTGCTGGATTAGATTGATTTTTAAACTCTGTAATGCTGGCTACCTGGTTTTTCTTTTTGGTGTATGGACTTTGATGACAGAAAAGCATGTTTTGCAATTGTATCATTTCTCCATCACACTATTTCGTAAGTAGTTTTTTTACTCCTTATATATATTTTTTATAATGGTTTATATATACCAGCGGAATTAAAAATCCTTGAAATTCAAACCATTTTCCCTACAGAATGTGACCTTTCTGAACTATTTTCACAGAATGAGGCATATAATTGGAGAAAATCATCTTCATTATTAAAAAGAAACACAATTGTGAAAAAAACACGATAAAACTTTACTTCCGAAAATAAAAGTCTATTAGTCTTTGTTTGCACAGGGAGTACAAATATATGATTTTGTTACTATATATACTCAATAAGAAAAATATTTTGATACAAGTTTTTCCTTAGTAACATAACTGGGGTAACACACTATTTGTATCTAGAAAATGATAATGTTGACAAATAATCAATAAAATCAACACTCTTGATGTATAACAATTAGTAAATCATTGATCTAATGAACCAGGCCCTTTGCAATGGTTATATCTAAGGAAACACACACACATTTTATTATATATTGCAAAATCAAAGTGCTAGTAAAATGTAGTTCTAATATAAATCCTAATGAAAATCAGAACAAAATGCTGGTAAACCCATGCCTCATTGAGTGATAGCGTTCAGTAGTGTCACATAATACATGCAGTAATGTCCTCGCTATTTAGTAAATGCTCTGGTATAGTGTTAAAGAAAAGAATGGCAAAAGGCAAAAGCAAAGTTATGTGCGTGTCTTTTCACGGGTAGGAGTTTGCCGGTCAAATGGGACGAACCAAAATGGGTTATGGATATGTGTAAAAATCAGACATAAAGCAAAACTGTTACGTTGAAAAATATGATATAGTTCAGTAAAACGTTAAACAAAATTGTTATGGTTGCCTAGTTAGATATTGTGTCAAACAGACTAACTGTATGTTTTATGTCAGTGTTATCAAGAACTACATATATATTTGTGTTTACAGAGTAAATGTACTGAGGGTAATGTTAATACATGGCTGTAGTAAAAGACCAGTATCTATTCTTACTTGCCAACAGGCTTTTTTAAACATGTTTTAGAGTTGCAGTCATTTGATGACTTGTAAGTAATCTTGTACGTAATTCCTTAAAATCTGGGTCATGATCAGACATGCATGATAGATAAGGGATGACATTTAAATAAATCTTTCCCCCAAAAGGTGGTTCAATAAACATATTTAGAAATGAAAATATTGTTTTACATTTTAACTGTAGGACTGTTTCCAACATTATTGAAAGTCATGAGGTCCTAACAGATGATTTCAACAATATATTGGTCATTATTTGACTTATAACACAACTGTTACAACCAAAAGGTGGTTCAATAAACATAATTAGAAATGAAAACATTGTTTTACATTTTAACTGGAGGACTGTTTCATTTCTGAATGTCATGAGGTCACAATACATGTTTTCAACAGTATTGGTCATTGCTTGTCAACACAACACAACTGGTACATACATTACACCTTCAAAACTTTATAAGAATGTTGCCCTTACGCATTACTTAGTCAACAGTGGCCTTCGTCGAAAGTAGTGATTCAGAAACAGTAACATTCTCTCCTTTGAAAATACTTTAAAACCAAACAAACGCTCATGCCTTGAAGGATAATGAAACTATGTCAATCTTGAAACCAAGAAAACAGAAAGCTCCTGATTTCATCGCTTAGACTTTGAACTAGGTCTTGTCCATCAGAACTTGGTGATTCAGTCTATAAATCCATTAGAATAGACAGAGAGACTACAGATTGCAGCCCTAGTCATAGACAGTTTCTAAAGCAAACATCCAACCTTCTGCTATAGTCACATGCTACATAGTTTGATAGTATCAAAGTAGTTGATAGTATCAAAGTAGTTGATAATATCAATAGGGAGGCATAATAGTAAACTAAGTCAAAATGAAAAGGGTGAACAGACTAACCTTTGCCTGGTACATAAACATGATATTTTTCCATTATTAGGTTTATTGGTTCAGTTTATACTTTCATCTTCGGTGGTTGTGTTTTTCTTGTAACACTTGCTTTATTTCTCTTATTTTTTCATGTGGTTGTGTGAAACCGGTTGTGTTTTTCTCTTTATAACATAATAAACAGTAAGTGCTATAGAAAAGCAATCGGGGTTAATCAAATTAGTGGGGTTGTGTTAGGTAGCGTGCTATAAACCAGTGTAGTAAAACAAAGTCAATGTTAGACACTCTGCAAATAAAACAACTCAACACCTTAAAATAAGATTTTTAAAAGACAAAATGATAAATGTTTATAGGAATTTAAGATCATCACAAAATATGGGACATTTCAATTGGAAATAATCATCAAGTTCCCTGCATTTAGTACATAAGGAAAAGTAGAATCTACTTACCATCTCTCAAGAAATCAACGAAGAAGTCAACGTATTCATTGGGCAGGCCACACGCGGGGGCCGCTTTTTCAGCGCAGTCCCGATGGAACTTTAACCTATGAAATAAACATTTTATTTCTTAACAATCACATATAGGTTATAAGAATGGGCATAAAACGACAGCATTATATGTCTTTATAATTCCTATATGGACTAGGTGGGTATAAAATACAGCAGCAGTAACTTGATAAATATTAGTAAGTTACTAGTTATGCAATTGGTAAGCAAAAGTTCATTGATTCTCGTGTATTCATATAGGATCAACAAATTTAACATTGAAAGCAGTAATGTGCATCAGTAATTTGATCTGTCGAATCATGATATTAAACAACTGCATTAAGCAAAGATCTACTGCTTCAAAAATAAATTATTTCTTTCTCATGTCATGACTTATAACGAAAGATATATTTACCGATAGAAAAAGATTGTTGTAATCAATGAAGTCAATATTTTCTTTCTTAAAATACATTTTCTTTATCAGTGAAGAAACTTCGTAATGGCGAGTGGACGATGAAAACAACATTCTAGCCTCTGCATTTTGGTAACTTTCGTATTAACAAAAAAAAAATCCGATGTATTATTTCGTTCTCTACTTCATTGACTGGGTGTGGTATACATGCTACTTACCTAAGTACGCCAATGAATTTATAATGGCAGAAATTTAATCAAAATTTCTTGCATAACAAAAAGGTTGTAAATAGATTGAAAGATTATATCCCACTAGACGATTTCTAATCGCGATTTTTCAAATATTAGTAGAAGTGGTTGTGAACTACAAAAGGTTTATGCAAATTACCTGTTAAAGTATTCATCTTTAACTATATGTTAATTTGAATATCGAAATATCTAATGTAGGAAGTACTGGGTACGCCATTGTAAAATAACATATTCTTAAACTATAAACCCTCATTCCCCCCTATCCGCTGTTTATACATGATAAGTCCTGAGTGGAAAATAGAGTAGTATAATTTGAAAAGAACCCACAACAAAGTGATCCAAAAATGACTCTAAAATCTACATGAAAATCAACGGGAAAATATGTAAGTTTACAAAATCAAAGATATCAGAAATCACGAGATTAGAAAAAATCTTCCAGTGGAATATGCTGCTCTTTAAGTTAAACACACACAGACAGAGAGAGAAGGACTGGTACTCACTTGCAGTATTTACACTGTTTTCCGATGTAGACACTTTTATGGCAGATATCACACGGACCTACACCTAACTTGGTCTGCAGGCTGCAGGTAGGTAGAAGGGAAGAGATAGAACTACCGTCAGGACGACCACATAGAGAGGACACGACATGGGCAACCCGCGCTACTACATGCAACATGATTGCCATGAAGTCCAGCGCCCAACAGAATCCCCGATATCTTAGTTTTTTTTGTGAAGGAAAAAAGTATTCTGAATTCCCGAGGACTTTACGTCTTTTGAAAAAAAAATGTCCTTAATTTACGATTTCTTTTTTTGTTTTTCTTTTAATTATCATTTTCTGATATATTTTTTTTAAATTCGCACTAATTTTGCGAGCTTTCCAGTCTTTTAGAGAACCCTGAATTTGTTCATATAAGTCTAACTTCATCTTCCCCTTATCCTAAAAACGTGGGATCGTTGACTGTTGGTAATCATGTACATACATTTTAATCGTTCTGGAATTTGAACACCTAACACAGCTGAATGAAAAACTGGGGCAGATCCTTTCCGTTTGTATTTTTTAATACATTTTTTCCCTTAAGATTAAAGTGGACTGTTATTTAAATGATGGTCATTATTGAATCTTGGCCCCAATGTTCATTCAACTGTCCAGGCGGTTAAACATTTATCAGTTTGATCGCTCGCAGAATGCAATACATTTAATTAGTAGGAGAAAGAAAATTGAACTGGCTGGAGCTTTTTTCTTCTATAGCTTTTTAAGACACAAACTACAGAAAGTCTCCGTGCAATTTCTTTCTCCTAACATCATAGATCACATTAATCATTAATAAAAGAAACTAGAACAAATCAAGAGGGTACAGGTTTCAAGAATGTCATTTAGTAGGCCTCTTGCTTTTTGTCTTGAATCTTTTACACATATGCTGACAATCAATTTGATTGTTTTGTTTCATATCTTTTTAATAGTATCTTTTAAATTCAGAATTTCATGAAGAATTACTCAATCAACTCAACGACTAAATACTCGTTGATCATCTCTAATCAAAAATTATTCAAAAGTATAAAAAAATATGATTTCTAAATTTTCAAAACTCGATATTTGATAAATCACAATCAAAACGGTCAGCTTTTCAAGCACTGAGTGGACCTACGGGATGCGAAATCGGAGGATTTTGTCGAGCAATACCAAGAACTAGACACTGATCATATACAAAGTGATCAGTGGTTTATACTGCTGTCCTTACTTGCACTCTTTACATTTGTAGCCTATGAACATCTGCTTGTGACAGTAGTCGCAATTTGTTATCTTAAAGGTATTTGTGAACCTTTTAAAAGAAGAAAAATGCGTTTTATTGTAATGGGATTGTGGAAATAAAGTTTGAGGTAGGCCTTCGATTGAGTTTGTACTTTTCGTAAATATTCTAAAGAGAACAATTATTAGGTTAATGTGATTTAGAACATGACATTTTGTTTTTAAAAAGACAAGGTCGCTAGACAATCAGTAATTTCTATAATTAAATAATTAGATTGGTACCTCACAAACCACAAACGTCACTTTAAGATATAGGGACAAAGGTTAGTAATCCGTAGTTGATAATTTGTTTAATTAACCCTGAAATATCAATTTTTTTATTTGGGCACAAAATTACATGTACGATGTTGTTGGAGTCAGACATCTGAATCAAACTAAATTCTGAAAACTTGTTACCCTGACCAAAAATTACCCGTTATATAATTGTTACTGGTCTAGTTATCATTTTAGATTTTAACCAACCGAAATAGGTTTCGCTGCGCAAACTTACCGATGTCGGATCGAATGCAGCATACTACGAGAGCCTAGCGGAGTCTTTGGAGAGATGGGGGGCACTGAGAGTTGGTTTTCTGCAACGAAAATACCAGACAATCTTAACATATGGGAGGGAAAATACGAGTTAAAGGAAAAATAATCTTCTCTGGACATTTTCTAGATCAGTGATTAAAAAAATAAGTCAATTAATCAACATATGTATTGAATAGTAATGCAAGTAGCTAATCCTGAATCTTTTTATTTCAATCTACTCAAGGAAAACATAGTGTACTATACTATCACGTCCTTTGGATTTTTCTAGGGGATCTAACATAGGAATTCATCTTATTCTTTTTTCCGAAGAAATTTTCTACGTTTAGAGGGACTCATTTCAATTTTATTCATATTTAATTTTTCATTTCATAATCAAAGAATAGCTACTAGAAACACTACTGAATATAAAATGATGATGATATGCATAAAAAAGATTGGGAATGTAAAAGAAGAATGCATAGGGATAGAGGAAGAAATAAGATCTATTTCTATGTGTTAAAAACAAATAAGTGTTGCAATATAAGTGTGCCGGTTTCCCAGAAATTCACGGTGATACAACAAAGAAGAAAAATCGAGTAAATAATTATACAATCGGGTAAATAATTATAAAACAAAAACCGACAAAAAGACGCAATTCCCACAATAACACAATTCACAAAAAGACTTGATTTTACACGTTTACAAACATCAAGATGATTTTCGAGTTATATTCTGTAAACAAAAAATAGAACAACATAGACTGGACATAGTGCTGTTTGTTTGAATTGCACTGAGGACTGTGACATGGGGACAGGACAACAAGAGAAACAGTGAGATTCCCTTTGGAGGGAACGTGTAAGATCCACAATAAGGTTTGGTGCATGTGCTTAACATTGTAAAGTAACGGGGAATTTGGGGGCCCTGGATTTTTTGGGGGGTATTTATATTTTTTTCAAAATCTGTTGTGTGTATTAGCATCTAAAATAAGAGATGTAAAATCAATGCAAATAGATATTCAAAATAATGCCCTCAATTTACATTTTTTTTCCCATTTTTATTTTAGTACTACATTTTAGTATTTTACTTTAACTTGTACTGGGGTGGGCGACATGGAGTGAGGGTGTGGATTGGAATGAGGTTGTGAATTGAGGTTGTGGAGAGGAGGATGTGGAGAGGAGGACACCTTACCCTGAAGGCTACAAGAGCCCAGACAGGACTTAGGCGACGCGAGCGCCACCTCCAAGCGATTCTCTGCACCAGACGAACACACGCAGACAGTTAACATGGCCCGCTGTGGCCACCGGTTACTCAACATTTTTATCCCATTTTAAAAACCAAATCATCCAATTAACCCAAATCTAAACACATTTTTTTCCAGAATTTATCTTTGTTAATAAACTTTTTTGTTAGTAATTCAAGATATTAGTTTTCTGTTTGTCAAGCGAAGCAACAAATATAGAATCCTTGTTAGACAAATGATTATCATCATGCTTGGTTTCAAGCAGAATTAGGAAAAGGATAATGAAATTTGATCATAATTATATTGAAGCTAGTAGATTGGATTAATATAAAGAGGATTATATCAAATTTCATGCCTGCCACATGTTTTCTTTTTTAAATTTAACTTTTTTCTTTATATTTCCTTGACAAAACCTTACTTCTTGCACAAAACCTAACTTCCTTAACAACTTCAGGAATTTAACTTTAAATCTCTCTTAACTAATCCCATTTCCTTATCAAGTTATCAAAGCTTATCTTTTGAATTTTGAAAAGGTTTAAAACCATTCCCTAATTTCAGCCAGGACCTGTAGCAGCTATGATCTTTTTCAGAATATCCATCCAGTTAGTTAGTCATGTGTTGTTGACGCTCCCTGTAATTGACGCAACAGTACTCACTTCGACCGGGGTGCATTTCTATGGCGTCAGGCAGCGACACCTGATCCATATGCTTGTAAGGTGGGGATCGCTTCGGGGAGGAGATGTTTGGAGAGGTCTGGCCAGAGGGGCCACGGCTCGACCCACCTGCGTCCGAACCCTCGGTGGAACGTCGCCGCTTGCAGATGGCCTCCGAGCTGCCGGCTAGTTTCAGGTTCCCGGGCTTCTTCTTCAAATGTCTGTGGGAACAAGTTTTAATGTTTTAGTTTCTTTTCTTATGATTCATTCGAAGATCAGCAAAACTGTCATGAGTAGGTATTCAATGAGTACCAACAAATTTTTAAACCATAAACTTTGGTGAAAGTACTTGCAAGTCACTCGCTAGATGCAATAAGGAAAAATTATGTTTAAACCATTTAGATTTTTTATTTTTGTAATGCCTGTCAACCCTGTATTGGGCATGTAAGTGCATAAATATCAATGTCACATGTATCTCTTATCTTTTTAAAATGTATAAACAGAATGGAGGAAATGTACAAAACAGAAGAAACGTTTAACAATGGTCCCTAAAAACTTACTTGGAGATTTCTGAATTATCCACGTTGACCCTCATGTAGAGCTGCGACTCGTGCGACTTGCTCTTGGTCAGCGGGTGGAACACGTCCGGGTACAGCTTGTTCCGCTTCTGCGGGGGCGGGGTGGTCGGAAACTTTCCCTTCACCGGAGTCTTTACCAGTGGTGGAGTAGGAGGCGGAGTGTAACGCCTCCGCTGCTCGGCCGGGGAGGGGTAAGGGAGCGGTGAGGCGGGCGTGCTGTGGGGAGGTGTCGGTGGGGAGGAGGCCGGCGACTGGGGCGACTGGGCGTTAAGGTAAGTGTCCGGTGGCAGTGACGAGGTGGACGGTCGCTGCGCATGGCTGAATTTTGGTGAGCTCCCGCCGTGCTGACTGTTGGCGCTCGACGTCTTGTTGAAGTTACTCCAGTGGAGCTCCATCTCGCCTGGAGGTGTAGGGTCACCACGCAGTTGCCGGTCTGAAGTTGGAAAATGAAAATTTTATGTTATGCAGCATTTATCAAGATTTTATATGAACTCATCACTATGACGCAGCATTCACTGGGAGAATATATAAACCTATTTCTAGATCTGTACATAGGAAAGTGCAGAGTTGCTATTCGACAAACATAAAAAAGTACTATATTCTGTAAAACCACTTTTCAGTACATCAATTTAAGAAACAACGGGGGATGAGCATCTTTCAGAGATGGAGTTCTGGCATGACAATTATTGTTATTAGAATCAGACATAATTCTCATGATTAGAATCTAACATACAGTACGAACTATAGCGTTTTGTTTGCATTAAACATCAAGCTTAATATGCGTTGTCTTTCGTCTGCATGTACATATTAGGTAATCATAGATATCCCTTTAGCTACTGAATCGTTGGACAGTAAAAAATACAAGGTCCACTAACAAATACACTTCCAACAAACTTACAAAGTACTACGAACATACATATTTCAAAGCTCCCCTAAAACTGGGTGAACTACGTTATTGATCGAACAGAATCTCGCTTGAACAAATATCATTTACAGTTCACTGAATCAAATTTGAAGTCCATCGGTTCTCAGTTGTTCTCCAGCCGTTCTTGTTTCTCTGAACTCAATTATACCATCTGTTAATATGATCTAACCCGCACACAACAAGTTAACCCTTTATATACGAATCCGTTTCCGAATATACACCACTACTTCACCTAGGAAGTTGTGATCAAAAAGCTTCCCTCAACAATAGAAAAAAAACACAAAGGAAGTTATAGAAGAATACTGCGTAACATGGCAATGTGGTTTACAAAAAAAAAAGGAAAATGAAAAGTTTGTGTGGCCATCTGTTGCTATTTATACCTATGCATTGTTTTCTTTGTTTCGAAATTCTACGTGTTTGTTTGGGTATTCTCATATCAGGATCTGATGTCATGCATGACTCCATGTGACAAACTGATGTCATGGGTGGTTTTGATGTCATGACGTCAGATTCTGTCCTTGGATTGAAAAACCCGCCGACCTACTTCTGTAATAACCATGCAAGAATATCGGACGTGCTCAGATGTCAACTTTAAAAAAAAACAAAAAAAACAATTGTCACCCATGTTTGCTTACTTCCTGAATCGTGGTTATTGGCCGGTGAAGATCTTCAGGGTCTGATTCTATAACCATTTTTTTTTTTAAAGTAAACATATAAAGCTCACAATGAACCCCACTGGCCGAAATAACATGGATATACTTTGTGAATTTTACTATCAAAGCCTACTTTGACAGCCACTAAAATCTTGGCATAAAACCAGGATACCTAATATTTCCCCCAACATACCTTCTTCAATATAATGAACTTGTGGGAAAGATCCGTATTCTTGTACGATATGAATAATTGCTGTGTATCAATATAGTAACATGTAAATATAAGTTTAACAAGAAGCACGAGCCCGGCCATCTAATAGCCTAGCTACCCAATCGGCGATCCCTGTATCTAGGGTTTGGACTCAATTTTTTATCATAATTTTAAATCAATACAAAATTTTGAAAATTTTCCTGGGCAAACAAAAAGGTCTAACACTTTGCATATTTACAAGATCACAGATTAATTCTTTTGTGGATCAATTCATGTAACTTTAAAATAACTCTATTTAATTTTCCTGGGTTACCAATTAAAGTTAGGGGATTTAAAAAATTGTGATAATTTTCTGGGTGCTTGGGCTTATGAAAAAGTAGAAACAAACCAACAAATTTCACATGTCAAAACCATGCAAAGTAGTTAGATAAGTAAACTGTATTGGTTGATTTGGTTGTTTCATCTAAGTTATTTTCAGTATACATGTTTACCAAAAGACCATTCACTAGGGTCATTGTTTGTATAAGATAAACAGTGTAAGCATCAGTAAAACACCCATGCCCAGAGGGCAACATGTGCTAGATTCACTAGGGTAATTGTTTGTATAAGATAAACAGTGTAAGCATCAGTAAAACACCCATGCCCCAGGGGCAACATGTGCCAGATCAATTGCCCCCAAGGGCATCATGTGCTAGATCAATTAACACACATGCCTTCCTAATTGTTGATAAACAGTCTGGGCCTTTGATCTACTGAAACCTGGAAATGCTAACATAAAAGCAGCAAGAACATTTAAATTCACTAACAAAAAAGGCTCATTTATCATGCTTTGAGAAAATAGTTTGTTTCAGTATGCCCAAGTTCAAACGTTGAAGTGTTTTCCAATAGTGCTTTTATATTTTCAATAAAATTGTACAGTAAACTTTACCTCCGAATTTGGTGACAAAATGACATTACAGACAGCCAATACTATAGGAAAACCACTGTCCAAAAAGGTCTTTTGTGACATCACAACTGTTGCAAGTGACTTAAGGCCCAGTAAAAGGCTCCCGGAGGATCGCCTTTTAAAATGTGTATCAAAAGATGGGTCTATATTGTTGGAGATTATGGTGTGCTCAGCAATTTTTCAGCTATATTGGCACCAGCTTACATTTGTGTTTTTGTACAAAGTACTATGACTGAATCTATGGGGGTGAGAATGACGGCAAGGCAAGGTTGTGTAATTAGTCGAGCCCAGGCTCGAACCCAGCCCAGCGGAGTGTAAGGCGAGGACGTTACCCACCACACCATCCCACCCCCCGTCTATGTTTATATAATTGATTTGATACTTGTTATCACTTACTACTGACATACTCTACCAGATGCAAAATATTTCAGAGTCATAATCATTTACCTTTGTAGTTTCTGAGGTTGCGGAGGGCGACACAGAGCCGCCCGGTCACCTCCGGGTCGCAGTCGTACCGGTCCAGTATACGCCGCACCTCGTGCTCCCCGATCTCCATGAGGAGGTCCAGTGTCAGACCTCGCCGCAATACGCCCTATGGTGAAAATATATAGAGTTAACAATGTTCAGCTTAAACCATTTATCATTTGTATTGAATTAGTCAATAATTTATAAGGAAAATGGTCCGTAATTAGCGATAGATAGAGGAGACCATATCAGAAGTGTTTTTTTTTTCTTTTTTCTTTCTTTTTTCAATTTTGAGTTTTGTGGTATGGATTTAACAAAAGGAAAAAAGTATGACAGTCTACGGTTACATTTTTTCCTATTCACAACGAGGGTGTACAATCCATGCATCTAGCCTAACATAAAATGTGCATTTTTTCATGAAATCACACATTATCAAAGAAAACCCTGCATATCTTTTAATTTTACAAATGATAATTTTACAAATGATAATTCAGTGTCACATACATGTATCTTTATCTGATATACGATATTGTTATGTGAATAATATGAAAAGAAATATTCCTCAACAAATTCCCATCAACTCAATCAAAAATACTGGATACTTACGTCGATGGTTTGGTGGGGGACGCCAAGGATCGACAACCATTGCTCAGTCATGGGGTAGGCGCGCAGGTCGCGCGGCATCTTCTCCACCTTCAGACGGGCCTTGGAGATGAGCTGACGAGCCACCAGCTGGATCAACTTCCCCTGGAGGAGGTCAAGGGTCAAAGGTCAGGTCAGGGGTCAAAGGTTAAAGGTCAGGTCAGGGGTCAAAAGTTAAAGGTCATGTTATGGGTCAAACGCAAAGAGGCATTTATGTACTGAGAGCCAACAATGATTTTTTTTTTATAATTTTTTTTTTTTTTTTGTAGGGGGGGGGGCAACAATGAATTCCATATTTAGTATACAGGTTGTTCTTTTTTTACGAGTTTTAGACCCCCTCTGCCCACTCGTAAGCGTATTAGGGAATTGTCACATACGTAGGTTTCAAGTCTTCAGGATTACCCTCTGTATCTAAATTATTCAAATCGTATCATTAGGTTTCTAAGTTAACTGTAACATGATGTTCGATGTGTGGCTGGGCGCACAATTTTCGAAATTGTGCTTTTTTCCCCCCAGTCTTTTATATCACATTTATACTAGGGTGTACATAAACAGGGTCCCAGAAGAACACTTAACGAATATGCGAGCCCTAACTGCGTCATATAAATTGCCTTTATAAATAGCCTAATCGTTCTAGGGTCTGTAGGCCTCAAGTTCCTTGTTTCGGGTATAGGGGTAGCTGGAGGCCATTATTCTATTTTTAAAGGTTTTTATCAGTAATAATCACCAATGTTTCTCTATGTTTTCAGAATTATTACACTTATAAATGTGATAAATATATACAGGATCACATTAATTCATTACATGGCTTATTTTATGCAAATTTCAAGTAACGTTCAGTCAATGATTATTAAAGCTGAAGTTCATCTTTAAAATATCAGATCTGTTTACCAACCGTTTTAAATGGTGCAATCAATCAAGCGGTGTACTTGGCTACCACCAAAAGTATCATACCGTTCACTGACCCTAAACAATCAAACTAATTCATCTTAAGACATGATTCCACTTATTACCTGCCACCAAGGTGACCAATGGCTTGAGTATAAAAGGCCAGTTCAAATTTGAGCCGGTCATTCATGCAGTTGCTGTGAACCATAACACTACGCCACGTCTGCCATATTAATGTCAAAGAAATAATGTGTTTACATATACAGTGTAACACAAGTTGACATAATTTATTTCTTCCGACAACAATTCTAAGAAGTAATTATACCGTCATATTTTGTTTGTTTGCAGTGCATACGTTCCACTGCCAAAATTGCAACGAGGAAGTATTGAGGAAGTATTGTTGAAGAAATGCTGACTAATGTTAATTGAAAACATGACGTAGATTCACATGATTTCATCCATGTCCTGGAATTCTCCCACCACGGATAGCCAGTTTCTTGAGTATTACCTGCAGGTTAGCCTAGAACCAGGTGCATGCTGGGTAATATGTCGACAAAAGTCAAGGCTTTACCATAGGAATTTCCATGAAATGGTCCATTACTTGTAGATTAACAATGGGAAAAATAAGTCATCATTATTTCTCAAATAAACATCCATATACATTAATACTCCTGAGTTGTTCGAAAATGCATTCATTATTGATGGATATATAACAATTATTAGTTTGTGCTATACAGTTTTTCACTGGGCTTTGTCGACAAAATTAGCCCAAATTAGCCTGCAGGTGCTTAAAATACTGAAAATCAGCCATCCGTTGTAGGGTGAATTAAAACATGACGTAGATTTCACATGATTTCAGCCATGTCCTGGAATCGAACCAGGGACCCCTGGGCTACGAGTCCAGGGTCCCACCCACTGCGCCCAATGTGCCTGCCTGTAAGTACAGACCCGAAACAATTCAACTTGGCCGTATTCCAGGAAGCTCCGCCCATGTGTTAGGTCCCGAGGAATTCGGCTATTATTTCACCAGCTTTATCGAGGCCTATGGACAAAACGGTCGAGGGTCCGGCCGGCTAAAAATAGATCCAGGATCAAGAATTTTCTCATCGCTTCTGAGAAAATGGTACGGGGAAATGTACCTATATTATTACCGTGGCTCATGGAAATAAAATCCGTCAACAATATCTGAGCTCAGCTGGTAGTGCTAGGCACATATACTTGTAATGTTATATACATGCAGTGTCAGAAATTAAGGGGTGCCTGTTTTTACAGCAGGGTGCATGCTTTTTAATAGTATGTACCTGGAAAATGCACACATTTTTGGTGGAATAAATAACCTTATATCACTGAGGGTGCAATGAAAGGCTCCCAGATGCATACATTTCAAAGCTATGCACCCAGCAAATGTACAGATTTAAATCTTAATTTCGGACACTGAGTGTATGTTAAGTTGCAGCAAGTTGTAGCACGTGCATAAAAAGTGTCCGAAATTAATGTTATAGTTTGTGCACTCACTGGGCGCACAGGTTTTAAAAATGTGCACCTGGGGACATTTCCATCAGAGCATTGCTACGTTGTGCACCATTTAGATGCATACAAGTTAAAGGATGCACTCTTAATTGCGGACACTGTGCAGCACGTTAATAATAAGAATATAGTGTTGAAGGAGAGAGGGGGGGAGCCAGTGTATGAAATCTAGGGTGCACCCTGCACCCGAAGTGCATGTTTGGCCGCCGGCTGCATGCTTTTTCAAAGTGTGCAATTGGCAGATGCTCACATTTTCAATATGAAAATAGCCTTTTAATATGACTGAGGATGCATAGAATATGAAAGGGTCCCGGATGCATACTTTTCAAAGCTTTGCACCAAGCGAGGGCATATTAAAATAATTTAATTTGGACACTACAATAAATGCTAGTCATGCTGTATTTATTTGCATTTTGTTTTAACGATATTTATATGCATTTCATTTTCCCCTAAGCCTAAGCACAGACGTATATAGTCTACGGCCTAAGAATGAGTTGAGCCTTTGACTTCTAATTCTGTATACATGAAGTCAGGTCCACCTAATACCACATGTTGGTGCCTGGTATGACGCAGCGAGACCTCAGTCAATGGAACTATTTAAAGATCATTCGTCTATAATATTATATTTTTCTAAAAGTCCAGTTTCAAATTGTGTACATCGTCCTTGGCAAATAAGGTTTCTAATTTGGGTCAATTTTTCGTTATGTGTCTTTTTTTAAGCATAGGCTTATAACTATCCTATAAAAAGATTTAACTATCTCCAAATTTGGTTGTCTTTCGACGGACAACTTTTGGGTGTAATATTTCTAATCTGCACGATATGAGTGGGGGGAAAAACTTTTGTGTGAATATCTGTCCGTCGCCCTTTTTCTGCTTCTTGTTTAACAATATTATTACAGCGGAGAGTGCCTTGACGCTAAATTTATCCGTCTATTTTAAGTGCCGATACACAAAAGCCAAACGAGGATCTGTTACTGATAACTAAGACCATCATACTAATAAGTCACCGTAAAACCTCAAAATAATGCCGCATCACAATATGAACCAAAAGGCAATGTTGTACTATAGAGTAAGCAGAGATGCCACTCCTGACTGATGAAAAAGTAGAAAAAGTAGGAAACTCTTCCTACTTCTTCTCAAGCAACTTAAAATTATATTACCACAAGGAATAGTCTTGCCATTCAATTTGCATCTAAATAGTCTGAAACTAACACAAAAATACTCTAAAACAGTAGGAAAAATCAGTCATTTCTGCGTAAGCTTGATCTCACAGGTATGCACAATTTGGCGTAAGAAAAAACTTTTTGGGCCCTATCTCACAGGTTAGCCCTATCTCATAGTTATACAAAATTTGGCAGCAGCAATTTAAGCACTTTATAGGAGTTGCATACCCAGTGTGTACTCGGTTTTTCTTTTTTCTTTTTTTTCTCAAAGATCCCAGGCACCCGTGGACAAGGTGGTTGTATTGTTTAAGAATCGTATGTGGCAGGTATACTTGTACACATTATGACGACTATCCTTATGTAACTCTATGTAATATATTTTAACTACACATGTGTGTTATTACCAAATTTTCTATTAAATATTGAATATCTATCTGATGGCAGAACTGATGTATACTTGAATCAAAAAAAATCAGCGTCCAAAATCCTTATTTTTAAAAACTGACTTTCTAAACATCCCTATCATAAGCACGTTTACGGTTAAAGATACAAGCAACATGAGTATACCCCCCTTTCTATATCCGAAGGGAATGTTAGGGTGGGTGTACGATATATCGATGTGGTTAAAAACAGTATGACTTAGTACTTGTGGGCTTAAAATAGCTGGTGCGTTGCTTTTTTGATACTATTATCTTTCTATTTTTATCTCCCCTGCTTGCGGCACGTGGTAGAGATGTTATATATCCCAAGTGGCCTACGTGCAATCAGTTCTCATTTTATCGATACTTCCTAATCCAATAATTCCAGGCATCATCATTGTTTCGTGCTTTTTTTCATTTTTATGTGTTTTTAAAATGCACCTGTTATTTCTTCCTTTCCCTCAATTTTTTCATTTTATCTATTACATTTTTTTTCCTACAATGTGCCATCAAAAATAATAACCTAATTTTACATTTATTCTCGTTGTTTTAGCTTGCAAAACATTATCTTCGGGGATTGGTATCTCTCATAGTAATGTGGTTTATAAATGCATAATACATTTTTCCTGAGTATTGTCAATATTAGGTTATTCCAGTTAAATACATAATCATATCATAATGAATAGCCTGTCTTATGAAGATAAAACTAGCAAAACTGGCAAACTGGCAAAGAAATCAGGCTTTCCCTCTGAAAATATCCGCAATGTTCTCGTTCAACCTGCTAAACTGTGTGATGCGTGCTTGAACTATTAGGCAACTGGCATTTTTATCCTGGTGCGTAATACTTTCACTTTGGGTTCTATACATATAGCTTCCTTGTCGGACCTTATCGTGAAAATGTACAAATTTTCTTAGTTTATCAGTGTATAAAAAAACTACTTTTTGAACTGTTAACTTGGCATTTTGGAAAAGGCCATTTCTGTTGATCATCAGTACCTATCTTATCTTTGTTTTTTCTTGGAAATAATTAAGCCTAAGTGAGAATTCTCAGCCATTGGCTGGCGTTAGTAAAGAACACTGAAGTTTATCTAATTGTATATATCTATCCCTATGCATCCTGATATGAGTATTAGCAGTGGCTGTAGTCGCCAATTATAGCTCATTCAGTTAACCCTATGTTCCCCACACCCGTCTTGATTCTGGTGATTTTTGCATTTTTTTATATTCTCCAAAAATATGGCATGAAACCATACATCCTATAATACCGCGTCCGAAATTAATGGTGCACCCCGCACCCGAGGTGCACAGTTTGTCAGCCGGGTGCACAATTGATTGAACTGTGCATCTTCATGTACACCATTTTTTCTAAGGAATAAATATCTAGATATATGAGAGGATGCAGGCATTTCAGGTTGGGTGCATACATTTTGAGTACCTTGCACCAAGTGTGTGCACCATAAATTTCCTTAATTTCAGACACTGCTATATATCATCCGAAAGACAATTTAAAATACCTTTATAATCAGATATATAAAATGTTTATGTTATCCTTTATTCCAACTGCCCACTTTTTTTTCCATTTTTTTGTTTTAATAATCAAATCTGCAGCAAAATCGGCCTGTGGAATCTAGGCTTTACTTAGGTGCCTGGGAGACATGTGGGTAGGCGCTTGCGTAGTTTCATCGTACTATGTTCTTGTTACCACGACCAAACCAGAATAAATACTATACTTTTATAATCAGCCTACGTCATGGCAAATATAACATTGATTGGCCAATTCGGGCGTGAAAGGGTATTGTTCAGGAATAAATCTAAAGAAGAGGTTCGTGATCATTGTTAGTGCAGTAATTCTGTAATGGTATTATAACTATAGGAAATTCATGACAACGTGAGGGGTGCCTGGAACATGTGTATATACACATTAGGCCACAATTTAAAGAGTTGTGTTCAGGTAACATAGGCCAACAGTTTTAGCGTATGTAGGTCTTTTTTTTTTAACTTTCAAAAGTACTCAAGCATTTTTTTTAAATTCAGTAATCACACCAGGCACCATCCACAACAATTTTCAGCATCTAAGATACATCTGTTGATCAAATATTTGCTATTTCATTAAAGCCCCTGCCACACTGACCAACTGAACTCAACTCGACTGTCGTAGGTTCCGACAGCTCCAGGGCCTACGACTGTCTGGTCTTAGCAAAGGAACACCCCCCCCCCCATGCCATAAGGTACGACTCAACTGTCGTAGTTAGAGGGTTATATAGCATATATAGATATCTAATACACTCCCCCCTAAGACCCCACTATCCAGTCGTACATCTTTGACATCTCAAGATCTAAGACCAGACTGGATAGTCTTAGAAAAATGCTAAGACTCTAGTTTTAACCTATGCCACACTCTACGACTACACCCAACTCAACTCAACTAGGAAATCATATTGAGTTGAGTCGTGCAGTGTGGCCGGGGCTTAAGTTGTCTGTGCTTTAAGTCTTTTCATATTTATTATTTTTTTCTTATAGAAAAGTTTGTATAAAAAAAAGTTTGGTTCAGGCAAAAATCTCAAGGTAGCTCGGGTGACGTAGGGTAACCTTAAAACAACGATTTCATGTTTTTTTTTTGCCTTAGCCACAGTCCTTTTCGAGTACGAGTTGACCAGGGGCCGGTCAGTATTACGTAAGCACCTTTTCACACCACCCAACTTTAATTGTTAAATTGATTAACTAATCAGTTCTGCGGTATATAATGACGCCTATAGACGTCATGATGTCACCCTCCCTACTCGGCAGTGACGCATATAGGCGTCGGACACTTTAGGTCCCAGGGTTCGACGTTTAGCATTATCCATCTGCCCGGGGCAGGTAAAACTTGGGGTGGGCAGGTAATGCTTGAGATCCACCTCCCCGAATTCTCCCTATTATGGATAGCTCATTTCTTGAGTTTTGCCGGCAGATTAGCCTAGATCAGGATGCATGCTGGGTAATATCATAGAGATACATAAGATGTTATATACGTCTATGGTATTATGTAGACAAATCACAAGGCTTTAGTATAGGAGTTTTCATGAATCATTTCATTTTAGAACTTTAACAGTATGTTAAAGTAGACTTGTTTTTTTTCTAAATTTGTATCCATATACATTCAATATTTTTGAAATCTATTGTCAAAAAGAATGCGGAAATGCGGAAAAGTGACATCTATGCACATTCTGCTTTTGTATCGCTAAATATGATGAGATGCGTTGTTGGATCTGAAACTCCCTACTGCAACCTACACACACCTGGTATAACATATAAGTTTTTTTATAACTTGACCTATGCGTATACTCTCCAAAGCTGTTATCAGTTAAAAGTATATAATTATGGTGACTTTATCACTTTATCATAAGGCACAGGTCACACCCAAGTACTACTAGGTAAGTGTGGTTAACCCAAAGTAAACCACAACATAAACATATATTGTGCTTCAATAGTCATAAAAATGTGAAGGTTACTTTTTTTTCCTTTTTTTTTTCGGGGTGTATCTTCCTATTACTCTATAGTCTAAATTTGCATGCGGGGATTTTACCTAGGTTTCTAACACTACATTCTCCCGTTACGATATAGAATATAATTTTTAAAAAGCAACCTATTCCGGTTATAGTTTGTATATACATGTACATATTAACGCTTCTTATGGTTAGAAATCGACTATATTGTCAGATTTATTAAAATTTGAACTCTTCCTTAAGCCCCATACCCACTAGGCGATTTTTTACACAATCGGCCGACTCATCAGCCCTAAAATCGGCCGATTCTACTGCTAGTGCTAGAGTCGGCCGATTTTAACAGCAATTAAGATCAAACATACATCATTTCAATATACCGTACTGACAGGCGATCCTAAGGATCGGCCGATTCTGCCAGCCACCCGTCGCCAGTAAAATCACCTAGTGGGTATGGGGCTTAACTATTTCATCATCCGTACAATGTTCATGTACATGTGATTCAAGGTTCATGTTCCTACCTAAATATAAAACATCACACACTCTGACAATGCGCAATTGTACTGGCCAATACCAGCAGTGTTGGCATTAAAGGTAATGGAACCTTCTATGCTTCTGTTGTAAAATGAGCGTCGTGCCATCCTAAGCCTTATACTTTTACAACACACCGTTTGCACTCCATAATCTTATCAATTTACCAGACAAAATACAGACGACCACGTGCCTACAATTCATAATTCATAACAAAGGCAAAATGTATAATAAAATGAAGGCCCATAAAAGGCCCTAATTTTAAACCCCTACTTTTAGAGGAGCTCCCCTCCCCTCTCCACCTATTTTTTGATGGACGACCAAACTGAGCAAAGTAGATGTGCAAGTGAATGCACGAAGTATAAGAACTCAGATCCGCCCCTAACATCATCTTTTCATAAACTGACATCAACTTCCAGGCATCAATACAACTGTAAAATTTGACTATATGTCCTTCAATTAGTAACCAAAACGTCGCTGGATTTTTTTTCAAATTATGGATTTATGTCCAACACGGACACAAGTTTTGGATACCCTGGACACTACCGGTTATCAGGCAACTGCCCAATGCGGGGGACATGTGTCTCTTATGTACAGTATAATAAACAAAGTAGTACTTCGTCTGTATATTGAAAGCATTTTAATCGACAGAATGACACTAAGTGACCAAATCAATGAACCACTACAACCGGATTACATCGCTAATCTCATAACATAAACATGTCTGTAATCAATTATATTGACCACTATGTGTCAAGTCTATAGCCGAAATAATGCACATGTTGGTAAAGGTAATATTCTGATGAATCATACGCTAAGGTGGCCCAAGACCTGAGATGCCCCTCAGGCCACTTATTAATAATAAAAAAAAAATAAAAAAAGTTTCCTGTCCAGCGCCCAATGAAGCAAGTCTTTTTTTTAGTTTCCCTATACGGAAATATTTTTATGAGTATAAAAAAGTTGTCAGATTTAGGACAAGGACCAAATTTGCATCGCCTTCATTCTGCGTCCTAACAGATAGATGGTTTTTGTGTTATGATCAAATCATAATTATACAGTTTCGAAAATATTTCTCAAACGTTAATTTACTTTGTGAAAATATGGAGAATGCTAAGGTATATTAAACATTTTTTTATTCAAACTAAGCAGTGTTTGCCATTAACACCAGCCTGTCAGCCAATGGCCAACAATTTGAGAGCAGGACCGACAATTTTCATCAAAAATAGCGTCAAATTGGCCCCGTTGGCCAACAGTGATCAGGGCATTTTTTTCTTTCTTCTAACCATATTTTACATGTTTTCTCTTGCCTCATAACATAAACCGCCTGCTCGTCTTTTCTGGACAAGAAACAAACTATTGTTAGCCTCAGCAGGTGGAGGGCTAAAGGTGCTTTGCCAATAGCGCTCACTGACTCAGGCTGACTCAGAACTTGGCCTCTGAGCCCTGGAGACAGGAAAACAGAGCGGAGCAATTGGGGACTGAGGCTGGCCAAGATCCAAAGTCAACCCTGGTGTAGTTATTCTTCTTTTTTTTTTTCTTAATTTATGAGCAGAGCTTTATATACTCATAAACTTTACAGAGAATACTTTTTGACAATCTGCTTCAATTCTGGTGTAGCTTTAACTAGTCTAGGTAACATGGAAAAAATAGTTTTCTTTGTATTAAAGACTGAGGACACACTTGATTGGTTTTAGAATGCCAGTTATGGTGTCATGATATTGAGTGACGTTTGATATTGTGGTTTCCTTAGTAAACCAGGGAAAGGAAACAAAGATTGGTCTAAACATAATCAAATAGTTGTTCAGCTCTTATTAATAACAAGAGCATGCACTCCCAACACCGTTTGACCGAGTCATGAAGGTAGCAATTTGGACAAAATGAAATTTTGTTGAAAATGGACAATGTTAATCATTTGAGTAACTTTTTAATTCTACCATAGAATTCAACCTTTTCTACCTCTGAATTAAAAGCAGTATTTCTTTGCGAGTTCTCAAACTTCCTACTGAAAAATAAAAACTCTAAGACTCTAAAGCCAAATAAACGTCTTGAAATCTACAAATCAAATGTATTGAGCGGGGGTGGACATAACCACGGGCCCGGGGGCCCGAGGCCCTTTAAAAGTAGGTCGGCCCCCCAGATTTTCTGGCCTAGGGGCCCGACTGGTCCCTAAAAAATCAAGGATAACAATTACAGATTTCTATATATTTTACAATAAAACATAGTTTTTAAAGACAATCTGACTATATATATATGTGCCCCTAGATTTTGGTGCGGGCCCCTAGATTTTGGTGCAGGCCCCTAGATTTGGAAAGCTGGAGGCCCAACTGGCCCCTGGATTTTTAGTTTTATGTCCACCTCGTTGAGTATCAACAGTGTAAGAGGTATTCTTCAGCACTACCATGGGAAATCGCACAATTTTGTGCATCCTAAATAGATTGTGTATAAGATTGTGTATGGCGGTAGTCCCCCTACTGCACTTGGAACAAAACAAGATATTCTGATTAGTCACACTATAGATATTCCCTACGTGATCACTAGGTGCATTCATAGAAGTATAAACCCAATGGACATCAGACATTCCATTGTCCTTTTTTTTTAAATTAATAAAGTAAGTAAGGATTACTCAACCCTATGTAGAAAAAGTCAGTTGAGTATGACTTGACAGTTTAGGTGCGACTCCAACATCACCCAAAGTTATGAAATAGGATTTATGAACTACACCCAGTAGCAGAATCAGAGTCAGAAAGCATCAACTAACATTATTTCTGGCAAAATGCCCATGTCTACTTTCAAAGCAAAATGGTTTAATTTGAGATTGAAATATAAAAACGTCATATAGGGCGGAACAAATGCAACAAACATTTGGCAAATATGACTCATATGACGAGTTTAACTTCAAGGAAAACACCTGAACTCTTATTTAAAAGGATGTCCTTAGAGGGAAGGTTTTCCATGACACAGAATGTGTGAAATCATTATCTAAATGCAATTTTCTTCGGACTACATGTATAGTCGCTCTGTATCATATTTAAGTCGCAAAAGAATATCATAGTGTCACTCCTTATGTTATGAACAATTAATAAATCTGGAAGGAACTAGGTCTATTCTTTTGGAATATTAGATGTTCTGAACCCTGAGACAACTTAAAAGCCATCTGGATTCCTGATTTAGAGACATTTGTCAGTGGCTAAACTGTCATTAGTGATTATAACTGTAGTAGATCTATCAATAGATGTAAGATGAAACCTTTATGAGTGAATCACCTAAGCCAAGGCTAAACTGGGAGACATTCACATTGTGACATGTCTTGTGTTTAGGGACGTGAAACCACATTCACTTAGGCTTGTGTGTGTCCAATGGGTAACAACATAACTTGGTGAGGATGTATCCACATATAATAATACACACATGAGATACCACAGCACAGAACAATATAATATCATATGGATATATGAACCAGATCTATCAGTGTCTATGTCAGAATTGTTACTGCTAGGCCTGAGACTCTTGAGAGGAGTAGGCCTAACTTACAAGGATTAGCCTAGCCCAAGGCTAAATCCTATCAGATACAAACATGATATTAATGATGGACACCTGTTCAAGCAGACCTTTACCGTCCCCATAAAAAGATTACTCTTATCAACACCTGGTGTAAGTAAACAACCGCTCGACGAAATTTTTTTCCTACAACAACGCAGGACCCTGGACAAACACAAACAAAACGATTGTTCCAGTGAATGCAGCAGAACCTGGGATGTCCATGTCACATTTTCACCGCTCCAAATCGGACACAAACGCCATGCAGCGTAAACAATGAAGCATGCACACGAAAGGAGAGATATCCAAGAACATTATCCTCCATTTTCACCCACCTCAGCCTCCTTGATTTCTTTCTGCGTGATTTCTTCGGCCGTGGAGCATTGCGTCCTCAGCCCTTCCAGCTGCTTTGCCGTGTTATCGATAACACATTGTGTCATTACGCATTGATCTATTGCAATTTGAATCGGGTCCTTCTCCTTTCCTGACGACATGATGGCCGAGTCCGATGCCTCCTAGTAATCGTCAATGTTTCTCCTGTGTGCAAGCTGGTGTATTGCTCTACTGATGCTTTGCATCCTCTTACATTTCCACAAATATCTGCACTACCTCGTTAAGAATGACAGTGGCTCGGTATGGCAGCCATGTTGGAATAAATGATCTCGACCAATAAACGAGAATTTACGAGAGCTCGTGACAGCCAATAAACCCAACCAGCCGATGACTACAAACCACACCCTCTGAGGACCCTGGGAAAGACGTCTGGTGGAGGCTGGCCAAACTGAGGCTGTGGATATGAATTTAATGATTTTCCTTGCCAAAAGAGAATTAAATAAATGAAATTATTAAATAAAATTAGATTATTAAATTAAATCAATTTAAATTATTAAATTAAAAATATATGAAATAAATAAAAATAAATTAAATGAAAATAAGTAAAAGCTGCAAGACATGACTGCATGCATAATCTAACTCAAAGAAAGACTCATGGCCATGCCTCATTTTTTAAATTAAATTTTGCATTATGAATAAGTAGACTTGAAGTTCATATATCAATTATCTTTATTATATACTCATTATATGAATTGAAAAATGCCAATTAGGAACCAAGTAACATTGAAATGAAATTAGTACATGTAGGGTCAGGGATTTCTCCTAATAAAATCATAATAATAATAAATAAATAAAATAACAACAATAATAATAAGATAACAAGAAGAATAAAAAAAGAAAGAAAGAAAAAAATAAAATGAAATGAAATGAAATGAGAAGTAAAGATGAAAAATAGAATAAAAAATAAAGGTGATAAAAATCAATAAACAATAATAATAAAATTATAAAAAAAAGATTATAAAAAACAAATTAAAAAAATAAATTATAAAAAATGAAAAAATAATTGTAATAAAAAAGTTATAAATAATAAGATAATAAATATAATAATAGATAAAAATGAAATGAAAATAAGAATAATAGTTATAAAAAAATTAATAAATAATAATAATAAAATAATGATAAATGATAAAAAGATGATAATAAAAAAATGAAATGAAAAATAAATAAGATAGAAATAAAAAATAAAATGAAAAAATGATAGTAATAAAGAAATCATAAATAACAATGAATAAATAAATGAAATAATAAAAATAATAATAAATAAATATATAGATATTTAGTTCAGAGCCAGAGGAAACATCTAGGCTACCTCATGCAGGCTGAGAGTGCAACTTTGAAATCTAAAAACAATAGAATGTAAGATGTCAGCATTACGGTTAGACTTCTGTAAATAAATGTTTCCTTGCGTTACAGAAAAGCATTTTTAAGAAATAATTATCTAATTGAATGCAAATAACAAAACTAAGAGCCTGCACGCTGGCGCCATCTGTTGTTAATTTCATCTCTACTCATCGGCTTGTTTGCTCTTTCCCAATTTCGCGCGGAAAATTCAACATGGCAGACACGAAGATGGATTCCAAGAAGGACAACAGAAACTTGCCATGGTACGTCTCCCAATCTTGAACAACTTTTACCAAACACGAATTTTCATACTCATGAAAGTGTAGCCGTTCTCGGAATGTATAATAATATGGAAGTTATTTGTAGATTCAGCCTTACAAGGGCTGAAAAACGATGTGTATCTGATCCTGAACTGTCAAAATCAGATTCGTCGGCTCTGGACCACTGGCACTGTGGCACTGTTGATAGATTTTTCATTTTGATTGAGACATCAATATAATTTGCTTATTATAACCCACTATAATCTAGACTATTAATATGTCCGTTGATGCTCCTTTTCAATAAATTGGTGTGACTAAATATCCAGAGAAGGACACCGATAAATATGTAACTTACTAATTGAAGCCAGATTCAGGCTTTCACTCCAGCAACAACAATAATATCCTTTGTAGAATCGTTGACTTCAGCAAGTTCAGGTGTCCCATTTCATCAGTTCTCGAAAGTTGTGGGAAATAGGCCAAATATTATCAACTATATTTGACTCAGTAGATCTAAATCACTTGACAAATCACAAAGTTGTGCAATGTGACACTTTTGCAACATTGTCACTCCCATGATATTGTCATTGACATTGTAAAAATCCATTGCAATAAATATAGTTAAAAACCCTTTCACCCAGTGCCCCCAACACTTGCAACAGGGTCTTCAAAAGCCAGGTGTGTGATGCCATTTCTATGGGACTACAGTACTGACGCGGGTGTCAGTCCACTGTGTAAAATCTTATCTAACTTCAAGGGAGGTAAGGATCAGGGTTAAGACTTTTAGAGTGACTGTGAGTGCTAGGGTGGAGAGTGTAGCGGCCATGTGATCATACGTAGTCTACCAGCAGTTTTAGAGTGTAATCGGTAAGCCAAGTAGGCACATCCTCGTAGAGAGTGGCACTGTGTGACTGGGTGGGTGAGCAGGACCAGGCTGGTGGGTGAGCAGGACCAGGCTGATGGATAGAGCTCAGGAGTGTTGGCTGCATGTGGTTGAGTGGACAAGCCTTTCTGGACTGATAGTGTCAACCGGAGTGTAGCAACACATATAACATGTCTTGGACTAATTAAATACTATCCTTTCACACAAGTTTTCTTTGTCACCTCTGAGTGAGGAGCTACATTCTGAGATGACTTGCGGTCGAGACAGCAAGGGAGACCTCAATATACACAGACTAGCATACTGGAATAATGAATACCGACTAACAGTAATTGGTAACCTAATGATTAACTGTAAAGTAAAACCCTATTGTTCAGGACATTGCACATAAAATATCCCTTGTCACTTTTCGAAAAGAGTAGGGTAGTGAACTTCTTTTTGCCATGAAAATGACGTTAGATGTTGGTACAGCGTAAAACACCCAACACTCACTCATTCTCACTATATCAAAGGAGTAGTGTTGTTACAACAACAGGGCTCAGTCACAGGATTTGAAAAAGAGTAAGCCTTAGTGTCCGATCGGACAGATACCCAAAATGAGTCAGGTGTCCAGCATAAATACTCTGGTTTCAACTTTTATTTCTCAATGAATTGTATTTGAAATATGGATTGAAAATTACAATGATGCATATTACGATAAAGGTGCAGTATGCAGCATGGGATAGAGAAGCCAGTCTTACTCAGACCCAGTTGGGAGTAATAATTTCCAAGGACAGACCATTATTTTTGCGGTTTCTTTGATTAGGGTTGGTAATTGTATATATATTTTCCTTGGGTGTCGAGAGGACATCCAAATAGAACCAACGCGATAAGGACCATCTATGTGAATGAAATTACATTTAGATCTTTTTTTTTTTTTCAAATTACCTTTGTTAGGAACTTACTTGAACTTTCTTAACTTTTCTTCTTTTTAGGGTTGAGAAGTATCGACCAAATAGTCTGGATGACTTAATTTCACATCAGGATATCATAACTACAAGTAAGTACGAAACAAACATCTAAACATAAGGAAAAATATATTACGACATATAATATAGAAAATAATGTTTATGCAGGGATGTAAATTTTCATATTTTTGTCTGATTTTGAAATATTTTCCCGTCGTCAGATCACCTGTGATACTAAATAAATTTCTAATATCATATCTCATAGCATTTAAAGATAATTTCAAAATGTCTTTCTGGAATTTCAGATTTTTTTCACTAACCCTGACTTTCCCTGTTTAAGAGGGATTTAATCAGTCCTAAGATTCCCTAAAAGAAGTAAAGTTGATAACAATTTGTTTCTATCTAGTAAACCGGTTCGTGAAGGAGGACCGCCTGCCCCACATGTTGTTCTACGGCCCGCCCGGTACCGGTAAAACCAGTACCATCCTCGCCGTGGCCAAGACCATCTACTCCCCCAAGGAGTTCAACTCCATGGTCCTAGAGGTAGGACCCAGTTTCTTATAGACAGCTCGACCAAGAAAACTTTTATCTGATTTCCTTTACCACTTTTCAAACCAATTTTATTCAGCACATTTTAACACTCAAGAAACATGGATTTTTTTTTTCTTTTGACGAAATTCAAATGGGAATTATGGTAAGTTCCTGTCCATCAAAGATTCATTGAAAAAGATGGAAATTGAAAATGTATTGGAAAGAAAAGGAACAACAAAACAGAGACATTCAAAGATTTCATTTTCGTTAAGAGGCGTTTTATCAACTCTAAACAGGTGGACTCTTTTTCTCAAAAAAAGGGAGTAGGGAATATAAAGAAATAGAACATGAAATTGGAAATATTTTTGTACCTATTCCAGCTTAACGCCTCGGACGACCGAGGCATAGGAATCGTCCGTGGGAAAATCCTCAGCTTTGCAAGTACACGAACTATATTCAAGTGAGTATAGACTTGAGTTTTACAATTCAAAGACCAAACTAAAGTTCTGTTTGTGATGTCTTTCAAATCGCGCATTGAAAAAGGCAAAGATGCACGATTTTTGTATTGGAATAATTTCCGAAACAATCCCTGTACACGTCTTTCATTTTTAGTGGTTTAAACAATTTTGATCGCAATTAAAAATTTACTTAATTCGCTTCAAATAAGAGGAATTGATACTAGAATCTAGATATATGTTGTTTTTTTTAAATGAATTTGACAACAAAATTGGCTTTGTTAAATTACTGAATCGAGTGTAAATACATATTATACTTGTAAATGCTTTTGTTATAGGTCAGGGTTTAAAATCATTATACTGGACGAAGCAGACGCCATGACAAGAGACGCACAAAATGCGCTCAGACGAGGTAGATAGTACTTTACAACAAATAGATCACTCAAAGTTTAAATGGTGTAAGCAGGACACGGTATAAAACCATTCAAACAAATAAAGGATATTAAAAGAGAAACTAATTACAATATATAATCCCATATATAATAAATTTGTAACCAATTTCATATTGTGTACTTGATTGAGGCTGAATGATATGTTTAGGCAAGAGGGGCTTTTTAAAAATTCAGTGCAAATTTATCAAGTTTTTAAAGAAACCTTGGGGTTAGAATATAATACGCCGTCACCCATTCTTGAAATGAAAGGGAAAAAATATTCATTCACAGATATTCTTAATTTACCCATACCATTCAAGCGTGAAGCATTTTCTTGAGCATCCGAAGTTAATGGCTGTATACTACGACTTTGAATTCTTTTTGAAATTTTAAAAATACTAGGTTTAAAAGGAAAGATAATACTAAGTAATTTGTGATGCTGCTTCCTTTTCAGTCATCGAAAAGTTCACAGAGAACACGCGGTTCTGTATCATCTGTAACTACCTGTCAAAGATTATCCCAGCGCTGCAGTCGCGATGTACCCGCTTCAGGTTCGGCCCACTCTCCACCGACCAGATGATTCCCCGCCTCATGCACATTGTAGATGAGGAAAAGTAAGTATCTAGCTTACATAATGGAACCTTAATAAGGTGCCCATGCAAGTCTTAAATTGGGTTTTTGTAAGTTAAGTTCAGTAAACTTAGAATTCTGACTTTTAGAGGGAGAACTAAAAATGTTCTTTGGAAATATGATTGAAAGCTTTTCTGAATATACCCTATTAACAATAGAATTGATGAAACGTAAATCAGTTTTGATGTAATTTTGTTTTGAGTTTCCAGTAATCAAATTAAATAAAGATATACCTTTTCACCCTCTATGTTTGTACAGTCAAGTTTACATGGACGTTAACTTTTCTGATTTTAGAATTTCGTGTAACCTGTCCTCTATGAATCATATCTTACAATCAAATCCATTGTTTATATTTTCAGAGTTAATTTAACTGAAGACGGCAAGATGGCTCTTGTCAAACTTGCCAATGGCGACATGCGGAAGGTGCTTAACATACTTCAGGTAAATAACCTAATTTATTAGAATTGTAACAACTCACTTTACCAAGAGCGTACCAATATGTAGAAACAAAGGTGTGCAGACCGAAATTTTGTATTGTTACTTGGTGAGAACCTACCTCTTAACCTTCATTCTGGTGCAACATAAATTTTTATTTTTCTTAAATTGAAAACGGGAAGAAACATTTTGTAAACTATTTTTCGATACATTGCAGAGTTGCTCCATGGCGTATGACGAGATAAACGAAAACCGGGTGTATACATGTGTCGGTCACCCGCTCCGCTCCGACATCGAGAATATCGTCAACTGGATGCTCAACGACAACTTCACCGTAGCATACAACCGTATCCTTTCTAGGCTCCATTTGAACTCAATAAAGTAGAGATATATAAGAAAGTTATATTACTTTCCACTTTCCCTGAGATCACTTAATATGTAAAAAGAGCGTACAAAAAGTAAGATTTTGCCCTTGATTTCTGTGAGAAATGAAAAAATAAGGTATTACAATATTAAAGACGATTATGGCATCTTTATTCATGCTAGGATATCGAACCAGAACGATTCCCTGGTATCTTTGTTATTTACCACACTTTTTACATAACGCCCAATGCAATCTATCAGTTCTTCTTCCTTTACCAAAATGTAGACATCCAAAATCTCAAAACGGCCAAAGGTTTGGCCCTACAAGACATCCTGACAGAGGTCCACCTTTACGTCCATAGAAGTGAGTATATATAATCCGCTGTATTCTCGGCGCAACTTCCATGAAACTAAACAGCAAACAATAAGACGTTTAGATCAGCTTCAAAACTAAGGATTGGCTATGGTAGAATATTAAAGAAAATATCTTAATTTAACCTTAACTAGCTTGATATATTTTAGCTTCATTGAATATGGTAGCTGAATGTCGCCACTTTTAATTTAGCAAAATTTAATTAAATGAATATTGCATTTCTTATAATTCCTTTAGCACATGTAGGGTTATAATAGCAGTGTGATTTAAAGTATCTTTTAAAACGACCTTGAATAAAGTGAGCTACTCGTTTAAGTGATATATGATTTCAATAACCATTTTCCCTGTTTTCCAGTTGACTTTCCCATTCATGTGCGGATACACCTACTAGAGAAGATGGCGGAAACTGAGTGAGTAATCATTGAAACTTATCCGAACAAAAACTTTCTGGCCTCCTGAAAGAATAATGTAATATTTCTATATTCATTTAGGAGTAGTTTAGCCTAAAACGTCGCTTCCTTTAAAGTTAGCCACACCTAAATGGGCATGGCTCATCTTTTACCTTTCATCTTTTAGACGTAATCTGATAGAGATATATGATGTTTGGGCCCAGGGCCGTTCCCCTACTGATTGCTCCCCGGGGTTTGAACATAATGTTATTGTTACTAGTAGTAGTGGGCACTCGTGGAAATCTTGGCAGGTTTGTAAAGCATAGTTGACTAGTGGAAAGCTTCACATTTCAAAAAGCAATAGACTAGTGGAACTTTTATACAAGCTAGTGCAAAAACATCCCAACTAGACCTATAGACTAGTGGACAAAAACGTTAAGAAGACCCCTGGTCACCTTCCTCCAAAACCATTCCGATACCCCACTCCAACAAAAATCCATCACTATTAGGGACATATTTAGTTCACTCCTGTTTGACAGGGATGTAAGTTTTCAGATTTTTGTCCGATTTCAGATTTTATTACATCATTACTTCAAACAAAAATTGTCAAAATCAATTCCTTACGTCACATGTGATATCATTTTAAGATAATTTCGAATTTTCTTTCTGGGGTTTCAGATTTTTTCATTAACCCTGACTTGCATCCCTGTCCTTGGGACATGTTTTCTGTTGTTTTGATACTCTACACGACACTTAATGTCAATGTTTTACAGACATCGCCTGGCGTCAGGTACCAGTGAGAAGATCCAGCTGAGCTCCCTGATCGCCGCCTTCCAGGCCGCCCGCGAACTAGTCGTACAAGAAGTGAAATAATATATGTTATAACAAACTTATTATGATTTTCGGGGTGCATCATACTGTACAAAATTTATTATTATTGTCAGTCCAAATCAGACTATATTCATGTACGTGCATGCGTCAGATGCGCTATAATCTACTTTACATATTATAGCACTGCCTGAAGTTTATTTCTTAATACAGATTTGTATGATGAGCATTTAGTTCAAATAACTATTGACAGAAGACATAACTATTCGAATACCTTAAATGTGTTCAGCGCCAGGAATGATCTTCTTTACAGCCATTGTACATAGATGTGAATAAATATTTACTTAATGAACTTATCTTGTACTTCTAATTTACAAAATTAAATAATGTCCTGAGAAATTACGAACAAGTAAAAGACAATTCTTGTAGTAATCATGTTCTTTAAATCGTCCAGAGAACAGATCCTTGACCGTCTCTTCAACATCATACAATAGTTACCTTACTGTCATTCTTAAAGTATATTGGTAAAACTTTTCTGAACTAAAGACATTTAGCGGTACCTATCTTAAAAATTTTCATGACGACACGAAATTTCTGCGCTTGCTACAGCTTTTGTCATTTTATGTCGCTGGTTTCGTTTTATGGCCTTTAAGGCCCTTCCATTTAGTACATACGCAAAATTTTTCAAATTTTATACCCCACCGCCACCCCCCTTGGCTGAAAATACGCATTGGATTTGTATGGGAGCGTAGGCAAATTTAAAACAATAGACCCATCCCCCCTTGGTGCAAACATTCTGAATGGAAGGCCCCTAATGATAAAACTGGTTTTCATCGCTTAAACTTATACTATTTCTCAAGATATTTCATGATATTAAAATTAAACATTGGTTTTCTGTTCTGTAACAGGGAAAGGTTTTTCTCAAATGTATCACCCGCACGGCCGACGAGCGGTACGTACAAGGGGCAGTGTGTATTGACTGGCTGTACGTACTGCTCCTTGTCATACCCTGTATTCTTAGCTTTCAGGAGTATTATGTATTTTGCTTGTGTGATGAAATATAGAAGACCCTTAGGGGTCGTCCTCGGGCCTACAGACGACCTTCTCGTCCGCGTACGGCCCTCTGACGCCCCCACACCCCCCCCCCCCCCATCATCATCTCCCATCAATATTCAAATCCCGATAATATACCATTTATTCGTGAATAAACATTCTTTGAAGAAAGAAACGCAAACAGAAATTAAAATCCCTGCTGGGATCCAGAATATCTTTTTTATTTCGTCAACACGTGACAACAAGAGGCTAAAACAATCGGGTAAGGCACTCCGTCCGGTGATGACTGAACTGAGACTGAGGTCCACGAGTCCTACTCTCAACCTATAGTAAGTATCACAATCACAGAGTCCGGTGGTTCTCGAAGACAGGCGTAAGTCATACCCCGAAAACAGCGACAAAGCATAAGTGTGTTCAGGGTCCCAATTCAAATTCGCAATCAAATTTTCTAGAGTTTTCCCGTCTCATGGTAAATTTTCCCTATAATGGTTATGATGATTTGTTTTGATCTCAAGGTGTTCAAGTTTAAAATGTCATTAATAATGTATTACGTATAGGAAATATTGAAATATCATTTCCCAGAAATGGGAAAATCTTGAAGTTGGTCAAACAGAATTACCTGTGTTTTCCCTGTGTTTTGGTCAAATTGTATTTTCCTTGATGAGCATTTTTTTTCTCTTTTTTTTTCTCTTTTCCCTGTTTGCCCTGTGCAGTAAGGACCCTGATATTGCTCATGTGAACCGATAAGAGGAAAATGCAACACTTTTTCCCTTTCATCGGTGCCTGCAAGCGCTGGGCTTAGTGTATGTCGCTGTTTTCGGTGTATAACTTCCGCCCGTCTGTGAGAATGTAACGACAAGTCTAGATCTAACATACACTGTATGGATACTGACCGGTTCAAACCATCACTGCTTGTTTTAAATTATTATTGGGTGTCAAAATTGATTTTTTTTGGGTACAATTACCGTATTTTGGAAAAAGAGGTTCTGAAAATTCTCATGTTAATACTTTATTGTAAAGTGAAGGGTTTAACTATGAAAGAAACATTGTTACCAAGAAAGGTTAATAATTTTTGTTGTTTAAATCTTTAGATTATACAATGATATACAAATATCAGAAAAGCTATTACAGATTTTGTTTTTGAATATCTAGGGCATTCCATGTTTTTTGCCTAATGAATTGCAATGTTTAGTTATTGAATAATATCAGTATGGACCAATATTGTACATCAAAATGTGAGATGGTATTTCTAATGGTCAACACTCCATGCAGTGATCATACACAATGTCTACAGGGAATATGAGATGGATCATACCAGTTGCACATGTGAAATAGCCTGAGGCCGGTGGCCGAGGGTTCTGTAACCTTCACAGTCTTCATAGTCTACAGAGTACACAGTTAATATCAAGACACTGTTTTATGTATTATTATTACAACCTACTGGCAGAAATTATCTTAAAAAAGAAATGTTTTTGTATGCTAACCATAAACGGGACATACAGTTTACTGTATGTAATGCTTATAGCTTTTATGTACCGCTCATGGGTCGGTCGCTTAATATAATATTAAAAGTGCCATGGTTTGTAGAAACTAACTGGATCAGAATTTATCGACTTATTTTGTTCACACTTAGCTCTTAAACCAGTTAGCTATAATAACTTTAATTTGTTTTTCTTTTATTTTCACTGGTGCAGATATCACTGTACAATATGTCCGTGCTTCAAAAATAACTCTTACACTCTTGTCACAATGTGCAGCTTGAATAACAGGAGTAGCCTTCTTTTGTGAAGTACACATAGAATTTGTGCATCTTAAACGTTACAGACATAAGAACTAATAGAAGTTTACATTTATCTTTTTTCACAAAAGGTTACATTGGGTAGCAGGGTATTCTGTTATTGATATTTAAACAGTTTTTTAATTATATATTAATTATGTAGCCCGCATCAGCATTCGGCTGTATATATAAAGAGCAATGACTGCTTCTTTAGATATGATAAATTCGGCCATAAGGCTTTACTTTAATAAGCGTTACATCTTTGTTACAGTGTTAGTATATATGGCACAGAATACAAGCTTAGGGGCAATAGTGTGCGGGTACATTAAAGTGATGCCACACATAAAAACGTATCAAATGTGAAAGTAGTCAGTCTATGACAATGTTATATATATATATATATATCAATTGTGAATTATGGTAGATCAAGATTCTTGAAGACAAATTGATCTTCGGAAGAAGATGTCAATAAAATTATGGAAGGGCTACCTTTTAAAATCATCGATGAATTTTTTTTTTTCATCAACTCGTTTTTTTTATCAAAACTATTAGTTCGTGTGTTTGAGAAATACCGGTATGTGTTTGTCAAGCATTTGAGTGCGAAGTTTGTCAATCATTGCAATGAATGTGATGTGGGTACTGGCTCATGAACCTAAGGCTGGAAAATAAAGCACTTTGGAGTCAATGTCTCGACATGTGACGGACTCATGAAGTTATGGAATTTCTTGGTGATGAAAAATAAAATGAACATCTGCTGACTCATACAAGAATGGACACATCAGTAATATATTTTTTTCTTTTTCACATATATCACTTATTTGATTTACCATTCATTCACAACTATAGTGGATATTCATATAGTTCAAACAGAAACTAAACCTTTCTATAGGCATTAATGATGAATATCATGTTAATTATATTACTCTTTAGACGTTCTGTTAGTCCAAGCATACATCATTTAATGTGTCAAACTTGCATATTTGCCCTTAATAAAAAGCTGAAGGAAATAAGCCGGAATTTTATTGTTGTTTTGCTGGCCCTACTTTCTTGCATGGACGGCTAGGTTAGGCAAATGAAATATTCAAGCAGATAATCTGAAGCTCTTACTTTCCCTTAGGCGACCTTCTACATAATGGGCATAAGGAGTTCTTTAAATATACTGATATAGATAAAAAAAGAATTTGGTAACTCGTTTGGAAAGTAATGGAATGTATCTATGTAATACTTTGGTCAACTAATTTGCTTTCTACGCTTGTCGGATAGAAACTTTTATCGTAGCCACAAATCAGTTTGACGTATGTGACCTAAGCTTCAGGCAAGTCTAATCTTATACATTTTTATATTCATAAAAGGTAGATACCAAACAGTGGCTTACAGCAAGTCTAGAACGTCTATGCTAACAACAAGCACTACAATAAACAATATCATAGAACAATTCAACAAAAAAGAACAAAAGTTCTGACCAGAAAACGTGTTTGTAAGTTACGTGTGGTCCTCGGAGGGGCAGAGACGAATGTAAGTCACCATAAGTACGAAATAAAACTAAATACATCCAACAAAATGCAGCAGGTGCTATACCTTGAACGGGGAAATAAAATGCTCTCAAATTGCTCAAACCTCCAGTCATATTTATAACAGTTTTCACGCATTTCTGTGATATTAAAACCTCACAACTGTTAATACAGAAAGGACATTTTGAGTCTATTTTTCTTAAACTTTTTTACTTTTTAAAATTGTGTTTATATTCTTTACTTATATTTTTGGATTTTCAATCTGGGCGGGGTGTCAAAATATTAGAATAATATCCTCATGCTTTTTGTTTTGCACTATCATACTATCTTCGAAAAACGCGTACGTCCATTTGGTCCCCTATTTTCATACATCTATATATAAAATTTAAGTACTGGCGAATCTACATACTCCCATCACAAAGTAAAAGGCAAAATTATTGGTCATGGATATGCGATCGGCAAAGACTTCATGGCATCGCTTAATAGGGTTAGTAGATAAATAACCAAAAATAAAAGTTTTAAGCAATTTTCCCTACGCAGCCGCACAGTGCAGAAGAAAATTATGATCAACAGGTTTCCATTCCAGTCAAGGAGGAAGGTATATAAATGTGAAAATAAATCTTCGATAACTTCTCCAACACATCTAAGCATTATTGCAGTGATGCTCTATGAAACTGAACTACTTGGTTAGCGTATAATCATTTACAATGTATTTTGGTGCTAAGCAATGTTGGGCAACTATCATCTACTCATTTACACTCTGAATAAGACCATTTAAGTACCTCCTGGAATCGTCATACAGAAAATATCTAACCTGTTTCTCACCTAAAATGGGTCTTTTAAAAGGGCCCCTTTCAATAAAATCTAAAATATCTAACTTCAACGAAATAAATGCTGGTCATACGACCTGGATTGTCGATTTATGGATTTTCGGTTTGGACAATGAAAATAAACATAATTTCGAGGAAAAGTGGAAATAATTTCACTGATTTCTAGCCATAGAAAACATCCTACGTTTGGAAAATAACTGATACTTTCCCAATGCGTCAATTAAGATTACTATCCAAGTTATTTAGGTGCTTTTATATTCACTGAAATGCCAATGTACCCAAGTGAAAACGTTATTGTTGACGGGGGTGAATTAGAAGTAGTAATAGTTGAGTGGAGGACGGTTTCTCTACATTGACACATGGGTGCATAAATCAGTGATGTCATCTGAATATTTTATCACCCGCATGGCACAATGAGCGTTGTGTATTGGAGTAGGTGCGTATTGACTGGCCGTATGTACCGCCCCTCTTTCTCCATATTTTGAAAATATTTTGAATATTGTTGGGTGATAAACTATAGAAGTACCTTGGGGGGCATACTTTGGGAACCGTACGACCCTCGGGCTTTGCCCTTAATTTGTGACGACCAGCCCTGTACCTTGGGGGGCATACTTTGGGGGTAGTACGACCCTTGGGCTTTGCCCTTATTTTGTAACGACCCAGCCCGGATCGTATGACAACACTCGTATGCCCCTTTCAGTACTTCTTTTATCTATATGTTGACTGTGAGCGAATGAACGCGTAACAAAAAAAAATCTAACATCATCCCCATTCTTCTTTCACGAATATACTAATTGGATGCAATTTTTCTTATCGTAAAAACAGATATTATCCTTAGATGCTCAGAATGCATACTACCCCGGTACCTCAATGAAAGAGAATACCAACTATAGGGTAATGTAGAACAAAATATTCAGTGATACCGCATTTTGTTGAGTATACGTGAACAATGTAGGAGGGAAATATTCAGAGCAATTGGTATTTTCACACTTGCTAGTGTAACATGTAAGCCTGTTCACGATTCACACTGCTGCATTTTACAATTTCACACCTTATAAATGCGGCATTTTACAATTTCACACCTCAAAACTGTGACATTTTACAATTTCACACCTCACAACTGTGACATTTTACAATTTCACACCTCAAAACTGTGACATTTTACAATTTTACACCTTAAAAATTGCTACTCCTTACAACCACCTTGGAATAGTGAGTGTCTTCAAATATCACACAAATATAACCTTTTCAACATACTTGTTTTCATACACACACAACAAAGTTACAACGTGTAGTAAAATATATCAGACTTGACACAGAAACTCAAATAAACAACCACATATTTCTCATATAAACTTCTTTGTGTATCCCCAAATTTGTTGTATACCTTCAAGTGAGTATCTTCTAAACAACCTGTCAAAACACTCTTTTCTTGACAAATAAAAACTATAATATTGTCATTGTGGATAACCATCACTCCATATTAGGTGATATAAGGTATAAAAGCATGCTGAGTTTTCTGTTAGATGTCAAACTTTCGGGCTTATAAAACTATACAGAAAACGTATGAAAGTATGCAAAACACAAGTTTTGGCAAAGGGTATTTTTCTATGTGTAGGAACTAGGTTCCTGTACTGATGCAATACGACGATAAAATGATGAAAGCTGTGTAAGCAATGACAAGATTTACATGTTTTAAAAGTGCAACTAAACTGCATTCCATCTTTTTCTAATTAAGGTAGAAATTTGAACTATAATGCGTTTTCTTCTTTCTTGTGACCTTATTACTGAAATGACTTGTGGCATAACTTTCTTTTTCTTGAAACCAAATGTCCGTTTTGTTCCTCATTAGAATGTTTTCCTAATTTTGCTATGGTCTTTTTAATTCAAGACACAACTGACTAACCTTCTAACAGGATTTCAAGTGTAATCACGTTATTTTCAACCCCTGTACTCTTATGTTGGTAGAACCTAGAACATACAGGATCAAGGTATTTCTCCTAAATTCTACATGGAAATATACTGTAAAAAACACAACCTTTTTCATAGTTAACTTGTGCTTTGACTATTCGTTTTTACATCACTTTTTCGGGGTATCTTATACTGAAATATTTCCTTTTTCATACAGTATATACCAGATAATAACTGGACATACCCATAAGTGTATCTGTTTTCATACTTTTCTCTGTACAAATCCTACCTGAATGTGCTTTGCATGGAGATGAAAAGAAAACACATCAAACTGATGCCAGTTACTCTTCTTTCACTCTACAATCAAGTTAACATCACTCCATATTCTTTAGGATCTTGATGCAAAGACCCTAGGTTTTGGGCAGATAGGGTAAGTTCCCATCATATAGTAAATGATCACCAGGGCTCATATAACCTGGAGGCTGTAAGCATACTGTTAAAAGCATTTAAACCACAAGTTACCCCACATTACAAATAACCAAGGCTTGAATCCTCTATAAGAGGAAGGCACACAATGTATATATAAGTGTATATTCATACCAGCAAGTTTGTCCCAGTTTTAACAATACATAATATCAGATAGCATCTGTTAGTAAGTTTTCTCCACGTGACTGCTTTAATTAAAGCCTTTTTAATGTGTTACAATAAAATATGGATATTATTTTGAGTTGCATACTCTATCTTTTAAGATTGCCTATGAGATTTCTCAGCATAATGTGCTTTGACAATCCCACTCACTTAGATTAAGAATTGGTGAGCGCATATGTTGATGTTATGCAAAACACCATAATATTGTTGATAAACAGCCCAAAATCTGAAGGTCTCAGTGATTTATATTCAACAACCCAAATCAATTATTTCTTCAAAATGAACAATCCAACATTCTGAGAGAGAGAAAAAGACATTAAAAAGTATGGTAGGTGAAAGTGTTGGCCTTGGCGGTTCCCTACGCCCTGAAAGTGTGGACTACGCGGACGACAAATTGTCGACAGATTGGGCACTCGGATAGTTGCCGGCCGCACTTGGTACACGTAAGCATGTGTCCGCACTCGAGAAGCACACAGTCGATGACAGCATCCATGCACACCTTACAGAGGTTTGCTTCATCATCCTCCACCCCTGGAGAGGGAAAAATAATTTTTTAAAGGTTAAATAAAAATATCTAAAAAAGAAGTTAGAGTAAAGTATTAAGCACAAAATACTTTGAAATTAAATACAAAAATAGTTTATTAATACTTCTAGTATATCATCAAATGCAGTTCATTGAGTTTTTTTGTAGATGGACTTTAAATGTATTAATCTGCGCAATTATTTAGGAGGCTTGAGGAAGTTATCACAGTTTTGGCTACCATAAGCAGAATTTGTATTTGTTCATCTGTTATTCTACTTACACATAGATCAATATCCTATCCTATTACTATTTGAAAGATTTCAGATCAAAGGTTATACAAATAAATGTGTATAAATGTCAAATATAATACTATTATTCTTAATAGCTGACTAGGGTCAATAAGTTCATAGGACTTAGTCAATGATTGTATTAACCATAGGATTAATTCTTATTTTACAACAGAAAGACTTACCGTCGCCTCCTGTTTCCAAATCTGAAAAACGGAAAGGGTGACAAACTCTAAATGTGACTTACGTTTCTAAAATCAAATAAAGCTTTGTAGCGTCAATGGCACTATCAATCTTATCAAAATCATTCAATGGCATCTATATACAAATTCTAAATGTAACTTAAATTTCTACAAGAATCTGAAGATCTGTAACGTGCTAATTGTGTTCCATCTTATCAAAATTGTCTATTGGCACTTATATTATTGTCTATCGGCACTTATATTACTTCTCAATCTTATTCATAACCGTTCATGCCATACTGCATTCCTTGATTAACACAATTTAAGATCTACCTTATTTTTTATGCCTCATCTGTTCATCCATAACATATTTATATCATCAAACCTCATTCAATGCCTAAGTATATCAATTTTTCTCATATAATATTAATATGATATGAAAAAAATCTCAATCAATGCCTAACTTGCATTCTGCATTGAAAATCCTTTTGACATACTTTAATTTCTTAGCCTAACTGAAAAATCTTGGAAAAACTTAACAGTATTGATTAGAATCTTGCAATTATATTCAGATTTCTTAACTCTCATGCAAAGCCTTCAATAAAACATACATTTCTTAACCTTATTCAAAATCTTAAAACATCACTCCATTATAACATACCTTTTTTAACCTTTTTTAAAATCTTACAGTTTTAACATTAGCATTATTTATACTTAAACATTTTTTTTTAACATTAGCATTTTCTTAACATTAGCATTAACATATCCATCAACTCACATTTCTCCCTATTCTGTTTGCTGTCCTCCCAGAGTCGCCGGACTCTTTGGACGAGCTCCCATTTCTCTACGCAGCCCTTAAAGTCCACGTAGTTGGTGGTGAGTATCTCCTTCAGTTGGCGGACGGTCAGGTCGTTGATGTCGCCCTCCTCCTTCAACTCATCGATACTCGCGTGTTTACGGCGGGGTCGCTGGTCAACCTATCGTATGATTGTAGAGTATAGGTACAACCTTGCAGAATTCATTTATGAATATAATTTTCAAGATAAAACCTTGGAATGTTTATATCTGGGCCCACATTTTTGTAACTGATTAGGTTAATCGGTCACTTATTCCTGTGGTCAATGAGTGTCTAATTATCAGCAATTCTATGTCCCAAAAAGAAGCGATGTCATTTTGCAAGAAACTTAAAGAACCCTAGAAAAATACACAGGAACACTTAAATGATATTTATTGGTAATCTGGAAGAACCATAATACGCTGAATAACCAACCCCACCCACCCTCCCCGATGACAATGGGCACAAATTAGGCCCCTTCCTAAAAAATCAATTATTCACCAAATCTTAGTCATTTTGGGCTACATTTGTATCTTCATTTATGGTTATAATAAAACTTCAGGCCAAGGAATATGAAACGTTGCATCCTGGTGACCTGAACTACCCTAATAAGATTTTCACAATTTTTGGTGGAAAATATTAGTATGTTGTAAAATATAACAGAAGTTGGGACATTTTTTTTCACTAATTCACATTCCACAATTTTATTTTTACAAAAAGTCCCAACCTACCTACTACTATTGGAATGCTTGGACCCGAAAGCAACAGCATTTCCCCTTGACCTCTTCTGAGGCTATATTATATCTTGATCGGAGGCTATGTCACAGTTTAATCCTCAGCCCTCTGACCCACCTCCTCGGTGCGGAGTTCCTCCTGTAGCCGGTTCTCCGTGGCCCTCATCTCCTCCAGTTGGCGGGCCTGGAGGCGCGCCGCCCGGTCCGCGTCGGTCTCGCTCTCCGGTGAGTTCTCGGTGGCCTCATCATCCGAGTCGTGGTCGGCCGCACCAGACTGCTGGGCCGTACGGATCTCTTCTTCATGTAACCGCCGTCGTTCCTGAGAAGGGATTATAAAATTTATTTATTTTATTATTTTGTATTTTAGTTTCATTTGGGTTAAAGGAAATTTTTCTTTGTTTGAAAAAAAAATGTAAAAAGGGGAAAAATGTAAAATCAAAGTAGCTCCTTTCTTTATCGTCAACCATATTCTGTGGAACATACCGCAAACAGAGAAATGAAGGTGAAATAAAACAAAAGAAAATAATTCCTCCCTATACACCTTTACCACGACCCTGCGCAGTGCTCAGTCTGTCCACTTTTAGGGCTTTTGGTAACTGATTCACTTCCCTTCCTTAACTATGGGAAAGACCTAAAAAGTGTTTCAATTTGTAGCCACCAGGGGGCGCCACCTTAATGAAAAAGATGTATATCGTCACTCCTATTCGGTGGTATATACAATATTATGAATATACTTTATTTTATCTATCTACCATACTCACTCATACAAGAATATACCTCATACAGAGTATGGCTTGGATAGGTTGGTAGGTTAAGGGCGGTCAGTTACTGACACTGACAGTGAGTAGGTGATTTACTGACACTGGCATATCGGCCAGCAGGTGGGAACATTAGTTACGACAGGTAGGCTAGCAGGTGAGGTGGGAGCATGTAATTAAACTCTCAGTCAAGATACCAACGTTATTTGGGCATCTCTTCTATCTTTGTAGTGTTTTCTCTCAGCACCTGGAGTTTTTTTTTTTTAAGAAGCACTCAGCAACATGTAATTTAGCAGATGTAAAGAACAGGGTACCAACAAAAATTCCATTTTCAAATTCCCTTTGTTTTCCCTCAGATTTCCCTGTCCCAAGGGGCCTTCCATTAAGTATGTACGCATCAAGGGGGGTGGGGGGTGGGGGGGTCTGGAATTTTTGAAAATTTGCGTACCTCCCTGTACAAATCCAATGCGCATTTTAGTCAAAGGGGGGGTGGGGGGGTCTAAACTTTTAGAAATTTTGCGTACATACTAAATGGAAGGCCCCCAAGGTAATTTTTCCCCGTGTTATATCCAGCAAGCTGTTCAAATTTAAAAGTCTGCATGCAGAAAAAAATTGGACAACCCAACAACAAAAAGTTGAATCCCTAATATCTTGAGAATCGGGAATTTCAGAACCTGGCCAAATGAATTTCCCTGTGTCTTGGCAAAATTTGCAAATTCCATGTGTTTTCCCTGTTTTAGGAATTGTTTATTTTATGAAGCAGAGTAGCCTAAGTATGCTGCTGCGGGAACTGATAGGGAGAAAGGGAACTCTTCCTCTTCCTCGATGCCTGCAAGCAGGAACTTTAGTCTACGTCTCTAACTTTCGTCATTCTCTAAAATACTGTAAAATGTGCAAAATCAGTAACAAACTTAGCAGTTACTATTAGGACGGTAAAAGAAGTCATTTAATAACTAATACAATTTCAATGATATCTAAACTATATATGTTCGCACTATCGAAAATTACAGAAATTAACAAACAAATTATTTGTAACCCGAAGTTTTAGAAATTAACAAATTACTTGTAATCCATAACAAAGAGTGTTCCCATGGGAACTCCCTATGAAGCTTTTGTCGTGTCAAACAGCTGGAAATTTAGGTCCTGTTCACACGACACGATTTAAGGCTGCGATTGGAAAAATCGTCACCGGTAAAATACGATATTATCCATAAGAAATGTACATGTACTGATGTCAAAATAAACAATTTGATTTAGAAGAATGTTGCCTTACAAGAGATAGTTTTCACTTAATTCGCGTTTATGAAATTTCCGGGAAATATATTCAACGCGAATATATCTTTTACAATACCACAAAGAGGCCCCATGTCTTGATAACGCGAAATTAAATCCCCGCGAATTTGTCCTTTGGGGCAAATTCGCGAAATATTATACACGCGAAAATATCTATGTTCACAGTCTACACAAGTAAGAACAATAAAGAACAACAAACTTAAGATAAACAATAAGATCATTTTTACATGGCTCTTATTTAGAGACCAGACAAATCTTTTGAACTAAGAAATTTCTATGGAGTGTTGAACATTGGTTAAGTCCAACCTTAAATCGCAACTTTGATTCTCAGCTGGAAATCGTTGAGTGTAAATCAGATTTTCCTGCCACACCTGTAGGGCCGATCCCTGGCTCATTAGCATACTTGATTACAGGTAAATAAGGCCCCGCTCCCACACAAAGCCGGCCCCACCTGGCTGGGGGTAGGTGGGGGGAGTGTGGGAACGGCAAGGTGTGGGGAGACAAAGGGAGGTGTGAGTAGGGATACGGTCTGCACTGAGCAATGTAGGGGGATGGAGTGAGTGAGTGTTGGGTGTTTACGCCATACCGAAGCCAGGGTCATTTTCACAGCGAAAACAAGTTGGGACGAATTCTGTCTTTGGTGATCGTATCTATGAGATGAAGGTGACATGGCGGGCAAACAGCAGGGGATCAAATCCTGGAAATCATTTTTGCTGTACCTCATCTCTTAATGAACCCAGCACCAAAGGGGAATCAAACCCAAAGAACCAGTTGGTCAGTGCTGGGTCCCCCCCCCCCCCCTATCGTCGCCTTATACAATCAGCAGCAGCAGGGGCTACTGGGGGCCTATTCTTACGAGGAGCAAAAGCCCCACCCCAGTACCTCAACAGGGTTGTAGGGCGATGGAGATGGAGGCTTGAGTCTTTGTGCGAGTTGGGCTGTTTGTTTGTTGGGGTAGTTTTACGTCCGGTCAACCACCCAAGGTTCTTTCCAGACTGCACAAGGTGATGCTTTTCAGCTTACGGGTGATTGTATCTATGATACAATTTAGAGAAAAAACGCCATTGGGTGCAATACCCTACTCATTTCGAAGAGTGGCAAAGGGGCTTTCATGTGCAATGTCCCATAGAAAGGACACCACACGACCAGCCGTTGATGACCCTGTCATGAGCACAGGGTGTCTGAGTTGGGCATGACCCGGAGCAAACGGCAGTGTATACTTCCAGGATCAGTATGTCCGAAATATCTAAATGTGCTACCGAACTACAACTGATTGTACACTGACTTCTACTGCCAGCTCATTTAAATATTTCGGGCATATTGATTGATCACTGCTCAGCCACTGTAATCCCACTGATTTCTACTGATTTACTGCTGATCTACTACTGCAAGCTCACACTGATTCTGTACTCAGTATACACTGTAGTAACACTGCCTTTTGGTCCGGGGAGGTTTGAGGGTTATTTACCCATCAAATGCCGAATCACCAATTATCTGACAGTAAGAAGAATATTGCTTTTTGTTTTAGGTGGATGATTGAACAGGGGCGTAACCAGCCCTAAAGTCAAAGTGGTTTCCAGGTAAATTTAAAGGGGTTCCAATCTACATTTTTGAGAAGATTTCTTATATTTTACTTATATTTTGGGAAAGCAAAGGGGGTTCCAGACACCCTGGAACTACCCCTGGCTGCGCCACTTGATTGTGACAATGGAGTGTTCGAGGACATCTGAAGGATAATAATTTATGATGTTTTTGAGGATTTTTCTTTTCTTTTGCTAGAAACGCCATACATTTCTAGACATTCTTTTTTTAAATTACCGATATCAAATTCATGTATTTTACATCAAATTTCTCAGAGACAAGGACATAAATGATACAATCTTGTTTTACTTAAGCATACCCCTGAATAGAACAACTAACTCGGGTCGAAATACTTATTTATGAATACAACCTCTCCAGAAAAAAATCTGCCTTCAGAGCAAGCTCAGGCAGATGTTAATGTGTCTAAAATTATGGTTGTTTTTCCTCCCTTCTCCAATTAGTGAGAAAATTGTTCATTGATTATCGAGCAGATGTTAATACCAGATGCATAAAGTCTGAACAAAGGCTTTGGCGATGTCTTAGAAAATACGTACTACACATTTCTTAGGACGAATATCCGTCGGAGACTTTTTCTCATGCATTTTAACGTAATATTCGTGGATACAGTAATAAGGCTACTATGTGCATAGTGATGGGCAAGGTACGCGGTGAATCTTTAAAATGTACACTTTTTATGGCATTAATGCACAAAATGCGCATCAATAACTTTGTATGTTTTCTTAATTGCAAATAGAAACAGTAAATGATAATTCTTTCGAAATCTGTTTTGTATGAAAAAGAATGGCTGTGCAATTGGTTTTACAATTAAAATCCTTTAGGTAAAATTACAGTTTGACACTGTTTTGTTGCATATTCTTCAAGTCACAGAGGAACCATGCTACCTGGTTAGTGGTCTAAATTAGACGCCGTGGTCGACCGGCAGTTGACACCAGAGTAATTAGCGAGATTAATTCTGTTTTTGCACCTTGACATTAGAAACTCTAATTAAACCACTATAACCCTAAATTCAAGACATACTTGGATAATCTATGTAGCCTTAAACTTCCCCACTAATATTGAACCATGACATTTCATAATTCCCAGGTTAAGGTTGACGTCATATCATATGTATGTAGGCCAGGGCAAAGCTCAACCTATAGAGTATGAACTTAAGGCTAGACCAATCATATTTCAGGTCTGGCAGGTGCAAGTCAAATTTTACCTGCCCGATCCTAGAATCAACCTGCCCATCTTTATCTAAGTACGTATACTCATTTATACGTACTATATAGAAATTTTGCCTGCCCTTCGGGCAGGTGCTTGTAAAAATATTCCTGACCATCTCATATTTTACCTGCCCCAGCCAGGCGGCAATGCTTAATGTCGAGCCCTGCTGGGTATTATTTGTATCATGTTCGCACTATGGTGGATATAGGATATGTACCCGCACGTCTAGTACAAGTTGAATACTCCTAATAAAGCACCATACCAAACTAGGACTGTTGTGAGACCACTGCTACCTTTTGTGTGTCAGCTAACGGCAATCAGTGGTTGGCGGCAAATTATCAAACATGGTTAATATGGATCGGTGCTCCTGTCGGTGCCCCTGTCAACCGACTCTGAATTAGTAAGGCATACCCACACACGTTCGCCCCATAAATCGGTGGACAAATATAGGCAGAAAACCAGCAAAATCCACCATTTTGTGCGCTGATTTATGGGTCGACACTGAGAAAATCAGCTTTAATAGCATGCTGTTATTGCAAGTTTATTACCTGAACTTAATAGTTCTGAACTTAATTAAGACCAATTAAAATACTGTAATCCCAGCCTGTTGAACCTGAACTATATTTTACCCAATTTATTGGGTGATTGTGTGTGGGTACATCTTGATAACTCAGAGTCAGTTAAGCAAAAGCACTGATAGAAGCACCACTCCAAATTAACCGTGTTTAATAATTTGACGCCAACCACCAACTGCCATTAGTTGACGCACAAAAGGCATCAGTGTTCTCATGATAATTATATATCTAAGAGATCAGCTGTGTGGTGCAACGGGTGTAAGTATCTTTGACCTACAATGTTAGTACACTGATGTACAGTAGTATTTAGAGCTTGACCCTTTCTTGGCAGGTTTCCAGGAGCCATGTCACTCTACCATTGCTGATGGTTGACACATTAGATGCATTAAAAAATCAAATCTTATATTATTAATGTTTTCATATTAAACTTCAAGTCTTATAACATAGTGGATGTTTTTTTTTCTAACCACTATTTTGAATCAAATATGCTTGCACTGAATACAAACTATTTCTGCATGAAATGAAGGATGGAATTGAAATACAATTATTGAAAATTATCTACAAAATTGAAAAAAATAGATATTGGTTTATCGATATGACATGTGGCTAATTCAAAATGGTCACGGGCGGCCAATTAGCGAACAATTTAATTCTTTATGGAAAAAAAAACTTCTAGAACTTGAAAATGAAACCAAGCTGTACTACTTATCCCTTCATAATGGTGCAGTCACATCTCCATGCAATGTTAACATGGCACGTTTCCAATGAGGGGAATTTTATTTTCTCATCTGACGTCGGACGTCAATGTAGGTTAATGGATTCCAAGTATCATAATTGTCATGCCTTATGGCACAGATCCCTTACAGAATATCGTCTTTGTGTAAACGTAATGGTCTTATTACACTAGGGGTATAGGCCATATGCCTAAAAATATGAAGTAAAATTGAAATATTGTTATGGACCCAACGCTTTTTCTCACTAAAAAAACATCTAAAATTGTATTTTACACTTACCGTTATAAAAAAGACCACTTTATTCCAAAGTGATTCACAGCACGAATCCAAACGCAAAATGTACTTTTTCATAATTTACACAATGCCATGTTTGTGTAACCAAATGTAACTTTTTATTGTAAAATGAAAAAAATTATACAAAGAAATCACGACATACGATCCCATGTCCCCAACTCGAATCAAACAGCCTTCAGGACAAAGAGTTACGGCCTTTTGCCGAAGGGGGTGGTAGGCAATTAGCCTTGGTGGCATGGGGTCAACTTATTAAGAGCAAGAGTAGTTGATAAGGTTCTGGTGACAGATTAATTTGATTTCTGCCCTGATACCCACGCTTCTCTAGCGGTAAAAGACGCAGATATTTTAAAAGATAAAAACACTTTCGTAAATTTATACCACAAATAATGTTTTATGTTGTTTTGGAATAAACTGTTTTAAGAAATATTAATTACTGCTTCACCTCTGCTTGGCAAACAATAAAAATCACCGAATAATTATACTATGCTGAAAAAACGTCTGGCTCAAAACACGTGAAAACAAAAATGGCGTAACTGCTAATTACAAATTGACAGCTCATAACATGGATATAGCAGCTTTCTAGAACCATCTCTGTAGGATATGCCAGTAGCCTGCTATGTATTTTAAAACAATGTATATTACAACAAGACATACATAAATACATGGGGATGTAAGTCAGGGTAAATGGGAAAAAAAATTCATGATGACAATTTGTAAGTAACCTAGAAATGTACATAAACCTCATGTAAGCACTATTTTATTAATGCTATCATTAGAGATGTTGAAGTCAGAAAATCTGAAATCGGACTAAAATCTGAAAAATTACATCCATGAAATTTATACAATATATATAACATTGTATATACCCTCCACCAGTGTTCTCCATGTCCCTAATCCCACTTACCTGTCAGTGTTAGTGGTGTGTGGGTGGGTTAGATCCATGTGGGGTAAGGAGCATCTTACCTTCACCGCATAGTTAGCAGTGAGCAGCGGGCAAGCGGGTTAAGGATAGACAACTGAGGCCTGTGAGTTGCTCATATTACCATAAGCTCATTTAAGCCCCCTACTCACTATGCGATATTTTGCTGAATCGGTATCGGTGTCAGCATCAGGCGACTCTGATGAACAAGCCATATCCACATACAATCAGCGCCACCGTTGGCATCGTACTGACGGCTGATGGCAGCACCAATCCATATCAAACATGTTTGATAATTTTACGCCGACGCTGACACTGACGACCAATGGCCATCTTTGTCGACCATTGATCCGTTGGTTAGTGGGTATGGGGCTTAAGGGTAGACAACTGTGGCTTGTGAGTTGCTCGTATTACCATAAGCTCATTAAGAATAGACAACTGGGGTCTGTGAGTTTGTCATATTACCATAAGCTCGTTACAGATAAACAACTGTGGCCTGCGAGTTGCTCATGTTACAATAAGCTGATTAAGGATAGACACCTGTGTTTTGTGAGTTACTCATATTACCATAAGCTTGTTAAGGATAGACAAGTGTATCCTCTGAGTTGCTGATATTACCATAAGCTCATTAAGGATAGACAACTGTGGTTTGTGAGTTATTTATATTGCCATATAAGCTTGATAAGGATAGACAAATGTGGTACGTGAGTTATTTTTATTACCATAAGTTCGTTAAGGATAGACACCTGTGGTCTGTGAGTTACTCGTTTTACCATAAGCTCGTTAAGGCTAGACAACTGTGGTCTGCAAGTTGCTCATATCACCATATACAATCATAAAGGATAGGCAACCATGATTTGTCAATTCTTCTTATTGCCAAAAGAATATTTTCATGAAAACCAAATGGATGATATTTTAGGGGTTTTAAATAAGATCTAGGACGTTTACTTATTCAAAATATAAAACATAAATTTCTGATGAACCATAGTTGTCCATCATTACGTTTCAAAGCACCTGTGTCCTTAGTTCCTCATCAAAGCAGGGAGAGGCCAATATAATATCAAATTACAAACAAATTACCTCACTCTCAGCTCGTCGGCGTTGGTTTGCAGTCTGAGCCTAGACATAGGAGTATTCATGATTATATAATGATGGGAAAAAAAGTATTTGCAGGCATTTATACGAAGTAATTTGATAAACATTTCATCGCATTTTGTTTAGGTTGTGTTTTTGTTAGGTTGTGATTCACATTATGTTGATTTATGTGTGTGTCTTAATTTTCATTTCATTTCTGCATAGTTAAATATTCTTTTCAAAATGTGTGTTCTTTTCAAAATTATTATATGTTGTTATTTAAAGAACACTTGCAGATTCCATATTCAACATCGTGAGGGGGTCAAGTAAATGTGTTAAGGTAGATACCATATTTACCTTCCCTCTATCATAAATACACGCTTTTACTTTCTTTACCATACACACATTGCAAACATGTCTAACGTCTTTTTCTACTTCCAGGCCAAGGTACTAGAAGTGAGTACATTTCAATAAGCGTTTCCGAGGAAACGTTGCTCGTCTACAAACCATGCATTTCCTACATACTTCTGTACACGACTCGCTTAGGGTCAATACCTTTAATTGGCAACACACACGCAATGACGTGCGTTAATGCATCACGTGCGGCTATCACGCATTTCCTAGTTTGATCACGCAATGTAGGTTCAAATGCATGAGGAAGTGAAAAAAATTTGTACATGGAACTTTTTAATGACCAATGTACATGTTTGTCAACTGATCTATTAATCATGATGATTATGTCATGATGAATAAAAATGTATAGATCCCTGGATAGATTATTATTTTTCCTCATTTGTTTCCCATCGTTACACGTCTAAGAACATTTTCATAGAAAAGTGAAAATCTTTTCCGTAGTAGTATTTTGAATGTTTTCAAGTTTACAATATCCTATTAATTCATTAGAGTCAGACTGTTCGAAATAATGTATGATAGCCTTTACGTCAATTCTTCTACGCTCTTCTCTCCGGTCTCATTCTAATTCTGCATTTGGAGAGTCAGGAGTGACTTCATCAAAGATAGTACGGAATAGGTCGATCATACTTAGACTACAGACACACATCTCACATAACACCTACGCAAACTCTGTTATGTGTCAATACTATGACAATATCGTAGTAGATTATGCACTGTGCAGGCCTTACATATTTGTACCTTATTGAAATATGAGTGGAGATGTCAAAAGAAATTGATGTGAGTGTATATCTGCTTTTCGCTGAACTACACCTATAGAGCTTTTGCAAGCGTGGGTGTTCTTCAAGAGATGTAACTTGAAACGCTAATTTTGCGACAGTATTTTTTTCTGATTATGATATGTAGATTTTCTTTTGCGTCCAACACATATCAGGGATTTTTCAAAACATTTCCCGACCGTTATTTCCAACGATCAATGAATATCCGACTCTATGTTTTTAGACCAGTTTCTATATTTTATACTTAACGACACTGATGTGCTAGGGCGGCTTTGTTCAATAAATTCTTCAGAACATAGGGATTCTAAAGAATTGTGACATATTCCGAAATCAGAAAATTCAAAGATAAAATTTGAAAACGTCATTATGGTATTTTGTCTCTTTTTGACATTTCACCATGACCATGAGCTTTCCCAGTCTCTGTATAGGTCTCCCCTATTGTCGATATGTTTTCTGGTGCTTTCTAGAAGTGACTCATGAGTCAGTTTGATTCTTTATGATCAGTAACTCTTTATAGTTGGCCTCCATTGAAAATGGTCTATTACAACTCCCAGACATTCAAAACACCAAGACAGGTGCGCGCCATTTCCTCGACTTTCTAAAACCCCATCTTTGAAGGCGGCCATTTTCTCCAGATGTACCGTATAACCTCTATGATCAAAGCAAATTACCCCCTTCAGAAAGGGGATAAAGTATAGGATTACAAGGCGATGTGTACTGCACTATCCAAGCAGATCTTTGGTATCATACTATAACAGTAATGAATACTATCTGTTTGGGGAGTGGGTGTACCAGAAAGGTCAATGCGTTAGGTCTATATCTCTGAGTCTGTTCCATGAGAATCTAAAATAGAAGAGTTATGATCAACTTCAGACTTGAAGCCCAATTTGTTGGCCGACAATGACCATGAAGTGCTTAGGCAAAAGCAAATATACCGCTGTGTTCAGGTAACATGAATTAGGTTTTGTAGGTCTATTTATCTATTTTGTATTTTATCTGTGCTTTTTTTGTCTTCATTTAACTACCACAAATAGACTTTGTCGTTCTTGAAAATTCTGAAATTCTCCGGACACCCTCCACAACAATTTCTAGCATCTAATATACATGTCTGAACACACTAAGATTTATAAGACATTATTAGTGGCCAGATAGAGATTTTGACGTAGATCAGACTGTCGTGGGTCATGATGCCACCTTGAGCTGTGACAGTCGAGTTAAGTTGAGTTGGTAGACGTGGCCACCCTTGAAGGTGGTATTATACTACACAACATGAGCTGCAATATGACGATGTCGTAGAGAAATTGTACATATTGGAGACAACGGTCTTTATAAAACATGTGTAAAATGCTCCAAAAATTGTTAATTACAAACAATTACATCACCACTGCATGTGAATTTTGTGCAATTTCATCAAATCACGCCGATATCGCAGCTTACAGTCGTGTGGTGTAATAGGGCCTTAACTCAGTAGGTCCCCAGCCCTGCTAACATCTCCCGGTGGTCAGATAGGTCTATACCCCTGCTAACAGTGACCAGTGGTCAGTTAAAGGTCAGTCCTATTGGAGCAGTGTTTACCCCCATCATTACACCCGGGAGGAACCCCACCAACTGACAGCTCCCATCTACCTAGACTGTAGTGACGTCTAAGTCCGCTAGGTGCTCAAACTAGGACTGTTAAAGGGAGCCAAAACCAATAAATTCAATGAAATTTTCCAAACTCCAGTAATCTTGGAAATCCATTCCATGAGCCTATTTCTGGCACATGTTAAAATCTAAACAATGAAATATGGAGAAAAAAAAAACACGTTTTCCTTGCTCAAATCAAGTAATGTGGATCTGCAAAAATAGGGTTTGTTTACAAACAAATGCAAATATTGTCATCTCCTGTGGCATTCTACTTCAGTTTGAGCTAGTTTTCACAGATAATACTTTACCACTAAACTTAACTGGACTCATCTAACAAATCTATATATTTATCTGAGTTTGAAAATGTTATTTTTTTTTGGTTTTGGCTCCCTTTAATGACCTACATAGCAGAGAGTACTCGCACAGACTATTTTTCCACCGCGGAGGTGCGAGTGCTGCAGAGTACCAACTGACCACCCACATTTACCTGTACTATTATCACACCTTACAGGGGGGTCAATTTCGGTCGGATTTACCTGGAGTAAAGTGCCTGGATTATGAGGATATATGGCTCTTAGTGGTTACCATGGATACAAGGAAAGTCTGTGTGGTCTTAGTAATCACACTGGGGCCTATTGTGAAGCTTAGAGCGTTGACACCTAGGGAGGGGGGGATCCCCAAGATTTATTTTTAGTGATAAATCCACTTCTACAAGACCTTCAATGTGTAACACTGTAGGAAGCCACCAATGTTTCCCAATGTCTCATATTTCCACAATCTTTATCCTGAGTGTCCATAAAAAGAATTTGATCTCCCTAAGAAGGAGTTTTTGTTATCAATATAGGGCAACCAGCGATCTAGAATCACCAGGAAAATAATAGTATGTTAAAGATAACTTTAAGGCACAATATGCTTATACTTGATGGTACTTCTCCTGTAAAAGGGGGTGAAAACATATTTTTAAATTGAAAAGGGATAGAAACATATTTTAATTCAAAAACAAGCAAAAGCACACAAAAAAGTAGGAAAAAAAAGAGAAAATAATTCAATAGAAAGAGTTACTCACCTCTAAGTGAGCTGTGTGCTCCTGACTCGCTCGCTGCTCCCTCAGATACTGCGATGAGTTTGAGAAGCCGAGCGTGAGCTCGATAAGGTCATTCTTCTCCAAGCACAGCACAGTGTTGACGCCCTTCCTGCCCAGGAAGGAACGAAGGTCTCTCACCTCGAGTCGCTGAAGGTCATGTCGCACGAAGTTTCCGGACGAAAGCATGTGACACTTGGAGCAGCGGCGTTGCGTGGACCGGCGACGCGCCTCTTTGACCAGACATGCTGAACAGTGCTGGCGCTTGCACTCAAAGCATATTTTCTGGAAGTAAGATAATGATGTTATTATGTTGCAATATGTCAGATATCATCATGCTGTTATATGATCTTTTTTTTGTAATTCACACGACCTATTTGCTTATGTAGGGAAGAAATCAAATTGTCATAATGAAATCAGTGCTTACAGTAGTGAATTAAGTGTGAAACTATTTCAATCAGAGTTCCTATTTCGATAAACATTTCAATCAAAAGAGCCAGTTTAATTGTTTATGCTCTGCTTTAGGAATACGTTTTACTTTACCCTGTTTTACCTCACTTTGGGAAATACCTGATTAAAAATCAAATGGGTGGCAATTTCCTGGGAAAACTAGGAAGTTCATAGAATTGCCATTTGCACTTAACACAATTAAAATAATCAATTCTTCTAAAAATATCTTACTTTAATTTTAGAATACCGCAGTAACGAAAACAACAAGGGCACAGGTTGAGGTATGAACTATCGGTTACAAAACCGAAAAAACCCGGGTTATTCGTCTTCTTTTTCTATATATGAAAGGAATGCTTGAATGATGAGATATGGGGATATGAATACGAATTATCGAGCGAATTATCGATTGATTTTAAACAAGAAGATGCACATGCCAGCGCGAGTGGAGTGAAGCCGTCCGCCATTTTCCTCTATTATCGTTCACCTACACGCAGAGAACTCTAACCTTGTCTCCGATGCCGATGGTTAATATCGATATAATTCTTCACGATATGTCGACCCAGACCAGCTCCTGATATTAGTAATCCATACTTTGTACTCCATGAGGCTGGACGATGCCGATTTAAGGCGTAAAAGGCGGTCATCCGCGGAGAAGACATACACACATGTTCACCGGGTCGCGCCATTTTGGCCTATGCCTGAGTACAGGCTGACAGGGTCAATGCGCGCGATGCGCTTCGTCCCGGAAGGGAATATGCATGAAACATAGTGCGCAAAGAAATGCGATTTTCTGGGTTTATATCGATATCTAGCTTCCCAACACATCGGCATCATCAATAAAAGATCGACATGAACCTCTATAGCGACTTAAGTCGACTAAAACGCGCGCGAATTAGGCGAAATAGGCGAGCATTCCCGGCTGACTTTCCGATCAGAGACCGGGGGCCGCCATCTTCGCCGTCATCACCCTCATTAACATAATAATACTACACGGCAATCCAGCACGCTATAGGCCTTTGAATGCTGAGACGTCGATGACATACAGTTTGACCGCTGTCACTCTCCTGCCCGAGGGGGCCTAATGATATCTCAATGGTCAATTTCTGGTATAGACTTTACATAGGCACAGCATTACAACCGGATGTAGGTCTAAATTTGCGATCTTGTTTCCGCTGGTGGCGGTATCGTTCAATGGAGTTTCCCGCCTAAATGTTCAAGTCAATATACCCGGGCGAGATTCGATTTGATCGATCATATTTCGAAGATGACTGTATAATACAGCGAGCCCGGGTAATAAATGCGACAAAATTACTGTCAATGTCCTCGGAGACCCTGGCTAGTCACAAAGATCTATAATTCTAGGCAAACTTCAAATTCCAAGTCCCCCTGATAGATATCTTGATGACATATTCATAAGACCTCAATCATAACAGCTCGTTAATGATCTCAAGGTATGGCCTTTAGGACAATTAACCTACCAATAACTGTGGTTAACGATATGTATAAGGTCAAGGAGGTCAATTATTCATTTGAACATTACTTATATAATTTTATTTCACCCCCAATGGCGTAGTGTCTGTACATTTCCTATTTACACGTCACTTTATTCATCCAGGAGAATAACAAAAATGATATTCCCCTGGTTTAAACTGTTAACTACAGCACACAGGGGAATAACAAAAAGTCTCGGGCCTGCGCTGCGCTACGGCCCTTGACCCTGTAACACCCAGGGAATAACAATTTTGATATCTTACCTCGGTCAGTACTATCTATATATACCATTCCCTTACTGTGACGTTGAGTTAACCTTACAGAGTGCATTATTTGTCCCATTTATTATGCATCTATTCAATATACAATGGGCATTATTCCACATACCAAAACTTGCAATAATGTACCAATATATCGCTATCACGTCATCATCGCAAGTGATACTTGTATATATATATCTATTATCAATCATGTTTAGATGAAGAGATTATGATTATCATTGGAGTGTGAAAATGATAAAAGAATAATTGTGACCGGTAGTAGTGATAAGATACAACTTAGATAAGAGTTCACTGTTGCAACATTGGTGGGGAAAAAAAGAGAACTTATCATACAGCTTTAGACTATTGGAATACCTGAACTGGTGAAAAACTTTCAATATTGATAACTGATTCTGTCAAACTAATTTGCCAATGAAACTATACAATCTTTATGCTGAACTCGTTCTCACTTCACCACATGTTGAAATAAGATAGCTAGAAAAAAGTAGGCCAGATACTCGTTGAATTTTTCATGAAAGCCTATAGAACGTAAATACAATTTTCAAAGCTGAAATATGTTGATACCAAATATACACAGTAGTGACGGCTATGTTGACTGTAAACTACTTAACCGCCAATGATAAGTAGGCCAGTCGAACAATCCATAACGATTATTAACCTGATACCCTGATACTCAAGATTTAAACTAGATAACACCATATATAGGGCAGCGAATTCTGCAAACGCCAGTAACTTGAAGTAGTTTACTGTGTAACCATGGCAACCAGATAATTGAGTATAATGACTAGGTGGTGTATGCTGAAACCACCAGGTAGAATAGGGATCGGTGACAACAACTTATCAACTTAAATGTCCAGGACAACATGGTGTAAACTATAGGGAGGCCTCTAGGGCCCCATAGAATACTTGTAGAAATAAATGAAGACAGGAGACTGATGTGAACTCTGTGAGAGCTGAGTGAAGGCTGAGGAGCTGAGAGAACAGCCCTCAAATTTATACTGAAGCTGAACATAAGCCCACAGCTGTCAACATTTTGAGCCTCACACCCTGGAGAGGGAATTCAGCAGTTACAGAATTGACCTGTGGGCCTGTCCAACTTACACAACAATTCTATAGCCCAATAACCAACTCTTACAGTTAAATAACTTTCTAAATAATATGACATTGATCACATCAACAGTACATTCACAATGACATTTTAGGCTAACATAAAACTCTTAGAGAATACCCACACCTTAATAATACTTGTACAATAATCATATACATGCACAATGATACTAGTGTTTGCTGGCTAGCTTTCATAAACATGTACTACATATAGGACCATTTATTCCAGTGACCATTATTAAACTATAAACACATAAAATAGATCCCAGACTTCTACACAGGTCATCCATTTCTTAGATTTAATCATATTTACAAAATATGGAGAAATCTCAAAATAAAACAAAAGAAGTCTGAGGATCTAAGGTCATCACCCTGCATAATTATTGACCACAACCTATTATAGCAGGGAAGTCTTGTACCCTGTATCTCACCTGACTGAACAAGGCTGCATGAAAAACCTGTGCTGGATCTTCAGCGCCAAGGCTCATGAGAGGAAGAGTCTCTGGTTTAAGATAAGGTCTTTGTAGTCTGGAGTTAGTTGGGGATCACTGAATTATTTGAAGGTGGGGGTAGTGGTGGGTACAGCGTTGGGGGCCTGCTCCATCATAGCTGCAGGCTATGACTGGGGCAGTTGCTGCTGGGGTTGGGGTATTAAAGTGATAACTAGTCTGATTCTATGAATTGGTACTAGTATCAGGGGAGGGACTTCAGGACCAGACCAAAGCACTTGAAACTCTTCCTTCTCTTGTATACAACAGCGACGCTTGCAACCAACAATTTTGATAATAATAATAAGTATTAAAAGGGCAGGTACCCTGCCATTACACTAAGTTCCATGGGGGAACAGCTCTGAAAACAGGGGCTCATATTTTAAAAGGAAAGGGAATCATTATTCAATAAGGAAATATCTATTCTGTTAGAAATTTTAACTGTTTATAAATTATGTTGTTGTTTTCTTCTCTTTTTTTTTAAATTTTGAAATCCAATGCAACTTCTTTAGGTTCAAGGGCTGCTAGCACTATAGTGGCAAGGTGATCAGCCTCACAACATACAATGCTAGTGCAATTGTCCCTTAGAACAGCAATAAGTGTGAACTATTGTTAATGTTTGTTTTAATACTGCGCGATGAGTATATAACTAAGTATCCATGAGTCGTTTGTCCAGAATGTCTGAGTCAATCAGACTGCGTTTAAAGTTAGCTCATTCACTTCCCAATAGTTCAAAAGAAATGAACGATGAGGGAGCTCTTAATATGAAAGGGTTTTTATTCAGTAAACATCTCATCCCGAGTCAAAGCCACTATGTATAAGTCTCCATCAGTCCACCTCCCATCTCCTATCGGCAATCAACCACATTTAGAATACAAGTTGTTCCAGCACATTCTAGACCGCTCTAGTGCTTAGCCCTATCACAATCCTATGTCCGAGGTAGTTGGTATAGGTAAACTCCAGTCTGCTACGCGGGAGCCGATGTACTTACTCCAAGTAGCTCCTTTGCTAAACTCACTCAGCTGACATTCTCACTAAACTCTACTAACTGCCTCGCTCCCCACCTTGCAACGCCGTTTATACTGGTTAACAGGTGGCGCTGGGAGCGTAAGATATTTCTTCTAGAAGTAGACTAGACGTAGACTTGCTAAGCCTGATCCTCGATAGATTATATAACATGAGGATATATGAAAAGTGCAAAGCTATTAGTACATTCGACGGCGGTCAGGTGTTTGAGTTTAAGGAGGTGGACGACATAGCTCAAACCAAATGAAGATTTTCAATCAAATGCAATAAGTTCCCAATTTTGATGATTGGATATATTTGTTAAACCAATGTGGGGTGGCTTTGACTCTCGTGGTACATTCAGCACAGTGTCAATATAATCAGAAGTTCTTTTGTTCATTCAGAAGTATAAACAAAGATGCATTCATATGATCGGTTTTGCTTAGTACATAGTACAATTTTGCTGGTAGCCCCATGCTGAGACTCAAGATCAGTGAAACCATTCATAAAGTTTCAAGGTAAGTTCATAAATGGAATTATTTATCGAGTTGGCTTCCACATCTTGAAGCTCAAGGTTAGCGGAACCCGTTCATAAAGTGACAAAGTAAGTGTTAAAGAATGATAACATGATCATTTGTATGATAAAGTAAATGGTGACATAATCATGGTGACAAAGTGACAAAGTCAGTTTTAGAGAATGAAGAAATGTTATTGTCAGCCTATATTAAGGCTTATGAATTGCGACACCCATGCATAAGGTGACAAAGTAAGTTTAGAGAATTGTCAGCCCATAGTGAGGCTTAAGAATTGTGACACCCGTGCATAAGGTGACAAAGTCAGTTTTTGACTTAGTACATACATGTACAAATTCTGATAGTTGCGATTTGGAACACAAGTCAACAAAACTCAACATATATACAGTGTAACGTTGTCTTAACCTTTTAAGAGTAACAAGTACACATCAAATCCAATTTCAGAACGAGTTAACCCAACAGAAGTCAATACAGAGAATTCGGACATTTTGAACGAACAAATTTCATTATACAATGCGTGTCAAGTTTCAACCAAATTTCAACTAAAACAACATTATTTACAATAAATACGAGGTTCATGCATATGTCCTGGCAACATTAAGCAGTTTGAGCCAGGAAATATTACCATCCACGTCGCGCGCCCACCAGTCATGTTTAGTACACGTGTACTTAGCGGGACGCTTGACTGGAGTTCCCCTCCAGGGTTTGACCTCGATTTGATTCCTCCAGGCGCGAAGCGCCCGGATGGCAAATTTCTACTTCGAACAAATTTGGCGAGTTTGCAGACTCGACCAGACATTTTGGGTCGAGACTAATTAATTTTATCGCCTGATTACGTTAGTTGGGGACCTAAGCTTTAGTTCAGCGTAGATTTTGTAAGAAATTATACGATAGTTTGATCATGTTAGCCGATTTCAAAATTTGGATCCCTCGGATCAAAAAGGGGTTTCCCAAATTAGCCTCGTTATGACGTCATTTTAATCAGTGCCGGCGGTAATTTCAGCGTGGGTAGACGCGTTTTACTTTTTGTCTTGCCACTTTTAAATAGTTGTTTTTAGCTTTCAACAACCACCATGGTCAAGCTCGTTGTGTTTGGTGATGAAAGGGTTGCCGGCCTTACGGATTTCCTCTCGGTAATCGAGGCGGAAGGGGCAGAAGCGGAGGTTGTAAGCACCTCGGAGGCCACCACCGCCGACCTCTGAGGCCAGGCGTTCGCCCACCACACGGTGTGGCCGAAGGACGTGCTCATCATCGTCCCTTCGGTTTATGACCTCTTCACGTGGGACGAGGATTTGGAGTTGTGGCTGCCCCGCTTCTCCAAGGTCGACACGGCCGTGGCTCACTATGTGGAGGAGCTTAACGAAATCGCCACCAGCTTCCTTTGTCATCCGGCCCCTTGCCAGTTCACCTTTGCCCAGTTGACCGGCATTAACTGTTCGGAGTGGGAGCGGCTCTGTGACGACTCGGCCATTCAGCGGTGGGTGAACAAGGCCGTTCCCAAAATTAACGTGGAGTTGGGCGCCATCAACACCTGGAATCGGACCCCCAGCGTCAACCTGGCCCGCTTTACCCACGTTACCCGGAGGACCACGGACGGCGTGATCTCCGTCCATGACTACCGGGAATTTACCGAGGGATTTCTCCCAAGTCAACGACAGCTGCGCCGATGGGCCCGGTGTGTGGGCGACCTGGCGCGGTGCTACCCGGCCCAGTAACCTGCCTCATAATTTTTTGTACATAATGATTTCTTAATTCTACGATGTGATTCTTGACCTAAGTGATTCCTGGATCCAGTTCCCGGCCAATGCCCCGGACACTATTATAAATTGCACCCGGTGATTCTTGAACCCAATTCCCGGCCAGTACTCAGGATGCCGTAGACATTATATATTCAAGAGGCTTCGGCCAGATCGTTCACCAGGAGTCGTAGGATCATGGATTGTTCACACGGGACTCGTTGTTTCCTTCGCCCGTTGCCGGGCCTTCGTCCCCCTCGTAGAGCCGGCCTCTCAACCACCGCTCCGAGACCGAGTAAGTCCTTAGCCCTTTCCACAGTTCTTGGCATGTTAGGTAGGCTTACTAACCGTAGATGTTAAGGAGATTGTTGGTCAGGATTATTCTTAGTGGGTTTTGGCTCGCCTTCATGTGTTTTGTATTCCGGAAGCTGATGTCACTCCCGGAACTGGAGATTATATTTCGCTGGTAATTCTTGTGACGGGTAGCTCAGCAGAGCCACCTAGTGTTTACATTGGTTACAAGATGGTGGACGCGGGCCGGAACCTACGACCCTGTGTACTAAACTTATTATCTTTTCCAGGTCCTGTGGTTATTGATGATAATATGAATGGCATAAGATGGTAGTGTTGGGCACTGAGAGACGTCAGGCTATATGATTTTAGTGGGAGGAATTGTTTAGGCGAACATGATCAAGCATTTTTTATCTCGCGCGTGGTTGGGCGATAATAGGGGGTTTTACTGACTAGAGGTTTGTTGACATTACCGATTCAAGCAGGCTCTCAATGTGTGTGGGTAGTTTGCGCCGTGTTGGACTTGGTGTGTTATTGTATTACTATTACTATTAGTTGACTGACACTGCACCAATGGAGTTGTGTAGATGACCAGGGATTCCGGTCTGAGTTGTACAGTACTAGATTTGCTGTAACAGAATTCTTTGTTTTGACGTTCCCCGTACAAGGTAATGGAAACACTCTATTTGGTGACTATAAAGCGTAAGCGCTTCATGTGGTCACCCTAGGTAGAGTCGTCCGACTGACCGTCGGCGACTCCGTGGTAAGTTTTGAGGAACTGCAGGTGACCAGGTACTTTGGTCCAGACTGCACAGCTTTAGATTGGCTGTGGCAGAATTCTTTGATGAGTTGTCCCCCTTACAGGATAATGGAAACATTCACGTGGTGACCACATGAGGAGACACCACAGGTGGAGCCGTCCGACTAGCCGTCGGCGGCTCCTAGGTAAGTTTGAGAGGGAGTGGCAAGGGCCACAATTATCCATCCCGTGTTGAGTCTAACAACAAGACTGTGTCAGTGTCATGGTGTTAGAATAAGTTTGATAGTGAGTATTATTGTGCAGTGTCGTCCAGGTGGGGAGATAAGAATGATGGTAAGAGCTGGGTCTATTGTGGTTTAATTAAGAGACTACTTTGGTTTTCTAAGAGCCAATACTTGAACGGTATATCCAGTGGTCATTCTGACTTACCTCATATCTATGTCCATTGTGTTAGAATAATTTACCAACACACTTCAATGGTTAATGTTAAGATAAACCTCTTCCCTTCTTTTGTTAGTTACAGGTGGTAGCTCGGCGTCCAACCCCTATATTCACTCTGGGTTTGAATACCGAGTTCCACTGTTATACTGGGTAGTTGGCGCCCTCCTACCGCATCAGGCAGGTGCGCCCCTAACACCAAACAGTTCCATAAATAGATATTATACATATTTTAACAGTAATAATTCACCGTCTTATTTTGTACAACACACAACATGGGGAAAACAGACATGAAAAATTGTGGGGTAGTTTTCATTCCGTAAAAGTGTAGGTGTCATGAAAGACATTAAACATTAACTGTACAAAGGGGTTTGAGATTATTCGTTACTCATTAGTTATCACTAGAGGATCGGGTCTCAGATTCAGGTTCATTTCTGATCTGATTCCCGGTCCTCATTAGTTACACGTGGTTTGTCGGTACCCCCCCATCCTTGGGCACAAGAATGGGCAGCACCGAGTTTCCCATTGTTATAATCGGGAGCAGACTGCATTTTTTTTTTTTTTTTTTTTTTTAATATACAGTCTACCCCCCCTTTAAATTATAGAGACGTGTAAATGCATCTCTTTCAGATCAATCACTTCCAGACAGCACCTAGTCCGGGCTTTTACCGAAGTATAGTACAAGGTTTAACCCGTCTTTTGTTCAGGTCTATGCCCGTTTTTTCCTTGTGGAGAGTCAAGACTACTCCTGAAAAGACTCCGCCCCCAGCCTATCCTAATTATGCTCACGCGGGGCAGGAATATGTTAGTACTAAAGACAGCCTTAGAATTTTAGTTTCTTTCTAATAGACTGGGTAGACTATTAGTTATGGGTGTCAACTAAGTTTTTGCAGCCGTTCATTAGGGAATCAGTAGTCCGTGTCCCCCCCCCCTCAGCTCAACTGTTGAGCGGAGACCCGGTTACTCTTAGCGCCACGACGGCGGTCAAGACTAATATTTCATTTTTTTTTTTTTTCTCTCGACGGCGGTCAGCTCTGAAGCCGCACGTCTTCTTTATTAATTTTAGTTATTTCTAATTTACCCGGGTTCTCCACCAAATGAACTATTGTTAATGTTTGTTTTAATACTGCGCGATGAGTATATAACTAAGTATCCATGAGTCGTTTGTCCAGAATGTCTGAGTCAATCAGACTGCGTTTAAAGTTAGCTCATTCACTTCCCAATAGTTCAAAAGAAATGAACGATGAGGGAGCTCTTAATATGAAAGGGTTTTTATTCAGTAAACATCTCATCCCGAGTCAAAGCCACTATGTATAAGTCTCCATCAGTCCACCTCCCATCTCCTATCGGCAATCAACCACATTTAGAATACAAGTTGTTCCAGCACATTCTAGACCGCTCTAGTGCTTAGCCCTATCACAATCCTATGTCCGAGGTAGTTGGTATAGGTAAACTCCAGTCTGCTACGCAGAAGCCGATGTACTTACTCCAAGTAGCTCCTTTGCTAAACTCACTCAGCTGACATTCTCACTAAACTCTACTAACTGCCTCGCTCCCCACCTTGCAACGCCGTTTATACTGGTTAACAGGTGGCGCTGGGAGCGTAAGATATTTCTTCTAGAAGTAGACTAGACGTAGATTTGCTAAGCCTGATCCTCGATAGATTATATAACATGAGGATATATGAAAAGTGCTAAGCTATTAGTACAAGTGTACACCCCATGGGTGCTTCTCCATGATAAGATTGGTATAGCAGGCAGGTTTGTGCTGCTCTTATTCGACCATACACACCTTAGGGCTGTTCCCAGTACATCACATTGGAGTGAAAGTCTCAGGCGTCCCTGAACTTTCCTTAAAGATATTTTTAACATTATTTAGAATTATGAATAAACATTATGAATAGTGACAATAAAGGTTGTTATAACCGATAAAACAATTAAGAATGGAGCCTCCAACCTTAAAACATTGCTATTCCAACAACTTCAACCCATGAACATAATTAAGTCATTCCTTTGCAACTTCATGACTGACCACACTAAATATTGCAGTGTAAGGCATCATTAACTCCAACCTTCTAAGAATGGGGAGTTCAACAACTACCACCCATTTAAAGTAACATAAAGGGAGCCCTTGCTCTAACCTTCAACTATGGGGAGTTCAACAACTACAACCCATAATTATCAGCAGCCCATCCTTGATCCTTATTGCTGCAAAAATAACAGTTTCACATACCAACTTGTCATTGAGGGGGGTGAGGCAGCTTTCACAGCGTACCTCTCTTCCCTCATATATATACACTACATCCATAAACATTGTATACATACTTAACCATACCATCAAATCATGCCTACCATACACACATATAAAGCATTCTGCCATTGCTATAATGTATAGGGTGGAAAATACAGTATTCCATTGTAACTGAGAAGATTTCTAGACAATACTAATCATATAATTGATTTAAGAATAAAGGAAATATCTCACATACAGCCTCATCATGAAAAAGGGGAGGCAGTTTTACCAGTGTACCCCTCTCCCTTTTTTCTTGCTAAATAGATATTTCCTACAATAAACTAAATAGACATGATAATAAAATACTCACTGCATCATACAACATGCATGGTGATCCATATGCCAGGGGACATATACGGGAGAATAATGTGTATAATAACTATGATATATGTAGATGCACCCAACTGCCATCATGACATACTACCTTGCTAGAAATGGATGGAGACAGCTTGAACAGCGTACCTTATCAACCCTATAGCTTAAAGTATGTAACAATTAAATCACTATTAACCACCTTCCCAAACAAACCAATATTTTTGGTTGAAAAACAAAAAACAGGGCTGGGCAGTTTTCACACATGTTCTCCTTAACTTTTAGACCACCATACATATCATAATGACTATAACAACTCAATGTATATTGTATTGCCCTGTAAAGAGGCATGATACTAACATGTATAGGAGCTTCATGGATTGGGCATGTAATTAATTAAGGCATATGAGCCTGTAGATGAAATAACATGCAGTCTGTTTTAGGACATGTTCAAAGTCAATGTCACAATGTTCCTCCATGGATCCAATGAATTGTTCAATGTTATGGCTGTGAATGCTGCCCTACAGCCACTTATGCTCCCATCATATTGTCACCAACCTTACAGGACGTCTGCAGCTCAACCAGGGTGCCATTAAATCAATGCAGAGGCTGTCAGCTCAAAGGGGGACAGCTCGAAGGGGGAAGGGCCAGGTAGTGGTACCCGCCAACCATAGTCACTGTCAGCCCATCATAGAGGCCAGGAAAGGGACAGGTGGTCGTACCTACCCATCCCAAAGCTGTCAGCTCGTCCATAACGTCGCCCACTCGTCCATAACGTCACCCACTCGTCCATAAAGTCAGGCACTTGTCCATAACGCTGCCCACTTGTCTATAACGTTGCCCACTCATCCATAATGTGTCACCAACCTTATAGGTTGCTGTCAGTGCGATGTTGGGGTTGTCAGCTCTACTAGGGCATTGTCAGCTCGACCAGGGCGTTGTCAGCTCAATGTAGAGGCTGTCAGATTGAAGAGGAAGGGCCAGGTGGTCGTACCTACCCACCCCAATGTTGCCTGACTCACTGTGGATGCTGCAGACCCTCAGTGGACGCTGCAGACCCTCAGTGGACGCTGCAGACCCTCAGTGGACGCTGCAGACCCTCAGTGGATGCTGCAGACTGATGTAGAGGCCACCAGGATGATGTACAGGAGAGGTGGAGGTCAGGTGGTCGTACCTGTCCCTACAGGAGTTCCAAATCCTGTCACTCTCTCCAGAGTGCCTTCAGCTTGACCAGAGTGCCTTCAGCCTGACCAGTGTGCCTTCAGCTCGACCAGGGTGCCTTCAGCTTGACCTGGAGGTGTTGAGTCCTTCCCTCTCATGATACTGAGGGAAAGGTCTCTGTCGTAGTCGCCACTGTAAACTATAGGGAGGCCTCTAGGGCCCCATAGAATACTTGTAGAAATAAATTAAGACAGGAGACTGATGTGAACTCTGTGAGAGCTGAGTGAAGGCTGAGGAGCTGAGAGAACAGCCCTCAAATTTATACTGAAGCTGAACATAAGCCCACAGCTGTCAACATTTTGAGCATGTGGGAGCCTCACACCCTGGAGAGGGAATTCACAATACATGACACATGTGTCCCTCATCCAGTGGGTGGAGGATTATTGAACACCCTCAAACAGATGGCAAAAGCAGTTACAGAATTGACCTGTGGGCCTGTCCAACTTACACAACAATTCTATAGCCCAATAACCAACTCTTACAGTTAAATAACTTTCTAAATAATATGACATTGATCACATCAACAGTACATTCACAATGACATTTTAGGCTAACATAAAACTCTTAGAGAATACCCACACCTTAATAATACTTGTACAATAATCATATACATGCACAATGATACTAGTGTTTGCTGGCTAGCTTTCATAAACATGTACTACATATAGGACCATTTATTCCAGTGACCATTATTAAACTATAAACACATAAAATAGATCCCAGACTTCTACAATGGTTTTAAGTTATCCTATCATATAGAGTAATGAGAGTAGATAATTACTTTATGGTGACGCTTGTGAGTGAGTGAGTGACTGATGGAGGTTTTATGCCGTACCAACAGCTAGGGTCATTTTCACAGTGAAAACAAGTTGGGACGAATTCTGTCTTTGGTGGTTGCATCTATGAGATGAAGGTGACAGGTCAGGCAAACAGCAGGGGATCAAAACCTAGAGATCATTTTTGCTGTACCTCATCCCTTAGTGAAGTGAGCACTGACCGGGAATTGAACCGAAAGAGACGCTCGTGCTTAAGTTTTTTTCTGGGCATCCATACTGGTTGATAAAATAATTATTTTCATAAGATGATAATATTGTGAATATAAATCTTTATGATATCAGTATCAAAAAACTGTAACATTTCTTCGGACTGGCAACTTATAATATATGTTTTTCCTTGCTATTTAACTGGAGGCCACTCTTGGATTCATAAATTGTATATAATAATATTATGTTGACCATTTAGTAGGACACGTAATACTGTGCTCGTTACATATAGTGCCAAAGGGCATAGTTATTAAACATAACTTAACCCAGGTCAGGAAATCACGATTCGGCTATAAATAAGAATAATATTGATTCTAAATGGGCCAATTATCATAATGATCCTTCCCCATGTGATGCACATAAAGCAAAAACAAATCCCTTCACTACTTATTTCGTGTATCTAAAACAATGCAGTTTCAATCAAAGTTCATTCTGAGAAAGTCCATACATGTTCATGCATTTTTTTTCCTTTTCATCAATTCATATTTTTTCTTTTTTAATTACGTCTGTGATCAAGGTTAGGAAGAATCGACAGAGCCACCATTCAAATTCTCAAGTTTGTTTTTTTTCATAAATTATTCCTTTTAGAAAACTAAGTATCATACGAGATGCATGAAGAGTTCAGAGTGATTCAGTAAATATTTCCACTGAAATTGAAAACATGACCGTACTGACCGTAAAATGAAGTAGAAGACAGTGAAGATTAGAAAATAAATTGCCTTGTGTTTTGGAGAATTTTCACATTCTTAACAAAGAGATACACTTTTCCAGACAGTAATAATTTTGCAAACTTTCCTAATATTGAAGCCATTCTCAACTTATTCCTATTTTTCGAGTTCTAGATGTTCTACTTCTAGATTTAAAAGTCTAATGTGTGCTATATTATTTCTTTTCTTTTACGGTACAGAACACACTTCGGGGCATCCCCTGATCATTAGACAGGTGCTAATTACTTATTCACCTCATCACATCGTCACGTTTACAATCATTAAACAGGTGCTAATGTGGTTGACTTTATATAAGACTGCACGTAAGAACAGGCATAAATTCTTAGCCTATGCTCAATCTGCCTACACGTATACTAGAAAGCAGACACAATGATTTCAACCACTGTCTGTCCAGTATTTCAAAGTTAGACACTGTTAAGACGCTATCCTACAAACAGAAGCTATCAAACCAAATTTTCAACATGTCCGATTTTCACCTGATGTCATATACTTTGTATTTTTTATGACGTATTACAATATGTTGAATCTGCCTTCAGGAGGGCTCTTATACTTGTTTGGCTAGACAGACTGTTTAGTTATTAAATCAATTTTTATCCACATATCATAGTTATTTCATTGTATTTATGTATACATCGTGTATTAATTATCATAAGGTTTACTGTAATCATAAATGCTACGGTTGATGAAGTACCATTACAGCTAACATCAAGAATGTTCCGATAAATTGTTGGCTGGGTGGCCTATTTAGTTATTAAACAGATTTTTACCCTCATAAACCATGTTTTTTTGTATGATGCATTACTAAGTTTTACTAATAATTGTAATGCCATGCCTGATGAAGTAACGTCTTCCCTACTCTACCTTCTAGAGGGCTTCTATATTTGTTGGCCAGTCGACCTGTTAAGTTATTTATCCGATGTTTACCCTCATACCATTATATACATTGCATGATGTACATGTATTACAAAGTTTACTGTAATATCAATCTTTATGAACTTGAAGTAATATTATATCTTCCTGAATCTGACTTCCTTCGGGACTGAGCTCTTATAAATGGTTGGCTAGGAAGCATGTTGGTTACCAAACTGATTTTTGTTTTTATACCATAACTTGATTACATTGTATTTTGTGGTTGAACATGTATTATAGAGTTTTTCTGTGATGCCACGCATGGCGACGTAACATTGGATCTGTGCACCCCGGACGGGCCTTCTCCACTTGGTTGGCCAGGTGGCCTCTTTAGGTATTAAACCGTGTCCTAGGCAATACCTCACTTATATGATATTGCGATGAGGACATTCATTTCTTTCACTTTATTACCCCTTGCCCTGACATCTTAGATTTACGTTCAGTTTCAGCACAATCAAACTTACAGTACATGTAGCTCAAATGCCAGGGTTGTATTAACAAAAAAACTTGGGTATATATATGGGAGACAGCTAATAGATCAGCTGATAGTGTATAACTATATATATAGCCATATATTATATATATTTACATATCATATAATAATTATAAAAAGTTACACAAATATCTATTACCCAAACTGCCAAGGAGTGGTACATACTGAGGAGGTTGTGCATAGATAGGCGACACGTACCACTCCTCATTTTCATGATTTAAACATTATTTCAAATTTTATTTGGGTGATAAAATATAGAAGACGCTTTGGGGTCATCCTCTGGGTTGTACAGCCACCATCGGATGTCCCCGCGGGACTTCTTATTTATATATATCATAATACATAATTAATATTATGTTGTGTCTTGTAGTCACGACATGTATGACTCAACCTTGCAGAACCTAGGGCCGTAGGGACATGGTGTTTTACCAGACTACTGCATGTAGTGTAGAGAGAGAGTAGATTTCTTTAGTAGAGACCTACATTTGGGACCTATGCCAATACCATAATCGTAAAAACGTTTTGTTTAGTGCGTGTCCATTTGTAAATTTGTACGTGACTGAAAAGCCCTTGAGGTTTGGTGAATATATTGCCAAATACAAAAAGCATTTTATAAAACGCCGAGAATGTAAGAAATACATTTTTAGTAATCGACCCTGACTCTTTCCAGACTACACAAGGTGATGCTTTATAGCTCTGAGAGGTCATGTCTATTAGATGACTTAGGAGAAACCCGCCACTGGGATCACTACCCTTCTCTGTTTGAAGCATGGCACGGGATCTTTTATGTGCAATGTCCCATAGATAGGATGTCACACACCCGGCCTTTCAGGCTAAGAAAATCTGCGTGTCCATAAGTCCTCGACGACCATAAAATGCTTGTGGACAACCAGGAAAAATATCTGGTCGTCAGGAGGACGACCAGATATTTGATAGAAGCTATTGCTAATTTCTCAGTGAAATATTCAACCCTTAGCTTATTTCAATAGCTTTTTTAAAAACATTAACTTGTAACATTACTGCATGAGGACGATCTATAACTAAATGTGGACGACCAGATTTTCATTTTTGGTCGTCCTCTGACGACCAGAAAATGGGACGAATTTTCCTAGCCTGTTACTATAACTGTATGTGGACGACCAGATTTTTTATTATTGGTCGTCCTCAGACGACCAGAAAATCAGATGAATTTTCCTAGACTGCCTTTGATGACCCTGTTGAGGAAATAGGGTGAACAACGAGTAAAAAGGTAGGGGTAGGAGAGTTTTGGTCAATCAAGGTTTAATGGCCTAGCCCACATCAATATTGCCACTGATAATCACTGGTAGATAATTGTCACAATTGGATCCAAATTGGGAACAGCCTACACACTAAGAAAATCACCTGACTAACTTTATGCTTGATTGGTTCATAGAACATCCAGTGCTACAGCTTTGGTGGCCATCCTTAGTTACTGCTCTTAACAGGGGTGTAAGTTGGAGACAGTGAAAAAATCGGAAATAGCATTAAGAAAATCTGAATGGGTCCTAAAATGGTGTGAAAAGTGTTCTAGATATCAAACTTTGAAACTGATATGTGGGGTGATTGACTGAAAAAAATCGGAAATCCGACAAAAATCGGAAAACTTACATCCCTGTCTTAAAAAAGAATAGGCCACCGCCAAAAAAATGACACCATGGAAATTTAATCTTTAGAGAGTCAGTATTTGTTTCTATGCAATACATTCGTAGAAAAGACCAAGGGGGCAGTGCACAAAGCATTTGTCATTGCCCTGTTTTGTACATACTGTCATGGGCTTTTAGCCCAAGACATAAGTGTGTGCAAACTGGGGCAATGATAATTGCTGAGTGTGCCTGCAGTCCATACTTGATTCACTCTATATCAATTACGTAGAAACTGTTGACATTTTTATTGACAACACAAAAATTGGCATTAGCATTCACACACACGTCACAGGCATTACTGCTCTCCTGAGCAATAACAGATTCAACAGTTTTTTTTCAGAGGGCAGAAAAATAGTTAAGGTATAGGGTCTGGAATCATGATATAGAATAAAAAGATACCCTTGCTTACCTTTCTTTTGAATAGAGTAAAGTTGGCGTTGCATGCCTCGCACACCATGTTGGAACCATCCGTATTCGCCTGCCCCGGCTTACACCGGCTTGGGTCGGTTTGCGTCCCGTTAACCGCGGGACCCCCTCCTCCGCTTTCGCTGTTACGCTGATCGCTCTGCCCTTCTTGCTGCCCTTTGACTGCCCCCGCACCCATAGGTACTCCACACGGGGGCGCCACTACCTCCTCCTCCTTATGACGTCACCAGGGGGCACTGTGGTATGATTTTAGGGCTTACTGTATAAGTTGCAGAAATAAATGCAGAAAAAGAATTGAGAATGCCTCCCTGATTTCTTTCCTTCTCAGTCCTCTGTGTTTGTTTTGTGGTGTTTTCCTTTGGTATAGTTGGTGCTATTGTGGGGTATTTATTTTTTTAAGGTCTCCTTGTAAGGAGAGTTCTGGAATGGGGTTGACCGATTGGATATGACGGTTGTAAGCTGATTGAAGAGTTTGGTGATAGGTATCCTCTGCAGTCTGCAAGAAATGAAGGAAAATATTAGAAAGTATGAATATCTAAAAAGGTACAATGTATGATAACAGGTTGAGACCCCCGTGGAAATACGAAGCTAATAAAGCATATGTATTTATAAGTATTCATAGACTAAATAGAGCATACAATATTATATGGAAATACTGTCACATTTTCTGGAATCGGGCTGAACGTCATATTTGTGATCAATTAAACATTCGATAAAATAGAAGTTGTTATATAGCAAAATAAATTTTAAAATTGTTTGGGCTAAAATTTCCATGTGAGTCACGTCTCTTTTTATTTATTTATTCTTTTTTTTTTTTAGCTTTTTATTTCTCGGTGGCCCCTTGCACAATAGAATTTCGTTGTTAGGATCAAACAAAGATATCTTTGTTAAAGATATCTTTGTTACGATTTTACAAACATAGTAAAATATCTGGTTCTAATGAATGAAATTGAATTCTGTAAATTGATGTAAAAAGGAAAAAATCAAGGACAAATCAGTAAAAGTTACAGCTCTCTGGCTGCATTCTAAATATAGAAAAACAATGTGTATAAACCATCCTTGTTACAAAATTATTAATTTTTTTCAAAAAAAAATGATTTTCGTTGTTACGAACCCATTGTGCAACAGGCCACAGGGGACCAATTGCTCATGGTAACGTCAGAATGGTCATCAGTCTCTGGCCATGAGAGCAAAATTACTGAATTAAGATCCTTTACTAAAGTATGTATCCTTTCTTTAACCCAAATATCCATTATGTACGTCAGTGCTAAGTGTAGCTTCAATATTTCGAATATTAAAGACTCATGTCCATCTCTAACGGGAACCGGACACGATGTAAAATGACAAAGAATCGGCGAATTACTATTTCAGGAACCATGATTATTGGGTTAAATTAAAAGCAAGTGAGGGAAACAGGCACGTCCGCAGTATTCTTAGAATTCACTTTGATTTAATGTTCCTGTGCGGTAAATTACAGGAAATCATTTGGGCCCTACCACTGATAGGACTACCGGGTAGTTCATCGCGGTGACTTTTGGTAAACAGACCACTATGTAGTATAAATCATTGGGAAAAGTAATGCATACCTTAGAAGCATAGATTCTAAAACCTTCAACTAGGACATTATATGTGCAGTGTCAATTCATCATTTCAAACATCGAATTTAGGCCAACCTGAAATTAAACAGTTTCTAGTTCACTGTCAGATTATGTGCTTTAGTGCCGACTGATTCAGTTTGTTTTTTTATTATTATTATTATTATTATTATTATTATTATTTTCTCTCAATTTCTTTCCCCAAATATTTTAGTGTTTTCGACCAATTAATAACAATCTAAAGAAATAAACTCCCGACTGGCCCCTTTAAAAACCAGTCGATCCACTGGAAACAATATTTGCTTTATGCTGGCCTTACTGTCATGGGCCTTGCATATTTTATGTCTATCTACATTTCATTTCTTCAAAGTTGGATTGAATACATTATCAAAATATGCGTATTTATAGCCAATTAGTTCTATTAGTTTTTCCAAGTTTTTCCTCCACTTAATATGCCAATTTCATTCCAAATGTGTAAAATACCCTACACAAGTACAATAGCGTATAATGGAATGAAGCCTTAAATGAACTTTGCTTAGCCTTAGGTCTAATGTCCCACAGGCTACTGTATAACCTTGTGAATGTATAATTATCAAGTTTTATGGCATATTGCATAAGGATGAGAAGAAACGAATTTCTCATGTCTGCCCTTCTAATTAATGAGCCAATTAGCAAGTTACCTACTGCAATATTCATGAAAGTGACTTGCAGGACTGTGATGCGATTCACCTGTATGAATTAGCACCTGTCTTTGAAACTGTGCGCTTGATGAAATTGATATTAGATTCACAGTAATATTGGAGGTTTTTCCATATAACCCTAAAAGGTTTTTTATCAGCATGAATACAACAATTATTACTTAAATTAATGAAGATAATTGTGGAATTGTCATTAGACCTAGTTTACTTCTTGAATAATCATTTTTAAGGGTAAATCTAATTAAGAACAGGGAATTCTATACATATTTTTCCAGTGACTGGGCAAGTAGAAGAGCGATATATGGTTCATATTCCTGTATTTAAAAAAAAAGGATGGTATAAATCTGTTTTTTGATTTAACGTTTATTAAAGTTATCTTCAAAGGCTTTTTAAAGTCAATAGTTCTAAACTAGACGATCTTAGCTCACCACGGAACAGTAACTGACCAGTGATGTAATGGATACCTTCCGCTTAGGGATTGGCATCCTTAATTCCTATTTCCCACACCAGGATCCTTCATCATTAAAAATGTATGACCTAACTATGTCACAGAAATGTGAGTTCATGTTATGATTCTGTATGTCTTTTCATTTACACCTTTACAGTTATGACTATTCAAACCTATCAATATCAAAAGCCTTACACATCAACTACATATTTAGATCTGCATATTGATAAGCATTGATTGTTCTTAATAAAACGAGAGCAAATTCGTTGTCATATTCCAACATGTTTACAGGGGTGTGCAGACCAGTAAAATTCGGACAATCTAGCCATAAATTTGCAAATTTGTGTATACCATTTTAACTTTCCTATATAAATTTGAGACCGAAATTTGCAAACTCTGTTACAAAATTCGCAAATTTGTGCGAATTTGCGAGAATTTGCACACCCCTGGTTCACGCTTTGTTATTCTGTAGATCTATATATTTTGATAATTTAGATCTATCTAAATGGTGATAAATGATGACGGCTTTATCAATGATGTCTCACTCTCAGACTCGGGTAGACATACACAACTCTTATCTAGATCTAGTACTAGGCTAGTAGACAGCAAGTCAGCATAGGTCTAGATAGGAGATTTGAACAAGTTCATGTCAATAATGAACATTGACCCTGGTATGTTAAGATGCCAATAATTAGGTAGACTTCTTTCCAATGCCCAGGGGCGGATCCAGAGTCAGTGCTCTAGCGGGGGCAAACCCTGACCCCCAACCCCCTTTTAAAAATGAAAAATAAAAACGCCAGATGTACACAGATCTTCCAATTTTAAGATGCCAAAATTTTGCCCCTGGGTCTGATTGGGGGAGGGGGGGCAATTGTCCCTTTTGCCCCCCCCCCCCCCCCCCCGGATCCGCCACTGGATGTCAATAAATAATATGTTTTCAAAGCAGATTCGGTGGCGCCGATTCAGATACCTGTACTGGGCTGTAGAATTAATTACATGTTCCTAGATACAGTGTCTCTAACGATATGTCATATGGCATGATGAAAAGATAGCTGACATTAGAATTTAGATCCAACCTCAGTCAATCATTTTACATTCTCAGCAAACCCTACAACATTCACTCAAGCAATGACAACAATACAGTGACACATGTCTATGAAAACAAAATAAATCCAATTTCTGATGTACCAACCGTTTGGCCTAAGCTATTTGTCTGATGGTTCCAAGTGACAGTGATTATATTCCACACAAGTACTCGTATCCTCTCAATCATAATTGACTTCCTGGACAGTTCAAGCAAAATCAAGAGTGAGAAGAAGCCAGGAACCAAACTTCAACCACAAAAATCAGGAACCAAAACAAAAGGTTCGAGAAGCCAACCCACCGCGTTCCCTTTTACCAATCGCCATGTGCCTTGGCAACTGTTTAGAAAACACGCTAATAAGGTTGGCTGTGGCCGGCAGAGTTGTGGAGTGGGTAGAAATTGGCTGAGATCTTGTCTTACCTGTAATCCTGCTGCTAACTCGGCTTGTGGTTGTTACCTGAATCAGCCTTCACCTTCGTTTACTACTTCCGGCGGTAGTGTCCTAGTTTGACGCTAGGGGGCGCCACATGGAGTTTGGCGCGCCATCTGGTAGGGAGAGTTTGAATTAATATCATTTTTTGAGCTGCTCAAGCTATTTTTAGCATGGGCCTGTTGCAAAAGTGTCTGGAAGGCAAATATTCGATGGAGAAATTTGAAAATATTTTTTGTGTTCAAATTCATTGCAAATTATGAGCTGTAAATTCAGGAACTAGAAATCATGGTTTCAGAATCAAGCGACTCTGTCTAATGTCTGAATGGCCGTTCATAACCCAGGCTAAATAAGATATTAAAAATAGAAAATTGTATTTTTGACATTGATCTAGATTTGTTTCGCTCTATCTGCCTGTCCCTACAGTATAAGCACCGACTACAAATTTGCTTTTGTGAATTTATGATAAACCTTTAATATTATTAGGCCTATAGGCCTATAAAACAAAACAAAAAGAAGATGTAGGCCCCATGCAGAGGACAAAAGTTTCAGCAGAATATTGATTCAATAGGTTTGGTTTTGTGCTGTTGATTTAATGGACAAAAAAAGGTTCTCCACTTTTTTACAAAAAATTTGAATAATGCATAATCATAATGATCCAATAAGCATAATGCCTAAGCCCTATTTTTTTCTAATGGCCAATCGGTCCTATAGATAAAGTGAAAATTGCTTTTGTATCGTTTTTTCCACAAATTCATTCTCATTTTGTAGTAAACTAGGCCTCAGCCTATAGGGTCGAAAATAATCGGGAACATTAGATTACTAAGATATTCAGCTTTAATGAAACAGGCCTAAAACTGAATATAGGCCTCTTAATCACCAATTAAATCCATACACTAAGGCTTTGATAGTGTTCCCCTAATCTAAAGGATGGATGATTGCATTTTGTCTTCAATCGTCTGGAAAATAATAGACACATTTTACTTAGGCCTAAATGATGCCTTGATACAATCAGCAGACAATGGCATAGTTCAGCGACAGATCTAGGTATTGAGAAAAAAAAAGAGAGGGGGAATCTTATAGGCCAAATGTTTATATATTCGATGCCCTTCCAGAGGCTTCAAGAGGTGCAAATTACATTGAAAATATATAAGATATGGGGAAAAACAATAATCAGTGTCTTTCTTTCGCTATGATATAATCATAATTATTATGAACTGAATAGGTAAACGTTAGATCATATCTCTATGATAATAAATTATGATAAATCTATCAAATGTGTAGAAAATGTGTTTGGGCGAATCTGACATAAATATAAATAAATAATGACAATTCCGGTAATCAACTATGACAGATCTAGTTTTTACAATGAAAGTTTTTTGATTAGAGCTCTTTCCTTTTGTTTTGTAGGCTTTTGCACTTTAATGCGTTGCAAATAAATCTGAAAAATAAATGGGTGATTTTCTGTTGTAATGCGCATGATAAGCCGATGTAATGTGCGTTTTGGCACCCTCACCTTATCGATATCAATTGATCAATAATAAAATTAATAAGAAAGTGTCCGTCTCGTTGCTGCATCCTCTTAGTAACAAGAAGCCCATAAAAACATCTAGACAAAAATATGAGATAATAACACAGAGATACATAAGTAGTATGTCAGATTGTCAGGTAAAGGAAATCAAATATTATTACAGATAGCCTATTTTTCGTCAAGTGGATAGTCGTTGTTATAACCTACCAGTGGCAGGGGCGAATCCAGGAATTCTAGAAAGGTAGGGGGGGGGGGGGCACCTATAAAAGGACCGGTGCCCCCTCCAGGGGCGCAAGTTTTACGTTAAAAAAAAAATATATATATTAGACCCCCCCCCCCCCATACACACACACAACAAAAAAAGAAAAAAAGGAGATGGGGGAGGGGGGGGGGGGGGGTAGACGCTCCATGCGCGCGCCCCTAGATCCGTCTCTGAATTATAGTTACAGATCAGATGACTTTAGGGTTTCTATATGATTTCTAAGTTAACCAAACAAATATATGTATTTAAACAGCTATACAAAAAATCCTTTCTTCTTCGGGACACAATGACTTTTTTTTAGTTAGACTGCATGCATGGATAGAATTTGATTGGAATATTACAAATAATAGGCCTATCCTTGCTCCACCGTGTTAATCATTATATTTATAGAACTTAAAGACCTAACTTTGAAATAGAATGATATATTACCATAGAGATATAATAATCATAATTGCTATGATAGTAGGCCTAGATACAAGAATGAATCCAGCTAGTATAACCTTCTTTCTTAAACAGGTTACAGAGAAAAATTGCTCTACCGACAGGTCCCATACAATCAAGTCAAATTCTGTGACCAAAAGCGTTAACATATTTTGAGCTTTATATATAGCTGTGGCCTTGCAGATATAATTCTGTATCTCAATTTTTATGAATATGAATAATACCAAAACAGGCCCCGCTGGGACTCGAACCCAGGATCTCCTGTTTACTAGACAGGCGCTTTGCCATCTAAGCCACGGAGCCAGGTGGTCGTAGGGCCAGTTAATAATGCACCTGGCTATTGAGGTAGACCTATTGGCCTATAGGCCGACACGTGACACATGTTAAGCCGACCCCCGGGTGCACTGGGTCACATGAGTACATGCATAGGCCTATGCATGCTTTCAGATATGCCTAGACTATAGATGGACTGTAAACTTATATTATTTTTTTGGTTGTGCATACATTTTGAGCATTTTGGCAATTCCAATTAATGATTAATTAACGGATGAAAGCAGGATTTTTATTGAAACATGAAATACGGTATGCAAAATAATAACAAGGCAATGTGTGAAAATTTATTGCACAAAATTAACTTTGGTGTCCGTGCTATACGAGGGAAAATTTAGCAGCGCCAATGTATTATATGTATTTACGGTAATGATCCTATACAGTATAGGCATATCCCCTACATCATATCCAAATGCGTGCAGCCATTAGCGATATACATCTGGGTGTTTTCTCAGAGGAATACATATGATATAGGGTAATCATTCTGTCAACATTTTAAGCATTTTTTTTTCAATACATGCAGGTAATTTGCCCAACTAAAAAGGTCATAATGCTCCATTATGAAGGCGCTATCAATTATAATTGTATGCGCCATAATAATTATATATAATAGGGTATTTTGTATTTCAGACTTGTCTGACACATTCATTCCTTTAAACTTTCATCATAATTGTAGAGGTTCATGACATATCATTATTAATTTTTATGCAAAGCAATACAGAGTCGCCTGAGATTAAAGCCCATATATTCCTGGCTTTATGTATACATTATTGTAACCTCGTCTCATTACAAATAATGGACTTTTTATGTGAACTTGAAATAAGAGCGACTGATGGGTGGTGGTGGTACGGCATAATATTATATCATATGTTCAATATAACAAATACTTATGACGTTCATATGCATGCATCATGTCAGGTATATTTCTACCTAATGGCATGTTCTTATGACGTGTACCGAATCTATAGAAAATATAAACTCATAAATGCGTATACCAGATAAACTATATTTTGTGTTATTTTAATATGCAGATAGATCACCGATGCATAGGGATATACCTAGAGTCAATCGTTTTCTTTAAGGTATGCATATTACTAATAATGTGTGCAACCTTCTGATGTGGGTTTTGAACCCATATATCGGTCCGCCATGGGTAAGACCTAAATATAGTTATCTTATGCTATAAGATAACGACGTCCACAGGTAGACAAAGACGTGAGAATGTTGGCAGGTGACGGAGAAAGGCCAGTCCAAATAGGACACAGAAAGAAAAAGAGCAATAGATATATGAAAAAGTAGTATGATAAAGGACTAATTCTGCATAAACATTTATATTAGGGTTTGAACAAAAACTCGGCTTGTATTTGATTTAATTATAAGGATCGAATAAGCGTCGGCTATTTTTGTAGACAAATAATTATGTTTACTAAGACATTGGCTAATGCATAATTTATTGCCCTGGCCTATAACAAAGTGTTAGTCCAACTTCCGGATTCCACCATCAGACTCCGTCCACGTGGATGAATGGAAAGCATCAACATGGCCAACAGAGTAAAGTGAGTTTAATGCCAAATTTTATCATATTTTCATCATAATTTCAGAAGAAAAACAAGTGATTGATTTTTTATGTATTATTGATTGCCGTCAGTGTCCTGCATAGTTTGTTTACTTGTAACACTATAATTATAATGTGAATATTATCAATATAGATATCTCCATGGTAACTTGCATGTGGATCACATGAAATTATATATACAGGATCAGGGACGGATTTAGGAAAGGGGGCGCCTCATGCTCTCCCCCCTTTTTTGAGAAAAAATAGATTTTTGTAATGTACTACAACTCAAGCCCGTCGAAAATTCTTAGCATAATTATATGCGTCCCCCCCCCGGGCCCAGGGGCGGATCCAGGGTCTGTCTTCTAGGGGGGGCAGACAATGTCTGCCCCCTCCCCCCCCCCCCCCCCAAGATTTACCTTGCAAAATTTCTCCTCAGATTTGTCAAAACTACGAGAGATCTTTTTTTTGGTCTAAGGGGGGCCATTGCCCCTTTTGCCCCCCACCCCCTGGATCCGCCACTGGGGCCCTATATTGGTATAGACAGATGACAAATGAACAGTGAGGTAGCTGGTTAGAATAAGCAGGCAAGATTATTGCATAAAAACATTTAATTATTTTTGCAGATTTGTTGCACTTGTTGGATTATTGTTGCTGACACTTTGCGTCCAGACAAATGTGGCAAAACGTGGGAAAACGCGGCAGGAAAGACGGGAACTAAAAGGTAAGTTATCATTTCTTTCCATATAGTATTTTAGAAAGTGTTAGATGTCTTTTTGGAAGATAACTTGTTCTGGAAAAAATTGTGATAATTATTGTTGAAGTATATCCTCACACAAATTTGCAACCATTAATAAAACTAATTAATTAATAGTTTGATATCTGTGGTTGAATTATGACACTCGTTTCAAAGTCACAAAATATTTTTTGCCTTTTCTTGATTAAAAAAGAGTATTCTGCATTTATTACGACTCTATAGCTATAGTGAATAAGTCAGATGTTTAATGATACATACATGTAGTTTTCTAATGAGGTTTTAGCAATTTTCAAATTTTCTAAAACGATTGACAGGGGGCATCCGGATTTGAACCGGAGACCTCTCGATCTGCAGTCGAATGCTCTACCACTGAGCTATACCCCCTGATGCTCTGACTCATAGCCAAACAACTAAAGAACCTGTATATTATGATAGACTAACACTAGTATTATAGGTCAGGTGGGCAAATAGGGGACTTGGGTCGTTACCTAATTGTTCATTTCTTTTCCATGATAAAATTGATAAATATGTACATCATTTACTTAGAAGATGTGGTAGAATATTATTTTAATTCAAAATAATTTGAAAAATATACCCAAAAAGTATTCCATGCTCAAAAGAAGACAAAAATACATTTTGGAGGAGCATTTCCAGCCTCATTCAGCTTAAAATAACCATTTTTGATCATAATTTGGGAATATTCTTTAGTATTTAATGTTTCAAATGTAATACGATCTATTGAATTATACCTAGAACAGTATCTACTATTTCTACAGATAATATCTTATCTGTCATCCTTTATAAATGGATATTTTTGAGAGATTTATAATAATAATCGCCACCATCCCCTTATGCCAAAGCATGTAACTATTTAATGCAACCCCTCACGTCTGTTTCCCACTTTATATCAACTCCCTCCCCACCACCCCCGCCCCACCCGTAGTTGAAATAAATGAAAGAAAGAAAGGCAATATAATTATGAACGAATTAATGCGTTAGTGTACCTTAAATTTCTATCAATTTATATACGTTTATATAGATAGATAGATAGATAGATAGATAGATAGATAGATAGATAGATGGGTTTTTTTCCAAAATGGATTTAGACTTAATTTGAATGGTGATGAAAATAAAGTTGATCAGATCACATACAAAAATAACTGAATGAACAATTATCTTTTCTTTTTTTTAATGAAATTTTTCTGAATAAAAAAAAAGTTAAGCCCAAAAAGGAGTTTTTTGTTTTGTGCTCTTCCGCCATAAGGAATGGAAATATGGCAACAACATAGTAAGGTAGCCCATGAAATGAGTTTTCATTTGATATCAAACATGTAAATTTTCATAAGTATAAGTACCTTTAATTGCCCAAAAAGGGGTTAAAAAATGGACATTTTGCCAAAAATTAGCATTTATTGCCCTCAAATTATCCTTTTGCGCCATTTCGCCACAATACATACGGATATGAAAGCCCTTTATTCAAAAAGTTGATAATTCTAGCTTCTATTTGGTACCAAACTTGTACATATTGATTAAAGATTGGCATAGAGAAAGAGCTAATATGGTATTTTTACTTAATTGCTCATTTGTTCATACCCATCTGAAAAAGAAGTGTTAAATAAAAATGTATATTCATGGAAATGAACTTTTGAGAATGCAGGGAAACAGAGCTTTAATTCTATACCAAATATATGTATATATATGGCTTAGAAATACCCTTAAATCTAAAAAGAGATTAGAGGGAAAAGTTCAGAGGAAATTCCGGCTCTATTGTGGTACCTATTAAATAATATTTCTAATATCTGTCTCAGAGTTGCAAACTAGAATTAATCACAGTGATAATAATGATAATGAATATAATGATAGCTCAATAATATAAAAAAAATCACACAATATTTTCAGCCGCTATGAATGAGGTTGCTGCTCTGAAAGAACAGGTCACTAAGCTTGGAGAGTGTGCGTCACGGGTCAGTGAACTTGAGTACCACAACAAGGCTTTACAGATGATCTCCAAGCAGAATCTCCCTCAGATTGAGGAGAACGCCAAGCAAGCCCTCACCAAACTCAAGATTGCTGCTGCCGGTAGGTAGATTTTTGGTTGGTTGGTTGGTTATTGGTTGCTTTACACCCAAATTAACAGCCAGGGTCATATCAAGGGCGGTGATGGTGATCGAATCTATGAGATCATACCCCGACACATTTACCGAGGCAGATGTTCTTTAATGTGCATGGTCCCATAGATAGGGCCATACACACAACAGCCGGTGGCCCTCTAGGGACCTTTGATAACCCAGTCGTTGCCACTGGGAGAAACACAGAGTGGTGTAGCAACCAAGCCTGGCCCAGGATCAAACCCGGGACCTCCCACACTCCAGGCGAATGCCCCCCCCCCCCCTGGTAGATTTTTGTAATTGTAGTACCTTAAAACCTCTAAATTAAAGGTGAAACGCAAAGGAGAAAACGAAAATGCCAAATATAGTACAAACCTCTTAATTGATGTATATTTTAAGCAGAATTGGACTTAGATTAGCATACCTGAATAATATAATATATTAAATAAGCTTTTGTTTTAGGAGGTGAATACACTCTCACAGCTTATCACACAGGGCTGTGATGTCATCTAGGCTATCAGTCACAGGGGTCTGTTTGTGCAGTCACCCATAGCAAGAGCCTTATCAGCTTGACCTACATATGCAAGAGAGCATAGATGACGTCATCTGAACTCAGAAGAAACCACTGTGCAACTTAATTTTTAAATACTAATTCCTCCTTTATTTATGATATAAGAACAGTGATTTCTGTAGATATATCTAAAGAAATGCATATTCAGCATAATATAACAATTTAAATTGCCTTTGCGGTTCTCCTTTAAGCCGTGGCTCAAGTAAAGGTTCATTTCACAATGTAAAACCATTAAAGAGCCCAACATTGAAGGTGCAGCCTAACATAGGGATTTTTTCTAATCACTAAAGTATGAAAGGAAGCAAAATTTACAACATGTAATCTTAAGATAGAAGTTTATTTAACACTTGACATTATGAAATTTTTTAAATATTATTTTCTGAAGGGATGGTCAAAATTTTGGAAACTCAAAAGTCAGGGGGCGCCCTAAATTAGTGGTTTTTACGGTAGTTACTCTTATACAAAAATGCACTTCAAAGATATTAGCAAATGCAAGATATCATAAGTATCCCTGTCGTCTTTTTTCCCCTATAGAAATGTTCTAAATCCGGGGAGGGGTCCGTCAGGTAACCCCTCCCTAAAAATGTATTTGAATTCAATGATTGAGAGAATCTAGATCTTTTGGTTTTACTCGCAGCGAAGTTGCAGAATTAGCACATCTTTTTGATGAGAGTGATCGAAGTTAAGCACACTTAGCTGTATAGTCAATCATTAAAGATTAATTTTGGACGTTCCCACAATGTATTGACAGATATGCGGTAATAATTTTCCAATTCAATTTTGAACGCTCAGTTTCCAGGAGAAAAGCGCAAAACGTTGCTGATCCAGTACTTTAAAAACGGGGGGGGGGGGGGGGTGCTTTTTGAAGATTGTTTCTTCAATATTATAGTTTGTCCAAATTGTAACATTACAAACCGAACATTTTCCAGAAAAAGGGAGAACCCCGAACCCCCATTGGCTCACGTTATACTGGTTCAATGCAGTGGCCGATTTAGTGGCCTCGTGCTTTTTTGCTCAAATAAAAGAGGATATTGTAAAATTCTGAAAAATAGGGGGTACGCCTCCCAACTTTTTACTTGCCTTGCATGGACAAGACTCGTCTATATTCCTTTTCTACCTTGTTAAACGATTGGAAAATGCTCAAATACACATCTACGTGAGTGCAATAGTCTCGACATAAACCCTAGAGAAACATTTTTTCTATGCTGTCAAGACTATAAGGAATTTAAAAAAGTCATTCCAAGTTGTGTTTATCAGTGTTTAATAAGTTTGAATGCAATCAGTACATAATGTAATTGAATCCAGAGGTATATCAACACATTATTGTAGAAAGCTCCTGTGTCAAACATGTAAGTGTGCACGAGTGAGAAACAGTATATAGAGTTACCCATAATATCCATAGAGATACAAGCTTGATACCATCCCTATCATAGAGATATACAAGCTTGATATCATCCCTACCATAGAGATACAAGCTTGATACCATCCTTATCATAGAGATACAAGCTTGATACACCATCCCTACCATAGAGATACAAGCTTGATGTACCATCCTTACCATAGAGATACAAGCTTAATACACTATCACTATCATAGAGATACAAGCTTGATATACCATCCCTACTATAGAGATACAAGCTTGATACCATCCCTGCCACATAGATACAAGCTTGATATACCATCCCTACCATAGAGATACAAGCTTGATACACTATCCCTATCATAGAGATGCAAACTTGATACCACCCCTACCATGGGGTAGAGTGACCAGATATACTAGACTGAGAAACTCTAGGACTTTGGGAATTGCTGAGCTACAAAGACTTTAGAAGAGTGAATAGTTGCAGAAAGTGTGCATTATTTGAACTCACTCAGATACAGATATCATAGTCAAAGTGTGGTTTCTAGACGCCTGCACGAGATGACTGAGTATGATACTGGGATATATTCAGGGACATATAGGCTTGAATGTTCAGTGTAATTCAAGCTTCATCTTCTGAATGCTTTTGAATAACCTGCTGGTACTTTCAGCTTGAAGTCGTTATATATACTTTTCCTTAGTAATAGATATAGGACGATTGGCATAATTATGATGACGAATTTCTCAATTCAAATATCATTCATTGACTTTCTTAACCAGCTAGGAAATTCAAAAATATCAAATTCCATGAATATTGTTACCATTTCTCGTGCAGGGTTGACCACCTAAGTTAAGAGTAAATTCCACGCAGGCATACACCTCTTATAACCGAACCCCTATAGGATTATTTAGAACCTCCCCACTAATTTATCGTTTACCGCAATCAAAATTCGAAGTTCGGAAATTTCTTCTCCTTTTCTTAAAGTCAGGTTATACAATGTAAGAATATTTCCATTAGGTCATAACAGGTGGTTAATACTAAAGCCTCATAACCACTAGGCGATTTTACCGGCGACGGGAAACTGGGAGAATCAGCCAATTCTTAAAGTTGCCTGTAAGTATGATATATTGAAATGTGCAGGTTTGATCTGGATCGCCAGTAAAATCGGCCGATTCTAAGGGCAGAATCGGTCGATTTTAGCTGTGATTTGTCGGCTGACTCAGGGTTAATCGCCTAGTGGGTATGGCCCTTTACTTTGCGAATAACCCTGGCCGAACAGCGTCGGAAGTTTATATATGCAATACTATAGACATGGAGAGGTAATAAATAAAAAACAAACCTTGGAAAGTCAAATACAACTTTATGCCCTGCCTGTGCACCAAGGCTTTAGGTTTAATGGGAGAGGTCAAAACTCGCTGCATACTGCCACCATAATTCAATAATGAGTGTAACAGTTTATGGAATGTTATTTGAAATTCTTAACATTATGTCTGACGTCCATTGGTTTTACGTCACACAATCTTATATATATCCTGTCAGACATTATATCATTTGCCATTTTTTATCCTCAGACAATTTGTCCGACGTTTTGGGCTGATCAGTCGGACATCTTTGATAAAACGTGGGACATACCCAAATGTCCGACATGTTTGTATATGCGCTGGATGTAAGATCTGTGGGACATTTTTGTCAAAATGTCAGACATATCTGAATGTCCTTTGTGTTTGTATATACAGTGAATGTAAGATTTATGGGACATTTTTGTTGAAACGTCGGACATTTCTGAATGTCCCATGTGTTTGTATATACACTGAATGTAAGGTCTGTCAGACATTTTGTTGAAACGTCGGACATATCTGAATGTCCCATGCGTTTGTATATACACTGAACGTTAGATCTGTCAGACATTTTTGTTGAAACGTCGGACATATCTGAATGTCCCACGTGTTTATATACTAGTACATGCACTGAATGTAATAGTCTTTGACCTCTCCCTTTAACTTTCATGGCACCACATCTCAAGTTGTATCCACATTTCCAGTGGCTCATCCTATTGTTATGCATGATTCTGAGTGACACAGCAAAGGTGAAATGACACAGCAACGGTGAATAGTAACACACCATTGTGAATGACACACCAAATGTTGTATTTGACACACCGTAAAGGAATTCACAAAGTGTGTATCACACCTAAGTTGACTATGCATACCAAACCCATTTTTTGTGGCTGGTCGTTCTTTGGACCAGGAATACAATGTTTTGGACATGTGGCCGTGTTTTTAACATAGAGTAGCTAACTACTTCTTACAGGTAGTATACAAGGGTTCCAAAAAACTTCATTTTCCCATTACATTTTTTATGATGGAGTTCATTTTCATAAAGAGTGGAATATTGGATGCCCAATAACATCAAAAGAATTCTACAGTCTCTTAATTTCATCAGCAAAACCTATGTCCGACAACTTAAAAAGAAACGAAATTCGATCACTTTTTGTCACTTTTGCTATATTTCAAGAGTTTTCTCAATTTCTCAAGGCAATTTTAATTTTGAGTAATTAATGCTTAGTTTTCCGGTGGAACCCAGTATACTACACTTGACCACAGAGAATAACGCCAGCATTCCCATGCTTCATTTATAACTCGAAGCTGAGAATGAGGAGGAGAACTACTTTTCTGGGCCTTTGGGTGCCAGCAATAGATTATCAGTGTACCACACCGTGACGTTTTTTTGCCACTGGTTCCTGGTGAGGTACACCAATAGTCTATGGCTGATACCCAGTGGCCCAGAAAAGTCATTCTCTTCCTCATTTGTATTGCATAGGGATAGAAATCCACAAATCCATAACCTTTTACAAATTGGGGACTCCGCTCGTTCAGAGGTGCAAGAAACAGTAAGGTTTCCAGCCATTTAGATCCTTATTTATCTAATAGTTCCCAGGTAATAGTTTTAAAATGACAGAACTACAGCTGCGATATCCACAGTTCATATCGATTTGATCTACCGAATCCACGTACAAGTTTTAGTATCTGTAAGTAATTCTGATGATTGAAATTGCACCTGTTAGGGAAAAGTTGACAACAGTACAGAGTTCTGCGAAAAATATCAAGGACAAGTTCAGAAGAGGAAAAAAGAAACGACATTCGAGTTTGAAAGCTGTGTTCAAGGATGAGCAACAATTAGGAGGAGTTCGATTGAATCTGCTTATAACTTCCCCTGGTTTTGTTATCAGTGAAAAGTGAATCAAATCTAATACATGAGTTACACTTTGAAGTACGTAGATCTACAGCATGCACGCACTCCAACATAAACCGAAAGAGACAATATTAAGAACTGCGTTAGTGAAAACGACTAGAGCACGAGTTAAGTTAGAAAAGACGATGATTACATTCTTCACTGTTTAAATTGCAGAAATGTTAAAAATCTACCTTTTAATTTTTTTTTCAGACGAAGCGCGCTGGCGAATGTACTTCACCGTGTCCCTCCTAGCTTTCTTAATTTCATTATCCTATAAGGGCTACAACTACTTCCAACTTCGTTTCTCTCAACACAGTGAGGAACTACGCAAGGAAAAGGCGAAGATGAAGGCAGAGAAAAAGAGGAAATAAATTGTAGATAATATTTGATAATATATTACCCGTGTTCCTTGTTTATAACTATGTGTATTAAACTTCACACTAACTCGTACTTGGTAAATCGTCCCCCTTTTGGCCACTACTCTATTAAAGATTATTCTTTAGCAATATAAAAAAAATACATATATATTATTTATTCAATTACATTATTGCATGATATCACTGAAACTAAACTAAAAAGTCTTCAAGTCAATAGGGTTGATACCCTGATTTGAAGAAATTGATAATGGTAAGGTGAATAAAATGCACCTATAAAATAGAGCACCTATTGGAAAAACTCAAAAGTATAAGATACGGCTCACAGAAAGTGGGAATGACAATGATAAATAGTACACCATGTATTCCTGGAATGCACTAATTATCATGAATATATGTTAGAAGTCTGCATAAAATCTTCGTGATGTACTTTCATAATAACCATCATCATTCTATACACTTTCAATGTGATTATTTTATACAGTGGAAAAAATCATTTCGTGTATACATAATACATAGCAATATATTATTCACAATTGATCTAAGCATTTTTCACGTTGTAAAATTCACATGAAGACAACCTTATTAACAGAGATCACTAGGTACAACATTCGGATTAATTTATATAAGACAAAGATGTACATTCACAGTTCAGTATCAATAAGTTTACAATTCATCGACAGCAAGTTTGAATTCTATTATGAATAAGTTAAAATCCTCCTACTGCATAATACACTTTCTTACAACTCGATCTTTATGATTACAAAGTTGCAATGTCCATAGCCGTGATATTTGAGTCCTAGCCCTACAAAGTATGTACTTTAATGGCTTATAAATCACGACATAATATTAGATATAATAACCCATACGATGAGAAAAATAATTACTGTTTCATGATTGACAATTCATCGATTCAAACTCATAGAACTATCTGTTCTTGCTGGCACAAAGTGCGTATTTATAGATAGGAATGTGATCTAGAGAATATAAAACTTGTAATTGAAAAATAAATAAAATATAAAGAATCAACAACAGTGTCCCAAGCGGTCACCTGTTCTAAGATGCTATTTTCCAAGTAATTTGCTCATTTAGAACACAGAATGGAGTGTAAGAGCTTTTTCATGACACTCGATAATGTTATTTTTGGTCAGTCTGAACGTTTTTTTTTTATCTATCTATATTGAGAAAATTTGAGACATAATTATGATACAGGTGGAAATTGAAAAATGCATAAATAACATAGAGATTGTAAAAATATAATATTCTACCTAAGTTGAGTGAACTTGAGTGAACCTGAGTAACGGAGCCTTTGAGTGAACTCAGTGATTGCTACGACGTTACCATAAAAAATTACTCCACATCGTAAAACCTTCAATATAAGCCGCCACCTATATAATAAGATTAATGTTATAAAATTATACGGGACCAACTTGTCCTTCCACTATAAGCAGGTAGTTACTATCATATCATCTTTTTATATTTTTTAATACAATTATTTAAGTTTTTAGAGTGCAGCTTATATTATAGGTTTTACGGTAGTATTTTGCCCTAGGAAAAACTCGGGAACTCTCGTAATTATAAACATGTAATCCTGTTCAATTCAAACTGACTTCACAGTTTAGGCTGGAGACGGCCAGGTTATAATATCGTGAGCAAATAAGACTAAGATCCCACCTAGATGGGTATAATTCGGTTGAGTCTCTGAGATTGTGTAATCTACCACAAAACTTGTATTTCTAAGTCCCAAATGATATGGCAACTGTGAGGCAAAAACTAACCAATCGATAAAAAAAGACAGGAATGTCTGATATCATTGTTGTATTTGACATTGACCCTTGCATTTCAGGAATTTTGTCAACTCTGAAAGTGTTCAGCTAAAGTTAAACACTTAATCAAATGGAATGGTTATTTGCTGGTGATTTGTTCTAATAATAAATGGTATAAAAACAAGTATACTTTGACCACATAGGAGAATCTGAATATAATATATTGTAAATATTTATATTATTACCAGGATAAATTTTCGCAAGAGCAGAAAAACTATTTTCTGCATGAACTTACATTCTTAAAAACCCCAGACGATCTTTCCTTGTTGTGAGATCAATTTTTGGTTGAAAGATGAATTTGCTGAATTTTTTTTTTGCAAATGAGATAAAAAAAAATATACTTATACACAAAGCAAAGTACTTTTAAATTAACTACTTTCGTTCATAAATATCACACGTCATCCACGGACGGTCAGTGGTAAGTAAAAAAAAATGAACAAATAAATATTAAGACAAAGAATTTAAACTTGTTTGCTACTCGTGAAAAACTCGTGTTTAACTCGGGTTTGCTGCCAGTTAAGATTACCACTATTATTCACTTCAAGTGAACGAGCCAGAAGGACGACCTTTTTTTTGTTGTGAAAAAAACAAAACAAAAAAAACTTCACAAATAAAATAAATAATAAAAAAAAATATGATGATATAAATTTTATGTGGTAGATGGAATAGCAGGTGTCCATCTTAGGTCTAGTAGAATTTTGCTTATATCGGTGGGACTTTTGATGAAATGGCCTACCAGCAGCTCTTGGCAGATGTACAATACTTAATTGTACTGGGACAAAATAATACACACTAAGTAGTTTATAAACTATGCAATTATTATCATAAGTCTCTTGTGCATTGACTCCACAGTATACTATATGGCACCCTTTTTATCTTCAGATACACTGTATTGGTATTTCTGGGGTCGCATTCCTTTTTGTTATCAACCATTGCACAAACTATAAATACATGTTTGTGCTTATCACAAGAAATACTATCAATGAGCTTCAAACACCTAGATAATAATAACTCAAAACCAAATGACAACGTGATCGTGCACAGAAAATAAATAACTCTACGGAAGTGTTGAACAATACCTGAAGTAGTGTGAGATGTGAGACAAACTCCCGAAAGAAAAAAAAAAAAAATAAAATAAATGTCTCAGTCCTTCATTGGTCCCACACCCGGTTTTTTCCACCGACCCAAATTTTTCCTTCTGGGGACCAGCGAAACTACGCCTCTTTGGGTGGGCGGCCGAAGAGTGCGGGCCGGACCCAGCGCGACCAGACGGTCTGGAGGAAGATGGTGAGCATCTGAGTGAGCCAGTAGAGCTGCATGAAGAGCAGCAGAGCGCACCCCAGGTTACACTTGTTAGGGATGGTGTGCACCACCTGGAACGAGAATACCGGGACGGTTAATAGGCTTAATAGGGTAAAAGATTATTAATCAGAGTATTAAAGATGTGACCTCAGATCAAACATACTGAACACTTAGTATTGCCCCTCCCCTTTCCCGTATATCTTTGGTATCATGTTTTTGCTTCAAGATATTCGTTACATTTTTACAATAGGTGCACACGTTTTTAAGCAATGTAAATTTAGCATAGTTGTATTTTCATTTTAAAATACTAATTTTATGTACACTTTGGTTATACCAATAATGAGATTCCCGTCTGATATTACAAAAAAATAGAAGTTATTTATGAATATTTCAATAAGTCCAAGAACACAACATTTTGTCCCCTTGGTCTAAGGAGAATAAGAATATCATAAAACCCGACTCACCTGTAGGATTGAGAGTTGCTGTTGTAAGCCGTAACACCAGTACATGAAGGGGAAAATGAGGACGCGGCACATGGCGAAGGTGACAATTAACAGGATACCGTTCACGTTGTACAACAACGACTTTTCCCTACCCAGCTGAAAGAGATGAATACTTATCTTAAGTTCTTTATTTTATCCTGGTACAGGTACAATTTATCAAAGCTAGTTTTTCGTTGCACGACATGTAAGTCGGAATCGTTAGTTTAATTTGTAAGGAGCATTGTATAATGTATTCTAACTGTGGGTTTAAGACAAAAAACACGCAGTATAGGTGCTAGGTGATCATTCTTATCAAAACAAGAAACATGCATGTTTACACCAGATTGCTTTTTCTATGCTTTACTATTTTTGTTAAAAAAAAATGAAAAAAATGTTACTGATGTAGTTGGTATACAAGTATTACGTATTTTTGATCGCTTATCTATTGAGATAATGCTTTAAAATTTAAAAGAAAAAAATAACTGGATTATACACTAGCCAAAGTATAATTTAAACTGTTTATGATACAAAATTAATATAATTTAGAGGATTCCTATAAAGCCAAACAAAATACCTGTAGAAGTATAGCTCGAAGGGAAATACAAGGTATTGCCAACTCTAAGCAATATAAACACCCGACGAAAAAATCTCCAACGTCGCCTCTGAAATACTGAAAAAAAGAGAAAGAGATGTTACAATCAAACAAAAGTCCCAAAATGTTTCTAATCTGTATCATAATGTTATACAGATTTGTGTTAAAAGGAAATGATTAAAAATTATCAATTCTATTTCAAGGTAGCACCCAGCGGGAGAAGGGGGCTGTTCGCCTCGTCTTGGAAAGAAAAATTTATCAATTCTAGATTGAGAAAACATTTAATTTTAGATTTTGAATAAATAGATTTATAGAAAAAGATCTACTAAATATCAAGATGCTATCAATAATAATCAAGCGTTTTTTAACAGACAAAAGCACTATTTATGGATGCACTAATCAAAACACTCTGATTATCACTGAATATCAGTATAATCATATTATTATCTTATATATTCCATGGCAAAATCTTTGGTTATTCCAATTAACTCATGGAGAAAAATCATCAATTTCTACACTTCACCTACAAGCTAGCCTAGAAGAAGGTACATGTTGGGAAATATGTTGACAAACCATAATGCTTAAGTATAGAACTTTTCAGTATTTTTGGGATAATTTGTGGTTTATCATAATGGAAAACTACAACTGACTATTTTGTCATTCTATATTTGTATATATATATATATATATATATATATATATATATATATATATATATAGACCGGGTATATTTAATATTTTTCAGGTTGGTTTGAAATTTCAATTGTTAAAAATTGAAATATAGCAACTATTTGTGTACATTCTATAGTTTTTCTATGTTTTGTCGAGAAAATCAGCCCAAATTAGCCTGGAGATGCCAAAAATACTGAAAATTGGCTATCTGTGGTAGGGAGAATTCCAATATACTCATCATGTCATAAGACGTACCACGATGACGGGCAGGTAAAAGGCGGGCAGCACCAGGTGGTGCAGCATCATGAGCGGCTGACTCTTCATGAAGACCTTGACGTTGTGCGAGGCCGGCTTGTCCTGCAGCTCCGGGTGCTTGTGCCAGTGCACCACGTACATGGCCCACGTGTCGTAGTAAAAGTAAGGCACGCCGAACCACACGTAACTCGTCGCCAGCCAGTGTCTGTGTTTGAATGATATAGCAGGAACGTAAGGCAGGGTCAACTAATATTTTTAACATTTTATTGTTTCCTGGAATAGCCTTGTCAGTGTTCGAGACTAGCATTTTCGGCCCTCGGCCATCAGGGCCGATACTGTCAAAAAATTGTCGGCACTGATAGCTTTCAGTCGGCCCAGACAAAATTTGTAGGAATGCCGGTCAAAAAGATGTGGAAAATACAACTCTAAACCTGGGCAAAATGACGGCCGAAAACAAGGGCAAATGGCAGCCAAAAAGAAGCGGTGGCCATCTGGGCCAATTCAACTATGATTTCCTGATTTTTTGTTGGCCCTGATTCAAATTTGTCAACTATTTGAACACTGCTTGGATACAAAATCTTGTCTGCGTCGTGCTTCAACACATGTTGAAGTTTTATATTTCGTGTACACATTCACATGAATAGAACACAATATCAACAACATCTAGTCTTTTACTCAATGAAAAATATGTGAAATCAATAAAAGGATCTCAAAAAAAACACGCTGTGACTGATGTATTTTCATTCTCAATAAAAAGCCAACGAAATATAAAAGAACACACCAAAATACCCAATATAAAGTTCAAAGCACCCTGTATGTGATATGTATATTATTTTATCCATACGGTAATCATGCCTCTTTATATGTGAGCATGCCATGAAGTCTTTTATATTGGCGACATTGTAATGTAGGTCGGACCTTAATTTAATGTTTACCCTCTTATAGTTTTTGGTGTCACCCCGAGGTTTAATACAAATTTGTAGAGTTGTCTCTCATTAAACTATCTTATCTATTAGGTAATTATTAACAAATACTTGTTTTTAATGATCACTTACCTGTCATACAGAACATTTTTGCACGTAAAGATAATTATGAATCCAGATGTACATGCTAATACAGCTTGTACCGTAGAAACCAATCTGAAAGAGACAAATTGTAAATGTGTGAAATCATGTACCGAAACTATATCAATTAGAAATAATTTATATACTACTAATATTGGTCAGATACGCCAGAATTTCATGAGAAAAAGAATTTTTCCAGTACTTTAAGAGACGGTATTTATTGTCAACCTTACCTAGGAGTTTGATAAATTATAATATTGATTGGTTAGCCTCATCTAACTAATTTAAAAGACAAAATGTACATATCTGCAGTGTCACAGTAGACCCAGGCAGTTTTTCTATTTATCACGACAGAAGAGTTCTAGGATATAGTTCTAGGATCAAATAGGTCAAATCTATGGTCAATGCTAAACTTAATGGTTCAATATTGATTATCTGCAGTCTTTAAAACCGCATACGATTTTCACTATATATTTTCTCATGATATATCAGGGATAGGAATTATGAAGCCCCAGGGGCTTCAATTGATTTAGGTCCTATATCTAGTTTTCTTTACTCTCTTTTGGTTGTAGAATCACCAAACTGCATTGAGTGACTTATACGGAACATTTATCAAAGAAGGAAAATATTATTCAGAGGAATAAGGAAGTTTCAATAACAAATATCACTGCTGGACATAAGTCTTAAACTCTAGGGGCCAGTCGGGCCCTCAGCTTTGGAAATCTAGGGGCCCGCAGCAAAATCTAGGGGCCCTCACTATGAATAACTTAAAAAATCTTGTTAATTTCTGGGGGCCAGTCGGGCCCCTAAGCCAGAAAACTTTGGGGCCTGATCCTATTTTTTAGGTCCTCAGGCCCCCGGGCCCCTGATTATGTCCACCCCTGAATATAGGTAAAATTTAGCCAATTTTCACAGTACAAGGCTAGATTTCCAGGGAGCATGTTTATGCTTATTCATGTTACCTTAAAAGAAGGATGTAGTCTTATACTTATCAACGTGAGAATGTTTGTTCTTTTTTCTCGTCAAATACAAAACTCTATTTGAATTCGGCGTTTCATCATATTTAGACAAAGCCTGTTTACTTTTGGCTGTAAGTCGGTGGGAAGGGGTCAAGTCTCACAGTCAGTCAGAGTCAAGTGTCAACCCTGCTTTGGTTGTGAATGCTTGGGTCATTTCAGATAGTTACATCGCAGACTTGGGAGATTCTACGCTAAATTTGTATAACATTTCACACTGAGAACAAGAGGATTTCATAGGGACTAAACTAGCACGATAACGCCTGGCTAGAATCCCGTCCCGTTTCGGAGCTGCTGCTCCCAAATCCCAGAGAATCCAGAATCAATGGCAAATTCTCCTATTATCGCTCAGTCCCAACATCAAAGACAAATGGTGAAGCGTATGAGCAAAAGGCCGTACCTTAAAGCTACTGTGTATATGAGGGCATTATCATACTTCTTCCCAAAGATTTGACGTTGAACAAATACCGCTAAATAAAATAAAGAAGGGAAGAAAACAGAGCCACCGAAAACCAGTTGCACTGCGCCGGCCATTGTTCCCCGCAAACGACAATGAAAATAGAAATTGACCCGTGTCCTCACTTCACAACTTTTAACTCGTTTTACGATTTTTCCGACGAAGAAAACATCACAAACGTATTGAATTTCACAAACCACAATAAATCTCAATGCAGAGATACCAATAGATTGTTCTGTCATCCCTCCATTTTCTTTAAAAACGAGAAAAAGTCTGATTTATGTTGATGTAAGCGGCGAGGGCAGTGCTCGTTGTTATTTTGTTGTTTACATGTGGCTGCTGTCGCGCTAGAAACTAAAAGTAAGTGAGTCCACGCTTTTGAATATTACACGCGTATTCCGTAACAACACCTTGATCATATGAGCCGTAACACTAAGTAACAAGCGAAGAACATAGTTTTCCATCGTGGGTACACATTTCCCAAACGTGAGTAATTTTATTGGGAGTTTTATCTTGGTTGCCACCTAGCTTCTACAACCACGGTGGCACAGTTCCATCATTCATTCACTGGCGTCAGCTCTTCCAAGTTCCAGCACTCAGTCTCAACTGTTGATGATAATCTGTCAGTAGACTTACAGGGCTCAGTCATAAGTGATAACGCTACACTGATTTATTACACCGTTAGATGGTATCTCAGGACTAGTTTCGGATTCAAATAACACTCCTTCATTGCTTGAACTTTCACAAATAAATAATAATTATTAAAGACTTCATAAACAATTTACAAGCCATAAGTGGCAGAACGGTTTATTATCAGGAAGTTAGGTATATATATATATATATATATATATATATAACATATATGGTGGCTATTGTAATTGCCTCGCATTGCTGCCCCCTAGTGGTATATTTTAACAAAATTATGTTCTCATCATTTCACTACTGGCGTCACACTTCCTGTACAGTTGTGGCGCCATATTCAAATTCATTGTGTGTCAGCCTTCTCACAGGCCACACGTCGTACTCAATTTTATTTCCATCTCTCAAAACCACGCTCCGCGTGTCGGCACAGACGAACCGGGGAATACAAAGTACCTGGGGAACCTGTATACTTCACGTGGTCGTGTTGGAATGGAATATACGACGCTGCCGAGGCAAGTACCGGAGTTGGCGAGGGTAGACTTCATGGAGTCAGGCGGTTACCGGGTCCTAGACGAGGTCGGATCCACCGACGCCATAAGAGGCCACCCAATTGACTTTGAAAGCACCAGGGCGTATTCCGACGACAGGATGTCCAACACCACACGCGTGGACGCGCTGGAGAGGGATATCTCCGCAATCGCCAGGAGGCTTGAACAGATATTGCCCAGGGACCCCCAAGCGCCCCTCGGACAGTCAGCCCGATATTCCCAAACGACGCCATATTGCCCTGTGGCCCCGCCGGCGATGCAGACGCACTACACCGCACCGGTCAGCGCGGCCCCATTCTCGGTACCACAAGACGCCTTTGTCCAGGCACACATTGATAGAGAAAGGATGCCCATCCAACACAACGACGGTAAGAACATTGCAGGCGACATTTTCGCTCGGCACTTAATACCAAAGCCGTACATGTATGTAGACAAGCTGGTGGGGGCCACACTAAAGAAAAAACAGGACAGTAGAGGGACCCTAAACATGATCGAGTACATTAATGCGTTCGTAGAGATGTTGTGCGACTCCCGAGCTCATGACCCCGCAGTATATCTTCATCAAGTCGCACACCTACGAGATGTCACGCAGGACGCACTGACCTGCACGTGGCCATCCGTACGTCGCTGGTCTCAGTTGGTTTTTGACAATATAGAGAGGGGCACGTACGGATGGGCCGATGTCCAGCGCATTCAAAATGACAGATTCAGAGTCTCGCATCGGGGGCAGACACACGCCCAACCCTCGCCGGCAGAAACTCCTTCCGACGACACGTCCCTTAAAGAAGTCATATGTCCGGATTTTAATACAAACTCTTGCCCACACGGCGGGCGAGGGAAGCACCACCCCACCGGGGCAGTAAAACTTATGCACTTCTGCATTTACTGCCTCGCGTCCGCTTCACAGCGCCAGGACCACCCGGCAACACAGTGTAAACGCAAAGAGAGGCACACCGCTCTGGTCGCGTCGGCCCCGTCCAATCAGCACTTTTCACCCTCGCTGTACCAGCATCCAAACGCGGCCAATCCTCCGAAGTATCGCCAGTACAACCACATCAATCACACGCAGTCGACACCACAACAGCCTCAGCCGACTCAACAGACAAAAAACCAGTGATCAGCACGCCCGTGGTGCCGCTGTCAACTCACGATGTACACGCCACAACACACCCCAGCGCACGGGCACAGAGAACCCGAGGCGTCATCGAGCGAGACGTGACAGCAGGCCCCGGTCCACCTCCACGACCGGTCAACACCGACACGCAGCGTGCTGTAAGTCAAAATGATCACGTAGATTTCCCTTATATTCGTCACCTTTGTACCCATGATAAACTTGACTGTGATGTAAGCTTGGCCCCCGAGGTATTTAGGGAACACCGTCGGCGCTACTGGCCAGCTTCCGCCTTTGAAGGTCCCTACCCCGAACTTAGTCGCATATACGACACTGTCAGGCAGTCAGGTGTCCCGAACGTTGTCGGCGCCAGGATCCCCCTACCCACCGACTTAGACATCGGCGCTTGGGAGGGTTACCTTCAGGACCGTGACGATAGTCTGTTGGCGTATATAAAATTCGGCTTTCCTATGGGTTATGTGGGTCCCGTATCCGACACAGCAAAAGTAGACAACCACCCCTCCGCGCGTGAATTTCCCGCTCACGTGGATGCTTTCATGCAAAAGGAGATCGGACATGGAGCCATGATCGGCCCCCTCAATGGACCGCCTTTCTCCGAATGGTGCCATGTCTCGCCACTCATGTCGCGCCCTAAGGCAAACCAGCGCGACCGGCGCATTATTTCGGACCTCACATACCCCGAAGATAACTCTATAAACGCATATATTCGGAAAAACATGGTCATGGGCCTCTCCCACTCACATTGTTTGCCGTCCGTGGACGACGTAGTGGACCGCATTCAAAAAATCGGGGAGAGCGCGTACATGTTTTCACTGGATGTGGCACGCGCTTACAAAAACTTTAAGAGCTGCCCGCTCGACTGGCCGCTGCTCGCCCTTAGGTGGAAGGAGTCGTACTACTTAGACGTCACCATGCCCTTCGGGGCCAGGGCGAGCAGCGGTCACATGCAGAGGGTCGCCGACGCCCTTGTCGCCATTCTCGCTGAAAAGGGCGTCATAGCACACATGTACTTAGATGACCTTATCGTGGTGACAGATGGCCCCCAGGCAGCCCACGCTCAGTTCAACATCGCTCGAGCCCTTTTTCGTGAGTTGGGCCTCCAAGAAGCGGAGGAAAAGGCCCAGCCCCCTGCACAAGCCATCCGTTGGCTGGGCGTCGACATTGACGCGCGGGCCGGCACCCTCTCCGTCCCTCACGATAAGATGCGCGAAATCCTGGACATGGTAGACAACACCATTAATCGCCGCTCCATAACCAGAAAGCTGCTGCAGTCACTCCTCGGCAGGTTGCTGCATATCGCTAAGTGCGTCAGGCCGGCTCGCCTCTTCATCGCGCGCTTGCTGGAGGCGCTCCGAGGTTCCCCCCGAAAGTACATTAACGTCAACTCTGCGATGCGAAATGACCTCATATGGTTCAAGGAATTCGCCACGGAATGGAATGGAGTCGCCGTCTTCGTCGATCCAACTCCTACCCGCGAGATAGTTGTCGACGCGTGTCTCACCGGAGTTGGCGGTGCTAGCGGCGGCACAGCTTACGCCGCCCGGGTCGCGTCGGACGAGGACCCTGTAAACAACATCTCTGAACTTGAGGCGGCAAATGTCGCCATAGCGCTGCAGACATTCGTCGGCCCCAGCGACCGCGGCGCCACGGTCGTCGTCCACTGCGACAATCTGCCGGCAGTGCAAGTGCTGCGCTCGGGTAGGGGCCGTAACCCGGTCATTCTCGAGGCAGCACGCGCCGCTTGGATGGTGCAGGCGCTGTACCAGGTCAATGTAGTCTACTACCACATCCCTGGTGCACTAAATGACCTTGCCTTATCCCCATCACATGCTAGGAGGGCAAATTACATGGTAGCCGCTAGACATATGAAATGGGTTTCACCTTCTCTGCACATTCTCACTGTGGTTAAACATATTATGCACTCCAGATCACACGCTGCGGCGCTTAGGGAGGCTGGCCCAGGAACGTCAGGCGACGGCTCGAGCCCCAGGGACGCTGGCCAACAGACGCTCCGCCGTGGTGGCGTTTCTCCAGTTCTGCCACAACCACAGACTGAACCCCTATACCATCCAACCGGCACAGGTATGCATGTACATAGAGAAGCTGAACCACCAAGGACTCGCCCCACCGACAGTGAGAAATCATGTCGGTCACATCAGGATGCACCTAAAGTTGATAGGGGCGCCCCCAGCGGCCGATCACTTCAGGGTGGACTGGGCAATTCAGGCCACTATGCGCCAGAAGGACTTTGTCCCGGTCCATCGCCCTCCTCCTCCCAACCATGTAATAGCGCGGGCAGTCAGGGCGCTGCCGCCGACGGCACATCGGGCCTCGGTGAGGGCGGCACTCTTAATGATGTACTATGCCGCCCTCCGCCAGTCCGAGGTCGTCCCGACAGCAGTATCTGCTTTCGACCCGCTCAGGAACCTCACGAGAGCAGATGTAGTGTACCGTGGACAGAACCTGGACATATTGGTAAAAGCGGCAAAGAATCAACAGAGGTTTGACCAAAGCAGGACGATTACGGTCGCCCCCGCCCCCGATAAGGACCTCTGTCTGCTAACAGCAGTCGCGAGAGTGCTTGAGGACACTCCCACACAATTCCCACAACAGCCCATGTTTGTCTTTAAGGGCACCACACGCCCTATTCCGGCCTCGTACATCAGGACACAATGGCGGGAGGCGCTCCTGGCCATAGGTGCCCCGCCAGCACAATATACACTCCATACACTGCGCAAGGCCGCCGCGACGGCGGCTTTTGCAGCCGGGATACACCAGAACCAAATACAGCACTTCGGGGGATGGGCATCCCAAGCGTACCGCTCCTACATTCAAACTGCCCAGGACAATCATGTCTCCAATGTTTTAGCAGCATCCTTACATACCTTTTAAATCATATACATAAATCTGGCGGCTTGGCACATTCTTATCAATTTATGTATTATCTCAACTTTTAATATCAATCGCATAGCGATCATTTTATAATAAATATTATTGTGCCCAAAAAGCCTGCCTCTGTATTAATCAATTATTACTTCATTTTAACTTCTTACACAACTTTATATCCCTCGTATTTTATTCAAAATATAAGGGTAGGGGATATCAGTAATGTGGTGGCTATTGTAATTGCCTCGCATTGCTGCCCCCTAGTGGTATATTTTAACAAAATTATGTTCTCATCATTTCACTACTGGCGTCACACTTCCTGTACAGTTGTGGCGCCATATTCAAATTCATTGTGTGTCAGCCTTCTCACAGGCCACACGTCGTACTCAATTTTACCCACCCACCCACTCCTGTGATTAATATCTTATTTATACATTGTCTATTTTTACAAAATCACATGTCTTATCCATGGCACATTCTTATCAATTTATGTATTATCTCAACTTTTAATATCAATCGCATAGCGATCATTTTATAATAAATATTATTGTGCCCAAAAAGCCTGCCTCTGTATTAATCAATTATTACTTCATTTTAACTTCTTACACAACTTTATATCCCTCGTATTTTATTCAAAATATAAGGGTAGGGGATATCAGTAATGTATACATATATGATACCCAATTACCTTGGATCAAACTCAAAGATCCAAGTTAGGCTCTTCCCCAGATCAATTAACTTATTAAGCTGCAAGTCAAGGAAAATGGTTAACTGAACCGTGGCCCTCGATTTTATTTTTAAATCTCAATTGAAAGAGGAGAGCTCCCCACTCCGAATTTGAAGATTTTTTTTTTTTTTTTTTTTTTTTTTATTTCACCAATCTTAAATACATAAGTTCTTCCTTGGCGTCGATATAACATGAGATGAAAATGTAGAATGAAATACATGAATACATGAATGAATCAGTGTATTAACTTGGAGTACCGTTACATTTCACTCATAGTTTAATTTCATAATCTCATGTTTAAAACTTAATCTGGAATCAATATGCTGTACTTTTGCAGGTAGCGCATCCCATAAGCGCATACCTCTGTAATAACAACTGTTATATACCCAGGTTGAAGATGTAAACTCATGACAAAATTTCACTTTTGCACTACCACGTGTTTCCACTTTATCTTTATCTGGCTTACCTTTGTCCAGATAATACTCACAGTCTTTTATAGAATACAAAACTGAAAGGAGTTGAATGCATCGTCTCTTATATAAAGTATGAACACTGTACCTAATAAACAGTTCAGAAACATCATGATAATCTTTGTCCCTTTTAAAATATATTGTCTTTAATGTACGCTCTTGCAATTTTTCTAATTTTACAATGTCTTTTCTATTTGCACTATCTATAACAAAACTTGCATAGTCGAACAAGGGCTGTATTGTTTGCTTATATAGGATTATAGATAGAGTTTCCGTTAAGAAATTTCTAATCTTTTTAAAATTATACAGCCTATAATTAACTTTCTTCCAAACGTTTGTTATAAACCTATCAAAATATAAACAACTATCGATGTCAACCCCAAGATAAGTATAGACAGGGACATTTTCTACAACACCACCTATCTTATAATCGCAAACAATATTTTTCCGAGAGTAATTAAAAAGCATATGTTTAGTCTTTTTTACATTAATGGTGAGGCGATTTGTGACACACCACTTACATAATGCAGCGTAAGCGGCTTCAGTACACTTCATTGCACCGTCTGGCGTATCATCATTACCCACAAGGACAGTATCGTCCGCATACATGATAATATCTACCCCAGTCGCGTCAATTTCATAAAAAAGATCATTAACATAAACAATAAAGAACAGTGGTCCTAAACAACTACCTTGACCAATACCATACCGTACGTCCTTGGCTAATGATACACACTCTCCTACTTTGGTCTTTATTGTGCGATTTTGCAAGTAACTTTTACACCAAAGAAGTGATTTGTTATCCATTCCATACAGCTGTAATTTATACAATAAGATATCTAGGTCAAGGGAGTCGAATGCCTTAGAATAATCGACATATACAGAGCTTGTAACGCGTTTTTGATTGATATTGGAATAAATTTTATGAAGATACCTAAATATGGCACCAGTTGTACTATGACCATGCCGAAATCCGTATTGTCTAGAGTCAAGAATTTCATTTACATCCAAATAAGAATATAATTGGGAGTGAATACATTTCTCCATAATCTTGCCTATTATGGGTAAGATAGTAATTGGACGCCAGTTATTAATATCTGAGCTGTCTCCTCCTTTTGGTATAGGAGTTATGGTACCCTCTAGCCATTCAGATGGAACAATATTATAGTATAATGATTGGTTAAACATAAATGTTAACTCAGGGATAAGTACCTCAACACAGTCCTTAAACAATCTTGTACTTATACCCCTTAATCCAGAGGGTTTACCTATATTAATATGTCTAACAATATCATCAATTGTATTTGGGGTGATTGCTTCAAAAGACAAGCATAAGTTCCGACGCTCCAGATTCGAGAAATAATCACTTTTACACCATGTAGAGTTATTTCCTTCACATAACTTTGCTCCAATATCACTATAAAAGTTATTGAAAACATCAGACAATATTTGAGGGTCCGTTTGCAGAACACCTGACTCTGGATCTTTGACAGTACTGGGCGTGCCACTATTTCCCTTCTCATTATACCCTGTAAGGCGAGGTAATAATCTCCAAAATCTTTTCGGATCGGATTTATTTTCCTCAAGCATACTACTTATGACTTCCCTTTTGGTATTAAGTATCAATTTACTTACCAACTTTTTTTGATCTTTATACACGGTTTTAGCTGAAATAGTCTTCTCCCTAATAAATTTAGTATAAAGGTGATCACGCAAGTCTAGATTCTCAATCACGTCCATCGTCAACCAAGCTGGTTTGTGTTTCAAAATTTTCATTGATTTCAGCGGACAATGACTATCAACATGTTTTTTGATAATTCCTAAAAATAAAGATGAAAGATCTTGCGGACTATTATTACGATTCCAGAAACTATCCCAAGCACCATCTGCCAGGAGGTCTCTTTGCAAATCAGCTTTTACATAGTTCCTATATGATCTCCCCATAATTTGCTCCTTAACACGTTTATTGCGTGCCTTCTTCTTTATTATAAATATTGGTAAGTGATCAGATATACCCACATTCAAAATCCCAGAACTGTCAATAAATTCCATATTAGTAAACAGAAGATCAATTAAAGATTTGCTCTTATTAGTAATTCGGGTATAATCCTTAATCTTCTGAGTTAGTCCGAACTCTTCCATGAGCTCTCGCAAATATTTATATCCGAGACTACGAGTCTTAGTGTAGTCAATATTGAAATCCCCACATACAGTTATTTCAAAAGAATTTGATAATGAATTTTCAAATAACAACTCAAGAGAAACCTTTAAACATTCTAAACCATGTTCGATTTTGCTATCAGGTGGACGATAAACTACACCCGTTACTTGCGCCCGAGTGTTTGGTTTACTTATTTTTATCCATAATTGTTCCAATGCGCTGGTCACATTAGAGTTTCCTGATAGGATTGAGACATAAGGCGCCAAATTATTTTTAACATATATCAATATCCCCCCACCTCTACTCTTCAATCCACTTACAGTACTTGATCCACGATCTTGACGAAATATTGTAAAGCCATCGATATTGACTAATGAAGTACTTAGATTGCTAGTCAGCCATGTCTCAGTGATACATATAACATCATAGTCACCAAAATATTTCAGGACCTCAACAGTATGACTGTAAAGGCTACGGACATTTAAATGTACTAGGCTATATCCTTTCATTTAACAAGTATAGAACAATATGTGGAAAGAGAATAGCATCACAGTACAATTTGTCGGTATATATCACACACATACAAGGTTCACAATTCAGTTGAAAAAATGAGCGGGATGAGTTGATGTGAAGTGCTGAGACCAATAGGTCTAACAAACAAAAGATCAAGATCATTTTGCATTATGTCAATCCCATAAGCCAGGTAACTTTTATATTCTGATACATTTTAGTGTCAGATTTGTGGAAAATCCGTCAGAATGAATCACAATTCTTTACTGAAGTAGAGAATAGTCTATCAAAAGCTTATGCATGCAGGAATTAACTTGCACAGACAGGCAATCCATTTCCCCACGAATTCATTTGTAAACCTGCTAACCTGTATAAATAGCGGTATCAGAGGGGTTGGGGGCGGGGAGGAGCCCCCCTCCCCCAAGACAAACAGAAAGGTAAAGAAACAAAAGAAAATGGTAGGACTAGGGGCGGATGGGGGGCGGTGGGAGGGAGAGAATCCCAAGTCCGACACAGCTAAGGGCTAAACATTAAATCTCTCCTGAAATTGCTGACAAGAGCAGTAAGTCATTTTGGTAGTCATATAGTTTTTTAAATGGTTATTGCAATAATAGTTGGACTTGTTGTTGGATTGGAACGGTTGTGAAAAAAAAATAGAATTAAAATTCAGAAAAAAAACACGTTCCGGCGGCCCCATGTTCCAACTTGTTAACTATCTTAACATATCACCTCACTGGCCTCTTGGTTAGATCTACCCGTTGTTGGAAGGGTGGAATTTGCATTTTAAAGTCAGGTGCGAAAGCTGTAACTGTAACGGTGTTTATGCGTGAGAGTCGCACTCTCAACTGTGAAAACTAATTACCTTATAGGTGGCAACTAAGTGCGATCAGTGACCTTTTGTCAACCTTGTTGGTCAAGCACAGGTCTAAAACCAGGGTACTGCATATATTAGAGGCTTTTAGAACTCCTCAAGTGGTGAGAAAATTGTTCAAATCATCAAGCTAGGGTGCAGCTTCAATTATAGATTTTGCAGTATATCTCCAAATTGTTAGACATTGCATCGGTTCTCACACTCAAAAAATAGATATACAAAAGCCTGCTTATCATTGCAGTAGATACAAGATTTGCCATTCATAACTCATTTAATTCATTTTAAAAGTTCTTATACTTTCAGCAGTGTAGTTTATATCTATCTTTAAGTTGTTACAAGAGACTTCTAGTGGTATCAGTGGCGGACAAAGAGGCGGGAAGTGGGGTGCCCCCCCCCCCCCCCCACACCTTCTTTTTGGCAAATTTAGATTTTTCAAAAATGTACTATTCAGGCAATAAGGGGGCGCCCCCTTTCTATTTACCCCCATCCCCCGCCTTTCCAAAAAACTGGATCCACCACTGAGCACCACATGATTTAATTCTAATTTGTTCCAAGTAATCTCTCCGCAACAGTTAACTTTAATATATGAGCTGTTCATAACTGTGTATTTAACCCGATTGTGATTTTTTTTTCTTTTACTTTGCAGGTTTGCAATGGGTTGTGGGGCCTCTACTGGGGGTGTGCACTCGCAGTTCACAGGACATCCTGAGTATGTGGAAGTCACCAAAGCATGGGACAAGGCCTGGAATAACATGGGCATCAAACCAGGCACCAAGATTAAATCCCCCAACCTTGTAGTGAGACGAACCGGCTGGAAGACCATCCGTATATTTGTATCCTCCACATTCAGAGACTTCCACCAAGAGCGAGAGATACTTGTCAAAAAGGTATGGGAACTTTTTGAGTGAGGCCATGTATGTATGTACATTTTGAGTGACGGCATATATATGTAAATGCATGTACATTTTGAGGGATGCTATCATCAAAATTTAATGATGAAGTGTTTCTTGTTCAGTGGCTGAGACACGAAATCACCATTCGGACAATCTGGAGGTTTTTCTCATAATGTGTTGTTTCAAACACCAAAATCTGTGAGAAAATGTTATTAGAAAGAATATTAGTTGTTTGACTTGAAAGAAGTTTGGCTGATGTCATATTTCAAACTTTATAAATATTATTTTGTTGAAGAGCTTTTAAACCATTGTGGTCTTAGATAAATGTATAGATATGTTTTTTGCAAGTTTCCCCGTCGCCTGTTAAGGAACAAAACATTTTTTATAAGATTCATATTTTCACCAGGTCACATGGTCAACCCTTTTTTGCCTCTTCCTTTTTAAAATCTTTTCTTCTCATTCATCCCATCACATTTATACATGATTTGATTTAACGTGGCATTGTTTACCTTAATTATTATTCCTTATATAAAATACTCGTTTTAAGCCGATTCATATAATGTTGAGCGCAATCACTTCTGCCGTTTTCCACCTTGATCCCCCACCCCTGCACAAACCCTAGGGAAACTTATAATGATTCTTGAGGCATAGTAAATAGATAATGACTTTCAACTTCTAGGTCTTCCCGGATGTTCGACTGTGGTGTGAGCAGCGACGACTTAAACTGATAGAATGTGATCTCAGATGGGTAAGTTGTTTGAAATCAATTAAGTTTGAGAGGGAATTGTATGAATAATTGACAATTTGGCTTATGTTTTGTCGGTTTCTTAACCTCTGTAAACTTACCTATTTATCATTCTCCAAAGATATATTTTTCTCAATGACGTTTTTTAATATGAATCATAGAATCAATAACATCTTAAAAATAATTTTGTCTAACTAGCTAGTCATCAAGGTGAGTCAAGGATTGTAGGTCACACTTGTCTAACATTTTGCATGATTTCTTTTTTCAATTTTGACAGGGAGTGCCAAAAGATGAAAATACGGAGGGAACATTACGAGCGTGTCTTGGAGAGATTGACAGATGTTATGAAGATAATATTATGCCCTTCTTCTTAAATATGTCAAGGTAGGTTAACTTATGTTAAACAATTCATTAGCTATAGGGAGCCAAGAATCATTTACAATTCAGATCATTTATATGAAAGGGGAAACACAACATCTCTAATTCATGTTTAAGATTAAATGTTATCCAGAAAAACCCAAAATATGACAGAAGAGCTGGTTTTGTGTCAGTGCATCATTTACGTAATGTCACGCACAAATTAGGTTCAACTCTGAGGCCGAAAAAAAGTCATGCTTGTTGAATCAATTGCAGCTTTGATATTTTTTTCCATTTAAACTTTGTTTTTCTTCTGAAAACCATGTTCATTTACCTAGTAACAAAGAAAGTCTCTTTTGCTCAGGGGTTTTCCATTTAGTATACATGTACGCACATTTTCAAAAGTTTCAGTCCCCTTCAACCCCCCTCCTTTAGGCTAAAGTATGCATTTGATTTGTACAGGAATGTACACACATTTAACAAATGTCAGACCCCCGCCCCATTTGGTGCATACATACTTAATGGAAGGCCCCTCACCTGCTGAGAATGAAACTTGTTTTTTTTGTTCTTTTTTTTGTTCTTTTTAAAAAAAATTATTTTGACCAATTCTAACAAAGTTAGTTCTTCCATGGTACAGCTTTAATGTGGCCTACCACTCGTCTTCAGCTTATTTGCATGTTTTAAAATATACAATTTTCTTCCCCCAGTGAGCGCGTGGGTTGGGTGCCGACCAGCGAGGAGGTGCCGGAGAGTGTCAAAGACCAGTACAAGTGGGTAGAGGGATTGTCCGTCACCGAGATGGAAATCATGCATGCTGCATACCGCGTGGACAACCCGAACGGTAAGCTGGAGAGATAACATGAGTATACTTATAATTATCAAATGGTCACAGTGACACTGAATCATTTTTCAGGGATGCCATTTTGCATGCTTTTTTTCGGATTTTTTTTCTCTATATCATAATTTTTACAGGAGTCAAAATTTAAAAAAACATTACATTTGTGTGCAGAACAACAGATTTTATTATCTTAAAGCTCTTTTTAATGTCAGAATGAACATAATATATGATTCTATTTCTTTTATATTTTCCTGCGTAAAATCTGGAAAGTCCTGCCCAAAATCATGAAAGGCTGTTTCACGAATTTCCGGATTTTTCAGGCATCTCTCATTTTCACAGGTTCTATGCATGACTGTGTTGAGGCATCAGAACCATATAGATCAGATTGATTAATGTTAATTAAGTGGAATGTTAAATGTATAAAAGATGTTTCTTTTAAACGATGAGGTATAGGCCTTTTGCACTACAAAAAAAAGAGTGCTTGAATGTTTTTTTTTTTAATTTTATTATGTAATAATGTTCGTGGTTTCCACTGGTTTTCAGATGTATCACATAAACATCTATACAAGTGATGGTAATGGGGATAGTGATGGAATTAATATATGACTATAGCCCTTGTCATTAGATAACATTAGCTTCTAGCAATAAATTAGGATAATCATACGACAAAATACTCATTGCTTTTTCAACAAAATCAAAATCCTATATGTCAAGGTAGTTAGTGTAGCGAATCCATATATTTCCTGATGTTCCTAACGTTTCTTTATTTATGTATTTTGATAGTAATGAGATAATATCTTTAGTGATATTTACTGACATGAAAATTTACCATACGTCACGCATCTGACGGTCAAGTAGTTCCACCTAGAGGGTGCGTGATTTTCTAAAATTTTGAACCAAAATGTGAAAGTATGTGCCATCGGTAGAACCTTCAGCAGATGCATCCATTTAAAATTTGATGTTTTTTTTTAAGAATCTGATTACGTGCATGGCACTTTGATAAATTCCCTAAATTCGGACACTATTTTAGATTGAAGAAACTTTTGTACTTAAATTAGATTCAGCCAATCACTAACTAAATAAAAGTCAACTTTTCAACTTATACTGTCGTCGAGTTGGATGTTCATCTACACTTCACATTAGATTAGAAATGTGCTCATTATAAACCTATAAAAGATTTTACTGTGTTTCATTTGTTACTTGTAGCAATCTTTATGCTCCGAGACCCAAACTTCTTGGATTCTGTGCCCGAAGAATATAAAAGCAAATTCATCGAAAGTAATGAGGTGGCCCCAGTCAAGATGTCAGTTTTGAAGAACATGATTCACAAACGATTCCCGGTAAGACAATAATTGCAGTCACTGCACAGCTTTTTGGTAGTTTTCTTATTTAAAATGCAAGTATAATCAGAGATTTACATCACCATAGAATTAGTAGTGGCGGGAACTAGTAAAAGTCCTGCCGGGCTAGTATTTTAGGAGCAACCTTCTCTCGTGAACTAGAAGAAATATGTGATTTGATTTATCAAATTTCACATACAATATAATATTATTTGTATCCCAAATCCGTAAGAAATTGACCCGGGCTTATCCATTTCTATCCCAGCTAGTGCTCTTTCTACACAGCCCGTTGGATTAATATGCACAAAATGTAAGGAAGTCCTCTGATATTACTTTTATCTGCAAAGATTTCTCCGAATAAAAATATGTAAGTTGAAAAATAGAAATCGAATATGATACTACATGTACTTATAGTAAATTTGTATTTTTGTGTGCCTTCCATGTTATTTTCTTCTCGTTTTCAGGCCAAAAAGATACATTACTACGATGTGGAATACCGTGGTTATAATCCAGATACAAAAACAGTGGAGCTAGGGGGCCTGGAGGACGACTTTTCTCAAGTGGTGAGTACGCTGTTATTTAATCAACAAAGATGTACATCGAATACCCGAAATGATAATTAAATAAATAGGTAACCCCAAAAAAGGATATCTAAAGAAACTTATTTTGATTGATGTTATCTTAAACAAAATGTTTCTTAAAAAAAAAACCACCGAATCCTCAACGTCTATAATGACACTTTGTAATATTATTAACTTAAACTTCTAATGATTGTCTCCAAACTTATATACTGCACAAAGGTAGAAGTTAACGTTTGCTTTGTGCATGCCTATTGAATTAGTGTAAGAGTCACCAGATGAATATACATGATAAGAATTCTTCCAAATTACTTAGGTTATAAAAACATATATATATAGTGGCCGGTGCCGCTGGTAAGTGTTGGTATACCTGACGACAATGATCATCGGGACACACTTCCCCGCAAGCACTGAGGCCCTGGGAAAAATCGATATTAGACTGCTTTATAAGCGAGAGTGTAGGAGAGTCAAAGGAGAGAGAACAGTAGCACTTGGATCAGACGAATCGGGAGATTCGGAAGGGGTTTAGATAGACATACAATCAAGGGACATCTGGTGACTTATACTACGTCGTTACGAGACGGCCGGAGGCGAGAGCAAGCGGACTCCACGGAGGAAGCTTACATCCCTCAAACTGAACTGTAATACCTTGGATTCATTGCCTCCACGAGCAGCTGTACGCATCACTATAACCACCAATAAACTTACCGCACTGCCAGACGTCGTTCATGTTATGGATTGAGCGCCCATACCGTGGACTCGCTCACCACTCGACTAGCCCTCCCAGTAAAGACAATACCAGCCGTACTAGTCATATCTGATAATGCACGGAAATGATAATTAACACCAAAACATACAATAGCGTTCAATACAATGAAATATATCATATGACTGGCTTTTTTTGTTTATTAACTTGTTCGCATGCATTGAGTTAGCCTTCCAAAGACTTACCAGGATTAGGCTCAAAACTATATATTATTTCTTTGTAATGTGAATTATTATTGTTTTCATGTATTTCAATACTTAGATCACTGAGTTCTTCAAGGCGCGCATAGCTGAACAATATCCACTCCCTGACGCGAAACCCGATCCATATCTGCACGTGAAAGAACAGCACGAGTCATTCATGAACAACCGAGCGGAGTCCGTCTTTGGCCGTCGACAGATATTAAGAGATGTAAGTTATTTTTTCTTTTTTTTCAAAAGGAATTTATAGAGATTGAGAAATTTTTAGCCTTCATTTCTTTACCGAAAAAAACAAATTTGATGAGATAAGCCAATTGATATTTTAAAATACAAAATTAATGACCAATTATCCTAATCAGTCACAGGCATATGGGCCTAGATATAGACATATATCCATGCTTTAATATTGAAATTCAGATTGAAGACTACATTATGGAGCCTAGTAATGCATCGCCATACTTACTGGTTGGAGGGGCGGGGACGGGCAAGTCCTCCATTATGGCGCGTGTGGCCGACGATACCTTCAACAAGGCGTCCCGGGGGGAAATACCAGGGTAAGTGACAACAAAAATAAATCAACAGGAAAAATGGTAGAATTCACTCACAGAAAAAAAAAAGGGAAAGTTCACCAAAATACATGGAAAAAATCACGTAACTTTTTTCCCCCTTGGATTTCCTGATCTTATAACTGCTGAATCTACCATTTTATTTTGTAGAAATTCCGAACTTTGGGTAGCTACCCAGATCGTTACTTTCCTTGACATGGCTTGTGAAAAAGTTTCTATACATGAATCTTTTATTCGCTTCCCAAATAAAAGTAAAGCGTTATTTTCTTATTACATTTGTTTGTCCTCTTGAGAGCAATTATTTACTTGAACGGGAACTTGAACAGAACATACAGGGTGAATGACTATGCACTAATACAGTTCCAGCAAAGTACTATCAGGAGATCAAACAAGAGAAAGAGATAAGGAGGAAAGAAGATGGATAAAACACTTATCATCCATTGTACTTAAAAAACATAACATCCATTGGGTTTGATCTAATGAAATAAGTCCACGGAACACTATAACCATAGTCTCGTTCCGTCCAAAATATTAAAAAAACGGTTTTTCTTTTAGAAACTACTTTTTTTTTAAATGAACAAAATTAAAAAAATATATGATATTTTTGTCTTTTTCAATTTCTAAGGGGTGGAAGCAAGGGCTGGGCCGTTTTCTACCACTTTGTCGGAGCGGTTCCAGGGTCCACTGAGCTGGAGCCGCTACTGAAGAGACTTCTGCTGGAGATGGGACAAATCACCGTAAGTATACACCTTTTTCTCGAGTCTGCGCCGTGAACCCTCCCATAGGCGCCTTGATCCCAACTGTTTTAAACAGAGCACATAGGAATCCATTCCCGAACTCATTGGTTCAGATATGTACCTCTGTGTGAAACCCTGTGCTCCCAACAGGGTCATCAAAGGCCAGGTGTGTGGTGTCCTTTCTATGGGACATTGCACATGAAAGACCCCTTGCCACTCTTCGTACAAGTAGGGTATTGTACTTGGTGGCGGGTTTCTTCTAAACCATATCATAGATACGATCAACATTCAGCTGAAAAGCATTACCTTGTGCAGTCTGGAAAGAACCCATAAGGTTTGGTCGGACATTAAACTACCCAAACAAACAAACAAACCACACTAATGAAATCGGTCTATTTAATCTTTACATAAAGCTTAAAAGTTTATTAACTGTGCACACCCAAGTAACCTTTATGCATGCGTTGCTTTACTCCGTACTTTCTCCTTGTCAAAAATGTAAGTTTCAAAGAGAGTCCAGGAGGGAGGAGTCAGAGACCTTCGTGAATTACCTCATACAGACTATTGGCTATCAGGGTAACGGCAGGGACCAGCAGAAAAAAACGCTACCGGTGTGTAAACTATAGTAGTTATATTTGTCACCCAACTTAAGACATCAAATGACTACCATCCTTTCCCCGTAGTGTTAAGATGCTAACTGGAAGATTTTGCATCGTACGATTGGTCTGAAATTTTCAATATCTTTATTTTTCAATTAATTAGAAAAAAGAGATGCCCAAGGACCTGGATACGGCGTCCCAGCTGGCGGCCGGCGCGTTGACGAGTCCCCAGACCCGGCCCACCATCATCATCGTGGACGCCCTCAACCAGGTAAACGATCAACCACTCTTTGTGTTAATAAAAATAATCCAGTGTTTATCCCTATATACCCCAATCCGGCCCTACCGGTCCCTGTAGTAGTTTCCCAATCTGGTGAAAAGCGGCTGGAAAAACAACTGTTTTTATTTTTATTTATTTTTTTATTTTTGAAAACATCATTCAGGGTTACCCCTGGTCTTTTTCCTTTTACCAGGAGAATGCACAATATATCATCACTTTTGTCAAGTCAAACATGCAATAAATCCTCATATTTCAGATATTGGTGCCTTATTTGTGACATAAAAGTATGAACATCTGGACTTCATTGTACATTAGCACTGAGCTTATTCCATAATATTGTACCATTATAGAATGGTCTTCTGTCATATTTCCGGCCAGTATATTTCTCAGTTTTAAAAATAAATTTGTCATGTGAACGTGTATTACATGTTATTTGCTTCTGTACACCGGCTTGTTTTACCATAAACAATTTCCATATTTTACAAGGGGAGAACAGTTTCAAATATCTAACATTATATATATACGACCTATTTATATATCACTTAAAAGCTGATTTAATTTCCTAACTGATGCTACACATTACATTTCTAAAAGTCAGATTTAGCCCCTTCAGAAATGCTTGGATCCTCCATAGATTTACTTTAAACCCTCTCAGATTTTAGGAATAGGTAATATAACCATATTCTTATTTCGTAATTTGTATTCCTTCAGCTTGATGACGATACTGCCGCTAAGATGGTGAGCTGGGTTCCCCGTAAACTGGCCCCTCAGATCCGCTGCGTGTTCTCGATGATCCCGGACACGCCCCAACACTCGGCTCTCATGGGCCGGGAACCGGAGCCCAAGGTCCTCGAAGTCAGTCCTCTGGATCTGCAGACCAGAGAGGTTTGTCTACTTTTAACCATTAACTGGGAAAGGAAAATCTTGTTTTCTTTAGTATGTAATCATGTAAGCTACAAATAACATGTTTACCTCATTTTCTAAAATCACTACCGCTTTAACAAGTTTCAATTTAATCTTGTAAACTTACTACGTAATACGTTTTTTCCTCTTGATCTAAAATCGCTGTACAGCTTTCATTGAATTTCATTACTTTAAGGGTAATGACGTTCTTTGAATTATCTTGTACTGAGTAGCACTTTAATTTATAATGAGTTTAAGAGTAAAGAGGTATATACAGTCTTTGAGAATTCTAACGAGAGGGATCTAAGTTTTCAGATTTTTGTCTGATTTCAGATTTTCTCACTTCAGCATACGCATTGTTAATGATGATAATTTTTGAATCATCATTTCCACCACATTTCCTAGCATTTTTACAAAAATTTCAAATTTTCCTGACCCTGACGTACATCCATGCAACAACAAAAACGCACGTTTTACGAATTGAAAGATGTCTCTATGCATGTCCCTTCAAACATTCTGACTAAATTCTCAAAATATCTCCCCCTCTCATTGTCCATAGATTATCGTCACGGAGATGCTGGGTAAATATAACAAGAGGCTGGACTCGGAACAGATGGAGTGCCTGCTGCGGAAGGAGAGTTCGTCCAACCCGCTGTGGTTGTCCATGGCGGTTGAAGAGCTCCGAGTGTTCGGTCAATTCCGACAGATTCTTGACAAAGTGAACCAGCTTGCTGATGGCCTGCTCGAGTAAGTGTCCTTTTCAAAATGATCTGATATTTAACTGGGAGTGCCTGTCTTCTGGCTTAACTCGTTTCGTTACTAACTGAATGACATCATGATGCAGCTGGATATTGATGCAATGATGAGTGGTTGAGGAAGGCTGAATAATATATCAGCAAAAAAAGCCATAGAAAAGCTGGAATTTGTGTGGTGTTTTGCACCCAGATAGTTACATTGATAACATTTTGTTTTGACACCATAGTGCTCAATTTAAAATTAAGGGAATCTATGTTACTGTGAGATTCCAAAGAATTTCGGTAAGATTATAGTCAGTGCTATAGTGTCTAATGATTAGCAGTTCTGTCTGTTACAAACAGTAACCTGATTGAAAGACAGAAAAACTTGAAAGAACCTCAGATGTAAATGTGAGTAATGACAGCAGAATCATTAGTCACTAATTTCAACCTTCTGATTAGTAACGTATTAGACAAAAGTGGGCCCTTTTATTTTGTATTTGTTTTCAATGCACTCTTTTTAGCATCAATTTTGCTGCGGTGGCATATTCTGTTGTAATAAGATGAGAGCACAGCCACCAAAGCTTTACCATCAGATATTCTGCTTGGTATGAGATCAAAGAGCCGTGAAATTGGTAAAAATTGGACCCTTACATAATTATACCATAAGTCCACTTCTCTCCCCATGATTCTCAACCATACCCCTTTACCCCGCAGACTGGAGATACAGATCATTGAGCGGTTCGAGCGGGAGAGCAACCCGACCCTGCTGGTGGCCACGCTTTGTCTGATGGAGGTGTCGGCCCGTGGGCTGCTCGAGACCGAGCTGCTCCAGATCCTGTCCGACGAGGACCACCTCACCGTGCCCGACACCGAGGACAAGGATGCCGACACCGAGAAAGGTAAAGTCTATGTACCGTAAAACGCCTCAATCATTTGAGCTGCTCATTATTTAAGCTATATCCTGACTCCTTGATTTCTTTTTGGCGGGTACTTTTTGAGGTATTTTTGATAGCATTATTTCATAGATGCCATTGTATTCAAGGTTGTGTAAAACTTATTGGCTCATATTTCCTAAATCAACCCTTGTTCAAAAAGCGGCTTGGATTAAGGGTTATACAGTATTCCACATGCCGAGTTTGTTTTACAGTTCTCTTTTGAATGTTATGTGAGGTGTATGATTGCATGTCATATACTTGGAGAAAATCAAACAAATACAAAATCCCCTGCATCAAAATCGGTATGTGGAAATGGAATTAAAGCTTAATGCATTTTTTGTTTGTAATCTATTTTATGAATATGAAAAGAAACTTCACAAATGAATAAAAACAAAAAATTGCGTACATTTTAATAGTTTTCAACACAAAGTGTTGGATTTAAGAAACCGATTATTTTTGATAAAAGATTTTTAATTGTGGTCCTGACCAGGGAAGGCTTCGCCTCGTCCCTACACACAAAAATTGCATACATTGACTGAAGGGGGGGTTAATTATTTTTGTCACATATATACTCAAAAAGTAAAAAACATACGTAAAACATCACATATTTCAAACCTTTCACCCCAATTATCCGCACCAAAGTTGCATTCTCTCGTCCCACACTATCTTTTCTAATGTTCAAGTGCTCTTCTTTTATTCAGAGCAATCAAAACCACAGGAGAAAGGCGCAGATTCGGAGAAACTGGCTGCCTTTAAATGGGCCGATGTTTACCGGAACCTGAAACCATTCTTCCGACCGTTTGGCGACAGCGGTGAAGGTCGCCTCGACTTCTACCATCGGTCACTCAGCAAATCAGTGCGCAGAAAGTAAGTTTGTAGGCCCTCTAATTAAGAGATAGTCTGCCACAACACTTGATATCATAAGCATATCAGGCATTTGGTTGACAGCCGACTTGATTTTTTAGAAGATCAACTCATGATAAATGGTTTCATTTCCATATTGCATGCTAAAATGTCAATTATTGGCCGACATGGATTGATATTAGAAATGAGATGATATTTTCCCCCAAGTGCCATAGCATGCAATGATGTCATTTTTAGGAAACAAAAGTATATCTTTCCAGCAGATAATACATCTGAAATTACTTCTTTTTTTTCTTTCAAAATTAACTATAAGTTGCTCAAAATCAACATTTAAAAGTTGACTCTTTTGCTAGAATGTTGAAGGGATTCAAAGGAGTCAGTCATTTGATTTGTGAGAATTAATCATTGATATAGAAAAAACGAGCAGATATATAAGGGTATCTTGATTCAACATAACCAGTTTCAAGTATGTATTTAGATCTAATTAGTACTACCGCTTTTCTTGGTTCTTAGGTACTTTAAAGACGAGAGCGGAGAGAACCGTCCGGAGATCTACAAATTCTGGCACAGTAAACTGGCCGACTTCTTCCAGGACACGACGAACAGCAGTAGGAGGTTAGAGGTAGGTGAATCTCACCTAACTGTTGCCAAATATGGATGGAGAGTTAGATCAGAGGTAGAGCCATGGTCTGCTGATTCAAAGGTGTGGGGTTCGACTCCTGTCATGATCTTTTAGGGCTCATGGATAATGACGAGGCAAATTTCATGCATCTTTCTCCTGGCGTGGTCCACAACTTACCTAAGGCTGTGGGTGTGCAGGACTCCGTCCCCTATATGCACAAAAGATCCCAGATTCCCGTTCAAATGATTAAGAGCAAATGTATCTTTTTTATCATTGATATGAAGTAAACATTTACATGTATGCAAATGTCTAGATTTATAAAAATTTGTTATCTGTTTTAAATATCTATATTTTGATTAATTCAAAAAATATTTGTAACCCCCTTCTAGGAGTATCCGGTACACCTTATTGCGATCGAGGACCACGACCGCCTGACCGCTTACCTCACGAACTGGGACGTGTTTGACAAGCTGTTCGACGAAGAATTTAGTTCACGCCTTATAACACTCTGGAGAAAAGTAGGTGCTACTTAATTAATCATTTTGAGTTGATATGAATATCTAAATGTTTTGATAACCCACAATGGAATTTTCTTACTTCTATATATTTTTTTCACTGTTTGACAAGGACCAGTATTTGTAAAATATAAGCAAAGTGAACTACATCTATATTGAGATTTATGAACCACAAATATTTTCAACTGTGGACACCATTCAAATCTTTTTCAAAGATTTCAGTACCATCAATGCTCTCTTACGATTTGTATATTCCACGCTTTTAAGATACCTTAAATTATTTTGAATATATTTTCAAATATTTTATATTGTTTATATATGATTTTTTTATGACAGAGTGTTGGATTCGAGACTATGGAAGATATGTACATGACTGCCCTGAAAAACTATGCAAACTCATCAGGTGTCACGAAAAAGCAAATCAACGAGCGGAAGACCTCCATATGTCGATTCTTGTAAGTTTTCTCTTAACCAAATAACTGTTACTTCCAACCTGTGGTATTGAGTCACAGACTTTTGATACAATGAAAAACTGTATTATTCCATGAGAGTATCATGTACATAGGGTAATGGTGATATATAACTTGAATTACAAGTAGTTTTTCTCTTATCCCCTTTCTCCAATCTACGTTAACTTGATCTGCTGTCCACTTCATGTCCGTATCAGCAAGCATGAACGGCATGTCATACTACTAAGCCGAAGGGCTGTATGAGTTTTAGATTCCATATAAACAAAAAAAAACAAAAAAAACATGAGGGTTGATAGTTTCGGGAAAAAATTGTATTGTAAACTTTTTGTCCATTTGAGTTGTACATACACATCTCTATCTTTCATCATACTACGAGTATTCCCTCTACGCGTATATTGGGTACTTTAATCCAGTCTGATATGTTATTACAGTTATTTCTCTGATTGAAAATGAATATTGTTGATAAATTACAATTACAGCGGTCAGGCTGGAAGGTTCAGTACTGCTCAGAATCTGGCCGAAGACGTTATCCGGGTGGAGAAGGAAGAGCTGGGGGGAACGGACGAAGCGATGGCCGAGCTCTACCAGATGAACGCCACCATCCAAGACGAGGTGAGTTAGAAGCAGGCACTCTTGAGTCTTACCAGTGTGGTCAATGCACAGGGAAAACTGGCCAAATAAAACTAAAACAACCACAAAATAAATCAAAAAAGAATCTAGCCAAATAAATTAGAAAACAAAAAATGGCACAAAACGAATATTTGCAAATCTTTTTTTAAAAATCTTCAAAAAAATTTCTTCTTCGAAAAAGAAGCCACTGCACAGGGAAAAAAAATGGCTAAATGAATCCATGTCAGGGGAAACAGAAGATTTGCTAATTCTGAATTAAAAAACAGGTTTTAGGGGTCCTTTCAAGGTGGAGGGAAGCCTAAGTAAAAGAAAAGAAAAACACAAAAAACATTGTCTATCTGTAAAGAAAACAAAAAATATTGTTACCACTGTGATAGATATATATTTTGTTCTTTTATATTAAGTACAATAGTAATTTCAACGAATCTTTGTTTATTTCTTTCAGTTCATGAAAATGGCAGAATACATGTACAGAAGTCAACTTCCAGCTATGAAAAAAATCATCGAGAACTTCGAAAATGCGGCTCAGCTGCGGAAGAAGCTTCCTGGCGAGAGGCAAAAGGTAAAACATCCATTGCTCATTTGCTTTAAACAAAGTCGGCCAAGGAGACTAGGGTGAAAAGTAGAACATAATATTATTGCCCTTTCTATAATTCTCTACGTAAAATGAAATTAGAGCAATATCAGGAATTCTACATTCAGATACATTTCAATTTTTTTAAAAGTCTGTCCTCTGAAGAGTGATTGCTACAGGCATTATCATTTTCTTTTTCTTTTATGGAATTATATCACGAGTGTTTTCTCCCTTTCAATCAAGATACACAGTATTTGTAAATATAGCTGATCTAGAACACGTGTGGCGCAGCGTTTGGCATGTGGGACTTCCATGCTGTACGCCTGGGTTCGATTCCCTGGGCTGTCTGTTGGACCATCCTTTCTTGCCGATATTCTCACCACCATAGATTCGACCATAGTACTTTACACAAGACAAAAACGTGAGCTCGTCCTGATATAGCTGAAATATATCATCATCTTCATTTAATTCCATATCAGGATTCCAGCCCCTAAACGTTCACCGTTGTCCTGCCCTCTCAGAAACCAGTGAATAAAAGATCTGTTATTCCCCAGGGGGGCAATAATGCCTGCCAGTGAACGCTAATGCCAATTTTCGTGTCATTAGTAATAATTTCCAACATTTTCTGTGTGATTGATAAAGTGTATTCCTGATTTAGGTTAACCTGGGACGTATCAAGAACCGACTGTCCTTCTACTACTCCGGGTTCAACCTGCGCGGGGGAGACTCGTGGTTGTCGGCTGAAGCGGCACGGGAGAAGGCGGTGGCAGCGGTGGAGGAGGCGATCGTAATATTCAAAGGGGTAAGTATTTAGGGGTGGATACAGGCTTTCTAAAAGGGTGTGTGTGTGGAGGGGGGGAGTCAGCATATAGGCTACGTACTGAAATGGCGCACATTATCATACACAGTCACACAGCATTTCCCTCTCTTTTGGTAGTTTAGGCTTCTTCTTCTTCTTCAAAAAAAAAAAAAAAAAAAAAAAAAAATGGGGGGGGGGGTGCCCATGGGTAATGTAAGAGGAGTAGGGCGGGTTCATTGCCACTTCCGATTCCGATTATAATCTCCGCTCCTTTCTGATATCCACTCCTAGAAATTCTAGGAATGTAAAAGCTCGTTTTTCCCATTTATTCCCGCTACGGGACTTAATCTAGAGGGGGCCCTTCTTTTAACTCTAACCCTCCTGTACAAATAGCTACCAGTGTGACAGTAGTTTCTTGATAACCTCCCAAGTCGTTTGAATTCTAAACTGGCACTTCTAATAATCTATAGTGTTTCTTGATTCTGAATATTTGGGAGACGTGGCAAGGTGTTCACAGCAACCGCAAGAATACAAATTGTTTCATGATTCTAAAATGAAAAAACACTTCTTATTTCTAGCTGAACGACCAATTGCATGTTGCGGATTGTATGACCACGAAGGGAGTAACGTTTGGAAGAGCTGTACCCGAACAGCTAAAGGTAAGGTGGACTCTGATTTTAAACAACACTGGGGAGGTTATTCCTTTCATTTGTGCATATCCCCAAATCACTGGGGTGTAACTCATCCCGAAAGTTGCCACCATCTCAGAAGTGTCCACGGGAAAATGTATTCAATTTATAACGGTAGGAAGATAATGCTCCTTTAAAGCAATTGTATTGTCCTCCTGTCCCTATGATAACTTCTGCCGAAATAAGTTTGCAAGAGCATGGTGAATATTTTGTTTTCAGGCAGTCACAAATGTGATGCAACATTTTTGGGATTATATACATAAAAGAAAGAGGCGCGTCTGAGAGAAAAAATATCGATTCATAAATATTGAGTATTTGTTCATAATTAAAACGTCTCAAAAGACATTTCTGATATCCATACAGCTTAAAATAAGGGTTAGTCTCAAAATTTAAGCACATGAGGCCTCAACCTTCCCCTTTTACACTATGAGCTTCTGAAATCTTTTTTAGAAAAAAATAGCCAAATGGAAACGCAAAAGTTAGGATGCGGCTTAGATTAGGGTGCGGCTTTAATGAGGGGTTTTATGGTAATAAACCTGCGCTGATTCTATATCTGATTATAATCATATCGGTACAACTTGAATTTTCTGTTCACTTTTAGTGCTACAAAGAAGCGGAAGATCTGATCCTGCGAACCGTTGGCGAACATCACTCCTTAGACCGGCTATACCTGAATTTGGCGATCCACTACGAAGAGTCGGGTGACTACTACCAGGCCTTCGATTCCTTCTACCGGTGGTACCAGCTGTCGATTAACCTCTATGGCGTGGAACATCCCCGGTCGCTGCGCAGCATCAACACTCTCCGCGAACCCACGTACCGGAGGATCCTGCAGGAGAAGAACCTCCCCATACCTGACCTCCCAGCAGCTACTTAAATAGAGCCAAGTTCATTGAAATTTTCCAAACTCAAATTATCATGGAAATCTATTCCCTGAGCCTATTTCTTGCCTATGTTAAAATCTAAACCATGAAATATGTTAGAAAATTATCAAACAAATGTATTCCTTGCTCAACTGAATTAATGTTGATCCGCAAAAATGGGGTTTGTGTACAAACAAAAGTAAATATCACCATCTCTCATGGAATTCTACATTGGTTTAAGCTTGTTTTCACAACTAATACTTTACCACTGACCATCTAACATATTTCTATCATTATCTGAGTTTTGAAAATTTTTCAATAATATTGGTTTTGGGTTCCTTCTAGTCTTAAACCTGATAGATGACGACTAGTGGAACATCTTAAATGGATTTTTAAGTCTTGAGTTTTGCTATTTATTGTTGATTCGTTAGAGGGATACTTTTCAAATTAAGGCAAAATTCCTTAATGTTTCGTTAGATTTTCTCAGGTTTCTTTTTTTGACATGGCCTCAACACTTTTTACAGCATTGGTCTGAAAAAAGTCCTCAAATGAACAGTCTCACTGGTAAAATACGTGGTTGTAGAAATTGTCACAGTTTTAAAAAAAACCTGCATGTAGTAAACTGCTACATAATTGCTGATACCCACTCAAACCTCAACAGTCATACCTATCACCATCATCACATCAGTGTTTTAGGGCAATCATCCAGAATACACACCATAACGTGAGTTCGATGCAACCACCCGGCTCTAGCCACTGGTAGTAAAAACCAATGCTAACAGATAGAGAGAGTACACGCGGCTGATGCCCCATGTGGTGAATCGAACTCACCCCTTTCCCTGTATTTTGGGATACCAGCAGGCTAGTATATCAAAATACATTACGGGTATGATGTACACTAGTCAGTTTCCCACCATTTGCTTTATGTGTGTGTAATTTGTTTTTCACTGTATAATCTTGAGTTTTGCAATGGGGATAATGGAGTACATGTATAGAGTAATTCTCTCTCTCTGTATATACTTTTGTTTTTATAAGTTATTTTATTTGGATTGCATAATATTGTAATATGTACATCTGTCTGTACTGTAAACTGGAGTCGGGGATCAGTTCCCTGCTGCATGACCATGTCATTCATCTTCTAACTTCATTTCTTCAATGTTTGACCTGTTGCTGTGAATATCATCATAGCTTTTGAAACGGTGTAAAACAACCATTACTCACTCACTAACTGTAATGTGCGCCTCCTCTAGTATATGCATGTGCATGCCTGATGCGTATCTAAAACCTATTGATGATACAATATTTTTATTAGATAGGAAAAAGGGAAAACGCATCTTGGAGAATATGACCAGTGTGTCTCTTTATTTGGCTCTATTTATGAAGCCGCTAAAAAGTTGTACTATAATGTAGTGTGCGCCTACGTTTTAGTAAACTATTCTTTTGTTTCGTTTGGTAGCTGTATTTGCCCTCCAGGGTGCATTTCATGTTGAAATGTTTGTTTATTCAGGTTAATTTTTCCTACATCGCTTTAATGTATTTCTTTAAAGTATTTCTAATTCTAGGCTATTTAATTGAAGGTTATTTAAGTGCGAATTCAATGCAGACTAAGCTCATATCGGGGCCATCTATCTTCCATTGTGATATAACTGACAGCTGAATTGTACGGTCCAAATTGAAATCAAATGTGATGCTGGTCGTTATAGTTTTTTTTTAAAAAGACGTATAACCAACACATTCTATTTCATGTTCGATGCACTTCGCCTTATCCCATCAAAGCACTCTATGCAGCTATGTGCGGGGGTTGGGGGTCCCACAAATGGTCAGAATTTTAGTACTTTAGCCTCCCCCCCTCCCACACACACACACACACACACACCAATTTCTAAAATATTGGATCTGCCCCATGATCGCAATTTAAAGAAAGGTTCTCTGTGATAAGACTATTCTGTGTAATGTATATGTATCTCAATTCAAAAGTCAATTATGACTCGAAATGTTATATGAAAAATATCTGCTTATTTTTGTGGTAATTATCTCAATTCTGTCAGATGTATACGTCTACGATATTAAGGGATATTTCATGTACACTTTACAAGTGGTCTGTGAAACCACGGATACTATTCTACACAGCGAAGTTTAGATAATCGAAAAATCTTAAGCATCCATATGTATAGAATATATCTCACTCTTTTGTGAATGATTAATTAGAATGTAGTATCACAGGAATCTTAAACTATTGATCTTTATTCTGATCAATCAAACATGTATTAACGACATCATCATTGCGAATCTCATTTCACCCTATGCACTCTCTTCTTTACAAGGAATTAAAATGTGGCATACATTGCTAACCCAAATAACTACAGAAATATATTCCAAGAACCTAGCGAGATATATTGGTTATAGATAGGGGATATTGGGTCAGAGGAAAGTTGAGGAAGTATGAGCATTCCTTTCATGGTTCATATTTAACCAAAATCTTTCTTTTGACTAATGGAATGTATTTCTAAAGTTAACTGAGCTAAAAGATATTGATTATACATTGCTTTTGGACTTGTATTAATACGGTTCAGAATGGGCATGTCAGAGTCACCAGCATTTGCCACATTTATTCTACGTCTACTATAGTGGATATTAGTTGTTTAATGTTGTATCAGATATATGAAAGCAAAATTATATTGAGCTTTGCTGAATATCTATATAGATGGGAACAATCTTGTTCAAAAAGCTAACCAAAGATGAAGATATTGAGAGAAAACATTGAGGAGTTTCTGTTAGATATGATATAGGATATGGTCTTTTACGCAGCAAACTCAGGAACCGTTCATACACAACGATACTGTGAACGTAGATGATATCGCGTATATATATTTTCGCGGATTTGAGACAAAAAATACGTTCTCTTGTCTTCGATTTGGCATTCAAATGAGGCTTATATGTATCATACTAATTAATATTTTTTCCGTTCTACATATTTTCGCGGATATTCTAAAAACGCGAACTTCGCGAAAATATGTACAACACGAATATATGTATAAGGACGTTCACAGTATAGACTTTGTTCTGTTCTATTGTATGCACACCATCGCTTTCTCTGAAAGTAACCATAAAAATTACTGAGGTGGAATCGGTGAAAAAGGGAACGAGACAGTTTTTAGACAATCCTTTTCCCTGTATAAAATCTAAGGAATTAGAACTGCCTTTGAACATTTTTTTTTAAACTTTCAATATTAAAATTATCAAATGGAAAAATATCTCTGATATATCTGCTGACTATGTGGTCGAATTGCTCCACATTCTGCTACAAAAAAAATTGTTGTATCTCAATTTATCATGAAAGCTGCTGTAACGGTTTTAAGAAGAATATTTTGCTATTTATGCATGTATTGCAAATGTAGAACTGGTGGTTTGGACGTAGCGATGTGATGTTTGTTGTGTGTGTTTATTTAGATTTATATAAATTGTGATAATTCTAATTTGTACGAGCAGGTACTTATAGTGCACCTACTGTGATCATAGGTAAACTCAAAATGTGTTATTGGTATCTTGCCAACTAGAACTATAGTGAATAATCATGTGATATTAAATTTAAATTGTAGGGTTGCTCTTCACGCCATTTATTGCCACATAGGAACTCACGGAAATGAAAACGACCAATAAAAAACTTGTCATTTTGGAATATGGGTATTTTATGATTTTATTATGCACATTTCTGATATGGCTGTAAAAGGTTAACTGGATAGCAAATGATACTAATGGAAGCAATAAAGGGAGGACCACGATTGATTCATATGCACTTTTATATATGTTTATTTGTCAGGAATATGTGGTGGTAACCAGGAGTCGAGTCAGGGCAATTGCCCATCAATCATGTATGTCTTTTACAGTGCGGGAACATTAGAAACACAACTCGACAATTCTCTCCTTTAAATAAAATGAGTAGACACGTTGAAATGAAAACCTCAGTCTGTCGAGTTTATGAGCCTCAAACCTAAGGTCCTGCGAGATACTTTCTTCAATGTATTGGTTCAAGTGCAGAGCAATTGCAGGATCGTGCACGATCGTATATCGTGAATAAATAAAAAAAAAAAAATATATATATATATATAAATGAAATAAATAAATAAAATAAGATAAAGGGGGAAATTTCTCAAAACGTTCCACCTTTCCTTCAAAAACTCGCTGTAAAAACCCTTAAAAAATGTGAGAAAATGTTGAAAATGCCACTTGGGGAACTTCGCCACTCTCCTTTTTATGTAGTACTCACTAAAACTATAAGCAAAAGTCCCACTTATGGAACCTTGCCACCTCCCCACAGCAGAACCTGTATACGGGCTTGGATTGATTGATGTTATATGGCAGAGTAAACAGTTACCAGTGTAGCTACATAACACTTAAACAATATAATGGTTGGGGCTAAGTAGGGTTCTATAGACGTGCAGATGACGTCACGTATCTTAAAAATTAGCTGGCCGCTTATTTTGGGATATGTGACATCATCTGGACGAGTGGCAATGCCCGTCCAAGTTGATGCAAGAATCACATGAATAGTTTTCAGACAGGAATAATGGTTTGATTAGGCCTATATATCGTAAATATGAATATTGGTTAGATATAATTATTGGTTAGCTATCCATGGCTGTGCCCCCAAACCCCACTAGGCCCTAGTTACTTTCTCTTTTATTTTTTTTTCATATTTTTGTTTACATTGCTCCATAAACAATCATCACCAAACGTTATGAGATGGGAGGGGGGGGGGGGGGGGCAACCACCTCTTTTGCCCCCCCCCCCCCCCCCGATCCGCCACTGCTATTATCGTATTAATACGATCGTATTAATACGGACTTGGACTGTCCTAGTTTCTCAACTCTCGTTCTATTTTCTGACTACCAACCCCGCCCATTGTTTTAGGACAGAGACATATCGTATTTCACTCGGGGCAGCCCCTCATACTAACTGGATCCCTATTCTGTCCAACAAGCCGGGTCTCAAGGAACCAGTCGTAAGTTTGTTTATTATCTTTATTTATAGTGAGGAGTAGACCAGGAGAAAGTAAGTGGGTGGCTTACCAATAAGATTAAGAATTACCAACAAGTAACTACTACTTCCACTACAACAAATGTTATACTACTTCTATAAAGCTCTACTTCTACTAGAGCTATTGGGACGGATCCATGCAGATATCAGGCACGGATTTACAAGGGGGGGGGGGAGCGATATGGGTCGTGCGCCTCCCTTCTATTGGTAAAATAGCATATTAAATAGAGCCTAGGGATAATCAACGTACTTTGACAATTTTGAGAATAAATGTTAAGGCACCATTCCACAATGCCATGACATTTTCACAATAGAATTGTAAGGTCAGTGGCAGCTAGATATCGGGGGGCCGCAGAGGGCGCCCCCCCCCCCCCCCCCCCCCCGCCACCCTTCGACTTTTGGCCAAATATTGATTTTTGTAAAATTCTCGGACCAAGAGGGTCTGGTTAAAAAAAATTCAACACGTTCGTGATGAGTTTCCTTATTGCTATAAGACAAATTTCGCACAATAGGGGCGCGAAAATTAGCCCATAGGCTTAGCTGCCTACTTTTGAACATTTGGCAGTGGTATAGTGGTGGAGTTAGAGGGGATCACAGGGAGTGCCCCCCCCCCCCCATATTTTTTTTCGCCAAATATCATTTTTTTATAGGCCTACGTAAAATTCTCGGACAAAAAGTCACCGGCGGAAATTTTACAAACAGGTGCCCCCCCCCCCCCCCCCCCCACCCCACCCCCCACTACTCTTTTCTCTGAAATCCCTTGGTACCCAAACGTGTTTTTGAAATGTATGATTTTATAAAGAGTCATATCCAAAAATCACGCATAACAACATAAAATCTCAAAATTCGCACATTTGAGCTATTTTGCGAGGATTTGACCACCCTGCTAGTGTTATCCGGCACAAAGCAAGTTTGGCGGGAAACCGAAAATGCTGAGAAATCAAGATTTCAGTGGCTCCACCTAGTGGACTGCTGAATAACGTCACTTCCGGTCTGTGGTGTTTACCAAATCTCATCTCAGTTCAACTTGTGCGTCGAGCCGGTCAGCGTCAAAGTCACATTGCTAGAGGGAAAAAAACAGTTTCATCATCTCCAGAATATAGAATCACTTCAGTTTAGAACCAGGTTCACTTTAAGGAACCTTCTTTCACGACGAGTTGCGTGCGAATGGATTGACATCAAAGTTTGTGGCCAGAGTTCATTGATTGACAATTTATAGCCAGGTATGTTGTCTACTTTGTTACTCACTCTTCACATTATCTAACGTTAAACGATGAACTAAGACTTGATGGTTTTCTTTGAATGAGAAGAAGGATAGAACTAGAAGGGAAGACCTAAGTGAACGTGTTTCTTTGTTGATGTGGAAAAAGAAGCAAAAGCCATTCATTGTATTTCCACTTCAAGTTCAACAAAGACCCAGCATCAGTGCCCTCAGGCTCTGCTGCCATTGTGCAACTATTTCACCATAACAGCTGATTTCATCAGTCGTCCCCAGGGACAGGTTCTAAAAATAACCACGGGCTGTTGAATATTTCATCATTTTCTTAGGCCTAAAAACAAAAATACTTGCAGAAAGGGTTTAGTTTAAAGTCGACCCCCCCCCAACCAAATATAGTTGTTTGGGTGATGTTGAAAACTTTATAAATATGAAAAAATGATAAACCTGTCCTTGGCTTTGGTAAAAATGGTTGAGTATTTTACTTATTTATTGGAGGGTAAAGTGGTACATCCTGTTGCACTTCAAAACATTCACCACATTTGATTTGAAAAAAAGTCTCTTCAGGTCATATTGGTTACCATGGTCCATGGTTATGAAAGGTAAGCTATATTTAAAGGAGCACTTTCGTTGCCAAGAGTGGCAGCAACCGCTACATTGGAACTATCTGAAAAGCATGCTAAAAACGTGACATGACCAATAATGCCATCTGATAACATGCTAAAATAGTGTTGTATCACATCCCAGTTTACATCAACAGATTTTTTACAATGATATAACATAAGAATTAGTAGTGACAATTACCTCCCAGTTTATTTAGCAAAGAAAATAGTGTAAAAGAATATGAATCTTGACAAAATGGTTGATGAATTGCTCTGAAGAGCATGGTAGATGATGTGTTTTAAACTGTTAGAACATTCTCAATTAACGTTTTTGGGCAGTCACACATTTATTGCAACATATTTTGGGTTTATATCAAGGAAGATCTACTATGTCTATGATGTCACAGGTGTTACCATCACTTTAATGTATGAGTCACAGAGTAATTTACATATCACCTGTAAGATACAGGTGTTATGTAGACCCTAGAGGGGCTGCCGGCAAGAGTCAGGGTGCCTTTACCTCAAGGCACCCTGACTCTTATAATCCTCTGAGGCATGCCTCAGAGGATTATAAGGGCATGGATACTCTTGCCCCACATAGGTGACAGTAGGAGGACAGGATTTGACTGGCCTCATCTCAACTTTTTCATTTGAAATGCCCTTATATGAACAACTGGATACCCTAGTAAGCCGTTAGTTACATGAAGTACGGGCACCACAGGGGTATTAGAGGGAAGACGGGTAATACAGGCCTAACAGGGGTACTAGTGGGAAAACAGGGGTACTACAGGGCCCATAGGTGTTACATTATCAGAGGGAGGACAGGGATACTACATGGTTCACAGGGGTACAGTGAGACAGATGGGTACTACAGGGTCCACAAAATAAGGCAGATATTAGTACTACAGTGTCCACTGGGATATTAGAGGGAGTACATGGGTACTACAGGGCACACATGGGTAACAGAGGGAGGACAGGGGTACTACAGGACTCACAGGGGTAACAGATGGAGGACAGGGGTACTACAGGGTCCACAAGGGTAACAGAGGGAGGGCAGGGGTACTGCAGGGCACACATGGGTAACAGAGGGAGGACAGGGGTACTACAGGACTCACAGGGGTAACAGATGGAGGACAGGGGTACTACAGGGTCCACAAGGGTAACAGAGGGAGGGCAGGGATACTGCAGGGCTCACAGGGGCAACAGAGGGAGGGCAGGCAGGGCTCGACAAATCCCCTACACACATGGTTGCCCATCGGGCAACCAGTCACTATTAATTGGTTGCCCAGTACTAAACTTAGAGGCCCGGAAATTTCTTTTAAAAATTAACCCAACTTAGTTCTTTTTAAAGGTATTCTATTGTCAAAATTGGATACAAATACTTGCAACATTTTGGGAGTTTATGTATGTGTGTTTACATTATAAAAAAAAGCCAAAAAACTGTAGAAAATTCCGTGGTTGTCCGCCGGGCAACTAGGCATTATGTTCTGGTTGCCCAGCACCTATTTCTGGTTGTCCCGGGCGTCCGGGCACCCGATTTGTCGAGCCCTGGCAGGGGTACTACAGGGCCCACAAGGGTAACAGAGGGAGGGCAGGGATACTGCAGGGCTCACAGGGATAACAGAGGGAGGACAGGGGTACTACAGGGTCCACATGGGTAAGAGAGGGAGGACAGGGGTACTGCAGGGTCCACAGGGGTAACAGAGGGAGGACAGGGGTACTACAGGGCCCATAGGGGTAACAGAGGGAGGACAGGGGTACTACAGGGCCCACAGGGGTAACAGGGAGGACAGGGGTACTACAGGGTCCACAGGGGTAAGAGAGGGAGGGCAGGGGTAAGAGAGGGAGGACAGGGGTACTACAGGGCCCACAGGGCCCACAGGGGTAAGAGAGGGAGGACAGGGGTACTACAGGGCCCACAGGGGTAAGAGAGGGAGGACAGGGGTACTGCAGGACCCACAGGAGTATTAGAGGGAGGACAGGGGTACTGCAGGGCCCACATGGGTGACAAAGGGAGGACAGGGTTACTACAGGGCCCACATGGGTAACAAAGGGAGGACAGGGGTACTACAGGGTCCACAGGGGTAACAGAGGGAGAACAGGGGTACTACAGGGCCCACAGGGGTAACAGAGGGAGTACAGGGGTACTACAGGGCCCACAGGGGTAACAGAGGGAGGACAGGGGTTCTGCAGGACTCACAGGGGTAACAGAGGGAGGACAGGAGTACTACAGGACTCACAGGGATAACAGAGGGAGGACAGGGGTACTACAGGGATAACAGAGGGAGGACAGGGGTACTGCAGGACTCACAGGGATAACAGAGAGAGGACAGGGGTACTACAGGACTCACAGGGATAACAGAGGGAGGACAGGGGTACTGCAGGATTCACAGGGATAAAAGAGGGAGGACAGGGGTACTACAGGGCCCACAGGGGTAACAGAGGGAGGACACGTGTACTACAGGACCCACAGGGATAACAGAGGGAGGACAGGGGTACTACAGGACTCACAGGGATAACAGAGGGAGGACAGGGGTACTACAGGACTCGCAGGGATAACAGGGAGTACAGGGGTACTACAGGGCCCACAGGGATAACAGAGAGAGGACAGGATTACTGCAGGACTCACAGGGATAACAGAGGGAGGACAGTGGTACTACAGGGCCCACAGGGGTAACAGAGGGAGGACACGGGTACTACAGGACCCACAGGGGTAACAGAAGGAGGACAGGGGTACTACAGGGTTCATAGGGGTAACAGAGGGAGGACAGGAGTACTGCAGGGCCCATAGGGGTCGCAGAAGGAGGACAGGGGTACTACAGGGCCCACAGGGGTAACAGAGGGAGGGCAGGGGTACTACAGGGCCCACAGGGGTAACAGAGGGAGGACAGGGGTACTACAGGGCTCACAGGGGTAACAGAGGGAGGACGGGTACTGCAGGGCCCACAGGGGTAACAGAGGGAGGAGAGGGGTACTACAGGGCTCACAGAGGGAGAACAGGGATACTACAGGGCCCACAGGGGTAACAGAGGGAGGACAGGGGTACTTCAGGGCCCACAGGGGTAACAGAGGGAGGACACGGGTACTACAGGACCCATAGGGGTAACAGAGGGAGGACAGGGGTACTGCAGGGCCCACAGGGGTAACAGAGGGAGGAGAGGGGTACTACAGGGCTCACAGAGGGAGAACAGGGGTACTACAGGACCCACAGGTGTAACAGAGGGAGGACAGGGGTACTGCAGGGCCCACAGGGGTAACAGAGGGAGGAGAGGGGTACTACAGGGCTCACAGAGGGAGAACAGGGGTACTACAGGGTTCACAGGGGTAACGGAGGGAGGACAGGGGTACTACAGGGCCCACAGGGGTAACGGAGGGAGGACAGGGGTACTACAGGGCCCACAGGGGTAACAGAGGGAGGACAGGGGTACTACAGGGCCCACAGGGGTAACGGAGGGAGGACAGGGGTACTACAGGGTTCACAGGGGTAACAGAGGGAGGACAGGGGTACTAGTGTCCACAGGTTTAACATAAGGTAGACCGGGGTCCCGCTGGGGTATCAGAGGGAGGACAGGGGTACTACAGGGCTCACAGGGATATTGGAGGATGACTGCAGGCCCCATATTCTATGTCCCGATTTGAACCTTTGCTCAATATAGCTAAATGAAGAATCAAATAAATTTGACCATTGTTCATTTGAAGAACGTTGAACCTATTTGAACCATGTTGATCCATATTTTAGTCAGTTGAACCCAGTTTGAACTAATATATAACTGGAATATGGTAAGATCTATCAAATTCCCTTTTCATGTTTTAACTGTGTTTAACCTGTCTTGCAACCTGTATCAATGGAATGGGACACTCACAGATAGGAACATAAAATAAAACAGGGATTATCCTTAACATAGAGTTACTAGTACCGGGTACTAGTAAAAACCCTGCTGGGCTAGTGAAATTTGTTAACAACTAGCCCAATGGACCAGTTAAAATATTAGACCCCCCCACCCCTCCTTAGGTGAAAATACGCATTGGATTTGTATAGGAACGTACGCAAAATTCCTAAAATGTGAGACCCCCCCTTGGTGCGTACGTACTTAATGGAAGGCCCCTAATTGGGCAAGTGAAACTTTGATCCGGGCTAGTGCAAAAATAGTTAAGGAAAATCCCTGTAAAACATCCTTCCCAAATGCATAAAAATAGCCAGTGCCTGAAACAAAAGGTGAAGTCAGGTGCACAGGGTGCCCACGCAGGTATTATAAGGTCTTAAAAGGTCTTATTTTGGTTTTGCAATTTATAAGGCTATTAAAAAGGTCTTTTTTTAGGTCCAGAGGTCTTAGAAAGGTCTTATTTTTGGTCAATCTCAATTAATTACAAGATATAATTTTTCCTCCTGTCATTTCAAACATTACCTATTTTTGGAAAAATGTATAAATATTAAAACAAGTAATAAAATCTTCCTAAAAATGTCTTGAAAGGGTCTTATTTTGGTACCCGGCAAGGTATTATTTATAAAGGTCTTATTTAGGTCTTTTTTTGATTTCTGAAAAAGCGTGGGCACCCCAGGTGCATGACTTTTTAAATAGTGCACCTGGTAGATTCACATATTTCTGATAGAATTATTAGCCATATAAATATCGCTGAGGCGGCATGGAATGGCTGGTAGCAATGGTAGCATAGTGTTGAGTGCCAAAACACTCCAACAGCAGCGAAATTCAGGTCACAACACTCTATAATGGTTTTTGAGTTACGAAGTTATTAGCTTTTTTTCTTCCTTTTAGCACGGTAGGTTTGAGGACAGACGCATCACTTTGTACAGAAATATTACTTGTTATTAGCAACCATTTTCATAAGAAAAAAAGAAAGGGTAGATCAGGCTACTGGAAAACAACTAGGTTTTCCCTTTGGATTCATATTTCCGTGCCAGGTTGAAGTTTGCTAGAGGGGATCTATGCCACAACATTAGATAATTTTACAAGTCGTAGTCTTTTTACACTTATGCAATAACATAACTAATGATCCTCCCGATAGCCCACGTTCTTGCATACACAGTTTTTTCAAAAGGACCGGAAAACCTGGGAAATGAAAATGGTCATAGAAAAAGTCGTGGATTCTATTTCTAAGACAGTATCAAGTTGATTACAAAAGTATTGGGGTATGGTCTCTACCTTCTAATAGATTCAATCACCCATCGCCCTTGATATGACCCTGCCATTTAAATATGCATAAAGCATTCAATATCCAACCAGTCTAAATTCACTTGTCTTATTTTTTCCAAGTGGATAGGAGTGGAAATGTTAGGGCCGTGCCATGTGCCCTTTGACAGATTAAAAAATAATATGTCACATTGAATTCTTAAACAATGCGCCAAGGGAACATTTATGATTTTCGAAGCTATTAAAATGTATTGATAGAGCGCATGTCATTGGAAAAATGTCTCATTTAACTCAGTGAAGAGTGCGACATAGTTGTAGTGCTTTTTTTTCTGACATAATCACTAGGATAGACTATACATGTACATGGCCATATTATTATAAAACTCCAGCGTGGATTGTGTTAGCAGTAGTAGCACTTGCTTACCCAACAATGAATTATTCAGTTCCAGTGTCATTGTTTGGGAACAAGGATACGTCGGTTGTGAATTTCATATTATATTTTGACATGTTGTTTAGCATGATGGTACATTATAACTATGTAAAAAACACTCTTTAATGGTTCTCGAGTTACATATTATTATTAACGTCATTTTTCATAACCTAAAGGCATTTTACGATCGTGGCAATAAAATCAGGCAAACACACCTATTTTTTCCCTTTGGTCTCAATAGTTCCATTGTTGATGTTTGTGACAGGAGATAAATGTTACAATAGTACCTGTAGGTTGTCTATAGACTGACCTGAATAAGCCCCTATACTACCCGTAGTGTAGAGTACTTTATGATACATTGTCAGGTAACAAAGAACATCAGAGATAGGCTACTAAGGCATTCAACATCACTGCGCAGTGTCTTCCGTACTCCTGGGGCTGTCTGTTAGAAATCTGTTCCTTGTTGTGCGGGTGGCGTAGATAAAGGTAACTCAGGTGGCCGTGATATATATCTATGTTTATGTATATACATGCTTTTGGGGGGGAGGGGTTGGTAAAACATAACTTTTTTTGAGAAAATAAAAAAAAAGCTAAAAGTGTGAAAAAAGGGGCCCCATCCAGCCATAGAGTACTCCCCTTGGCCAGTTGAAATTCTAGAGTTCCTAAAGGAAGCTCAAATTTTAGAAAAGGTATCAAAACAAAGATAAAGCAAGCCCGGACCATCTAGGTCTCAAATCCACCTGTGGTGTAAGGCAAAATATTGGTAAAGTAGTGAAACCTTTAGGCAGTCTGGAAAGATAGAACACGGGCCGACTGGATGTTAAACTACCACAAAAAAGAGAGAAATAGAATAAGCCCCTCCCACCTGATATCCAATTTAATTCCATGAAATATTTCTAACTTAAAACACAAAAGCATATTCTATAGGGAACCAGATTGGCTGACAAACTTGTAATTTATTCATTCAATTGATCAGTTTCATTTAAAAGATCAATTTTTTAAAAGAGAAATGGGAGAAACAGAATAACATGAAAATAAGATTACCCATTCCAACAAGTTTAGTCAGACAAAATAGGTTTGCTATTCGTAGTGTATTTTGTCCAAGCCCCATGCAGCGCACAATATGGGATGGGCTTATTCTACACACTTTAGACAGAACAAAGGTTTCATTGTTTTGTGTGGAGGATGTGCCACAGCATCAATTCTACTCACCAACAATCAGGCTTTTTAAATTGGAGTAGTTCTGTCCCTGACAGACCATATTCTGGATAAATCTACTCAGCCATTTTTATTGGAATTAGATGGGCGTTAACTCCCTGTAGCTACTCCCTATAGACTATAAGTCTGTCATCTGTGTAGAATGTCTAATTCGCTGGACGAGTCTATGACCATTCACAAAGACCTATTGTAAGTCCTGAGTGATGCTGGGCAGTCAGCCAAATAGGAACAGCTTTTAAAGAAAATTTCATGTTTTATTTGACACTGTTTCCAGTTACAAAACAAAATTGTTCACAAAGTGTTAATGTTGGTGATAATGGCCATATTCAGAACATTACATGCAAGTCTATGCACAATTACATGTTCTACTTTTGTAACAATTTTCTGTTTTTCACTACCGTAATGCCCCTTTTGGATGATGATGATTGTTGGAGCTTAAGGTCTATCAGCAATTTTTCAGCTATATCAGGACTAACTCATGGTTTTTTGGCTTGTACGAAGCACTTTCATCGAATCTATGAGGGTGGAAATGACGGCAAGCAAAGATGGTGTAGCAGGCAAGGCCCAGGCTCGAACCCAGTCCAGCCACGTGCAAAGCAAAGTGCTTACCCACTACACCATCCCACCCCCCTGCCCCTATTGGAAGTACAGCTTAGATAAAGGTTAGCCTCAGACAGCAGAGCCAATCAGGCTTCAACGTCTGGGGTGCGGCCGAAATGAAGGTTTGCCCATCCTTCCGCTTGGCACCTCTGAAAAAAAAGTGTTTAAAAAATGCAGAAAGAAAATTTCAAAAGTCAGGGTGCAGCTTCAAATAGGAAATAGGGTGCGGCTTTTTGGGGGATCTACGGCAGGCAGATAGAATTTTATTATTTATGCGTTGGATGTTGCTTCATGCTTGGATGCAGTATTAATATTCTTCGTTATGTCCATAAATACATGTACGTGTCCAATTTAATGAAGTGTGATATGTAATTTTCGTGAGTGGTTCAACAACGGAAAAAAAGAGGACAGTCACGGGATGAAAGCAACTCAGGGCTGGCAATGCTGTATTCCATAAGCCGATTTTGCGGACGATTTTACTAAATCACAAATGGAAATAGGGTTTAGTATAGATAGTTGAAAAGGGCTTTGTAGTTATCTTTTATATGGCATTTAGGATGCGTCCCAGGCAGTAGATACTTCCTAAATCGGCATGTCCGAAATATTTACATAAGCTACTGAAATGCTACTGATTTCTTTCCCTAGCTCATTTAGATACATGTAGTTCGGACATACTGATTTAATGTTTTTCAAGTACTGAATTCATACTTATTTCTACTGATTTACCATTCAAACACGACTGCTTTGTCCTTACTGCTTCTATACTGCCAACATACTGAATTTCCACTGCATTCTGTTCCGGGATGTGACCAGCCTTATTTTTCTGGTGGATCGACTGGCTTTTAAATGGGCCTGTTGGGCGGTTGGGATTTCTTTTCTCTTAGATATTTTTCTAATTTAGTAGCCCTGGGATACTGTACTAATGGCTTAGTACTTTTAATATATTGTCATGTTATATAATCCAACAAGGATCAGGCTTAGCAAGTCTACTTCTAGTCTACTCCTAGAAAGAAATATCTTGCGCTCCTAGCGCCACCTGTTAACCAGTATAAAAGGTGTTGCAAAGTGGGGAGCAGTTAGTTTTAGTGAGAATGTCAGCTAAGTAAGTTTAGCCAAGGAGTTATACTTGGAGTAAGTACATCGGCTCCGTGTAACAGACTGGAGTTTACCAATACCCATTACCTCGGACATAGGATTGTGATAGAGCTGAGTACTAGAATGGTCTAGAAGGTGTTGGAGCAACTCGTGTTCTAAATGTGGTTGATTGCTGATAGGAGATGGGAGGTGGACTGATGAAGACTTATACATGGTGGCTTTGACTCGGGATGAGATGTTTATTGAATAAAAACCCTTTCATATTAAGAAGCTCCCTCATCGTTCATTTCTTTTGAACTATTGGGAAGTGAACGGACAAACTTTAAACGCAGTCTGAATTACTCAGACATTCTGGATAAACAACTCATGAAGACTTGGATATACACGAACCTTACGCAGTCTTAAATCAAACATTAACAATAGTTCAATACTAAGATTTTCGTGATTTATTTATTTATTTATTTATTTATTTATTTATTTATTTATTTATTTTTTTTGGGGGGGGGGGAGGGGGGTGCAAAATGGGGAGCAAAAAAAGCCTCTCAATCGACATTATTATACTCAGTCAGGCATTCGCTCAGAAACATTCTTTTTAAGAGTTGCCTCGTCTTTCGTCATTTGGACGTCTAGTGGAATAAAAATGCGTAAATCCATAAACCACCAGGTTCAACATTAATATTTATATGATCAGACATGCGATACAGATACTATCTATACTACCCGTAGTGTAGAGCACTTTATACTTCTATATCAGGTAACAAAGAACAGCAGAGATAGACTCCAGAAACACTCAACATCACAGCGCAGTGTCTAAAACCAAAGGTCATGCAGGCCTGGACCATGATCCTATCTAAATCTATGCTGGTAAACTGTACTAGCGTAAAAATATCCCCCCCCCCCCCCCAAAAAAAAAAAAAAAAGAAAGAAAGAAAGAACGAAAGAAAGAAAAAAAAAAAAAGAAAAAGAAAGAAAGAAAGAAGAAGAAGAAAAAGTTTTCTATATGTATTTTAATTATTTCTGATATGCTTGATACTTATTTGGGGGAGAGTAATAATGTATAGTATTCAACGTTTAGGGTGCAGATTCAAAATGCAGTTTTCTGTCACACAATTCAGAGAACATACGAAACTCAAAAGTTAGGATATAGCTTATAAACGGGTATGGCTTTAACAGGATTTACGGTTATTTGATATGCGTGCATCACATGGTGCGGATTCGTATCAAGATCGGCATATTCTATAGATTTTGATAACATCTCTCGTGTTGCTGTCTGTATAGGATGTTCTGTACAATCTGATGTTCTCCATATATACTTTTAACATTATATTAACTTTAAACCATTTAAACTTCTGCTTTCAGTAATATCTTGCACCTATTTAAAAGGGTAAAAAAACAAACATGCACCATCCAAGAGTCTGTAGAGTCATGCACGTTGGATGCAAGGAGCATCCTTAGATTCTGATACTGTTATGTAGCATTGTTTATGCGGACGTATTGAGCATTTAGTAATTCACGTGGTTATATCATGTATTTACCAAAAGAAAGTACCAGTCACAAACTAAGTATAGATCTACTTTTTGAACTCCCCCTGTTTGCGCTCTCGTAATATAGTTAATGATGGGACACTTCCTCATAATAGGGAGTTTAAGAAACGGTGACGCATGAAGATGGTTGAACATAACTTAAATAGCAATCTCTGGCTAACAAGAACCCAGTAATGTCTACGTTATTACCACGCTATTTCTTTCTTAAAGAGAGCAATCCTGAGAGCACTTACATCGTTTTAGTTTAATAAAATTAGAATGATACACATGCATAACATTTGTACTACGGGATCCATTCCAATAACTTAAATAAATTATGGCTGTCCTAATTTAAGATGTAACCACGCTTTTATTACTTTGATTCTGTATGGTATATTAATATTGTAAGTTAAATGCGTCGTTTTCAATAGGTTATGAAAACTGTATTTTGTCAAATTTATATTTATGTTTATGTATGTACGTTTGTGTGTGTGAGCGTGTGCACATGCGCATGCATGTGTGTGGGTGGGGGAGGTTGTGTGTGTGTGCGTGCGTGCGTGCATGCATGCATAATTATATACATAATATGTGTATAAAATAATTAACATATGCATCTATGCATTAAATCAAGTTAGAAACTTTGGTATGTATTGAGAGCTTCGCGGTGAAGCTGTAACGTGATACCATGAAACTAAATATAGCTCTGGGCTGTGGGTATAAGTTTCTAACATTGAATTAGATCTTGGGTCAACATATGGGCCGTTCGGATACTAGGACGTGCAAACAGATTCTACCGTGTCTGGTTTAAAATAGAAACTCATGTATGACGCAGAGTAAAAGCATGAAAACAACCAGATATAACCTGAGGCAAGGGATATGTACATATTATTGATGAAGGTTACAGATGTTAAAACCATTTCAACTTTAAAAGTCTATGCAATATATAGATGTCTTTACAAGGTATTAACTGACAAAACACCATTTTGTTCATGGTCAGCGGATCCTGCCCAGAACTCCCTGAAAGGTTAGAGTCAGAAAAGGTTAAAGACTTCAGAGGTTGTTCAGGTAGAGTAGGTAATGTAAGTGCCAGGTGCAAATTAATCAATTTTGTCGGTAAGGTCCTTCCGTGTAGATACTAGAAACTTACCTCTAAATACAAATACTCCCCACCCCCATTTGGCTAAAGTACGCATTGGGTTTATACAGGGTCGTATGCAAATTTTCAAACCCCACTCCCCGTTGATGAAAAGGTACCTAATGGAAGTCCCCTGGTCATACATGTAAAATTTCTTATTTACTGTTTTTGTATTTTCAGAAAATTATTCACAAGAAGTACGCTAAGGGTAGGATGGAGAACGAGAGTTCTTATCTAAAAACGAACCACAGTCAAACATTACAACAACTCCTGTTAGAATCAGAAACGCCTAGTTGATAAACCTCCCACTCCGCGAACCAACTCAACCGAAGATGGCAGAGACAAAGGAAAGCGCTCCAAAGGAAAGCGCCCGTAACCGGTGCTGTCTGCGCGTAAAGAATTTCTTCTCGCTGTCCCCCCCTGGGGCCACCCCCTTCGACTGGCCTGTTTTGTGTATAGTGGTCTGCGCTTTGGTGAGTAACAAATCAAGCATTTTGTATGAGTTTTTGTACTTTTTTAATGAATTTCTTAAAATTATGTTCGCCGGTTTCTTCATTTACTGATTCTTAAAATTCAGGAGATTGCACTTTTCATAGAGAAAACTTTTTCTCTCTCCAGGAGCCTCATACATCTTTTATGACATTTCAAACTTTGAATGCTTTGATTTAGAACAATTCGTTGTATCCATGATGGAAAATATGTCGTAGGATATGGAAAACACGAGGAATTTGATTGTGAAATTTGGATGGGCACCCTTTTCTATAGACTGTTAACAACGGTAAAATGCATCTTTAATCAATTAGATTGATTCTCTTTAACTGTTTCAGTTTGGCAGCGCCTATTCCATCACCTTCCTCTTTCCCTTCCTGCCGGATATGGTACTGGTAAGTTTTCTACATTTAAAATCTCAACCATGAGTAGAATGACATTTTTGAATAACTAAAGAAAATGGTCTTAATTATCTGTATTGTTACTCGCCAAAAGAGAGAAAATCTGAAAACAAAAAAAATATTATAGATATTCAACCAGGCACTTAAGTTGTTCTTCTGCATAGTCCTGCGGGTCAGGTTCATTTGTATATATTTTTAGACGGGTGAGGACATAAAGGTCACGGATTGGTAGGTGTACATTACAGTGGTACATGAAATATAATCAAAATTTCGGATACTGATAGTCATAGATACAGTGTATTGAAAATTGTATTTATCAAATATTTCTTTTACAAATACATGTATGCTCACTTAGAAATAAACTTGTCTCAGATTTCCAATACTTATAAGGTTTGGTAATTATTTTTAGAAATATGTGGAATTACAAGGGGCAACAAGAATGAAACCATTGATAACTATGTATAATATTCTCTCTATAAGCATATTTGATCTGGAAGACAGGGGTAACCCTAGGCCTGAAGATTGGTTCAAAAACAAAAGGGAAAAAAATATTACATTCACCTAATTTTCTAATTTTCAGTACATGGGTTACGCTGAGGAAGAAAAAGGATACTATTCCGGATATATTGCGTCAAGTATGTTTGCTGGGCGCATTTTTGGCAGGTAATTCATATTTGATCTTATTAACTGGAATTATTTGTTTAGATAAGCTTCAATTCTGTCCTGAAAAGGGAATACATTTGCCTCTCTTTCATTGATTTTATGATTTTAATTAAACGACTTGAAACTGGTGTTCACTCAAAGTCTCCTTATCGAAGTATTTTTTGAAAACACTCTTTCTAGCTTTAAAAGTTTAATTGAATGGTTTCTCTTGTATTTTGTGGTTTGTGCTGTTATACAGTAAACAGATGTCAATAAAAGAAATAATGATGAAAAAATCTGATTTCAGCATTTACTGTAGTATACTTAACAATCATGTCTTTCTCTTTTTTAGTTTCTTCTGGGGCTGGGTGTCCGACCGGTATGGGCGGCGGCCAGTCATGTTGTTCACCACACTGGCAGTTGCTGCGTGTAACTTGGCCTTCGGCTTTTCCCGCAGTCTTATCATGGCCATGGCCACCCGCTTCGCTAACGGACTCTTTAACGGTAAGTCTTTATGGATTAGGGTTTTTAAGTTCAACCTATAAGTAAAAAGTGAGTTCAGAGTCCTTTTTGCTATAAATGTGATCAGATTCGCTATATTAAACTTATAGAAAAACTTTCTAGGCAGCCTAAGGATAAACAAATTCTGTGGTTAAAACTCCAAGTTTTGTACTTTTAGGACATGGTTTTATCAATGTTGGAAAATCTTTTTTTTTAAAGCATAGGTTGCACTACTTTCTGAAGCAGAAAAAGGTCTATTATCAAATACTGCCACCGTGGAAATCCATCATATCAAATTGACAATATCTATTCCTGCTAGCGCATATTTATTGAAACAAAATGTGTTACCGAATAGTCAGGGTGTTACAAAATATGACATAATTGTGGTAAAAAGGAGCACTGGGTGGTGAAGTGACTAGAGTAAACATCTCTCATATAGGCAACCTGGATTTGATCCTGGGCTGGGCTGCTACACCTTGGTGTGTTTTCCCCCTGTGCCAATGAAAGGGATATCACAGGACACTAGAGGGCCACCGGCTATTGTATGTATGACCCTGTTTATGGGACCAGGAACATTACAGAACACTTCCCTCAGTAAAGTATAGGGGTATGGTCTCTATCTTGTCATAGATTTGATCATTCCAGACAGAATTATCAAACCCTGCTCTCACCATAATATGACCATAGATGCTGCTATGGTGTTAAACCCTAATAACCAACCAATCAACCATCCAACTAATTGTGTTAAAATGGCTGTGTTTTCAGGTTTGGTGGGGACATGTAAGACCATCCTGTACGAGATCTCAGACGACACCAACCAGGCGGTGGGCATGTCGGCCATCGCCATGGCCTGGGGCAGCGGGGTCGTCCTCGGACCGCTCATCTCAGGTGAGTTCAGTCATATCTTACATTTAAAACAATATCTAAGAAAAGAAAAGAGATTAAAAAGACATATTGCTACTCAGTTTTGAACACGATTTTTTCCTATGTTGGACATTTTCCAGACGTCCATTACATTTCATCGGACATAAGTGGGACGCATCCGATTCCCAACATACTTTCAACTGTATCTGCTTCTTTAAACTTATCCCTTTCAACTGCTGGCCGGAAAATGAGGGGACCAAAAATAAATGTGTAATGTTCAAAAACGAAAGAACAATAGATACAAAAATATATTCCGTGAGGCTGAAGACTATATTCACTATGTCGATTTTGCTCCCGATTTTAAAAGTGGCAGTGGGAATTAATTAAGGTTAAATAGAGACATGTTTTATATCCTTTGTAATTCTCTTTCTAATAATATATAGCACGTATTGTTTCATCCCATATTTCCAGGGTAAACAAAAGAAATACAAAAGCGCGAGCATGAACACCAGTATGTAAAATACAGGCTTAAATCTGGCCTATTGTAGAATATAAACTATGAAATCTACCCTAATCAAAATTTACTATCATCTACTTCACTTATGACATTCAATAATTATAAAGCGTTCGTTAAATTAAATGTCTTTTTCAAGGTTATTTGGCCGAACCGGCGAGAAAGTACCCGAACGCGTTCCCCGAAGGGACCCTGTTCCACACCTTCCCCTTCCTCCTGCCGGGCATCGTGGCGACTGGCATGAGCGTCATAGGGTTCATAGCCGTCTTCTTCAAACTGCCCGAAACACTCAACAAAAGGTAGGGCCTGAAATCTCGGGGAAAATTGCCGCAGTACAGGGAAAACACCGGGAATTTCAAAATGGATTTTGGGTTGGTACCCTGTCAAATGGAGTGGACTGATATTGGTTTTCCTCAAGTTTCCAGGGTGCCCACACTGGTCTTATTTTGGTTTTGCCATTTATAACGCTATTACAGAGGTCTTAAAAGGGTCGTATTTTAAGCTCCCAGTCTTTTCTATCTTAACCTATTTTGGTAGGAAGTATAAATGTTTAAAAAGAACAAAAAATTCATTAAAAATGTTTTGAAAAGGCCTTATTTTGGCACAGCAAAGTATATTAAAGGACTTATTTAGGTCTTATTTTGATTTCTTACTCCTTATAGAAAGGTAAAAATACATGAAGTACTGTCCTTGCCATATATCCTTTGATGTTTGTGTATTCGCTCGTTCTTTTGGTCATTTACATTCATGTTAATTCATAGTAATACTTGCAAGTTTACAACAATTCTTAAATTCATCACAAGAACGTTATGAAGATTATCTTTATAGTTCTTAGCAAGGCACAATAGTAACCTAATAATTCCTATTCATCAGTATTTCAATAAAGAAATAATCAATAAAGAAATAATAATTTTTTCCCCTAGAACCTCTGAAGTGGTGGTGGGTGAATCTGTCCTCAGAGACACCGAAGAATCTCCCGAAGAAGCCGCTGAATCAGAATCTCTCATGGCCGAAACACAAACCTCATCTGCCGTACCCAAGTCCAAGTCTACGAGCCACATTCACCGTGCCATCGCAGAGACCAACAAACTGACCCCAGACCTAATCAGGAGACAAAACACACTAACTAAGAATCCCCAGGGGCATCTACAAGCCCAGAAACACCTCTCTAAAAGTATGGGGTATCTCCATGCAAGTGCCAAATTTGAAGACGCGTACGATGTATACGGCTTGGGTCAGCCGCTCAATTTGTCGCAGCAAATTCTGTGCCAATCCTCACAGCGCGTTGCCAGTCATTTGTCACCCAAGATACGCAGTCGCTTGTCGCACGCGGTGAAGGCTTCACCATCACTACCGAATGGTTTAGACTCTCCAAAAAAGATGGATATTTTACCTGAGTCAAATGGTCAAACTGAGTCAAATAGTCACATTGAGCCAAATGCTCACATTGAGTCAAATGGTCACACAGAGTCAAATAGTCACATTGAGTCAAATAGTCACACAGAGTCAAAAGATCACACACAAACAGCCAACGGGGACGTATCTCAGGGTAAAGACTCAGTCGTTCGTCCAGTGGAAACTAAAGTTGTTCAGAGTAACAGTGGCATACCTGTGATAAAAGTTGAGACACCCTCCGAAGACAGGGAACCCAAGGAGGCTAAGGAAACGTCCAAGAAATGCTGCTCAAAGATCAGGAAATTAACGCCCTTCCGTTTACTTGGGTAAGATTTTACACATATTCTTTTACTTAATTTGTTCTGTTTGGGTCCTAACTATTTAGGTTTTTTAAAAAATTAATGGGTAGCATCAGCAAGAGAGAACAAGCCGCGTTTTACGTCCTTTCTATAGACCCCGTGCCGGTCGCGCAGCCACCCCAATCAGACGCGCGGAATTGATGGCGAATTTCGAAGTTCCGGCCCATTGAAGCAATGGTTAAGGATTAGTTAATGACTTCCTATATCTCTTATAATTACTTTCCAGAGAAAATATTGACAACTATGGATAGCTGTGTTCTTTATCTATAATCTGTTAGAAAATAATGATTAATTTTCGAGGAATAGCCAAGAAAACCAATGTTTTCTATCACCTCCAATGCTGTAGCATAGGCCGGAACTCAGAAATCGGACCGCAGCAAAAGGGAACTGGCACACGGTCTATTTAGGTTTTCAGTATATTGGCATATTCTTGTGCCAAAATTACAGTACTTTATAACTAGATAACAGCCATGAGTTGTAAACCTGAAAATATTTTGATAATGTAAATGTAGTACCCCTGGTAAAATATTATATATCCGACGTATCATGACAAATATCAACCTTGGTTGAATGATAAAAATAACTGAATTACATATCAGACGTTTCTTAATTGAGTCACACGGAATTATTATTCATTTGGTCGGCTTGGAGAAACTTTTCCTTGATATTTTTATAGGTCGGCTAACATACTCAGTAAAATAAAGCATTTGATCTTTAGCTGAAAGCAATAAGACCTTAGATCTTTTAGATCTTAGCCGACCTATTCTCCAGTCCACATCAAGTCAGGTTATATTAGATTCGGTGACGATTTTACGCGTCATGCTCAGAATGTCACAAAATTCAGCGTTACCGGGCGCGTTAAATAACGCGTTACCGGACGCGTTACCTCCAGAAAACATGATAGAATCTGATAGAATTGATCGATTTGTTGCTTGATATCAAAGCCCCATAATCTCTAAGGTCCAATAATACCATAAATATATCATTCATACCGATATCTGACCAATAAAACAGAAATTCCATCGTGTCACTGACCCGCCGGGCGCTGGGAATTCAGCGTTACCGGGCGCGTTAAATGCCGCGTTACCGGGCGCGTTAACTCCTGAAAACAGTGAATCTGATAGAACTGATCGATTTCCTGTCTGATATCAAGCCTGCATAATGTCTTAGCTCCAATAATACCATAACTTGATCATTTATATCTATATCTGATCAAATAAAGCAGAAATTCCATCGTGTCACGGACCCGGCGAGTGCTAGGAATTCAGCGTTACCGACGCGTCAACATCAGCCTTGCTTTCGGTGAAGAAGGGATCTGGGTCAAAGTTCATCAACTATGCAGGCCTATTTCACCATGAAAACGGTCGATCTAACTTTAGTTATTGGTATACACAGATAGATTTCGACCCATAGATAAGCATCCCACTGTTCCAGAATCGGAAATAATGCGAAATAACGCGTCTAAACGCGTTATTACGGTCATTGGATCGATCGGACACGTGGAGGCTTGACACTGTCAGACCGCCCGGGGCAGGCGCCTCGGTCGGACGCTTTGGCGGGAGGCTCCTCTTTCGCCGCCTCGATACCTGGATTACGGCGGTATCTGATGCTTTCAATATATATATTTTGCACGTCTGGACCCCCTTAAACGCATACAACGCATTGAAAACTCATGCGGGAACCATGCGTTCGTATCGAAGGGAAAACATTGGATCAATCGGACACGAGGAGGCACTGTCACTGTCACAGACCGTCAACATGGCTTCGACCCGGCCGGGTTCTCTCCCCATCACGCCTGCATCGATACATTGAACTCAGAAAACCTGGATGATATATCAGACAAAATATCTAATTGTGATCAATTGTGGAGGATATAAGCATTCGGATGCATTCAGGACTCAGGCTGTACAAGTAGGTACATATATCTTTTCCAGCAGTTCATATGATAGGCCTAGACAAGCTGCTGGACTCAGCCTCTCGGGCATTCGACACTGGCAATCTGAAAAATAATTATTTAGACCTTATTAGGCCTATCAAAATGAAAGCCATGTATATATCTATGTTCTCATATATGTGAGAGTCCTAAATATCATATATGCTTTGATTATTTTAGGCCTAGATGCGTTTGCAATAATATTTTACAGATGGTGCAGTCTTAGGCCTAGAGGCTGGCTGATCAAAATGATTCAAAGATTAAATTATTTGTGAAATTGTCACTATAGTGTCATTTTTTCCTACCTACCATCAAAATATCTTATCTAGAAAATAATAGATATCTAGGCCTAAGTCACTGTCAGTGTCAGAATCATTACCTCTCAATGTTGAAACATAGGCGTCACACTGTCAAGTTGTTTTTTTGCTGCTGTCAGTGTCTAGGCTTCCAAGTTTAATATTTTTTTCAGATTGTCACTCTAGTGCCAGTTCACACCTACCACAATAAATCATTAATATTATTATTCAATAAAGATTAAAATGGGCCGACCTATCTCTATCAAATGCTTTTGATAGTAACCTTCGCTAAAACTTTAAGAGATTCAAACTTTTGAACTTGTTATGTTTTCGTTACAGAATGCGGGATGTGATATTTAGCGTGGCCCTAAACACTATCATATCGTTCACTGTGGTTGACTTGGGAGGGGATTTTTCATTGACATTTTTATGTTTGTGTTGTAGACAGTGGAATGTGATAATATTCAGTGCGGCCCTTACACTATCATATCATTCACTGCGGTTGACTGGGAAGGGATTTTTCATTGACATTTTCATGTTTTCGTTACAGAATGCGGGATGTCGTGTTCAGTGTGGCCCTGTACACCATCATATCGTTCGCTGTGGTCGGATGGGAAGAACTCTTCATCGTGTGGGCCTCCACTGAAGTCCGGCTGGGTAGGTCTAAGATTAATTAAGAGCTTTCTAGGGTTTTATTGTCAGGGTACCCACGCAGGTTGTTAACGGTCATAACATTTCTGAAATTAATTTAATCAAATTTAAAGCCTTTAAAGGGTCTTAAATTTGGCAGCTCGCTATCCAGAGGATGCTGTAAATTGAATACGATTAAAAAATAAGAACATTTAAAACTCGATACAAAAGGCTGCTTCTAGGCGATTTTGTGCGTCTTTATCTATATCTCACTATTTCACTCATTGCATAACTATAAAGACGTGAATTTACAAAATGTTGGTCTTAAATATCTCTTAAGCAGGTATTAAATTTGTTTCCATAAACAGCGTGGTCACCCTGGTTATAGGAAAGTGAGATTTTATGACGTTGGTTTCAGGGTCTATAAGCAGCGCACATATTGACATTAAGATACATTGAATAATCTTTTAGGGCGATGTGTAATAATACCTGTAAGTGTAACATTTACATACTTTAAGAAATTCACCGTGGACTCGCACTGCTTAAATCTTAAGAATCATTAAGTCCATGCACTTTCAAACTAAGCGTACACAATTCAGATTCTAAGTATATGTGTATAGGAAAGCCAAAGCCGTTTAGTATAATTTTATAATTTTATAATTTCCATCTCCCATACAGTTTTCCCTTCTCGAAAACGCAGATCATAGAATTAAGAAAATACAGGTCCTGTGGTCTCTCTTTAAAAGTAAGGGTAAGAAACCAGAATAATCGCAAACATCTGCATAGAGGAGGAAAACTACTTTTCTGGGCCACTGGGTATCAGCCATAGGCTATTGGTATACCTTGCCGGGAACCAATGACAAAGAAAGTTCCTGGCATGGTACACTGATAACCTATTGCTGGTACCCAAAGGCCCAGAAAAATAGTTCTCATTACTCCACTGCCATCCCTACCTATGCTTGTGGTTTAAGTGTGTTCCCCCTTACGTTCCCCCCCTCTAGCCGGGCTCGGGCTAAGCGCAGATAAGATCGGTGCAGCGGTAGGTGGGGCTTCGACTGGACTCCTCTTTATACAAGTTTTCATGTACCCTAAGTTAGTCCGCCGCTTCGGACCTGTCAAGGTTGGTGAAAGGAGTTTGTATTTTTAATAGTATTAGAATATTAAATATATAAGTTTTACTTACAGTTGATTAAGGTAATTTAAAGAGTGAAGAGTATTTTTAACAACAATTAAGCAATTAAGGGCCGCAATTAAAACGGATACCATAAGTTGACAGTTTCAATTTGAAAACAATAGATGAACATCTGATCAACATAAATCTTGTGACTGATATAAGTGTGTGTCTATCTACTACTAGAATAACAAATTGAATCAAAGTTTGAAAATTAACGAAATAGGAATCATTATTTATACACAAAATTCATTTAGATTAAAACAATTTCCCATTTTCTGTCACTTCAAATATCAGGCAGATATACTTTGTCACTCAACATAGTGTCAAAAGTAGTCAAAATTTTCACAAATCTTTTATTTATTTTTTAAACACAATACCAAATTGAATATTCATATAACCCTCACGTGTACCCCACTTTTCTTTCAGGTGATGCAGGCCTCTGTGGTGTACCTGGTCGTCGTCTCCGGGATTGTACCCTCTCTACGCTTTCTGCTTCCTCAGTTAGTATACCTTATCCCCACTTATGAAACTGGTATAATTTAACCCTTTTCCTACCAGTTAGTATAACTTTACCACTTGTGAAACTGGTAACATTTAACCCTTTTCCTACCAGATAGTATAACTTTACCACTTGTGAAACTGGTATAATTTAACCATTTTCCTACCAGTTAGTATAACTTTACCACTTGTGAAACTGGGATAATTTAACCCTTTTCGTACCAATTGCTTTGGGACATTTTCACTGTTATTGACAGAATTATAATGCTGTAAATATCTGAACAATGCAAGTAATAAATCGTTAGGCCGTCAGTAGAAGAATATGACCATCAGAGACATTGAACCTGAGTCGAATAATAAAATCAAGAAGGGTCTTCCCAATTCCATCATTACAGAAGACATTGGCTCAGTAATGTTCTGTATACTAATTCCGTTCTCTCTACTTTCAGTCCTGTAGCGATGTGGGCTCTGCTCCTGTCGCTGACCGGCGTCCAGAAGTTGGCCGTCACCTCCGCCTTCTCCTCCGTCAGCCTCTTCCTTAACAACTCTGTCTCCCCAGCTGACGCGGGCTCCGTCAACGGGCTCGGCATGACCTTCTCTGCCCTTGCAAGGTTGGCATCGTCAAAAGTTACCATAATACCACTTACAGAGGGGGATCTAGCGGGGGGAAGGTTCTGGGGGTACTAACCCCCCCCCCCCCCCCCTTTGCTGGACCCCTAAACTACAAAAAGAGGGGAAAATGTCACATGCGTATGCGCGAATTCATGCCATTTTAGTACTGAACCTTTATTCTGACCCCCCTTTTGAAAGGGTTGCCACTGGTCAGGGAAAAGTTTTTTTCAAGGTCAGGGAAAAGTCAGGGAATTTTGGAATTGGTCAGGGAAAATTGGAATTTTAAAAAAGGTCAGGGAAAATTGACCCTGGTCAGGGAAAAATGGAATTTCCAAACCTATGAGTGAACAGCTGGCCAACTTTGACACTCTTAAAATCTTTGTATTTCTGGTTGTCATGAAAACTAACAATAGAATTTTGTTAATTGTGGCCTCCTGATAGGCATGTTGGGATTTTAAGGGGCGTTGATGTGAGCCAGAAGCACAGCTTTGGCTACAGGAGTTGCCAAGAAAAAATTAAGGTATTGTGTTTAGAAGGTTCAAGCCTAAATTGGCGGAAAGGACTGTTCTATGGGTATTTCAAGACGGTTTATTGAAAGGATTTTCTTATCTTATAAGTCAGGGGAAAATGAAATCGTCAAGGAAAAGTCAGGGAATTAGGGGTTTCCATGTCCTTTTACATAGATATATTTCTTTTTATCTAATTTGCTATTATATCATAGCCAAATCATAGCCCTACAAGCTCATCTCATTTTCGTATAATAACTTCTTAAAAGTATTCGTTCCTACTATGATTCTATTCTTTGCTATAATAGTCCACTTTTCCATATTTCAGAACGGCCTCCCCGAGTGTGGTGGGCAGTATGTTTGCCTGGTCGATCACTGCGGGTGCGCTTATCGGTTTCCCGCTGGACGTAAACTTCGCCTTCTTCTCCCTAAGCCTCGCCTTCCTGAGCGTTAACGTGGTCAGCGCCTTCATGCCGCTAACGCTCCAGAAACAGAAGAAACCCGAGCAGCCACAGGAGGGAGAGAGCGATGTTTGAGTTTTATAAAAGAAAATTGATGATATTTCTGTATTGAAAAAGAAGAGTTAGTTTTCAGAGTCTAAAAGTGGGTCTCTCCAGATTTGGTAAATGGAGATCGACTCTTTTGGGAGCTATGCTCTACAACCTTCCAGTTAGCTTTTTTTTCAAAAATTGTATAAAAGTATATAAATATAGTACATCAAAGGTTTCAAAAATTATACTAGAGTATATATAAATATAGTACATCACAGATGGAAATACTTCATATTCTCAAAATACTAAAGCTCAGAGCTCTTTCCAAAGATCTCTATGTTGAAGAGATTCTTTCAGATTGCAACCACACCCGAATTAGAAAAAAAGGGGGAAAATATGAAGAAAAGACATCAATTCTATTATTGCTAAAAACGAATGATATCAATGTAATTCCGTTTAAATGTGGGAAAAATCCCCATGCTTCTACACAGTGGATTTCACACCAGGATTGAAAGAATCTCATTAAGATTATGGTAATTGAGATAGACATCAAAGTTCTATAAGGTTTACTATTTATATGTGTGATTTGCTAGGCATGAAACCTTGATGGTCTTGAGGATATCAATCTCGCGTTATAGAATATGCCTTACAGTTTACCACAAATATTTTAGTCTCTGCTATGTAAATGGAACACTACTGTTAATATGATATGAATATGTTAGTTGACAGATCTTTACCAAGTGTGTTATGATAGGGTATTGTAATACAAACCTGAACAGGGGACCAAGATATTGCTTAATATTGTTAAATGATAACCTTTTGGTCTTAGGTACACTATGTAAGTGTAAACTGTTTTGGTCAAACATCCCTCAGAGAAAGAGGGTACCGAATATTGTAAACATTACAAACGAGTGTATGTACGGTTACATTTGCGTTTTCTACGTGCTTACTTAGAACACACATTTTGTTACTGTACATGCCCCTCACTTTGTATCCATACGTGATGCCACAAAGGCTACTGTTATTGTACATGCCACACGTTGCATGTGTTCAATGTTGTCACCGTACATAGTGTAACCGTACATAGTGTAACCGTACATAGTGTAACCGTACATAGTGTAACCGTACATGTTGTAACAGTATAATTATGTTTTAGCCGTACATGTGTAACCATACATGTAACCATACCTGTGCTATGCGAAAATGAATCAGACACGGATATAGTTTCCATTATAGATACCTATCACATAGATAACGTCAGTTAGATTTAAAAACCAAAAGAAAAAACGTTGTATAATTAACTATCTTTGCGCGGCATAGCAATTTATTAGACTAAGCTTCTAATAGAACGTATGGCAAGCACCGTTATGTTGTCTTGGGGATAGAGTGTTTTGGCTTGTAATGAATTTCTTTATATATATAGAATATATAATCATACATACATAAATTCCCCCTATACGTTTTAAGAAAGGCCCATATTGTTACAGTGCACTGGGTTCCAATGTAACCACTTTATGTTTGCATTTTGTTTATTTGCTTCTCGCCATTTTATCACTGCTGAAAACATTGCCAAGATAAGTATGTATACATACACGTTACATAGATTGATCTCACATTTTATAACGATGTTAGAAGCTGTGATAATTTATTGATATATACTACACAGAGGGATATTAAAAGGACAGTAGGCGAAGTTACGGTTTAACTAATGTGACGGTACATAGAGTGTTTTTAGACGGACTGTACTTTTACTATATACTTAAATGAAGGTTCAAGAAACTCTTATTAGTGTACATAGACAGGTGCTATGCTTCTGTGATTCAATGATATTTTGTAGGAAGCAATTGCATCTCACCTAGCAAAGTCGTATTGCAAGTTCTTGTACATATTCTTCTGTATCGGGCCTTCCATTAAGTCGGTACGCATGTTTTAAAAAAAAGTTATACCTCCCCCCCAACCCCCTGGGCTAAAATACATAGTGGATTTGTAAAGGAACGTACGAATATTTTCAAAGATTTTGGACCACCCCCTTACTATATACGTTATAGGAGACCAATATCTTAATATATTTATCAAGTTATCCTGATATTAAAGAAATAAGGGTAGAGCATATTTACAGAACTACTATTACATAATATATACTCGAGCTTATTAGTCAGTCAACATTTGACGGTAAAGATCTGTTTATATAAGAATCTCACGGGGATGACGGAAGAATATATTTACACCACGCAAGTAAATAGTTGTAGCAGTACATGTATTTTTGGAAATGAAGTTTTTAGAGTATTGTAATATATTCAATGTTTGTGTTAGGTGCCTTGCTAATGACTTTAAAGTGGAACTAGTATATATATCAAATTGTCATGATATTTGGTATATATATCAAATTATCATGATATTTGGTTAAGATTACTTAGGAATAGGTGACGCAGCATATCTCAAGTGATACGGTGCATCAACAAAAATGATAGTACAATTCTCCACGCAGCAAAAGTTGCCAATCTTCTCACTCTTCTCACTGAGTGCTTTTGTCAGTCATTTATTTGTAAGATAGTGTTTTGTGCCTTAAAAACATGTCAACATCGTTATAATGAAGCTAAGCGCTTATGTTTGTTCGAGTGTCAATAATGTGTGTAACATAAGGAAAATGCATTATGTAAAAGGGAAAAAATAAGCACAAAATATCATAAATTCTTTGATGTAGGTGAAACATATCGTTTTTTCTTTCTCAGTTCTCATTTGGATTCAAATCGCATGGTTAGAATTTTAGTGGGAAAAAAGGTTTAGATGGTATGCTTATGTGCTGAAATGTGGCACCAAAATATTTTCCATTCAAATTATTTGTAATAAAAAGTATAGAACCATTGGTCATTATACCATAGTTACAATTATATTTTGATCCCACAATAATATCTTATTTAGAGGGTTTACATAACTGTCATGAATTGTTTAGATATAGGTCAAGGAAAAGACACAATATGTATAGAAAACTAACACAGAGTTCCAGATTTATGTTGTTGATAATTTTGTTAGATAAAAACCAACGTTTCGAAATTACAATTCCTTCGGAGTGCCAACTTAAATAATGTACACTGACTTACGGTATGGTCATTATATTTCAAAACTTCAAATATTTTAAACATACATTGCTAGATTTATACTGCCATTTATGACAGAAGAAAATGAGATGGCATTTGGGTCAATTTTACTGCTTACGTATTGCGTAGAATACGTTAGATTGCTGTCTTTGTGTTCAAGAGACTACATTTGAGGGAGTGCAATACTTTAGACGTTATGCAGATGAAGTTACATTTACGTGCAAGTGGCCAATTGTAGAGCATTTGATATGAAAAGTACATTTCCAAAGGCATGTAAGTCAAATTTCCAAACGTTTTTTTTTCGCCCAGCGTAATTCTCGCAGTCGGGCGGAAGGACATTTGAAAGCGAGGTGGGGATTCCCCACTTCCGGGAAAAGTAGGTCAAACTTTAAAAAATCATAACTTTTTAAAACAAAAGCAAAAAAATCTGAAAAAATATAATATGTTAAGATAATGACCTGTTCTATCGATATGGATAATATAGAGTTATAATTTTTGAATTAATTGCATTTTGACAGATATTTTGGGTCTGGTTTCCTACCCCTGTTGCTACGGAATCCCCTAAGCCCCGCCCTCGTTGCTACGGTCCTCGGGGAAACCCCTAGGGTCCTCGGAGAAACCCCCCGCGGAATTACCCACAATGCATCGCGTGTGACGTCAGCCCGACTGCGAGAATCAAGTCGATCAAGGCTATCAAAGCTCATGGGCGAAATCTTCCTTAAGGATGTTGTTCGTTCACCTGGATGGATGGCTACCAGCTTCATTAAAATCAATGTTCGTTTCATGGACGCCGTATCCAGCAAAAATGTTCGCTGGAATCATGCCAGTAGTGATTCTATGTAATTCTAATGCTTTTACGAGACACAGGGGACCCAGTTTCAGTCAATCTTCCGGTTCCGTGCACGTGCAGTGGGCGCGGGGGCAGTGCCTAGAGGCCATGCTGTTCGCACACACTGCTTGATAAAAAAAATACGGGGGGCAGTGTCGGAAATTAAGGTGCGCCCTGCACCCGGCGCACACATTTTCGCGGCCGGGTGCACAATTTTTTGAGGTGTGCGCCCACAGTGTGCACACTTTTGATAATTTATATAATTACTATATATTGGGAGGGTGCACGGACCAAATTTCGGGTGCATAGCTTGAACAAGTGTGCACCCGATGGGTGCAAAAGATATAAGCTTAATTTCCGACACTGGGGGGGGGTTCCCGACCACGTTTCGACTTCCAGGACGTCTGGGAAAACCCCCCGTATTTTTTCATCAAATTTAGTTTTTCTGACAAAACAACAAATTCTCACGGGAGATCTAGCCTAGATCTATCCATATTCCAAAAATCAGCACACAATTCTGTCTATTCTAAGAGATATGGGGAGTTGGAAATTCCTTAGCACTGGCGCAAAACTGCAGCTGTCACCATCGTCCTGGGGGTTCCCCGTATCGTGAAATCTCGCGTGAGTTACTTCGGCGCCTTCACACGGGCTAGAGAGAGAAAGGTTGACAGAGCTAGGCTAGGCCTAGCCGAATGATTGACTCTCTACTCCTAACCTCGTACGAGCGCCCCACACCACCCCCCACCCCTCCCCTAGAAATGACAAAACAGTACGTCAAATCCGCTGAAAACTGCTCTGTGCGACGTGACTCGGCAGTTCCCGATGTGGGCGATAATACGGGAGTTGCGAAACGGACGCGGTGCCCGCAGTGTGTGCGAACCCATTTAGACGAACCATTTAGACCCATGTCCGTTGTTTTTACCCTAGTAATGGAATTTTCATGATGAGGGACCTCAGGCTAATTAACTGAGAACGGTAGTGGAGGTAGTATGGGGAGTATGGGTTACGGCCTGCCCTGGGGTGACTCCAGTGGGGGCCTAACTTAAGTGACCGGTCCTAACTGACTGGCTACCGAGATTGATAGTCACCAATGACACGGGGGTGGACAGATAATGTTACTTCGGGAGCCGGTATCTGGAAAATGCATACCTTGGAGGGGATAATGCTACTTTCGGAGGTGGTTTTCGAAACGCCGGGTACGGAAATTCACTGTCAGTTAGGCCCTGTTTCTAACTTAGGCCCCCAGCTTTCATGGCCTGTACTGCAACACCTCCTGTCACCCTTCACAGCCCTACCACTAGATCTTGTCACTACATAATTTTGCGCTACACTCAGTACTTCTCAGAGGTTCCCAATCTCCAGTTTCAGCGTTTTTGTTGCATTTTCATGGTTGATATTCCCATGATGGCATCTCCCCTTTTAAAATTGATTTCTTTCGATTCCCCCTATCTCCTTGGGGGCCGTCCATAAATGACGTCATGCAGCAGGGGGGGAGGGGGGTTCATGTTTGCATGACCAAACATGACAAGGGGGAGAGGGGGGGTCATTTGGAGCATGACGTCATGTTCGAAAAAAAATCAATTTCAAGAATTCCAGGGAAAAGTTGAAGTTACGTCGGGATATCAAATGCTGAATTTTTTATTTTCAGCTAAGGTAAAATATTTTTAAGGGGACAGTAAGGCTCCTAGGCTATAAAAATCCATCTTTTATATATGATTTCTACTATTTAGAAGGGGGGGGGTCCTCTTGGCATGATGTCATTTCGAGAGGGGGGGTCAGGGGTTGCATGACGAAACATGACAAGGGGGGGAGGGGGGGTCAAAAAAGGTCAAAAATAGCATGACGTCATTTATGGACAGCCCCTTGGCACATAATAATCAAGTACACTAATTCCAAACATTAAACTTTCTAAAGAAAGATCCATCATTTGCTAAAATGTTTATGCTTCTGTAGACTTCAAGTTGTCAATAACATGTATGTAGCTAGTATAGAAACTGGTAAATAATATATGCATCTAACGTTTTCCTTAGCATTATTGATATAGATCTATAACTGATAAAATGTTCTGCAAATTAAAAATGCGTCCAAAGTAACAGCGCTTATAATACTGTCTTCCCGGAGGGCCCTAAGTGACGGGGCCTAACTGGCGGGGGGCCTAAGTAACTGAGTTGCCTAAGGATGACAGAGCAACATGGGTTTTTCTTAAATTCTGATCAGGGTGTGCCTTGCAAACCTGATGTCATGTGGCCTTCTTTGCGCTCACAGGTTCTGCCCGAGAAAAGCTGAGGTGTGAGTCCCATAACTGCAGCTATACTTGGAATATCTTAACGATTTTTCTAACAGTATTTGTTTTTAGTACAAACTCCACGCTCAATGAATTTCATTAAAAAATATTAATCCTATAATCATATGCAAGGTTCCCTTGAAGATAAAGTTTACTTTTTAAGCTACACTATATTAACTAACTTCCAATAATTGCAATGGGCGAAATTCTCGTTTCCTTGAACGATCAATCTTTCTATAAAGGCGATCACATAGATCTTGTTGAAAATGTCAACCTTTATGTTTAAGTACATGTACCTGTATGTTAAATATAATGTAGACATTCCAGTTGTACCCTCAGTAAACTATTCTAAAACAACTCGCGTTGCAAAAGGAAGTTTTCAGCGGAAGCGGATATGTTTTTTATGTTAAGAGGAAATAATTGTGTCCACTCTTTAGAGAGGTCACAAATTACATAATATTATGTGCCAATGCATACTTTATTTTAAAAGTTTATGAGACAGTGGTGTGTAAACAATTATAAATATTATCTTTTTTCCTATACTCTAAGACGGTATGTAAATGATGTAATTGTACCCTTGACTTGTTTGGGTAGCGTTAATAGACTCTGTTCCGGGTGGGGGGTTATTACATAATACTGATAGGGCCTCACGGGTGTGCTCCCATTGGCCAATGATTAATTCAAAACTTTTAATATTGAAAAATATTGATAAAATACAAGGCTTGCATCCACAGTAGTGATTCATATATCACTGAAAAGAGCAAGATCTGCACTATGCACCCATGTTTAAGGCATTATTTTACCTTGCATGTAAACAAATCTGCAGGTGGTCAAAAGTCACCAATTTACATAGGCTCAAAGAGAAAATAACCACAAGCTTGTCTGGGTAGCCTTTCTTTGGCTACTTTCCACACTAGGTGGCGTGGTCTGGAAAATAAATTATTTGAAAACAGCAACTTGGACTTCACAGATATTTACAACGCTTACACTGCTTGTTCTTTACTTGTTACAAAAGAAATTGTATGCAAACTGTATTTCCCAAGAATCTCTGTTAACTTCAAATTTGAACTAGTTTCATATTAAAACAAATAGATTTCTATTGAAACGGTTTGGTAGAAGACGTGAAAGTGCGTGGAGGTTGGCACTTTATTGCTATTGTGTTCGAATAGAGTAGCGTTGGAGTGAGTCACTATCTAATCTTGATTTCAATTTAAACTTATGTCAATTTCAAAATGACTAAGTATATAGTTGATTACACATATTATTAGTGGATAGTATATTGTGTTGTGAAAATAAATATTTTAAGAAAATCCTCAACTTTTCTTGTAGTTGAAATGTGTATTATGAGAAAATAGATCAACCATTTAACATCTAGATTATTTTTCTCCATTTCATATTGTGTACACGATCGTTCTTCGGTAGAACTTTTCATGTCTTCTAAATCATTCATGATATATAAATCATATCATACATATTGATATGTAAACAATCTTTACCGCTAATGGAATATAGAAAATCAACACGCTAGATGATATCTTGGTATTTTATTGTATTTTATCACATTAGACAGGAATTACAAATTAGGGAACTAGTTGGCATTGTTCGACATTTGAAATACCTCATGATGTCCTTTTATTTCTTACTTGTATATGAATTTAACGTTTATCCAGTACCAGATACCAAGAGCAATAAATTAGATTTTAAACAAGATTATTAATTGATATCATTATTCCATTTTCGAAAAACAATAAGTGGGGAAAAAATATTTTATTGAAATAAAATAATTGCTAGATTCCCACAAATAATTCTACAATATTCGAATACACACACTTCAGACTACAACCGTGAAAAAATAGGAAACCTAATCGAGGTTCATGAGATCTTTTCTTGATCTACCTATTATTGATACTATTTCTGAACTGATCTTTATATATCCTTCACAAACCACTAACCAAACAAAACTGAATCATCAATCGTTCAGTATCTCACTATAACAAGCTGTTATACTTTTATTTTAGATTCAAGTGTTTTCAAGCTCATTTTAGTTTCAATTAGGATTCAGTACCATCCCTGACATTTGTCGCGATATGCTTTTACCGCTATCAAGATGGATACTTTCCCCCACACTCCCCCCTTCTCTCTAGAACAAAGAAAATATCTTATGCCCAAATAATAGTTTTGAGGTGGATTCAGACGTGTGGTTCGGCTGGCGCAATCACCATGTAAATTGGTTTTCCGACTATTAAATAGGAAAAAAAACTAATGCAGATTCGATTAGACTACTTTATGGATGACGTTTCTCTCCTTAAATCATAGTTGTAGTTATCAAAAATAAATCAAAGTGTTATAAAAAATAAATCAAAGGATTTCAGATTGCCCCCTTCTGTACTAAACTCTATTATCCAATTAGTTGTAAATATGATGTATAATTTGATTTTAAACATTTGAAAATTTTGATAAATTAATTAACAAGCTGTAATGCTTTATCACACAGTATAAATGCACTCAGAGTATCGTTTTGCAGGGACGGATCAGAGATTTCAAATAGGGGAGGCACCCTTATGTACACATTTGAGGGCCCCCATCCATGGTCTAGAATTTTACATTAAAAAAAAATCTAAATTTGGCAAAAATTATGGGGGATTCACGCCTCAGGCGCCCCCCCCCCGCCCCCCAAACCCGTCCCAGGGGAGGATCGAGAGTCAGTCATCTGGGGGGGGGGGGGGGGTGGGGGGGCAAGCCCCCCCCACCCCCATAAGAAAAGTGAGAAACAAATTATTTCAGATTTGTACATATCAGTAAACTTAGATTATTTGAAAAAATTTCCACTTGGTCTAGGGGGGCAATTGCCCCTTTTGTCCCCCCCCCCCCCCCCCCCTGGATCCGCCACTGAGTCCGTCCCTGTTTTTAGGCTATTAGACCTTAGACAATAGGGTCCCCGTAGGAGCACTCCTTCTCGATGCCCAGGTTGTAGTCGTTCCCTTTGCCGCCCTTCGCCTTACTCGTCACGATACGGAACCAACCGCTCTCACCCTGCAACAAGACAGGTTTCATAAACAACAGACAGAAAAAAATTACGGTTGTTTTACATAAATTGGCTGCCTTGCAATGAAATAGGGTTAATAAGTAACAGACAGAAAACCCTGCAACACAACAGGTTTCATAAACGACAGAGAGAAGAAATCAAGAATTGTTTTACATAACTTTGATAAATCGGCTTGCCCTAAAACTGAACAGGGTTTTAGGAACAATAGATAAAGGAAATCAATAATTGCTCATTATGTGTTATTATGATGAAAACTTACATTCCTTTTTTTTTCAATTTGTATCTATACGTATCTAATGTTTTATAAGTTGGTTTACGATTGTCTGCGTTAAATATGGAGATATGGTAATTATTAATATATTTTCTATAGATTCCCTAGTGTTTTTGTTGACAAATTTGGTCTAAGTTAACCTGACGGTACTGAGCTTGACAAGGATGTTTCGTTGTTAAAGTTCGTATCTATTAACATCCCATACAAGGATGTAGAATCGTTGTTCGACTGCGTGATGTTTTACTTATTCGAAGATATCAATAGTTCTTCGTTATTAATCATCGAATTAGCTAGCTTAGTCCAGGCAGATCTTCATCCTGGATAATAGTTCGTTCTTTAGTGGTAGAGATTCTAAGTAAAGGGGCTCAGACCTATACAAAGAACATGCGCTTGGCAAGAGGTAATTTTATCATATCCATGTAGACATTCTGAAGATACAAGTATATAGTTCTTCCATCCATACAATACATGCCATCCATCTCACAATGCTAACACATCAGTAATGTTCTAACCAGGTATAGCTATGGTTAAGCTTCCCCATTCGCACGGTATATACACTCCGCAACTGTTGAGAGAGTCACCTCCCATCTACCTGTGTTGGAGACCATCGGTAGGATCTCCATCACGTCCAGTACTCCGTCCGTAAGGCTAAGCCTAAGCTGTCCCAATCCTTACTATCACCTAATCGTAGTGGTTACTACCATCTCGGCACTACCCGTCTTGATCCGTAGGTTAGACTATTGCTCCCATGTGTTCTGATCGAACTCTATCTTGGTCTGCTCGTCCATCTCAAGTCTCAAACCGCTTATATAGCGACAGCCAAAGGCTTGGCTTTATACACATATACTCTAGCGCCTATAATAGTGTTCCCTCTATCTTTCGTACTTCCCATTCTCACTTACATCGACTAATTCTATGTCTAACTATCTTAGACGACAAGGCCCGTTATCCACAGTGTTCTTTAACTGGGTATTTAACTCATAACGCTCCCAAACAGGTTTTCCATTGCACGAGTGTACCTGTGCGTACCTGCAGGAGGGTGAACCAACCCAGTTACAGCCTTTTACGCCTGAGAGCGTCATCATTCACGACACCTCCCATACACTCTACCTAAGCCACAAGACAGTGGCACCGCTCGGCGTCTAGCACACGTATCAGCGTTACATGTTTCACTATGAACCCTTGCCAGTACTTAACGAACTTACAATACTTACTACCAATTCCTAAAGTCTATAATAATTCTTTTGCACTGGACTTCAGTGCAGTACCTAAGATTTGTTTTTTTGTTATCAAAGCAACAATATAGGATTCTGTTTTAAGGAGGAAAAGTGGTATCTCTATGAAAATCAGCTATTCATGTTAAGGAGAACTGAGAACTGTTCCTTACCCATGGCACGCCCCACGAGTTCCTGACCACCCAGAACTCCTCGCCCGTCTTGTCGTCAACGCCCCAGCCGGCCACCGACACGATGTGGTTTATCTGTAGGATGGAGAGAAGTCATGATTATATTAATGTGAATCAGGAAACAATAATGAACATAATTAGTAAAATTAGAAACTGTCTTTTGTTATTTTTTTATCAGCCAATATGGCTAGCCTTGGGGAGGAAATCATGTACCGGTAATTGTAAAATTTAATACTTTAGGGAAAATACATACAGGGGGAATATACTGTGAATATATCAATTTTCACACATTTTGTTCAAGGAAATTAATGCGCTAAAATATGATGGGTGGGAATCATTCAAACAATACAAAGCAAAGCGAACTAGAAAAGAGATGCGCGAAATTATCTGATTATGGCTGTGTATTTGTCAACTTATATGTGGTGGTGGGAAAATTTCAGACTTAATCAAAAGTTATCGAAGACTTTCTACGTCAAATGTGGTCCAGAAACTAAAGATGAAACAAGACAAAGTAATCATGCTATAAGAAACCCTACTGGTTTCTACCGTTATAACTCATATACATTCTACAAGTGTTTCTTAATGGCTACATGTATATTCTGTGAAGTGCAGTAAAACAATATGAGTAACACCTTTAAGTGCGTTATTGTGAATTAATAAGTATATTAGTATCAACACTAGCCCCTTCCCCTTTTCTGTAAAATCTGAAAAGGACAATTTAGTGCCTTGTTTTTCATAATTGTTTTCAATTTGTATTTCATATTTTTTAATATATATTACTATTTTTAACACTTACCCCAATTTCTTTCTCATACTCCTCAAACACACCCCCTCTGTACTTTTCTAGGGTAGGCGTAGCCATGATCCCACAACTACAACATGCAGAACAAGAACACAAAGTATGAAAGGGTGCACACAGAAATTTCTTTTAGTAGTGTGAGAAATAAAACATATATACAAAGGAAAACAGAGATAACCGTGACAGTCCAAAACCAAATAGATCAATATTGACCAGAAGTATATTCTAATAGTCGAACCTCCTGCGTGACGAGGGTACTAAACATGAGTCTTGCAGAAACCCAACCTTCACTCTTCTAGCAGAGGAGTTATCACTATGGCAACCCCTACTCCTAATTATGGTGACCAGACATCTGGCTGGGAGAGTGACAGTACTAATTTGATTATAACTCACTTACTATAAAAGATAGACCCTCAAGATATTGTTTGAAAACACATGAAGTTTTTGAAAACAATATTGAATTAATTGTATCTTGAAGGGTTTTTGAATAATTTAAGATTTTATCTGTCACGGTCCAGTGACCCCCACTACTTTCAATGGGCACATGGGGGTTTGTTTAACCCTTGTTCAGTCAGGCGTGACCAATGTGATGTCACGCCGGTTATTAGAATATCTACAGACTTATTTGTCTTAATCTTTTTTCAAAAGATAACTTATTTATTAGGTGAGTGATTTCCAATGTATTGTCGATTGCTATGGTTTTCTTGGTTATGTGAATACTGGTAGGGGAAAATGCAGATATTTAAAATTGTCTTTATATTCTTTTGCCGCTACTTGGTACTTTTAAAAATTACCAAAATCCTGGTAGTCAAATTTGTCTGATAGAATTAGAGGGATACATATAATAGTAAATCTGAAATCCACCATATACATATTATGTCTATGTTGGTTTTCAGGCTTAACTGGTCAATATTTGACCCAAGTTTAATGGCGTGTACAATGAAAAACAGGTCGATATTGATCCCGAAGGTCGCGGACTGTCATTTTTATCTCCAAAACTATTTTTCAATCGACTTACGAATACAAAGAATTTATATTCGGCATAGACTCCTCCCTGGTATAGTTCAAAGTTGGAGGTCACGTCAATACCACACCTGGAACATGGCAAAGCAAGGCAAAATCTTCATTAAATATACTGTAAATGTGTTTTTTTTAAATTACATTTTGCTTATATTTTCAGCATAACTTTATACTTATTGTATGTATTATTGGTTTGTAATACACATGTTCCATATAACAATAAAATGCAATTCATCAAAAAGAGAAGCACTGGAGAATTATGATACCACAAAATGTCCCCTATCACTGCAAAAAGAGTGCATATTCTTGAGTTGAAACGTGCAACGATTTTTGGATCATTACAATCATTACCCTACAAGAACAGAGATGACTCGACATACTAACGGTATGTAGTGAATTACTTGTAAAGGGGTATTCTGGCAATCATGATAGTGCAAGACCATTCAAGATTAGCAAAAATAGCTAGAAATACTAGAGAGTGCATACAAATGGTATATCATGGAAGAATGATTTCAAACGGAATTCATTAAAAGCGAACAAGTAGTTTTTTTCTTAAAAACTTAGAGTCAAGAACAGTCATCAAGTGAGGCATAGATACTATATTTACATTCTACAGAAAATTATTCTATTGGACATACTGAGATATCCAATTTAAATCTGTCGGATGCATCGCGCAACATCATAAGGGGCCTTCCAAATAAGTACATATTTACTGCAGGGGAGGAGGTTAAGATTCTTTTTTTTAAATGTGTATGTTCCTGTACAAATCCATTATGAACTAAGAGTAGGGTGGTTGGGGGGGGTGTCTGATTATTTTTTTTTTTTTAATCAAATGTGCGTTCGAACTAAATAGAAGCTCCCATACAGAAAAATATACACAAGAACTTGCAATAAGACTTTGCTTAGGTGTATAAGTAGCGACTCACGCAATGGGTCCGTTCTTGTAGATCTCGGCCATCATCTTGTCGCGGCCGTCCACACTGCCATAGTCGCCCACCTTCCACTTCTTGTAGGACTTGATGGCCGAACACGAGTCGGACGGTGTGCACGTACCGCACTCATTCATCATGTCACACTCTGAAAGGGTACAGTCATAATAAGTAAATAATATACTTTAATAGAACACGAGTCGGACGGGGTGCAGGTACCGCACTCGTTCATCATGTCACACTCTGTAAGGGTACATTAGTTTTAAGTAAATAACATATTTTAACAGAACACGAGTCGGACGGGGTGCAGGTACCACACTCGTTCATCATGTCACACTCTGAAAGGGTACAGTCATAATAAATTAATAACATATTTTAACAGAACACGAGTCAGCAGGGTGCAGGTGTCACACTTGTATCATGTCACACTCTGAAAGGGTACATTCATAATAAGTAAATATATATAATTTAACAAAACACGAGTCTGACAGGGTACACATACTGCACTCGTTCATCATGTCACACTCTGAAATAGTAGATCTACGTTCATAATAAGTTAATAACATGTTTAACAGAACATGAGTCAGGGTGCATTTAACGCACTCGTTCATGTTACAGGGGTTTTCCTTATCTATTTTATTTACTGGTCCATTGGGCTAGTGTCCTATTTTTACACTAGCCCGGATCAACATTCCACTTGTCCATGTTAAGATTCTGGTTGCAAACATGATGATTTTCACTGGCCCACTGGGCTAGTTGCTCATGCATTCCACTAGCCCGTGAGGATTTTTACTAGTACCTTGTAGTAGTAAATCTATGTTAAGGAAAATCCCTGAACCTTGTCACGCTCTGAACAGGTTCAATCGTGATAAGATTTATTACGAGAACACAAGTCAGATGGAGTGAAGGTACCAGACTAGTTCGTCATGTCACACTCTGTAAGGGTACATTCATAATAACAATAACATAAACAGCTAATTACCTGGAAAAATTAAATATCTAAAATAATAATAGAAAAACATTCGTTATAGGAATTTAACAATACCAATAGCATTTTCCATTTTTGTGCGTTTCTGTATGGATGAATACAATTTAGTTGTTGTACACAAGCTGCACTCAATCACCACCCTTTTATCACACCCTGAAAACCAAATCAATACCACATTTAACATCCTTCTTTTTGTGGTGGCATGAGCCTTTAGCTTATAAAAAAGACACGAGTCATATGGGTGGATTTACAACACTATTAATCATGTCACTCACTCTCTGAAAAGGCGCATTACTTTCAATTACTATGTTGATGGCAGTCCTTCCACTTTTCACAAACATGGTAGTTTTAAACACGGATTTGAAAAAGGTGTATGTGTCACAATCATTCCTAATGTTACATTCAGAGGAGCGACATTTTACATACATGTAACGTCATCGCAATTAAAAAAACAATATCATTTAAAACGCATAAGTAACAAGGCAATTCAAGACCCTCAGCCCTAAAATTACTAAATTCAAGACCTCTTTCAATGTTTTAAATAGATAATTTTAGAATTATACGAGACTTACCTTGGTAAAAGTTGATGTAAAATTATGATTTTACCGAGGACAACACGTTGTGTTGTGGTGATTATGCGAGAAGTGAAGCGCGCGCGGGAACTGGCAGTATTCATAGTCATATTAAGATAAAAATATACAACATAAATCAAAACACAAGGAGAGACTTAAAGAAAATAAAATTTCTTACAACACAATGGGTAGTGGTGGGCGGGCGCATAATCACCACAACACAACGTGTTGTCCTCGGTAAAATCATAATTTTACATCAACTTTTACCAAGGTAAGTCTCGTATAATTCTAAAATTTTACCTCGTACAAACATGTTCAGTGTTGTCGAGAGTATGCGAGAATTTTATAGCTATATTTTTAACTTAATAAAAAACAGCCAAAAACACACAACTAACATACTGTAAATTTTAATTATTGAACAGCATTTTGCAACAAAACATTTCCAACATCAGTTACATCGTCTTCCAAATTTTTATCATAAAATTTGGCAAAAGACAAAGCAGATTTCCATGAAGCCCTTTTCATGATTAGATTTAAAGGAACTCCAGCTCGTTTAGCTGCTGAAGCCGAAGCTCCTCGAGTGCTATGTGACTTGTATTTATCAGTATTCAAACCAGCTTGAGCCATTACTGATAAAGTCCATCTGGACAAAGTATCCCTAGAAATAGGGTTGTACGGTTGAACATAACTAATCAACAATTTACTATGCGACCTTAAAAACTGAGTCTTCAACAAATAGACTCTGAGCGCTTTAACCACACACAAACGTTTACAAGCCAAAAAAGGCCTTAATACTAGAACATCTAACGGGTCTCCTACCCTATTGTGTTTCAATAAACATTTCATTTTGAAAACAACACGTTCATCAGTCATGGACAAATTATCAATATCCAAATTTACAATAGTTTGACCTCTCTGGGAAGTAACCAAAAGCAAAAGCATAGCAAGCTTCATTGACAAACATTTTAACGATAGGTTTTTATTAAAACCCCAAGATTTGAACAACATAAAGACTTTATTAATGTCCCAAAAATCTGAATACCTTGGTTTTGGAGGACACTTTTCATAAGCCCCTTTTAGTAACCAACAAACTAACGGATGATTACCAAAAGACGATTTCCCAAAACTTGGTAAAATCGTAGACAAGGCTGATCTAGCTACATTCAAACCACCATAACCTAGACCATTATCCGACAAAATTCTCAAAAATCTGCATGCCTGAGGTAAAGTCGGATTAACTATATCAATATTTCTTTCTAAACAAAAAGCAGCCCATTTGTTTAGATAACAAGAATAGATTTTCTTAGTTGATGGCCTCCAAGCCTGCATAATTAATTCTATTGTCTGGTTATCAAAACCTTGTTTCATTAATTGTTTGGCAAAAAACGGAATGCCCCCAAAGGGCAGTTGTTTAGAAAATGTAGATTTTGCGGATTTCCTACAGGTAACAGATTGTTCTGATTCTTCCTGAATCTGAGTTGTCGTAGGTTGAGATTCTTGAGTCTGGCCCACCAGGGCTGAGAAGGCCACCACGGAACTATTAAAATTCCTGAAGCCTTTTCTCGTAGTATCTTGGATATTACCTTGCCCACACAGCTGAAAGGTGGAAAAGCATAAAATGAGAATTGCGACCAATTCAACGTGAATGCATCTATAGCAAAAGCTCCAGGATCTGGATCCCAAGCCACATAATTCTTTAATTTATTGTTCAACCTTGACGCAAACAAGTCCACCTGTGGCGTACCAAAAATAAAACAAACTTTATCAAAAATATTATTGTTTAAAGACCATTCAATATTATCTGAGAATTTTCTTGATCTAAAATCTGCTAGCTCATTGAAGACACCTGGAATGTGAGCAATAGTTAACCAAATGTTATGCTGTTCACACCACAACCAAATATCCTTTGCAATCTTATTACACGGACTTGACCTAACTCCTCCCATATTCTTTACATAAGAAAGAGCAGTCGTATTATCTGTAAATATCTTAACATGTAAACTATCTCGTTTACAAAAAGACTTAAGCGCTAGAAATATAGACTTAATTTCTAACACATTAATTTGAGCATCCATTTCCTTAGGAGTCCAACGTCCACCAGCTGAAAGTTCATCTACATGAGCTCCCCAACCTTCTTGTGAAGCATCTGTATACAGTTCAAAATCAAAATCTGAAAATGTTATATGCTTTTTAGATACATGAACATTTTCTAACCACCAAGCAATGTCTTGTTTCGCCTCTTCTGAAATAGTCATAAAACTATCAAAATCGCCTTTCGAAACTCTCAGAGCTTCAATCTTGTCTGTCTCCAAAGCCTTCATATGAACATGCGCATAATCAAACGCCTGTGAATAGGCCGTCATTAATCCAACTAATCCAGCAACTTCTCTTATTTTTGGATTAGAATTAATTAGTAAATCTTCAGCCGCCCTTTTAAATTTCAAAACTTTGTCATCCGTTAATTTCACAGTCATTTCTTTAGAATCCAAGATGAATCCTAAGAAAGTTAACGAAGTATCAGGGGTGAACACAGACTTCTGTGAATGTACAACAAATCCTAAACTCTCCATAGTGTCACACAAAACTTGTAAAGACATCAAACATTTCTCTGAAGTGTCCGCCACAACAAAAGAATCGTCAATGTACTGAAACATCTCATGACCAAGATCCCGTAAATAGGCAAAGACTGGATTAAGAATCTTGGTAAAGTATCTAGGTGCACAAGCCAAACCATTTGGCATAGTTCTATATTGATATAGCACCCCATTCCATCTAAACCGTAAAAATTTCCGGTAGTCTGGATGAATCAACACAGAATAGTAGGCATCTTTGAGGTCCACCGAACCCATCACACAATCAGAACGAAGCATTTCCTTGGCAGTATGTAGAGAACACATTTTAAAATGTTCGTAAGAAATATGATGATTAACCCAAGTTAAATCTAAAATCATCCTAAACGTACCATCTTTTTTAGGTCGTAGAAAAATATTTGAAATTACTTGGTCCTCTGAGTCTTCAGTTATTTCTAACACCTGTTTATCCAAAAGTTTATTAATTTCATCAGTTGCCGCTACAGTTTCTTCTGAAGAAAGTCTATACGGATGTGGTTCTTTATTTTGAACTGGTATTTGAAGAAAAGGGATCTGTAAACCTCGAACAACTTGCAAGACCCGTGGATCTCTCGTTATCTTAGTCCATGCTAACAGATTATTAGCAATTTGTCCCCCTTTAAAATTCAAACACTTACTTTCAAAGTCACTAACCTCCTCTACTTCGGAAAGGAGTTGTTCTTCTTGCCCTGCTGCTGCTGATTGGGTTGCTGTTGACGCGGCCTTTGTTGTCTGAACCCCATCGGTTGAAACATTGGCTGTTGCTGAGAGTATTGGTACTGATACTGGCTCTGGTATGGCTGATATCCAAACATCTGTGGATTTTGGAAACGATACTGCTGCTGCTGGTAGGGATTTGCCGCTCGAAGCATACCCTGACCAAACTGTTGCGGAGACTTAAACCTCTTGTCCTGGAAGTTCTTGCCTCTCTGCTGACCCTCAGGCTGTTTACGTTTCACCACCTTCTCTCCTATGCGTTTTGACGCCTCCAACTTCTTTGTGGTTGAGAGCAAATCTCCGCCAAAAAGCCAATCTGATGTTGTATCATGGCCTTTTGTAAGCACCTTGACGTAAGTGGGCGCTAAGCAAGGTTTGAGAATTTCCTTCCTTCGTGAAGAAACCCCATTCATCGCGAACGATAACAACTGCATACCATCTATGATATTCTGCACTAAAGGATCCAGTTCTTTATCCGAATCACCTCTTGCTATAGCCAGATCAAACACAGGTGCAAACGCCGACATAGCTGCTACCAAAGCTTTCTGCACAGACTGGAAACTCTGATCCATATTTCTCACTCGTTGTTCAACAAGTTGGAAAACTTCCACATCCAACTTAGGAACTTTCAAGTATTCCACATTTTCCACACGTGGATAAGCCTTCGTTAATTTCTCCATTTCAGAAGAAAACCAAGACTCTTTGATATACTTATCAATCGCCACTGCCACCGGCGTCACCTTGTCTGATTCCTTTACCACCGACAATTGCTTTTTTAACAGCTCTACTCCAACCCCCTTGGAAGTAATAGCCGCAATAGCCTTCTTTTCTGGATTGACTTCTTTAGAAACTTGAACCGTGTCTCCATTACCCGATTCTAGCTCTTCTCCTTCTTCTTCACTAATATCATGATCCAGTCCATGTTGACTGACACCACCATAATTCGACATCTCATCATAATCTGACTGAGTCGGAAACTGAAGAATTTGATTTTGCGGCGGAAACATAGCAAAGCCTTGCGCTTGAGCATGAGCCTCCGACCAAGTAATCGACTCATTATCCTCATAATAATCTTCTTGAGCAAACAAATCTTGTTGTTCCTCCATATTGACAGGCTCTTTGACAGCACGTGTTGCTGTCACCGACTTGACACCTTTGTCACCGGCAGCTTTTGTTCCCGATTTCTTTTTAATCTTAGGAACTTTAGGTGCTTTGTCATCCATATAGAGAATACTCTGAATCACCTCGGATTGTTCTCCCAAAGAAGCAACTGAATTGTTAGTTGTTCTCGGTTTAGGCATATCCTCTCACTGTTACTCCGCCGCAGCCGGTCTGTGAGAAAAACAAACAAAAAATGTTTGTTAAACCAAAGTTTACAACTTCACACGAAGCAAACTTTCAGTAAATAACAACTATATATAAGACCTAACAAAACTTCTTCCTCAGAAAAGTCTTAGTCTTATAATAAAAAGAAAACCAAAACAAATTACTTACCACTGCTGACTGACGTCCTTCCCCTACACGTAAAATCACAGGACTGCCAGTTCCCGCGCGCGCTTCACTTCTCGCATACTCTCGACAACACTGAACGTGTTTGTACGAGGTAAAATTTGTTGTATACATGAAATGTCTGAGTTCAGTAAGATTTAATTATAAGCGTTATGCTAAAGTAACCAGAATACTGTGAAATCACATATTTTCGAAAATCTTTATTAATCATTAAGGGGCATTGTAGACCTATGATACTAAGATGCAATTTGTGGTTATCAATATATCCATAATACCTTAATTCAAAACTACCGTTATATTTTGGCGCATTTATGGCGATTATTGGAACTTACAAAACTATGTACGACACGAAAATTGATAAGTTCACAGTATTGATACTTATGTTTGATAATAATAACGATAATAACTTTATATCTAATACTAAAGAAAATAACTTTATATTCAATATCAAGTTAAAAAGAAGAGATGTCTTACGTTGGTCCTTGGCCTGGTAGTTGTTGCAGGTTTCGTCAGGTATCCCGCTCTTGTGCGCGTACTGGTACACCCCGAGCGCACCGCCACCTTCGCAGGACCCCGCGTTACCGCAGTCGATGACGTTCTGTACCGACAGGTAGGCGGAGGGCCAGGCACCTTTACGCTTAATGTTAATACGGTCTGCCATTGCACTGGTGGATCCCATCGCCCAACATGATCCACAGTCTAGAAATAAAAGCATAAATTTGGTTTTGATAAAAAGTATATATCTATGCTATGCTAAATCCCACAAGTACTTTTGGTGGACCCATAGACAAACATAACTTATGTATCTCTATGGTGGACCGTTGTTTTTTTCGGAGGTAGAGATGCCACCCAAGTTGGAAAAGTAAGAATAGCTTTACTACTTTTCATTTCTAATTTTAGAAGCTCTTAAGAGTAAACTGATATTTCCAACCTCAAATTTGTAATTAGATGGCTTAAAACTAAAACAAGGATACCAACTCTAATATGGATGTGATAGCAACGCTTGAAAAAAAGTAATCCTACAAAATTAGGAGAAATTACATCACTGTGTATGAGAATAAAAATGAGACGAAAAAAGACAAGAGTAGGGGATCCCCGACACTTAACATGGATTAGTGTGTGAGATCGCAACAAGTAATTTTTTTTGCAGATTACTGCAACCCTAACAAATCAGTCCTTATCAAGTGGTATCTCTCCATAACAGACAAACAAGTACTTATTATCATATCATCAGTCTGATCATCTCATCAAAGATAAGAGGCACTTAGGCATGTGGCCTTATCTTCATAAAGTCTATAATTCTCACAAGGTGTTTCATCAGATTATCTTATTGACTTTATCTTATTGATTACATGAGTATGGTTTCTGCATTTACATACATTGAGAAAATCTTATCTGAGAACACCCCCAAGTTAGTACGCCCATCGAATGATAACTTTTATCTACATATCTAGAGTATTGTTTTACTCACAATCTTTGGCTATCATTCCTATCAAAAGGCGACTAAACCTTTCCCAATAACTTGATTAAGGATAAACCATAAGTATAACACGGGGGCAATACAATAAACGGTAATGATATTTGTATAATGTCTCACGAGAAACGTTTAAATATGTTTAAATGTCAAAGACTTTGATGAATAATTATCAGAATATCACTGTATATATCTAAGGGCAATCCATACACTGCAGCATTGAACTTCTTAAAAACACAGATATAAAGTACACCAAAGTGTGGTTCTCTATATCTATGGTAAAAATCAAGATGTAAATCTAGTAGTTGCACTATTCTTTGCAAGCACAACAACAAGGACACAGGTTGAGGTATGGAAGAAAAATATCGGTTACAAAACCGAAAAAACCCGGGTTATTCGTCGTTTTTTTCTATATATGAAAGGAATGCTTGAATGATGAGATATGAGGATATGAATACGAATTATCGAGCGAATTATCGATTGATTTTAAACAAGATGCACATGCCAGCGCGAGTGGAGTAAAGCCGCCCGCCATTTTCCTCTATTATCGTTCACCTGCACGCGGAAAACACTAACCTTTTCTTCGATGCCGATCGTAAATATCGACCTAATTCTTCACAATATATCGACCCAGACCAGCTCCTGATATTAGTAATCCATAGTATATACTCCATTTTGCTTGACGATGCCGATTTAAGGAGTAAGAGGCTATCACTCGCGGAGAATGCCCACACGTGTCCTGACCGGAGCGCGCCATCTTTGGCGTCTGATGCAAGAGGCCTGTGGTTTGACAATGTCAATGCGCTAGATGCGCTTCGGCCGGAAGGAATTGCGCATGATATATAGTCCGCAAAGAAATGCGATTTTCTGGGTTTATATCGATATCTAGCTTCCCAACACATCGGCATCATCAATAAAAGATCGACATGAACCTCTTTAGCGACTTAAGTCGACTGAAATGCGCAGGAAATAGACGAAATAGGCGAGCATTCCCGGCTGACTTTCCGGTCAGAGACTGGGGGCCGCCATCTTCGCCGTCATCACCCTACTTAACATATTCAACTGGCTCTAACACTACACTGCAATCCGGGACGCTAGGCTTTTCAATGCTGAGGCGTCGATCGATGTCATACAGTTTGACCGCTACACTCTCCGACCCCATCTTGGCTAATGCTTTTTCAATGGTCAATTTCTGGTATAGACTTCTCATAGAGCTATCATTGAGACCGGAAGCAGGTCCAAATTTGCGATCTTGTCGCCGCTGGTTCTGATATGATTCAATGGCGTTTCCCGCCTTTTTGACCAAGTCAGTATACCCGGGCGAGATTCGATTTGATCGATCATATTTCGAAGATGACTTGATAATACAGCGAGCCCGGGTAAAAAGGTTTCCTCAAGATTGAAGAGCGAAATTTTAAAGGTACAGAAATATAAATACTTGTTCATAGAAATTCAGAAACTCACATTGTGGTATGTGCTGGTTGCGTGTGGTACTGGCATAGTTGATGCCGCTGATGTTGCGCCAGTCCCAAGCCTTGGGTAAATCAGTCGCCTTCAGATACTCATGAGGACGGGGATACGTTCTGTTAAAAAAGAAAGAAAAGAAAGAAAATTATTGAAAAACTTACAAGTGCGGGCGTACATTCTTCTTTACAAAACTAATCTATACAACTATATACGTGTTTTATTCTTTGTTTGTGACTTTTGTGAGGGAAGAGCAGAAAACATATACCGTAAAACACATTATTCAAGCTTGCCTTGAATAAAAGTTTGTCCCAGACATATAAGTCGTTGAGGCCACAACTCAGGGTTGCAGCCTAAATAAAGGTTATATCCAACCTTTAACGCTATGTGACTTCTTAAAAAAAGCTAGGAAAATTGGCCTAAAAAAACAGGTTGTCAGGTTGTTGGTTAAAATAGGATGCAGCTTGAATGTGTGGTTTTATGATAATCAAATACGATACGGACATATAATAGATGCGTCATGCGGGTTTGTATAACATTGTAAACAAGCTGCAATTACAATGGGGTTTAAATGGTTTAATTGATGGAAATGTAACAATATAATGCAGACTACATCAGATATGAAATTGAAGGCCCCGGCATGTGACTTGAGAACAATAAAATGGACAATGGTGCATTTATGTGTTTTATATACATGATTGTGTCTGACTTTTTCACCTCGCCACGTCTCACAATGATTGTGATTACTACCGTAAAACCCCTAATTTAAGCCGCGGCTTAAATAAGGATTAGTTTATAAAATAAGAGCTAATTGGTCCTCCACTTTAAGGGTGCGGCTTAAATTAGGGGTTTACATAAGCTTGAATGCAATGGCATACATGAAAAATATCATGAAAAAATGGTTCATAGATAAACCCAAAAGTTGGGGTGCGGCTTAAATTAGGGTGCGGCTTAAATTAGGGGTTTTACGGTATTTCTAAAACATATGAGAATATCTGTGTACGAAAAATGCAGCATTCCTTTTTTTCTTTTCATGAACACTGTCAAGTGCCATACCAATTACCTCTCCAAGATGGTCATGGTGCTAAGACCTATTTAGGAAATATAATGATTTAACATGGTTGCCACGAACTAGAGACTTTTCCATGACAAATTCTGTTTTTCCCTGACTAAGAGATGAGAAAATCCTTTCATCATACAGTAATGAACCGACCCTAGAACAGTCTTTTACTCCCATCTAGGCTACCTTAATTTTTTCTTGGCAACTCCTGTAGTGATGATGCTGGATCACAGCAACACACCTGGAAATTACAACATGCCTGTCAAGGGGCCACCATTATATAATAGGTTTTGCCAAACCAGGTTTCAACATTGTGATTTGAATTTGGGGCTATGACATATTTGGATATTCCATTTTTCCCTGACTAGGGTCAATTTTCCCTGACATCTTATAAAATTTCAGTTTTATGCTTTTCCGTGCCTTTTTAGGTCACTTCTCTTGGATTTTGAAAAAAAAAAATCATAAAAAAAAGTTAGAGTAGGGCCAAAAATTTAGGGTAGGTCGGGTTACCTGAACACAATAATTTTTTTGTTATTAGCCTCATTGAACGGTCCACAACTTAGGCCTACCAAAAGCTGAGTGTCCAGATGCCACGTACATTGAGCTTTCTCTTCATCACAAGACGGGATCAATCACGGTAGACAGGGAGAACAATAGAACTAGGCCATGAATATAACATGTATTCTGCCACTTGAGCGGAACATCTCCACATATTCTCATTGCATAGAGACCCACCGCTCTAGCATTGAGGCCGTGATGCCGCACCTGTTGTTACACTTTTGCATGTAACTTTTTAAATAACTATCAAAATATTTTACAGTGGAAACAGTATTGAGAATCCTCAGAACATGGTTCCCACAGATATTTGTGATATTTTTCAAATACGTTTTTCTAGACTTCTTCATGGCCTTCACTTTGACATTTTGCCAACAAGTTGTTCAAGTTATTAACTGGTGCTTCAGTGTTTTAACTCTACTTTGTGGTAGATCTCAGGGGCGGATCGGGGGGGGGGGGGGGGGGGGGTTCAGTAGGTCTTGACCTGAGTCCTCCCCCTCCCTCCCTTTTCTTTGAGACTTATACTTGAGAAAAACAGGTTGCATGTACGTGTGCAAATGTGCAACGTTTTAATAGGTTTAAGTATATAGATGTATGCCGACCCCCCACTTCTTTTTTTTCTTTTTTCTTTCTTTTTTTTTGAAATCCCATATTTACCCCTAATGATCTAGCAGTACTGCCAGTAGATCTATTTTGAGGAAATCGACAGGAAAAAATAAAGAATTCCTGATTTTTCTGAAATAACATTTTTCGCTTTTTTTTTAAAATCAATAACCACCGGCATACTCATAGACAAGTTTTCGAGAGAAACAAGTAAAATTCAGGGGCGGATCCAGGGGGGGGGGGGGGAGGGGTGTCCTGGGGGTCCTGACCCCCCCTCTTTTGGTGGTCCCCTAAACTAGAAAAAGATGGGAAAATGACATGATTGCATGCACGATTGCACGCAGTTTAAGTAGATCTACTTAGCCTTTATGCTGACCCTCCCCTCCCCTTTCGAAATTCCTGTATCCGCTCCTGAAATTCCATATATTTTTTTTTAGAAATTTATAGTCTACCATCCTTGCAGTCACTTTCCATTTACCTCTTCCAGATTTTAGATCTCTGTAACTTATTGTAGATCATTAATCATTAATGTCAGTATGTTTTCCCCTTAATACCAACAGAATGACTGAGTGAAAGTGAAACATTCAAACTTGTGAAAGTGACAGCGGGACATTTAAACTCATAAAACTGACTGAAGCCTGAACAGGCTGAAGGCTAGAAAATAAGAAAGTCTAGATATATACCATATGGAAACCCCACTCACTTGACACCGGTGATGTTCCTGTCGAACGACCTGTCGTAGCATCCTTTCGCCCTGAACAGTCTATTTTCGTCAAACCTGGCATGAGCAGCAACAAAACACACCACAAAGCAGCCTACAAAACACAACACATCCGTGTACCGCGCCATTTTGTCCACCTTCTGACGTACGACGTCCAGTCACATGATTCTTATACAAGATCTCACTCTCCGAGCAGAGTCGGAAGCGCTCTCCTATATAACCATACGGGTTGTACCAAAGATCCGCCTGGAGAGCGACGGACCGATCCCTGGGGCGGTTTCGCGCCACTGCCCGTCGCAACGCTCTGAATGCTGGACAGCGTTGGTGGATATTTATGAGGAAGTCATGAAAGAGCTGGCTGTTTAATCGTTCAAGCATTACCTTATAACCAAGGAGCAGCATAGATTATTTCCATTGGTTGGATATGGCAGAGAATTGTTGCTAACGTAGTAAAAGCAATATTTTTGGTAAAAGCTGAATATACTGTAGGCCTATAGCTATCATTATACATTCAAGCACCATGACTTGCAGCATAGTTAATTTTCCACTCATCTGGGAAAATCGACATTTCAGCGATAAGATTGTAGAAAATCATTATTATGTGAACGATCCTAGACAGATATAATAGGCAAAGTACCCAGACACTTTGTCGAGATAGAAGGCCGTTTTACTTTTAGTTAAAAATGAAAAGTTTGCTCAGAAGTTGGATCATACCATGATAAAAGTAGAAATTACAGATAAGAACAGTTGAGGAAGATGAACGAGCATTAAGCGAAAAATAGGTAGTAAGTTGTGTCTGTTAAAGTATATTTCTTTCTGTCATATTTGTAAAGTGTAATGTATAGTTTTCTTGTGATTTAATATTTATATTATAAAAGTGAAGGATCTAATTCTCACATTAACCCCTTCGCTGCCTTGTCCGACCAAAGAAAGCGAATCTAGAATAACTGTATTTTAAAAAAGGATATGATAGTAGCCATGTGATGTTGCGAAAATGAAAGCACATTTGTAGTTTCACCTTCCTTGTCACAGGTTATGACTTCTCTGGGCCGTGGCAAGTGTTAGTTCTATGGTTACACCAAAAATATCATAGCTACACATTGCATCTCTTATTTTGGAGGCTCGTTGGTTACACTGAGACTGGCGGGAGACCAGGCACTGTATTGTTTGAAACGGTTTCAGTATAATAAATATAGATCCAAACTTGTTTAAGAAAAAAAAGTGCCCCCCACCCCGAATATTCCCATACATATTCAAATGATAAGACACAGTTTCTGATCAAATGTAAATATCAATTTAATGCCCATCTAGCTCAATTGATGAAAAAGCTACGTTTGACTCCTAAGACTTCAAGTAAAAATTGTAAGCGAGTTTTATGCCATTCTCATCTCTGAAACAAGGACACAGGTGGAATTATAGAAGAAAAATATCGGTTAGGAAACTGAAAGAGCTCCGGCTTATTCGTCTTCTTTTTCTATATATGAAAGTAATTGTTGATGAAATACGGGGATGAGAATACGAATTATCGATCAAACTAAACAAAAAGATGCACACGCGAGCCCGCCGCCATTCTCTTCTATTATCGTTCACCTACACGCAGAGTTAACTAACCTTCTCTTCGATGCCTATCGAATATATCAACATAATTCTTCATGATATATAAACCCAGACCAGCTCAGAATAGTAATAATCCATGGTATATACTCCATAAGGCTTGACGATGCCGATTTAAGGCGTAAAAGGCGATTACTCACGGAGAACAGCTACACGTGTCCTTACCGGGTCGCACCATTTTGGCCTCTGATGCAAGGCCCTGTGGTTTGACAGTGTGAGTACGCGAGTCGCGCTTCGTCCTGGAAGGGAATACGCATGAAACATAGTCCAGACAAAAATGCGATTTTCTGGGTTTATATTGATTCTTAGCTTCCCAAAACATCGGCATCATCAATAAAAGATCGACATGAACCTCTATAGCACGTTAAGTCGACTGAAACGCACGCGAAATAGGCGAGCATTCCTGGCTGACTTTCCGATTGGAGACCGGGGCCCGCCTTGCTCGCCTTCTTCATGCTCATTAACATAATTTATTCCATACTACACGGCAATCTGAGCGCTACAGGCCTTTGAATGCTGACTGAGATGTCGATGACATACAGGTTGGCCGGTGTCATTCTCCATCCCGATCTCTGCTAATGCTTTGTCAATGGTCAATTTCTGGTATAGACATTACATAGGGAATGTACTGCCTACCGGAAGCAGGTCTAAATTTGCGATCTTGTCGCCGCTGGTGACGGTTTCATTCAATGGCATTTCCCGCCTAAATGACCAACACAACACTCCTGGCTTGACCGGAGACGACGGCCCCGACAGCGAGGCCGGAGAACAAGATCAGGTTACCTGGTAGCTGAAAGAACACAATCAAGAGGAACTTCAGTTTTCATTGGAATTGTAACGTTTAATTTATAAACATTCATCTTCAATAATGGAAACAGCGAAGCATTCACAGTCATTCAAGTTAAAGCACCTCTTAAAATATCATGATTAATACATGTAGTTTGTCGATTTCTGTTATTGAAAATTCAATAAATAAGAACGTTAATCACAAGTCAATCAGTGAATATTTACACTCTCGGCTACCATATCACCACCGATGAAAATCTGTACCCAACAAAATAGGATTTCCTGTAAATGGCAAACAGATTAGTTTATCTATTTTCAACGCCAAAACTATAAGTGAATGCCTAGTATACGGCGCTCTTGTGGATAAACATACTTTCAAATATTCCATGTTTCAGCTTCCATATGTCCTTTTGTGTTGCGTGCCCTTTTAAAGCGATAGACAATACCTAAAAAGCTGGAATAAAGTGTATATTTGGAATAGTTACTCCAACTCATATCCTCTCCCAAACGTGCAAATGCATGGTATAGTTACCTGAAGGTATTGAGATTAAGTTTTGCCGTAATGATAAGTTTTGCCATAATGATTTTTTACAGAATACCACAAATCCCCAATCTATGCCGCAACCTATTTCAAGCAGCATCCTCACTTTTAAGTTCTTCTAAGGGCATTATTTCAGAATTTTTCTCAGAAATCACATAGTTTTAAAGGACGGGTAAAACCCTTTTTAAGTCTGCGCCTCAAAACATTAGGCCTTATTGGCTCTCCTTTCTGAAGTGAACCCTTAAATAGGCTCTGGTTAAATTAGGGGATTCATGGTACTTCTATCTAAAACTGCTTTTGAGCTAAATTGATTATAACATAGGGAAATATGCACGTGTCTGTACAAGAACAGTTCTTCAGATTTGTACAGATACGTGCATATAGTTACTATAGCAGATACCCTTTTATATAGTTCATATACAACAGTGTATGGCACAATGTATTGAGAAATTCTGAAACTATTTCGGGGTGAATGTATCATATCTGCTGCTGTTGATACACATAAATATATGCATGTATTTACATGTATTATGACGTGTTGCGAGATGCACCTCACCTTGAGAATTTTCTGAACATTGTTATTAATATTAAGAATATAATGATCAAATGTGGAAGTCAAATATAGATCATCTTATCTTTGGAAAATAACATGAATTGCAAAGTTAAATGTTCACGATTTGCGTAAATGAGGTAAACGCAATCATATTCCCATTATACTACAAAATTTGTGTAATTTGTAAAAATGTACAACTCTTAGTCCATGAGATTGCTTTTAGCTTCCCTCTAAGCTGTATCGGGAACTTTGTTCTTGAAATGTCGTAAGCGGTGAGTGCGCGTGTTCTGTCGCGTATGGAATGACCGGCCACAAATGTCGCATGGGAACGGTCGGTCATCGTTGTGAAACATCAAGTGCTGTTTTAGTCCGGCCCAATCTTTAAACGCTTTCGGGCACTTAGTACACGCATAAGTCCTCTCCTCACTATGTCTCTTTCTGTGAGCAGCACAACAACTGGCAGTGGTAAATTTCTTCCCACAAATATCACAAGTGTAGTTTTTCTCTCCTGTATGTGTTTCCTTATGGACTCTAAGTTGATAGCGATATACAGTGGCGTAACCGCAAAGGTCGCACAAGTGCTTTTTCTCTGTCGGGGGAGGATATTTTTTCCGGTTTTTATTTTTCTTCTTTTTCAGCTTCGGTTCCTCCGGAGCAGGTTCCACAGCGGGTTCGTTTAAGTGACTTTCCATTTTGTGTTCGTCAAGTTCTGTCAGAGTCGGGAATAGATAGTCACAGAAATCACACAGCCAGTAGTTTGGAAAGTGTTCTCTTTTCATGTGCATTTTCTTCAAGTCCAGCCTGTCGTATTTTTTGGGGCAAACATCACATCTGTAGTAGGAGGGTTTGCAGAGAAACCTGTCTTCATACGTGTTGGGTTTCTGTATGGCTCTATCTACTAGATTCTTTGTCTTTTGTGCGTCATTTTCTTCTTGCGTTTTTTCATGTTTGCTTTTGGTATATTTCTCCGTATTTTCCGATGTATTTGTATCGGCCATCAACTGCGCCACACTGCTAACGATCAACACTTTCTTCTGACTTCCCTGACTATGCAAATTTTCAGATCCAGAGCGCATTCCGACCTCCTTAGCATTTTGATCGCTCCGAACTTTCTCAACATCTTTCCTGGAACTTTTCAACGTTGGGGCCGAATTTTCGACACGTAACACATACCGATTTTGATTTTGTTTCGATTTTGAAGCGATCCCCTTATTTGCTATACTCTGTTCATATGCACTGTTCAAATGGGGCAAATCTTCAGTAACTTGCTCGTATGTACTATTCGTCAGAGGAAAGTTCCCAGTTATATGTTCGTATGTACTGTTTATGTGGGGGAAGTTGCCAGTGAACCAAGGCTGACCAGGCTTATGATCTGACCCGTCTATGGAAAGTCTTCTTCCCGATTCAGGACTGGTGACACTTCTAAAGTTTGGAGAACTTTTCTCGTCCTCAACTTGTTCATCAGAATGCTCACTTCCCAAATCAGTTTCCTTCATGTCCCCACTTTGACATGATACCTCGAATTTCTTGTTATTTCCCCCAGAAACCTCTCTATTATTTTGCAAATTCTTATTTACAGCTTGTACGTGGGTTTTCTCAGGATTATTTAAGCTAGGAGGGTTGCCACTGGTTTGTGTGTTTAATGTCAGTTTTGGACGTATGGGAACAAATCTGAGATTTTGCATGTACTGTTTTTGTTGAGTTTTCAACTGGTTGGAGGAACCGAAGGATAAGAGAAGAACCTTATTGCCCTGCGCACTGTTTCCCAAGTTTGCACTTGTTGCCGCACTCCCACTCGTTGCAATGTTTCCACTTGTTATGCTAACATTTGCCTTTGTTGTTATGTGTCCACTTTGCACCACATTTCCACTTGTAATGTGTCCACTTTGCACCACATTTCCACTTGAAATGTTCCCTCTTTGCAACACATTTCCACTTGTAGTATTTGCACTTTGCACCACGCTCCCCCCTGTTGCAATGTTTGCACTTTGCACCATATTTCCATTCGTTATCACATTTCCACTTATTGTAGTGTTTCCACTTTGCACCACATTTCCATCTGTCAACATTTTGCCACTCGGTACTGTGATTCCACTTTTTGAAGTTTCTATTTTGGTAGGTTTTGAAGATGCCTCTTTTCCTACGTTTCCAACAGTTTTCGGTTTTGAAATCAAACTTATCATACGTTTCCCAGGTGCCAATGGTTTCTGACTTTGAATGGCATTAATGGGGTAAACTACAATTTTCTTTCCTGTGGCGCTACCTTTATTTTCAGTGGAGGGAGAATTTGCTCCCGTTACTAACATCAGATTTTTGCCCATTGTGAGCGTTTTCTCCTGGAATTTTACAACATTTTGTAGAACTGATTTTCTAGAGGCTTGTGACATGTTAGTTAAATTACCATCTTTAGTAGAGGAAAGTTGCTGGCTATTTTGTGAAATGGTCCCTTTAAGCTGAAGTGTTTTCCCTAACAACTCAGGCGGATAAACATGTTTTCCCTCCTCACAGGGAATTTTATTTTGTCCCTGCGAATCACCAGTAACTTGGTGGATCAAAATACTCTTCATTTTCACCGGTTTCGCCCCCGCTGCCACAAAGTGCCCCTGTAGGTGTTCTGTGTAGACCTTCCGATCGGAGAACAACTTACTGCATATCTCACACTCATACGGGCCCGGGGACGAAGCCCGCTTTTCTTCGGGGGCGTCAGGGGTCTTACTATGGGCCATCAGGAGGTGGTTCTGGAGCTGACTCACATCTCGGTAACCGCGGACACACGCAGAACAGCGAGAGAAGCTGTCCTCTGTCGGGTACACCGGGACAGCGCTCGGATCCCGGCCGCCAAGAATGTCTGTGATATCGGAGTGGGCACTCCCACATGCTTCAGCTGTAATTAAGAGGGAATTTAGAATTGAATTAATGCAAAAGAAGACAAAAATATGATCTTGACCCATATCAATAGTCATTCCCTTTTTCTCCCTTTAGAACAAAGGGCTAAAACACAAAAACCTGAGAAATTCTTTGAGGTTTTTCTGACTACCGTATTTCCCTAACTGCATTGGACTTTTGATATATATATATATATATAGACTATGATGTTTTTGTTTTTTTTAGAAATAAAAGAATATTAATCAAAACATTTGACAGCTTGGTTTTTCAATACTTTACACGGATATGTATTATATCTATTCTAAAAATACTTTCCCAGCCCTTCCTCAAAAAGGTGTGTAACAGAGAAATGCCTAGAATTACAAAAAACAAAAAAGAAATAAAAAACAACAACAAATTAAACAGCGCCTCACCTAACTCCCCCTCGGACACCTCGCTCCAGTGGTCATCTTCCTCTTCCTCCTTGTCCTCCTGTTCAGGGACCATCATAGTCAGCTGGCCCCCGTCTGGAGCGGGGATCGTAATCCTCTTAACCCCGGGGTTGGAAGTGTACACTTCTGCATCTGAATGGGAAGATGATGATTGTTGGTGTTAAAGGACTACTACAATCATACCTTAGTCATCTCAGAATTGAGGAACAGTTGTTTTTTTTTGTCTGTTATGATTTATGGTCGAATCTATTTGTACTCTTCTAAAAGTTGCATAAAGCCAACTTTATTAAAAATATTTTTTCAACTAAAGAAAAAAAAAGAAAGAAAGAATATTATGATTTCCTGTAGTTGAAGTATGCGTTATATTGGAGGAAAAATTAAATGTAAACCAACAAAATTATGCAGAGATTAGATTTTATGTGTAGGCGAACTAACTGACCAAGTGACCATGCGCACTCAAGTTATCTCTATCATGTGTAAAAAACTCCAAAATGTAACATAAATTCCTTCTCTTTATTAGAGATTAGCCTGTCAAAAACAGATACGACTGACATGGATCTCCAAATTTTGTAAATATTCTATCAATGCACCTTTTGGTTCTGTGTTTCTGTTTTTCTTGGCCCTGGGGCGTAGGCACTTTTCTCGACCATCATCCCATCCTGACACATGGGTTCTTTGCTCCTCTCTGGAATTGGCCTTCTCTGCAACAGCGGCAGTCTCGGTTTCTTCTAGGGGTAAAAAGAGGAAAATTATAATCAATATGAATTATTTCAAGTATTTCAAGTAACTGTAAATTTCACAATATAACATGTTATTCTGAAATATTAAATTATATATAACCTGTCGTCTGTATAGAATCTATATGCCGTATGCGGGTCTAAAAATAGAGCATCGCACGGCGAAATTTCGCGGAAATCGCGATCGGAGGTTGGGTGGACGTTTAACATAGGATCCTATGGAGGAAAACATGTTATTTCGCTCTAACTTTTTAGATATCGCTCCAATCTTAATACAGTAAATGTGAAAAAGTTTGGAATTGATCCCAGGAATGCGATACAAGCCTTGACATTTTCGCGTTTCGTCAATTTTTCGCACAATCGCGAAAATTCGCGTTTTCCCCATAGGCCCCAATGCTAAGTAGCCAACATACAGAGCCAAAAATTTCGTCGCGCGATGTCGGAAATGGCGAGTATACCGCCAACCCGTTTAATCAGTATACAAGATGACTGAGTGAGGTAATTTACATCGAGGATAAGTTGAATGGAAGAGGGGGGTGGGGGTGGGACCAACATTGTTTTTAAATGTGAGTAGTATATTAACAGAAACTTTGCATTTGGAAAAGTCAGAGAAACACAAAGGGTGTTGGGAAAAAAGGCAAGAAATAAAAGACATGATGGTTCTTCTAAAATGTAACCTGTGTAGATCTATAGAATCTAGACACAAAAAAAAAACGACAGTGAATGAGTAAGTAGATCTAATTTGCATCTAGCTACAGCTGCCTACTAAGACTTAGCGAAAAAAAATGTGAGTAGTATATTAACCGGGGCATTGCATCTGGCAAAGTAATATGAAGTATGAGAAAGGTATCAGAATACATCTGGTTTGGATATGAGGCCTGTAAAAAATTGTTGTGTTCAGGTAACCTGACCTAACCTACATTGTTGGCCCTACCCTACATTTTTTTCAGAAATTTGTTTATCAAATTTTTGTTAAAATACAAAAGAATTGACTGAATGAACATAGAACAGCATGATGGGTCTAGACCCCTAAATTCGACACGGCGACATGGCCCTTTTTTCCCCTAGTGACATGCGACAGGGGCAATTCTTAAATTCGACACAGCGACAGAGCCATTTCTTAAATTCGACACGCGACATAGCTTATACGACGCAAGCGGGTTGAACTCTCCTGTCCGGGAGGGGGTGCTATTCTCCTCCGCGCGTCAATGACGTGACGTCTTATGCGAGTGAGCCAGACAGAATCCATTACCAACTTCCGGTGCCTCCCGAACAGGAGAGTTGAACCCGCTTACGGCGTATAGTGACATGCGACAGAGCCATTTCTTAAATTCGACATGCGACATAGCTTATAGTGACATGCGACAGGGGCATTTCCTAAATTCGACACGGCGACAGAGCCATTTCTTAAATTCGACACGCGACATCAGACCACCTCATCCAGAGCCCCAGCATGATATTATAAGTGCTCGGCACATGTAGATTTCACATACTATGAATTGTTTAAGACTAAATTAGAGACTGAGAATTTTTCTAGTAGATCTATTTTTTTCTATTTTCAGGACCGCTCTCAGTAAAAAACAAAACAAAAATAAGTTAACAATTAAATCGACCTATAGGCCCTACCTACCCTACTTTTTCGATCCAGATGTTACCTGAACACATGTCAACTATTTTCTTTTTTGGCCTAAGCTGTTCCAGATTAGCTGATATGTTATTAGCTCTTTCCCAAGCTGCTGCTTCATTTCTAATTAGACCTAATGATGATAGATTCAAATTCAAATTGCAAATCAAGTCTTTCAATGAAGGAATGATTTAATTTTAAAACACATTTTTTCATCATTGTTGTAAACTTGATCTGGAAGACCAGGGGGGTCAGGGGCGGATCCGGGGGGGGGGGGGGGCGGATCCGGGCCTTGCCCCCCCCCCCCCCCGTTAGTGTTAAAACTTAAATCATGTTTGTTGGGGGGGGGGGGGGCAGAAATAATAATAATAAAAAAAGAGCTACAGAGTAATTTGTATTTAAATTGAAAACATGTTAAATCAAAATGAAATTTTCCTTACTTTGCTTACTTCTTTTCTTGAACAACTCAGCCACTAGATGGGCATCCCCATTGAGGAACAGCTCAGGGTCAGGATGGGAAATGGATGGTCTTCCATCCAGAAAATGTAGAGAACAAACTCCAGCCTGCTTTCCTGGCTGCCAGGGTTGTCCAGCTTTGCAGTTTTTGCCTCTCCCTCCAACTCTTCCTGCTCGTATCTTCTTTATCCATCGTTTCCTAGCTTCACCATATCGTATTTGTGCAGGGATGTTGTGAAAGCTCAAATGTTGGTCTTTTGCAGAGTTACTGTGACAGCCTTTTACACAGCAGTGCCTCCCCATGGCTACACTTTCTGCATCGTCGGAGAGTTTTTGGTAAAACAATGGACAATTTACCTTTTGTTTTCAGAATCTGTGTAATCTACTGACTCTTCATCTACCTTTCTGGAGTTTGTCAGTTCGTATATGTGGGTAAATTCCGTGAAAATGGTACACTCTTGACGTCTGTCTTCTTGTATTTTTCTTCTAAACCCTCCTTTTCCGGCTGCGCCAACTGTGTGCGCAGTAAAATCGTAAACACCCATTCGGTATTGGAACGCCGCGCTTTGACGCTAGATGGCGCCACTACATTTCGCGCCACGGACATCTCACGTATTGAAGGATTGGAACCCAACTGCCCTTAGATTTGCAGCTATCTATAGCTGTTGCCTGTAGGTAGACATTAATTCAGAAATGCTAGACTATTGTAAATTCAATGAGTAAACTTATTACATTCCCAGAAATCTAAGTAGGTTATTCTAATGAACATTAAATTTCTTTGGCCTGGGGGAAAAGTAGTCAACTGTATTCAGTGTACTGTATGGCAAATCCATCCAACTCTAGATAAAACGATCTGGAAGTGTTAATTAAAAAAAATAAAATGACATTTCAACCTTTCATTAGAGCAGCCTGGCCCTCCCCAAATAGGAACTATACTGGTTTGAAACAATTTTCCAATCTTTTATTTCTGTTGAATTTAATGAAATATTAGAATGAGAATGGGAAGTGAAAAAAATGGCAGGTGCTTCGTGGAATACCAAATTTAATAACTGACAATGTAAAACAGTATTTCAGATACAATATTGGTCATGTTTATTAGAATTTACAATATCTTTTGCCGAGTACAAAGAACATGTTCACAACCAGTGCAATAATGCTGGTAAAATACAGCACATGAAAAGACTACAAATCTAACAATATCTATAAAAGTCTGCATCATCTGTTTTCACTGAATGATTGGCCAAAGCTATGAATATATTATTTTGTGACAATGTCCATGAATGACTCAAATCTTGAATAAGTTCAAAATCTTGACTTAGTTTGGTGATTGGAGATGTTCTATTCTTAATTATCATAAGACAAACAATCTAGAAAGTTTCACCTGTAAACATCAACATAATAGTATATTTTACAATAATGACGTTGGGAGATTATACATAGAGATCATGTGAAAGTTGAATTAAACCTTTACAACCAATACAATTCTTTACAATGAGTATCCGTTAATAATTACATAATAAAATGTACTATCGTATCATACATGATAATCTATGAAAACCTAAAGTTTTAAATTTGCATTCACACTGAAGGAGTTTGTCTACTGGCCGAATGCAGTGGTGACTAAATAATAATTTCAAATGCAACGCTCTCCGTGATGGTAGTGAAATATTTTCGGTTATTTTCAAAAGCTGAAAATCAGCGAGACTAGAAAACAATCCTGATGAAACATCAACCGGACTAGAGTCAGACTAGCGAACCAGAAAGAATGAAGATTCGGAATCTATTATCTAAATATTTGTCTATATCAATCAGAAGATATTTGTAGAATAATCCAATAATGTCCAATACGTTGTTGACATTCTAAAAAGGGACTATATAGATATAATTAGACTACCAATGGCACATGATTGAAAAGGCACAGTTCTCACAAATACAATTAATTGCACGTCACATGCACAACCAACATCACAACTGCTTCGACAGCAATTGAGCTCGACAAATTCACTCCATATACAGAACAACTGGGACTATCCATGACAGAAACAATTCTAAATGTAGTAGTGCAAACCTAAAGATCTAGTTGATGGAAGTACAAATAAATCAGTGCACAAGCTTTAGGTGCAAATTAGCCAAAAAATTGGAACAAGTCTAAGCTAGCATAATTAGCAAAACCAAGTTACAAAAAAATACGCCAGATACGTTGGGATTGTCTTTACCTTACAATAAACTGTATGCGTTGTTGGCACAAGCAAAGCTTTGAAATAAGAATTAATTTCAAACCTACTCGGGCCTTGGTTAAACTAAAATGTCATTTCTAAAATATCAAACTACTACATGTTAACACGTAACTTTGGACTGGAGCACCATAGCTAAGACTATTACAACACTCAGCTACACTTTGAACTAAGAAATCGAAGCAAATAAATTACAGTAACATAAATCAAATGTAAGCAACTTTCTTGTTAATGTGTGGCATTATGGATGCTGCAAAGAATATGTTTCAAATGGAACATAATTTCTTTTTAGTATTATGCTGATGATATGGAAAACAAATGCCAAGCCATTCCATGGAAAATTCAAAGATATACGATCACAAATTGACATGAATGGAATGGCAAGATATGTTGTAGCATTCAAAGTAGAAAATGGTTTGCCGAATACTAAGGAAATTTCTTCCTTAGATTTATAAAAAGAATAAAAAGCAAATGGAATCCAAAAATCCGAGCTAATCAGTTTTCGTGCAACTAAAACTTCTATGGATCAAACATATGTATATCCCTCTCTGAATTTTCATGAAATATTTGTTCCCTGATTTCACATCCATGAGTTGACACACTGTAAGCTGTATTCAACTCGTTGATTTCAACTTTTAAAATTATAGGCTGTTACCCTGGTCCTTCGCTAGGGGAACTCAAAGCGTAATAGACTGCTGTCATAGCCTACCGCTCAGTTCGACAGATTTTGACGAATTCAGTCACTTACCGCTCCTTGACCAATCAGATGGCTGGAAAAATTAGGATGAACCTGTTGCTCTTTCTGACGTCTAGAGGAGCGCTTCCCAACGTCTAGAGGAGCGGAGCGTTTCAGGAGTGGTGCTGTGTTCCCCAGCGAATTAACACTCATGTATCTCCTAATTTCTCAATGATAATCATAAAGATGGAAGTTATATATCCTGTATACCACTTTAAATACTCTTTCAATGGTATTCACCTTGTCTTTAATCAACCAATACTTTGACTGCCATTTTATACAATAAGTCAAATCAGCGAGTTGAACATAGGCTTATCATTTCTTTGCGAAGGCTTTATCAGTTGGTTTTCGCCTTTTTCACCCTGGATGATCCCCCGTGGGGCTTTCCGCTGAAAAAGAGGACCTGGAAGTAGACGAAGAGACCGAGAAGGCAGAAGGCGGTGACCACCACGATGTATTCGGAGTGGTTCGGGAACTTGTTTCCGCAGATCTCGTACCACTCGCTGCCCTCCTTCGGCGGCTTGGTGCAGTGGAAGTCGAAGTAGCCCTCGTGGTATTCGTCCAGGCACAGGTAGGTGCGCTTTGTAAGCACCTGTGGATTTGAATGAATTTCACTTGTTTATAATTGGAGAAAAAACACAGAGGAATATTTATGAGATGTAATTTGAAATGTAATAGACCTGTATAGAAAAATCCAGTTTCTTAAATTCTGAAACAAATGCACATCTTAACTTAATAAACAAAGCTGTAATGTTCATGATCATTGTATATTTTTTTGCTAAACCCAGCTGAGTATTGACAACCTGGGCCCATATCTTCGTAACTGATTTTAGCGATTAGGCTAATCAGGTGAAATTTGATTATACGAAGATATGGTCCCTCATCATTTATGATATTTAGAGGCATGGATTGGGGTTCCTATATCGAATGTTGATTTCATGAAATGAACATGTTTCATGTGACAATAGTTTCACTTTTCATGGCGATTTTAAAAAATCTCCCATGACGCTTGTAGAATATAAGATTTCATGTCATAATCATATTTTTCCCTCCCGTCATTAAAATTTATGTTGCATCTAAGAATTTAAGAAATGTCACCCTGTTGATTTAAGGATCCACACCAATATAACTTCCTTACCTGGCCAAAGGCAGTGTAGACCGGTGACACTGACTCGCAGTCACCGACCCTCTCGTGAAGACCCACCGAGCGGATCTTCTCCGGCTTCTCCACAATGGACAAGACGAAGTAGAGAATGTAGTGACAGACCACCTGGACTGTGATCTCATCGAACCAGCCTGAAAGGGAAGGGATAGTCTCATAGTTATAATGCAGGAAACAATTTAGAATTATTTTCTCATACTTACTATGAAAAAAGTAAAATAGAAGTTGGAAATGGGTAATACGCCGGATAGGAACCAATGTATCTGAAGTTATGTAATTCATCTGACCTACAAAAACAATGAGGAAAACGACTTTTCTGGGCCATTGGGTACCTGCAATAGGCAGGGATGCCACTCCTTAATGTTGAAAAATACGGAAAACAGTGAAAGCAGATTTCCGTATTTTAGGAAGAAAATAGCTAATGTGGTCTAAGCTTAAGTATTAAAGTTCTTATACTGAAACTAATTATAATATGTACTGATATAAATTTATATTGTTGCCTGAAATCACATAAAAAATAACTTTCTGCTGAAAATTTGAGACTTTAGAAAAATTTGTTGTTAGAGCAAAAAATACGGAAATCCGTATTTAGACGGAAAAGTGGCATCTCTGAATAGGTTATCAGTGTACCACGCCGGGAACCCTCTTTGGCACTGGTTCCCGGCAATGTACACCCATAGACTGTGGCTGGTACCCAGTGGCCCAGAAAAGTAAATATAGCATATTTTTCCTAATGCCAAGTCTCTCTGATAAGCTTACAATATTAATACCGAAGCTGGATTTCTTTTTCCCCCTTTACCTTTAAAACCCTACTTTACCCTTTAAAAAATGTACGAAAAGACAATGCACAATGTCTCAGAAAGTACAAATATCAATCAATATTTCATCTATGTGTTTTGCTGTGTGTTTAATGAAATTTCCCACTCACTCTTGGGGCCGTTCCTGGCGTTTTTATCCGGGTTTCGGTCCGACACCCAGACTATGAGGGTGTAGATAGCCAGTATGATCAGCACACACACCTGTATAGACGGGCAAAAGAACAAAAAGAAGATCAGTGAATCTGACATCAGAAGGAAACTATGTGTATCCAGAAAGTTGACTCTGGTATAATGTGCCCAATAAGAAATAATTACAAAAAACAAACCCATTCAATATCAAGGACATTACATTGATTTTTTTTTAAAAGAAAGTTTTTATAACAGTTATTTCAACTTTGATAACTTTTCTAAGTTGGCGAAAAACATGCAGGCTTGGCATAATTATTGGTCTGTCGTATTTTTTCACGCATCAATTGTAGTTCTCCTTATTCCACAATCTATATTTTTTGAAAAAAAATCCGATTTTTTCAGTTATATTTTGATGTCGGTAAATCAATCAATACTTTTTCCACTAAGAAAAAAACAATTCGCTTAGCAGAGGTAGTCCATAATGCCTTGCGCGAAAGGGGTTCATGTTTACTTAAAACAGTTCTATGAAATTTCCTACTGCATAGAAAAATCTGGAAAAATCTTATACATTTTGACTATGACCACGTCTATCAATTTGCTAAAAATCAAATCCTTAAAGCATTATTTGATAAATTTATTGCATTTTGACAGATTTTAGGGGTCTGACTTCGTTGACCTGTTTTCTTCTATAATCTAATACAAAGGAATTGCATTGTTTTCCACAAAAAATGAGATGTTAGTCACCAAAATTGTTCAAATAAAAAATAGCCTTCATATATTTTATTGTGTAGAAATTATGTTACAATATTTCGGCGTAATAACGTTGTAATGCTGCTCTGAAAATGACTTGAATAAGAGAGAAAAAATGACAGGAACCCCTTTATCTCGGCAACTCTTGTGGACGAGATTCACAACCTCTGCTGGGCAAATTGCAATTCCGTGTTACATAAAGATTCTTCAGTTGAAGTATGGCATACCTCGGTGTGAATGTAGAGGTTGTCGTGGAGCGGGTGGTAGAGCGGAATGAACTGTAGGACTCCGAGCGGCATGGCCAGCGCGCCTGTGATCACACAGCATAGCGCCTCCTTCGGGAACCTACCAGGGAACAAGAATAGATTAATGATATTGAAAACAAGAAGCCCTCGACTGTCCGGACCCCTTCCCTGGGGTCCGGTATCTGCGGTGGCACTCCCCCCCTCCCCCCACCCCACCCCAGCAGGTAGACCACCCCGACCAGCGGCCACTGCTACCTCTGATCTGTGCACTCAGGTGTGTCACCAGTGAACACCACTGGTACCTATGATTAGCACACCTGGTCTGTCCGTGCCAGGGTGTGGCTATGGGGGTGATTGATAGGCTAGGGGGACCAATGAGAACACCACCCCTCCGCTCCCTGCCTGGTATACATGGGGGGGGGGGAGGGGGAGAGGGGGAGGGAGAGGGGGAGGGAGAGGGGGAGGGGGAGGGGGAGGGGGAGGGGGAGGGGGGGGGGGAGGGGGAGGGGGAGGGGGAGGGGGAGTGGAAAGGTCCAATTAGCACCAATTTCACGCCTCTTGGCCCTACACAATAGAAAAACCTCCGACAGTAAGGCTTCGCTGGCGTTGCTCTTAATCTGATACCAATAGAAACGCCACCGCAGCAAAAATTATAGAACTTTCTGGGAATATGAGGAAAAGGATGGATGTTGTCTATATCTTCACCAGTGGGAAAACACACGCAGATATCTGTTGTGATAACTGTTTAAAGTCCAGTGGGTGAGAGAAAACGTCTTTTTTTCACAATTCAAATGAAACCACTGTTGAGGGTGAACAAAGTCCAGCTGGCACTGGAGAGGAAACATTTCTTTTAACTTATGGATGATCTGAATACAAGGTACATATGTACCATACTATGATATCTATTTAATTTCATGGGACTTTGTTTGTTTGTTGGGGTAGTTTAACGTCCGACCAACCCTTATGGGTTCTTCCCAGACTGCATGGGACAGCTGTATTGTACCTATAATAGATATGCACTGTAATATGCACTACCATTACATATAATTCTAGTACATGTGTACTACGAGTAGCGTTACCAGCCCGGGTTCACTTCCTTCATTGATAACACCTTATCAGGAGGTCAATGTGTTCCCTGATCACGGGTATCTTATCTTTATGTAGTTTGGTACAGTATGTTACAACGTGTAATCAAGGCATGTACAGATAATATATGGGTAACCCAATGCGGGTTTGTAAAGAGTTGATAAAACAGCTGATCATCGACAAAATATATTATAAATCATCCACCACTATGTTTGAGAAAATCAACAGGCCCTCTATTGTGTAATTCAAATGCTTGAAGCCTCCACGTTTCATTGTTATTCACGTTACTCAATCGACCCCCTTAAAGCTCAATACCTGTTATCATGACTAAAATATCTTCTTTTGTTTTTTTTTACTTTTTTTCCCTCACCCTCACATCTCGAAAATCCATGACTTCTCCATGCCTATTCCGTTTTCAAGTTAGGTTACCCTCGAAGAGTTCCTTGGACATAAACGGTTAAACCTTCTGACCAGTATCGGTGATAACCCTGAATGTACCGTAAACCTACTGACCAGTCTCTGTAAACCCCCTAAATATATCACAAACCTTCTGACCAGTCTCTGTGATAACCCTAAATACACCGTAAACCTTCTGACCAGTCTCTATAAAACCCCTAAATATACTATAAACCTTCTAACCAGTCTCTGTAATAAACCTAAATATACCGTAAAGCTTCTGACCAATATCGGTGATAACCCTAAATACACTGTAAACCTACTGACCAGTCTCTGTAAACCCCCTAAATATATCGCAAACCTTCTGACCAGTATCTGTGATAACCCCAAATACACCGTAAACCTACCAATCAGCCTGGAAGCCCGGCGTGGAGGTGAACAGTTTGCGTGTGCCGTGGAAGAGAATGTTGAAGCCGCAGGCGAATGTGGCGTGGAAGTAGTAGCTGGTCCAGGGCACCCAGTAGTGGCGGTCATAGATGTTGGGGTCGGTGTCGTGCCACGTCCACCACAACAGTTTAATGCCCATGATGTCGAAGGGAACGTCCAGCAACACCACCGCAAGGCCCACTTTAGGAGGGGAGAGAGAGGGGAAAGTTTTAGTTTTATCCTTCTGTAGTTTTTGTTACCAAGGGTCGTAAGTTAGGGATTAGGAAAATAGTTGGATATAAAAAATCAGCTCTGTCGATATATTTTCTTTCAGAAAACTTTCCTTTAAAAAAAAAAAAAAAAAAAAGAAAACTTTCTCTGCAAAATATTGGAAAATTCCAAACAGCGTTGGTTTCATTTAACTAAAATATGGTCATCTTGTCCAAAGTCTTCGTTGGAATTTGGCTAAATTCTTGAATCGCTTGGACACGCAATTACTAATTACACTTATCTGCTATTGGTTAAGCTTTGCAATTCAGTACATATACGCCAATCCACGCACCGCTATTACTAACTGCCTAGATAATTACCATTTTAAGCTGTGAAATAATATGGATTTTTATTGAACCTATATGAAAGGCAACAATTAATTTAATAGCCTTTAACTATTTTGAAACCAACTTCAACATAGTTTTATTTAAAAAGAAATCATTCCACGTCACTTACTGGCGAAGGGTTCAGCCCATCTCCTCAGGTGTAGACGGGAGACGCTGACGAAGGCCGTGTACAGGAAGGAGGGGTCTGAAACAAAACACAGAAATAATGTAAGGTGATTAAACTCTAGGCGGCAAAGTGCTATGGGTTAAACTTAGATGGAAAATTGGGTTATTTGAAAGTGTTTTTAAATTAAAGCACCTAAACAATCGTTCAAATATAAATCTGATCGTTATTAACTAGATTTCCATATTAGATACACATGATTTCTGTATGTACAAGAATACTTAATTCAAGGTCCATAATTTACGAGGACACCCTTTATAAAGTATGTTTCCCGTTGGCCATCCCACTTAGTATTTTCCCCCTTATTTCTGGCTGAAACATTTTGCCTGAAAAGCAAAAAATTAACCCCCCCTCCCAAAAAAAAAAGAAAAAAAAAAAGAAAGAAGATTTTTCAACAGGAAACAAACTCTTTTTAAAGGGTGGCCCAATATGAAAAACCCAGTACGTGCATATGTGAATTAAAACTGTAAATTTAATTAATCATAAAAACACACTAGTAGCTTACAGAAACAGACGATGTGGAGCGGCAGGCGCTGCCCCAGGAACATGATCATGGACTGTCCGTGCCAGAAGTTGTCGATGTCGGGGACGAAGTAACTCACACTCTCCACCGTCAGTCCGTGCAGGATGGTGGAGATCCAGATGTACGGGTAGCGACCTCCCAGACGGCAGGCTATAAATGGAGAAGAAATGGTTACCTATTATTAAAGTGAAGATTGGAGCTGTTTTTTAGTTTAATTTATATTTCATATCTCTGAACTGATGGCAGCTATGATAATTACAAGGAACATAAAATTTGTTGTCAGCACTAATCCAACGATAGGAAATTCCTTGAGAAAGGTAGATTTTATTTAAAGAAAACACATAATTACTTCTACTGCACTTATTTTGCAATCAATAATTAAGTGACTATGTATATTTTCCCGTGCTTGGTTCACTTACCATGTCTGAGGGTGAGGAGTGCCGTGAAGTAGGAGAACAACTCCAGCACCAGGTAGCTGGGATGTTTCTGCCAGATGTCCAGGGGGTGGCGGAGAGTCACCCACCAGCCAAGCTGAAATGAATATGATAATTAGGATGTATGAATGCTTTTGCTTTTATGCCTTTTTATCAATTCGTATTGTTAATACTAAATTGCCAACGTCGTACATGTAGCTAAGTAAGATATATATGCTGGCCTACCCTAACTTTTTTTCATGATTTTCCCCCCCAACATTTTGTCAAAATCCAAAAGAATTGACCAAAAAGCTTGAAACAGCATGGGATAGCATATAAAATAAATGCTCAGGGCATGTATTCCAGATAGGTCTACTTCACGTACTTGGAATTGATTTAGTAGATGTACAGAGTATTCTTTTTATTTCCAACACTTCCCAGATCCATTACCTGAACACAACAATTTTATTTTTTTGGTCCCATGTTTTATTTCTAGAATTGATAGAAATCTGTGATTTTCTAGGGGCCCGACATGCTTTTTAAGGACCTTAGGCCCCTGAGCCCATGGTCATGCCCATTCCTGCATATCAATACTAATAGATTGTAGCACATAGATAGTCTAACATTAGATCTACATTACATATCTAAGTTATCTAACACTACCCGATATCTATCTTTTTTAATTTTTCCACCAATTCATCCGACCTGATTGAAATAAAAACATTGTCATGTCATCGATCTCCTACGATGGCTCAGATGCTTAGTATGAGTTAGTCTGACTGCATTCATATAAGGCCAAGGGACGGGGTTCAAAGAGCAGGCCGACACGGGTACTGAGACCCAGTTCGCTGCCCGTCCCCGGGCGCGCTCCGACCGGCGGGCGGGGGGCACCTGCCCCCGGCGACCCTCCGAACAACGGACTGGCACACAAAAAACATCGCAGTAGCCGCCCCTGCGTTCTGTATTGCTGGGATTTCTACGATTTATGATGCACGAAGATAAAGGGAGTCTATACTGGTATGTTTCGACTGGATATAAAGTCATTTCAATCGATGTGTGGATAATTTTCTAACGGTATTTGGACTAACCTCTGAACTTGCCGCCATTGTAGTTTGTTGGTATCGGTATGACTGCGCGATTCCAAAGATAAACAGGATATTTATTTTTTATTTTAGAACTTATTCCTTATTTTATTTTTCTCATATTTTTTAGGGTGATATTGCTAGAAATACTTATGAGCAATCTTTTCTGTTAATAAAATCTGCTTTTTTATTTTTAATTGTTATTTGTTTTATCTAAAATTATGGACATGTATACTAAATTGAAATCGCGCTGGAGTTGTGATATTTACAATAATATTTTGGATCGTGATTGCTGTGGTAAGATTTTACAGGTATTTCTCAAATTTTGACTTTCCCTTAATCTTGATTTTCGTGCCCCTTGTACCCATCAAACAGATAAAGCCGAAGAACACAGTGACTGTGAGAAATGTGGGTTTAGATGGGTAAAATCAACATTATTCAGGCATTTTTGGCACGCCTTCCAACCAACAAATCGTTTTGCACCGGTTTTGCAGAGCTCAGACTAGCTCTGTCAGCCTTCCCTCGATGTACGGGGTATTGCTACAGTACCGTCGATCGTTCGGCTAAGCTCAGACTTGCAAGATTAAAGATCTTCTGAGTTAGAGTCAGACTCATGTGACCGTTGATTTGCCTGCAGATTTGTTTTCAGCCTTTCAGGGTCCCATCCCTAAAATTTAAGCTGAATGTATCGTATTCAGGGCTCAACATTAAGCATTGCCCGCCTGCCCGGGGCAGGTAAAACTTGAGGTGGGGCAGGTAGATGTTGAAATTCACCTGCCCGAAGGGCAAGTAAAACTTTTGGCGTAGTATAATAAACTAGTAAAGCTGGGCAGGTAAATTTAAAGGTCGGGCAGGTAAAATTGCATCCACACCTGCCCGACGGGCAGTCAATCCAAAAACCTTAATGTTGAGCCCTGAGTATTGGATCGACGTATGAGATGCAATATTGAGTTAAAAATAATAAAATAATCCTTGGAAGTTTCTTTCTTTTAAACCTTTTTTGCATTCGCCTAGCAGAGGTAGCCCATAATACTTTGCGGGAGTAGATCTAGGTGTTCCGGTGTTCCGTGAAAATCTGTCCCCCCGGGATAAGTGTCCCGGGGACACTTTACACTAGTACCTCGTGCTACATCACCTTGCTACATAAGCACTAGAACAGCGTAAATTTTCAATGGCGGCCGTGCGGCCCTCGAACAATTTGTCGACATCAATCAGGTACACATTGAATAAAATATATATCATCACGATTTGGGATGACAAGATATTATTTAATAAACTGTCTTGGGTGACTTAATACGTTAAGCAGGCAGTAAAGATAAAGATCTCAAAGAAAACTAGAAGAATATTTATAGCCTCTTCCGCGCCTACCACTATGCAACACAATACTCTCTGCTCAATCTCTCATGGAGGCACGTCGCAGTACAGAATGCCGTAACTGTAGATACCCAAACGACCTTGACCCTGTCTTTACATCCGGTTGCTCAACAAAAGTTCCATGCCAAATTTTAGATTAAATGTAAAACCCAAAATTCTGAATTTGGTTTTATTCCATATTTACATCTAAAGCATTTACCTCGTAAAATATTTAAGAAAAGGGGGCGTTATAAGTATCAGAACTCAGAATGTAAACAAACTTTCAAAAGTTACGAAAATCCAACATGGCGGCCGTTTAGGCTGTTCTAGTGTCTATGTAGTGGGTGGAGTTGGCACAGGTACTAGTGTAGGGACACTTTCTCACGGGGAATGAGGCCGTGAAAAAGTGTCCCCCCAATTACTATTATAAACAGTTTTTAACAATAAATTGTATTATACTTGATACTTGCTTACATATTAGCATGAACAAAGTAGTTTCCAGAAACAAGAAATGCGTAGTGTCCGCGGGAAAAAAGCGATCCGTGTCTGCCTTACGATAACCCTTTGCTTCGCTCAGTGGCAGCTTTGCTGCAAATTTCTCATTCGCCCTTTCATGATATCCCAAAGACTCTACATGTTGTTTGATACCTTTACATAATTTTTCAAATTTTCTTTTTTACCATTTCCTAATATCCCGCACACCCAACATGCTGTTTGATACCTTTACGTAATTTTTCAAATTTCTTTTTTACCATTTCATAATATCCCGCACACCCAACATGTTGTTTAATACCTCTCCATAATTTTCTAAAATTTCTTATATACCATTTCATAATATCCCGCACACCCAACATGCTGTTTAATACCTTTACATAATTTTTTAAAATTTCTTTTTTTACCATTTTATGTCCAGCACACCCAACATGTTGTTTAATACCTTTCTATAATTTTATAAAATTTATTATATACCATTTCATAATATCCCGCACAACCTACATGTTGTTCAATACCTTTCCATAATTTTCTAAAATTTCTTATATACCGTTTCATAATATCCCGCACACCCAACATGTTGTTTAATACCTTTCCATAATTTTCTAAAATGTCTTATATACCGTTTCATAATATCCCGCACACCCAACATGTTGTTTAATACCTTTCCATAATTTTCTAAAATTTCTTATATACCGTTTCGTAATATCCCGCACACCCAACATGTTGTTTAATACCTTTCCATAATTTTCTAAAATTTCTTATATACTGTTTCATATCCCACACACCCTACATGTTGTTTAATAACTTTACATAATTTTTTCAAATTTCTTTTTATACCATTTCATAATATCCCGCCCACCCACAATTGATTTCAAATGTTGTAAATATTTTTATTTCGTTTCATAATCCTGCCGGGCTGTTCTGTTTGTTAGATGTTTCCATGACATGATGTCAAGGACAAGGGCCAATCAGAGTGGAGCTTACAACCAGCTTTGGCCCACCAGCCTCACTCTGGTTTTTCTAAGGGGAGCCAAAACTCCAACAAACTGGAACATTTTGCAGCATAAAGAGGGAGATTATTGATAAAATCCTTTGACCAAAAGCCATAATATGGATTAATCTAAGCAGGGAATGAACTTAAAAAAGTATGTTGACAGTTTGGGGCAGTGACATAGGAGGATTAGGTTGTTTCAGGGGATTTGTTGTTGTGAAAGTAAGGACAGAACCTATCAGAACATTGCCCATGGATTTTGGACAGGGGGTAAAGCGATCACGTCGCTACGCTCCGTTGCGCCTTCGGCGCCGATCGCTTTAAAAAATAACAACTAAATAAATCATCCCTCTCTTCTAAACCATCTCTAGGATTCAACACTAACTCTAACTCGTCCCTATTCCTAGTTTATGGATCAAATTATCATAAAATTAGATAACTAATTACGATACAAAAAATAATCTAAATAAAAAATAACATTAAAAGTCAAATAAACTGAGAAAATGGAAGGGGGGACACATTTTCATAGACTTTGGCCACCCATGAAAAACTGTCCCCCCACCTCTGAGCATGCTCAGAAGTAGGGGGGACACATTCTCACGGGGGACCGTTTTTCACGGCACACCTGTTCCGGTGGGAAAACTTTAAACAGTAAGAAAAAATATTTCTAATGGCAGGAAAATTTTGGAAAAATATGAAATGTTAAGATTAATTGGTACCTCTTCTATTGATATTCCAAATATGAATTCTCCACAATCACTATTTCTTCATTTATTGCATTTTGACATAAGTCATGGATCTGGCTTCTTTCTGTTCTCCTGTATAATCTAACATAAAAGAATTGCTTGGTTCTACAAGAAAGAATCATATCTTATTCACCAAAATTATTGAAACAGAAAATAGCCTTGGTCTATTTTGTCATGTAACAATTATAAGAGATAGTTCAGCTTCATAATTTTGCTATGGCTGCATGAAATTGAAACTGACTTAAATGATAGGAAAAAGTGACTGGAACCAACCCATCTCGGCAATTCTCGCGGACGAGATAGGCCACCTCTGTTAGGCGAATTCAGTATAATTTTAGTTCAGTGCCTCTTGAAAAAAAGGGTAAGAAAATGTGGTTCCTTCTTGTTTACCAGTCTGAATTTGCATCTCTGTGAAATCTTTGCCTTTCTGTAAAACGATACTTCAATGCATTTATAGCTAGATATAATTTATAAGAGTTGGTTCTCTCTCTCTTTTACATATTTATTTGACTAATTATTACATTGTAAATTCTAAGATTTTTGGGGTATTTAGTCATCTAGATTTAATGTTAATCCACTTTTTTTTTGCATTGCCATGGCCCATGCATTATTACAACAACATTGTGCACTTAAAGCAAACCACAATGCAAAATTATCAAGTAAATTTTTAAAATTTTCAAAATCGATCCTGACATCTTCAACTACACTCATATAAATCATATTGCCAGTTAAAATCAGATATTGGTGGCTAGAAGTCGATATTTATGATCCTTGGAAAGAGGATCTGTTTGTTTTTGTTTTCTGGTCTGCAATCAACTTGTTGGGGAATCCCCCCACGTGACCCAACTGCCCCATAATCAGTGATGTCATCTTCAGGGTCAATAGGTCAATTCCTCCCCTTTCCTTTCTGTACTGAGCCAGGCTCATCCATGTTTGCCTCCTCTCAATTCCCACATCATTCTCCACCCAAAATAATACTCATTAGAGACTCTGCTAGCAGAGTGAAAATGCAGGGGGGATTCCGGAAATGACATTTTGATGATGTCATCAGTTTTTGGGTAAACAATCTAGGTATTTGTGTGGACCACACAACAGACCAAAAAAGTCAGAAAATGAGTATTCATGACAGTCTAAATCTGTTTTTGAATAGAATTTTGCAAACCATTCTGTTATCAGAAGACACATGATCATACATGGTTTGTAAACAAACAAAGTTCACTGAAAATTTTATTTGACAATATATAACTGATTTGCGTTGTGGTTTGCTTTAAGCAAATGTAACACAATTTTGATAATAAAAATTAATGTAGACTAGATCTACAATTGACCACTCCCACTCCCACTTAAATTCTCAAAGACAGATGTGTGTCATAAGCCCTATATGGATCAGGGAAGTCCTTAGTTAGTCATACATGGTTGCTCATGCGTGACTGTAACTAAGGTAGAGGGGGACAGATCAGGTTAGAGATAAGGACTGACCTATCAGATGGGGCCAAAAAAGTCCCCCTCAGGGTTGGTAAGCGACCTTAGCAAGGAATTCCCCTTTCCTTGTCTGTGAGAATGTGGGTTAATTTATTCCAGACTACATTTGAGATATAATGTTTTTTCTTATTCCAGAAAAATCCATAGTCGAAACGAGAACTGAAGATGAACTGAAAAACCAGATGAAGAGCTGAAGACCAACTTAGTTTGTTCCTACAAAGTAAAGACAAAAAGATGCGTTCCGTCAAGTACAGTCGCCTCCCCACAACGGAGGATAGCGCCGACCAACACTCCATAGACATGACGAGCGCCGACACCTTTAACTTCTCCTCAGCGTTTGACTACGAGAAGGGAGACCAACAGAAGAAGTACGCTTCGGCATTCACATATTCCAGAAATAAGTCTACAGATATTGCCATAGAGGACGTAGGTAAGTTAAAAAAATAAAGGTTTTATTTTCTTGATGTTTTTGCCTGAAAATTTAGTTAAATATTCTGAAATTGTCTTCTTTTTTTAATATTTGATAACTTTGACGTTCAAAGAGAAACTTTGAAGGGAGTTACTATAATAGGGTGGGTGAGAAAAGTTACCACATGTAATAAGTGAAAAACTCAAGAAAAAAATGTCCAAAAGGAATGAATTTGTAATCAGACTGTCCAAGGGGTTTCTGATTATTTAAAAAAAAAGAAAGAGTACAGTAATGTAATATGTACATGTCAATATATTATCAGGGTTGTCCTTGATACATATCTTTATTTTAAAATTCATTCCAGAGAGCGAGTCCTCGCTGGTTGGTGTCATCTTCTCCCCGATCATCACCCTGGTCAGTTACCTCATCATGGTCCTCACCTTCCCCATCTCAGCCTGGTTCACATTCAAGGTAAGTTTGGTATGAGGCCAAAAGATTTCATCGCTTGAGAAAAATAGGGTCGGTCGGTAGGGATTTTTTTTTTTTTTTTACCATCATTCTGCATAATACTTTGAATTTGCATTAGAAAAATGTATCGGTCGGGAAACCAGACATAACAATTTTTTTTTCTTGGCCTGAGAATATTTTTTTTATGCGAAAAGAGCGGGTAGTCAGATATCAATTTACTAAGGGAAGGAAAAGATAAGAGTTTATAAAAAGAATAAATAAGATGAGAATTTTCAAGCATATGGCATTATATACAAATTGAAAATATTAAAATACAATAACAAAGTAGAAGAAAGTGGAAGGAAACATTTTCCGTCATAAGTTACAGAACTAATAAGTCATTTCACTAAGAAACCTTTCAATTGGATCGTGCTTGATATTTAGAAAACATTTGTGTTCTATAACACCTGATGGAATATTTACCTATAAGAGCTGTGTTTATGCATAATTAAAGACGCATGAATAAGTGTGCTCATGTCTTACCCCCAAATAGTTGATGATTTTCTGTATAATAAAAATGCATTATCAAAATTATTGGTAATGGTATGTATATAAGTATATAATGTTGGTATATAAAGAATTATTTTCTTTTGGATTTTCAGACAGTGAAGGAGTACGAGCGTATGGTGGTTTACAGAGTCGGTAAACTGAAGCGGGTTCGGGGTCCAGGCATCACTCTCGTCCTGCCATGCATAGACCGCTTCACCAAAGTGGACGTACGAACCAAGGCTTTCAGTGTACCTCCACAAAAGGTAGGCACTGTTTGGTTATATGATTATTTTATCAATTAAATCAGGTTAGGTATACCACGAAAGTGTCTTGATATGTCTTCAAGTTAATTGAAAGTGGTTTCAGCAAAAATGTGGGTACGATACAAATGGATTCTAATAGAATTTTCTATACGGAGAATGCGGGTCTGAGGCTTCAGGGGGAATTCCCGGCTGTTTGCGCATCGCGTACTGAAGAGAGCGACGGGAAATGAGGGGGACACCTCCAATCACATCCTTCCTACAACGCATTGAATTGCAGTGGCGAAATGTCCGCCTGGAGAGTGTGTGACAGGAATTCCCCAACGATTGTGAAATAACTAGGCTTTACATGGCAATTTTGAGGCCTAATTGGAATTACTGGGATCAATGCTAAACTTTGTCTCGCTTACTGTATGAAGATTGGAGCCCAATTTAAAAAGTTAGAGCGAAATAACATGTTTTCTCCCATAGATTCCCATATTAAATGACCCCAACGTTTCCGATCGCGATTACGCCGATGCGTGGGTGCGTGATGTCCTTTTTTGAGACCCTCATAAACAGTATACAAATGCAGTAAATAAGATCCTGGAAGATATCAAGGAAATAAGAACCTTTGATAGTTTTGCATCATACCTGTAATTTGAAAAAAGTATAATAGGAAGTTGATAGGACAAAATGAGTATCTCCATCGTCCTAAAGTTATGAAACAACAATTCTATTTGTTTAACAATGATGAAATGATGATGAGGAAAACTTAAAACGATTTTTCCTGCTTACAGATTTTTTTTATATGTATTTTAGTAAAATTAACTAAAAATGCTAGCTGTCCACACAATCAAATCTAATCCTACAATTAGCCTGACAGACCTAACAAAAATGACCACTCACTTAACCAGGCGATGACAGCGGATGGGGCCACCATTGAGATCGGAGCGGAGGTATACTATCAGGTCAGCGACCCGATCAAGTCGGTGGCGTGCATTCAGGACTACAGTCACTCGATGCGGTCAATCTGCCAACTGTCGCTACAGAAGATGATGTCTCGCTACACGCTGACCCAAACCCAGTCTGACCAGGTCGGCATTGGACACACACTCAAGGTAAAACATCATAATATAATTATACAGGTATATTTCTAGATTAACATGGGGAGATATATATGTTTATATTATGTGGAGAAATTATTTCTAATATGTTTCTAGATTATATTTGATTGTCATAAATTTGTGTTCCACCATTCTCTGGATATTCTCACTGGATTTTCAAATACTTTTGTTAAATTTTACAAGGAAATAAATAACTATTAGACTTCCTTATTAACAATACTTTGGGAAATAATTTAGATCTAACGTTAATGCAATCAGTGGGAAACTGCATGTTTTGTAACATTTCGCAGTAGCCTAGGCTAGAAAGACGCCTTAGAGTTAGAGGCAGCAAGTAGAAAATGAGGGTGGGTGTCGAGTAGCCCAGAGGGACCGTCCAGCCATAGGAGCCGAAGCAGTAATAACTTTCATTAATCTTTATGGATATGTGGAAAGATCCACTTTCACATAGAGCCAACTGGGCAGTGGCTCACCCTATGGATACTAAAACAGGAAAATAACAACTTTTTATATCACACCTTATTTTGGTCTACTTCAGAAAGGTGTTTAAGCCCTACGTATTGCATATAATGACACAATTTAAGAACATTTAAAAGATATTTTACAAATTTTAATGAATCTGTATTTGATTTTATCAGAATGGGGTGCGAATTTGGGAGTTTGGATGGAGTTCTATACCCCTCTGGTAGGATATGGGGAGTGGAAAAATGCGGTGCAACATTGGGTGACACCTGTCGGGGAAATATTGAAGTTATTATTGCCAGAACAGGGTTCTTCCTATAAGCATTGATATTTTAATTCCTGCGAGGCTGTAGCAAATTTGTGGGGGCCATTCCCGCATAAATATGATAAAAAAAAATGTTAAAAAAAGAGAGAAAAAGCCCCTCTCATTTTGGGGAATGGCCCCACTTAAAACATAGGCTGCTGGGGCTTTTGATACTCGAAATGTCTTTCTAGAAATATCCCTGCAGAAGAAAATGAGGGTGAGTGTCGAGTTGTCCAGAGGGACTACCCAGCCATTAACAGCCTAAGCAGTGATAACTCGGATCTTTATGGGCGTGAAAATTCGCGTCCCATAGAGCCAACTGGGCAGTGGCTCACCCTATGTATACTACAATAGGAGAATGATACTTTTTTATACCACAGCTTTCTTTGATGTGCTTCAGAAAGGTGTCTAAGCCCTACGTATATCATTATGTCACAATTTAAGAAAATCTAAAAGATATTTTATAAATTTTAATGTGGATGACTGACTGTGTAGTTAATTTGATCAGACTGGAGTGTGAATCCAGGAGTTTGGATAGAGTTCTGTACCCTAGTGGTAGGATTTGGGGAGTGGAAAATGGGGCCAAGTGGTGGGGACACCTGGTGGAGAGATTTTTTATATATATATTTTTTTTAATCCCCCCCCAAGTTTACCAACTACATTCATTAAAGTCAATGTTCTTCCAAGTAGGTAGTATAACAACACGCATTTCCATGATTAAGTTGATACTAGGACGTTATAGATTATATGAAAAAAGAAGGTATACGTGGCTATGTGTTAGGATCAAATCGAAACAAAACAAAACAAAAATACAAAAAAAATTATATAAAATAGTATAAGGGAGACCTAACAAGAGCCTTAGCTGCTTAGTGGCAGCAAGGATAAAACAAGGGTGAGTGTCAAGTTACCCAGTGGGTCCGCCCAGTGCTAATCAACTGAGGCGGTGTGGACTATGACTTTGGGGCGCAATCGCACTTCTCCAACCAGCTGGGCACGGCTCACCCTGTACATACTGAGGGACTGAAAGGACAGCTTTTTATACTGCTGCTTAGTATTGTGTGCCTCAGAAAGGTGTTTTAGCCCTACGTATTGCATATATGTCAAAATTTAAGAAAAATCTGACAGGTATTTTACAGATTTTAATTGCTGTGTGGTTAATTTGATCAGAATGGAGTGTGGGTACGGCGAGTTTGGACGGAGTTGTAGAAACCCTTGTGGTAGGATATGTGGAGTGGAGAAATGAGGCGTAGATCTAGTGTCGTGATGGGGACATCTGGTTGAGAAATATTGAACTATGAAATAAATAAGTTTAAAGGTGAAGCGTAATGGAGAAATAAAATCTCAAATATAGTATAAACCTGATGTACATTCTAACGTGGTGGAGAGAGTTAAAGGGACATTCTCGTCCGTACGACGGAAGTGATCTGATAAGTTGTAACCCCCTGACTCCCCCGCCAAATTCACGACGTGACCAATGACGTCGCGTTATTACGTTCTGAAAGGGCAAAACAACAGCGGCCGTCGCGTTGTTAGGTTAACGTCGGCGTATGTAAGCTTGACAACACACGGACGAGAATGTCCCTTTAAGAGAGACCTAGCAAAGGCCTTAGTAACAGCAAGAAGAAAATGAGGGTGAGTATCAAGTTACCCAGTGGGTCCGCCTAGCAATTAAAGGAAACCTTGCACATAACTAAAGGATAGTTATTTTTCAATAAATTCAATTCAGCATCTTATTCACAACTTCTGCTATCAATATAAGCAAAATCTAACGAAAATTCCTAGTTTACATGCAGTTATGGGACATATAAAAATTGTATTTTATTTCATTTTCAAAGGAATTCCCCTAATTAATGACGTAGCAAGGGGAGTGATTGGGGAATCCCATCTGCCCTTAAAAGGGAATCCCCATCCCTGTAGGATTTGTAATAAAGTCTGTGCCCTCTAACCCAAATTATATATATTTGGCGCATTGCCACTCATAACAATTTGATATTCATATTCATCTACGATCAGCCATTAATCAGGGAAACCCAAAGGATTTTAGAAGGAATTCCCATACCTGTGACGTAGCAAGGGGAGAACTGAGCAGCCCAGCATTCAGGGAATTCCCAAAATTAAATTCCTTTCTTGAATAATGCCCTGAGATCTCAACATTTTCACGTTTTCACTTTTGAAATATTTTTAGAATACCTAAGTCAAGTTATTTACACGAGAAATAGCACTTCATGAATTTATGTGCAAGGTTTCCTTTAAGCTTTTTTTTTTTAAAAGCTATTTGCTGCAATGATCTATAAGCTCAGGCGGTGTCAACTTGTTCTTGGATGTGTCATAGACACTTTCCATCCAGCTGGGCGTGGCTCACCCTATTCATACTTGGGAATTAAAATGACAGATATTTATACCACAGCTTATTTTGATGTGCTTCAGAAAGGTGTTTAAGCCCTACGTATTGCATATATGTCAAAATTTAAGAAAATCTGTAAGGTATTTTACCAATTTTATTTTGGATTGATGGATCTTTATTTAATTTGATCAGCCTGGAGTCAGAACGCAGTCAGAATCTGGGTGTTTGGACGGAGTTGTAGATAGTGGAAGGATATGGGGAGTGGGAAAATGCAGCCTTGTGGTGGAGAAATATTGAACTATAAAATAAATCTAAGTTTAAAGGCGAAGCGTAAAGAAGAAACAAACCCCAAATATAGTATAAACCTCTTAATTGATGCACATTCCCAACCTGGTAGTCAGAGTATATAAGACAACGGGGGGGGGGGGGGGGGGGGGGTCTTGGTAAATCAAGTGGGTTCCATGCAAAAATGAGATGGTTCTGAGCCGTTATTTTGATGAAATTGTCCTATATATTTGTAGTCAAATTACATCAACTTTAAGAAATATGAGGGGGTCCTATATATTTGTAGTCAAATTACATCAACTTTAAGAAATATTATAGGAAAACTGCATGAGGATGTGGGATAAGGCAGGATACGAGCTGGGGATAAAAATTTATCCTGCACGAGCCCGAAGGGTGAGTGCAGGATAAATTTTTATCCCATTATCCCATCATCCGAATGCAGTTTTACTTTTATTATATGTCGAATTTGTAGCAAAAATAGCAAAAATAACAAGTCCCGACTCTCCTAAGCCAACATTTCATGATCAACTGGTATCACTAAATACTAACCGGACTGCTTGTGCTGCTTCAAATCGTAGTAAAATGTGCAAATGGTGCATTTATGTGCATTTTTGTAAATCCAATGTGCATCAGACGTACAGGGATAACATTTTTGTTCTAAATAAAAAAAACTCAACGAAAATCCGTTGCAAAATGCCAAAGTTAGCAAATTAGTACAGCCTCCGATGTTCGCCGTAAGCTGCCCGACCTTCACCTTGGTGCCCTAGTGACGGTCGTTGCTAGTCATTCTGTCCCGGCTCCCGGCCGAGCCGCGCAATATGGGGTGCCTCAGGGAGAATGTCTCTGCGGCAGTGCCAGCAGCCCGGTGAGTATTCTACCAGGCCGTGCGGTACACTCTCAGATACCAAAACCTTAGTACTATCAGATGAGCGGGCGGGATGCACGCACCGACGTATAATAAATACATATAACCAACCAAGAAGGGAGTACGAGGGTGGTTATCACCCCGAGCCGGGACCCCGATATCAGCCCGAGACCAGGGCCCGAAGGGCCGGCCGAGGGCTGATATCGGGGTCCCGGCGAGGGGTGATAACCGCCCGAGTACTCCCTTCGCGGTTGGTTATGGATTTATTATACCTTTTCTGTTAGATCTGAGCTCCCAAGGAAGGATGCACAGCAATCAGTGATGGTGGGATTGTGGTGCTGCACATTTGTTTTATGTATTTTCATATAACTCTTTTAATATCCATCAAATCCACAAACAGTAATCAGTCAAATGTAGCTAGGAATGTTGTGCAGATAATGCAAATGTTAGATTTTTTAATTCTTAATGATTTCATTTTTTCATGAATTTTAGAAAAATAAAAAGTTTCTGTATCACACTGCAGTGTGATACAAGGCTGGTTATCACCCAGGTTTGTATCGCACCGAGTTAAACTCTTAACTACTAAACTTGTATCACCCTAAGGTATAATAAGAGGGGGTCCCAGACCCCCTCGGAACACCACTGGACAGACCAACGAGTATAGACAGAAGCAGGGGCTGATCCAGGAATTTTCAAAAGGGGGGCGTGCTATTGTAAAAATTTTGCCGGGTCCTCTGGGCCCAGAAATTTTACATTGTAGAATTTTGGCCAAAAACAGGGGGGGGCGTGAGCCCTGCACTCCCCCGCCCCCCTAAATCCACGCCTGAGAAGACCTAACAAGGGCCTTAGTATTAGTGGCAGTAAGAACAAAACGAGGATGAGTATCAAATTACCCAGTGGTCCGCCCAGCATTAAAGCGAAGGCTGCGTCAACTTGTTCACGGGCGTGTCACTGACTTCCAAACCAGCTGGGCCCGGCTCACCCTCTGAATTTAAGAATATCACAGCTTTTTATAACACAGCTTTCTTTGATGTACTTTAGAAAGGTGTTTAAGCCCTACGTATAACCTAAGTCATGAGTTTAAGAAAGGATGAGAGGTTTTTAAAAAAGTGTAATTTGGATGACTGGCTGTGTAATTAATTTGATGAGACTTGAGTGCAAATCTGGGAGTCCTAGATACCCTAGTGGTAGGATTTCGGGAGTAGAAAAAATGTGTGTGGCGTAGTGGTGGGGGCACCTGGTGGAGAAATATTGAACTACAAAATAAATCTAAGTTTAAAGGTGAAACGTAAAGGGGCCTTCCATTTATTACGCATGCATATTTAAAAAAATCTCAGACCCTCCCAACCCCCCTTGGGCAAAAATACGCATAGAAAATGTACACACATTTTAAACAATCTCCGACCCCCCCTTGATAAGTACATACTTAATGGAAGGCCCCTAAAAGACAAAACAAAAATCCAGCAAGAGGAAAATGAGGGGGAGTGTCAAGTTGCCCAGAGGTACCACCCTGCAATATTGATAAAGCTGGGGCGGTGTGAACAGTGTTCCTAGTCGGGGATCCCCGGACCGCGCCAGCTGGGCATGGCTCTCCCTACTAATACTGTGCAAAATGACAGCCTTTTATACCACAGCCTACTCTGGTATGGTTCAGAAAGGTGTGTAAGCCCTACGTATTACTATAACCTAAGTCAGGAGTTGAGACAGGCTGAGAGGTATTATACAAATTGTAACCAGGGGCGGATCCAGGAATTCAAGAAGGGGGGGGGGGGGGGGGCGCCTATATTAAAAAAGTCCCGGCGCCCCTTCTGGGACTAATAGTTTTACAATAAAAAAGAAAAAAAATGTGGCCAAAAATAGCGGGGGCGGGCGCCCCATGCGCCCCACCCCCCTTAATCCGTCCCTGGTGATTTGGGTGACTGAATCTGTATGTAATCTTATGTGAATTGAGAGCTAATCTGGGAGTTTGAACGTAGCCCTGTACCCTGTGGGTGGGATATGGGGACTGGGAAAATGCGGCCCAGTGGTGGAGAAAATTAATATTGACGTTATTCATTAATGCGACCACTAGGAAACGGCATGATTTGTAACATTTTTCAGTTGCCTTGAAATAGGAATATTATAAGAGAGACCTAACAAAGGCCTCAGAGGCAGCCTGGGACCATATTTTCGTAACTTATCAGGTGAATTTTGATTATTCTTTTATCATTAGTAATTATGTCTAGGACAACAAGTATTTACATTTGATAATTCCCCTTATTGGTTATTTTGCAATGACAATGCCACTTTTCGTGGAGTATAAAATTTCAAGGTATGATACCCTAATCAATTTTTACGTGATTAGCCTAATATGGGCGGATTTAACATGATTTAACGGGGGGGGGGGGGGGGGGGGCAAGGCCCGTCCGGCGCCCTCCTGGATCTGCTCCTGAATTATAATCAGTCCCAAAGATATGGCCCCAGGAGAAAATGAGGGTGAGTGTCAGATTGCCCAGTGGGTCCGCCCAACAATTAAGCAAAGCCAAAGGGCAAGGCGGTGTGAACTATGATTTTGGGGCGCGACGCACTCTCCAAGCCAGCTGGGCACGGCTCACCCTGTGGTTATATAAAAATGGCAGCTTTTTATACCACAGGCTACTTTGGTACGGTTCAGAAAGGTGTTTAACCCTTTGCTCCCACATGCCTACGTATAGCCCACGCCATAATTAAAGAAAATCTGAAAGGTATTTTACAAATTTTAATTTGGTTTGATCAATCTGTATTTAATATAATTCATTATTTATTTTTTATCTAATTTTAATTTGGTTTGAAGAATCTAGAGAAATGCGGTCCAGTGGTGGAGACACCTAGTGGAGAGAATATAAGAAAGACCTAACAAGGGATTATAATTCTTATGTCTTCAATCAAGTTTCTCCTGTGCTTTGCCATCTTATAATGGGTTTTCACAGGTATTTTCCAATTGATTTAAAATTAAAAAAATATGTACAGACTGGGCTCAAAATGACAGCTCAATACAGGCATAATGCGCATTTTGGGGCAAATCTGTAAAGGGTATAACTAGTGGTAGGTAACAAGGATGAAGTTTTCAGATTTTTGTCTGACTTCAGATTTTTTCACACCCCAACTCAAATAATAATTTTCAAAATTAATTTCTTACAACACATTCATAGCATTAGATATTTTTTTATTATTATTAATAACCCTGAATTAATCCCTGCATCAAGGAGAAAACAGTGCGAGTATCAAGTAACCCAGTGGTACCGTCCAGCAATAAGCTAGGACAGTGTCAACTGTGTTCATGGATTGGCTCAGCCATGTCCGAGCCAACTAGGCATGGCTCGCACTTTGTATGCCAAGGGATGAGAATGGCAACTTTATATACCACTGCTTACTTTGGTATGCCTCAGAAAGGTGTTTAAGCCCTACGTTTAGCCCACTTGGTAATTTGGTAATTTAAGAATATCTCAAAGGTATTTTATAACTTTTGATTTGGATGACTGAATCTGTTTTCAATTATATTGGAATTGAGAGTGAGTCCTTGAGATGGAAAGTAGTTTCATACTATTTGGGTAGGATATGGAGACTGGAAAAATGCGAGGCAGCATTGGGAGACACCTGGTAGAAACATATTGAACTACAAAATAAATCTAAGTTTAACTGGTTGACTGGTTTAATGTGCTTTCACTGTAGGATCATTTGATGGAACTTTTAAATGATTAAAAAAAAACAAAAAAAAAACAAATAGCCACTCCTCTTGATCAACCTTACGATCTCAATGAAATGAAATAAAATAAATGCAAATAGATTTACATAATTTAGAAAAAAAGGATAATGTGAGGGTATCTCCATGACATATTCTTTTCACCAGACAGCGTCTTCCATAAACTGTGAATGGAAATCACATTGTAGTAGCACCTGTCTAATAAAATCTATTTTATAGTGACACTGCTTTAGCCCTGTTTCATATTGAAAATAATCATTATCTTAACTAATATGATACTTGAAAAGTTTTGAAAATAGTTTAAACGTTTTTATTCCGAAAAGGGGGTTAAATATATTACAGATGGCCAGCCTTCAGGAATAAGTAGCTCCATCCTGCCAGTGATGAGAAACGTAAGCCGTTTGATCTGGTTTCTATTTTGTTTCCTTTACTTCAGTAATCGACTTCGTAGATATAAATCTGCTAGGAAAAAATCTAAAGTTTCCAGAAAAGAAAGGAACTGTCAATAACGTGCCCCTAAAGATATGGTGCACTTTAAGATCTTTTTTATCTATATATTTGGCTCATCAGCATAATGTGGGTGCATGGTATTCCAGCTGATAATGTGACTTGAGCAGGTGCAGCCTGTCAAATAATTAGAAAATTCCGTTATATTTTATACCTTGCTGCCACCTGTAGGTAAAACTTATAACTGATGAAAGGTTCAGGCCTGCAGGATTGCCTAGTAACGGGCAGAGGTGATGTAAACATTGACCCATCCCCTACCTCCCCACTCTTTCCCCCCCCCCCCCCTCTTTTCCCCCCTCCCTCTCGCTACCACTCCCTTCCCCTACCTCCTACTCTCCTCCCCTCCCCCTCCCCACTCCCTGTCCCTCTTTCAAAGCCTGCCACTCCTACCCTCATTGCTCCCCCTCCACAGCCCCTCCCTCCCCTCTACCTCCTAACCCCCTCCCCCGGCCAGCCCATTGTGTATACACAATGATATAATTCGACATAATACAATCTATACAGAGCAGGACCCGGACTTAGCTACCGTAAACCCTCATATAGGCATGCTTGGCAAATAGGACCTTTAGTTAAATGAGCTAGATGGCCAGAGGAACCGTTAGTAGTTTATGGAGAGTCTTAGTAGTATTTGCAATTATCTTTTTATGATTCTTTTTCATCCTCGAGATAAAACAAATTGATGCAGAAGTTGATGTCATCATTCTTAAAGACAGGGTATGGGGGGATTCCCAGCTAAGGTCGCTTAGCAAACGAGAGGGGGGAATTGGTCCTTATTTCTTAACCTGATCTGTCCCTAAGGATTTCCCTGACCCAGATAGGCCTATGACACACACCTGTCTTTGAGACATTTCGTTATTCTAGACACTGTATATTGTAATCTAGTTTCTACCTCAACTATATAAAACGATTTAGATAGACAATGTAAAGGCATTCGCAACTCTTTAATCAATCCATACTTTATTTAGAATACATAAGTATAAAATATTTGTTGGCAAGAAAATAAAAAGCGGCTTAATTTAGGGGTTTTACAGCACTAGCCTGCGGCGTTAACCGATGGGTGTTTTGAACGTGGGAGCTGGTACCTTCAGTACTGTATAGACCAACTGCATTTAACGGGGATACCAGCGAATCCTGATGGCTTAAACTTTCCTACCTCTGGGAAAACCAGAAAGAGTTTGTGAAACAAGCTCAGATTAACTAGGGAGATTCAGACATGGCAGACAGGGGTCGATACGACCGGCCCAGTCTGGGAAGTGACAGGTTAAGCTTTGCCAGTCTAAGAGACCAACTTTTCCAACCGTCGGATATGTTTGCCGAGTTGCTGACTGAGTATGGCCGGCACAACAAACAACAACCACAGGCTGAAACTAAGTCTGACTATAGCAGTCAGGATAAGGCTAAGACTGACTATAACAGTCAGGATAAGACTGACTATGGTGAACAAGATAGGACTAATTTTGACTATGGTGAAAAAGAAAAGACTAATACTTTTGACTATGGTGGACAAGAAAGGACTAATACTTCTGACTATGGTGCTACTGGGGGACAGGATGTGGATTCCAACGTTGCAGAACAGCTCGAGAGAGACAAAGAATCTACAGCAAAAGTCATACAGAACATGTATACATACACCTAAGTAGATGTAATAAAGTTAATGATTCAGGATAAAACTAAAGGTTGGCGCAATCTTTAGTTTTCTCGTGAGATAAAAGACAAGCCTATTAACCGTGAATGACTATATGGATGAAATAGGATGAAATAAACAATTTAAATTGTTTAATAAAATCCATATATATTCTTTTACTGACTGGTTTCAGAAAAACCAAGTGTCATCACATTTTAAGTTGGGGATTTTATGTGGGGCCGTCCATAAATGACGTCATGCTATTTTTGACCATTTTTTTAACCCCCCCCCCCCCTCGTCATGCTCTTACTATAGGAATATATAGGGGTCAGACCCCCCCCCCCCCCCCAGATGCATGACGTCATTTATGTATGGCCCTTTTCAGAGTTATGTATCACTGGTAACACACAAGAATTTAAGTAATATTTGTAACAGATGTTGTGAGTATTTCTCTTTACTTCTGTTGGAAGTCAGGAATAATAATATGTTGTTTATTTCATTTTCAGGGTGAAGTAAACATTACTACAGCCGACTGGGGAGTAGAGATCTCCAAAATACAAATGTGAGTTTATGTTTCATTATTCATAGCGATAGAACATTTAAAGATACTTAAAATGAGCGTATTTTGGATTTTGCTATGCTTTGAGTAAATTTCTTGTCTTGAGTTGATAAAGGCATATATAATTGATGTAGGCTTGAAAAGTCGGTACATTTTAGTTTTCTTTCAATAAATATCCATCCTTTAACTGACCTAATGCAATATACATTGAAAATGTAGTATTTTCAAAAAAGAAATTCGCCTATTTTTTTCTCATAAAAAAAAGAGAAATATCTTATTGCATTAATTTCAGTCTTACCCCAAATATGAAAAAAAAATCACAATTATAAACAAAACGTGGCTTGCTGTCTCTGAAAAAAACCCATCAACAATTATAATAAACACACACAAAAGAGTAATCATATTCTCCTTATTTTATTTTTCATCAAATGTCACAAATACCCTACTTTATAAATCCCTATTTTCTCCCTATAATCCAGCTCGCCTGTAAAGGTGGTCCAGGAGCCCAACGCCCTGTTGGAGGGTTGTAACGCGGCCAACGCCCCGCTCGACTGGCTCGGCCCCATGCTCTTCCCCCCAGGCACCACCCAGATGCCCATCCAGCCCCTACAGGAGAGGGGCCTCTTGCCCCAGGGCCCGAGTAACGAGGTCCTCGGCCAGGTCTTCACTCAGATGATCGGAGGGATCGCTGCGTCTCGCGGGCCAAAGCAGGTCGCGACACCGAGTGTGGTGGCTGGGTCGTCTGCTGGGACGGGGCCGGTGGCAGTGTCGTCATCGGGGACGGGGCCTGCTGGACCGTCAACCTCAGTGGCAACAGGTCAGGGATTTAGATAACATTGATAGGTTTTTTTTTACAAAAGTGTTAGGGCTGAATCAAAACCACCAAAAAAAAGAAAAACATCTAACCAATATTTAAAAAAAAAAAAAAAGGAAAAAAAAAGGTATTCCACGCGTTATTAAGATAGATTGTCTAAAATAACTTATCTATGTAACAGACTCAGCCTGATCTTATAAATTGAAAAGCATACTGAAGCCTGAAGGAGAACAAACCTGTAGCTTGAGAATGATTCAGTTGAATAAAAATGTTTTTTAAAAAAAATTTGCAGTTTTGATGAATTACGGATATTCCAATCCTTTGAAAACTAAGTCCAGATTGGGAACGCATAAAGCAACATCTTGGTTTAACCCCCACAAGAAACGAATATGATTATATAAAGCTAAATCTTTATTTTATTGAAAACATTACAATTAATTTTCAGTGCCGACAAACTCTCGTGTTTCCCCGCGGGAGCTGCTCGTGGCCACGCAGCCCTTCCTGACCCCGGAACTAGTCAACCAGGTCAAGGCCGTCTTCCTCTTCAAGGTCACGGGTCAAGGGGGCGGCGACTTCTTCTTGGACCTCAAAAATGGTAAGTGCCTCACTTTTTTAACATTTCAAGATTTTTTTTTGAAAAGATTTTTTTATATTTTATGAGAATGAACGTGAAAGTAAAGGAAGGAAGGAAAAATAATGTTTTGAGAATTCATAATTATCATTTATGGTATTTCCATGAATTAGCAATCAACGTTCCTTTTGATAGAACAACAATTTATGTATTGAGTAGAGATCTAGGACACTTACCACAATCTAAGTCATAGCAAGGCTTCACCTTTGACTTTTCAATGGACAGGCTCCTCACTTTTTTTGTCAAGCCAAAATCAGTTTTTGTACTTGCTCAAACTTGATTAACTCCAACAATTGCTGGATGGTGAAACCACACTCAAGAGCTTGGCCTGTAACACTGCAGCGTTAGACCCCCCTCTCCAAAAAAAAAGAACAAAAAAAGAACAAAGAAAAATTGATAAATAAGTAAAAAAAATGATAATAATAAAATCTGTTAATTCCCTTAAACTTACACCAGCTCATTTCCCATGTCAGGTAATGGTAACGTTACACTTACACTAAATATCGACAATTTTACCCTTTTAAACTCCTATATTTCCCATACACTTACACCCTATTAATTTTTTGTCGCCTTTTCCCCAGGTAACGGTAACGTAGGAGAGGGCCTACCACCGGGTGGTGCACCAGACGTAACACTGACTCTGAGTGTCAACGACATGGAGAGCATCTTCTTAGGGGAGGTCAGCGCCTTCCAGGCCTATGTCGCTGGGCGACTCAAGATTGATGGAGACCTCCATTCGGCTATGGCCTTACAGTCAGTGGTAGAGGCCATACAAACTGGGCCGTAAGGATTGTAATTTCAAAAGAACAGAAAAGTCGTGTATACATAGGCCAGAATTTATTGAATATAAGGTGACTCAAGATCGACGGAGACCTCCATTCGGCTATGGCTTTGCAGTCAGTGGTAGAGGCCATACAAAATATGGGATTGTAGGGATTGTAATACATTGTATTCTAAAAAGAAACTACTGTGTTGGCAGAAATGCACTGAATATAGAAGCAGAGCTCACGCAAGGCATTTAAAATCTGTTGCCATATCAAACACCAAATGAAACAGGGGATCCAAGAAAAGTTTATTCCGACGTTCGATTATTACAACACATTTCTTCTTATTCATACCTAGAATGTAAGTAATAATGAAAATGAAAGATATTATTATTTATTTAATTTAGGCAAAGGATTCATTGAGAAATTCTAGGTTTTAGGAGACTGGAGGGTAGTCATTACGAAAGTCACCTATGCTTTTCAACTAGATCACATGTCGCCAAAAAGCATTGCCATATCGTCAATTGTATCACCAATTAATGGTATTTGTTGCTATTGGCGACGTGGCAACCAGAATGTGCGAGCCTGGTAAGGCAACTAAAGATTGACCTTTGCCTAAGGCTTTAGGGTCCATAGAAACTGGGCCGCAGGGATTGTGATGTCAAAAAAAAGTATACATAGGCCAGAATGTAATAAATATAAGGCGACTCAAGATAGAGGACAACCTCCATTCAGCAATGGCTCTACAGTCAGCGTTCAAGGCCATACAAACTGGGTTGTAAGATTGTAATATTAACATTTAAAGTATATACATCAGCTAGAATGCTCAGAATATAGTGCGACTTAAGACCAGCTGAGACCCATTTTGGCTGCAGCTTTACAGTCGATATAATGAGCCATACTGACTGGGTCATAAAGGATGTAATGTGTAAACTGGAATCAGTACAAAGAAAATAATGATGTATTAGATATTTCAGGGTCCCCATGAAAGTGCTGGAATGTCTCAACATGTCTTTGAATCAAAAATACTATCAAAGGTCAAAAAATCTGTTTAACTTGTCTTTAAATGGGCTGAAGTGTTGGATCATGGTCCGTGTATATATCTTAAGCATTGAAGGTTCATACAGAAAGTGATGCCCAGCTGTTCATTGAGTAATGACAAAGAGAAGTACAGGGAGGAAATACGTTTTTTGTTCTGTGAATATTGTGAGATAGAACTCGTACATCTATTTCTTTCATGTTGTAACGGTTGTATTTTAGGCCGTTTTGGAACGGATGGATCGTGGCCTGGATGGCCCAAGTTATTTTGCAAGAACAATGGATAATGACTTTGGAAAAACTCATTGCTTTCTCACATATTAAGATAAACGGCAGTCAATGAAAGAGAACACTTTTTGTTACCTAGTTAAATAGGCCTTCCAAACAAAAGGAGGACCCTTGATATTTTGAGGCTTTTTTCATATCCACAGTTGAGCATATCAGTGTAATACTCAGAATTATGATTGAAAAATCTCATAAAGACTTATTAATCAAAGTCATTGCGAAATATAACTTGGTACTCAATCTATAAGGGAAAAAGTGTAATCAAGAAAATGAAAGGAAAAATGCCAAAATCATATATCGCCACATCAAGCAGTGAATTGTACTTACACAGTTAGTAATTGTACATGAATATAACATTATTCTAAATAATCTTCTTTGATGTATAGATGTATAATGTCTGTAATTTTAATCTGTCGCACAGGTATTTAAAACTGATGAATAATAAATTATAGCCAATAAGATATGATAGAATGAAGTACAGAATTGTACGTATGTACATATTTGTACAAGTGTCAACCAAAATATCCCAAGCTTGTGTGTACAAGTGGTTGTATTCTAACGATGTCCACGTATTCGATTGATATCTACGTATCGTATTGATATCCATTTACTTACGTCCGTAGGGGTCAGAGAGTGATAATTAGTTGTGATATTGGGTTGTAAACCTAGAAAAATAGAAACTAGTGTGTGGTTTATTGTTGGGAAACTTACTCAGAATTGCGAGACGTGAACAAACTTACTTTGAAATATAATACTGGTTTGAGGTAACCTACTAAGTTGTCAGAAATATTCAGTTTAAATCGAAAAAAACAACATATATTGAAACATACTAGTCGACGCTATTATTGTGTACATTGATATTTATGATTGAATGTTATTGTGTATATGAATGGACAGTTGCATTCAAGATGTTATATGGATGTTATAGGTTACCATTGTCAGAAGAGTCAGTATAATGTTATCCATCTAATGACAAAGTGTACATATATGGTTATAATTTATTCGTGTACATGTTTTATATGTTAATACTGACAGTTCATTCCAGTTCATTCAATCATATTTGACAAGAATCTCGTTATAAAAGTTGTTGACTACAGGTAGTGTGTATTGAGCGTATCTTCTATAATGTAAAATGCATTGCCATTAATAATTGGGTGGCCATGATAAAAATAAAGTTATGGTAGCTCAAAAACTAGTATATACATAATATTTAAATAATGGAGTTCAATTGGAGTTACCAAGTATTTCAAACTGTATCATGATAGAAATTTTGGTATCTTATTGAACGTGCAAGTTGGGAACACATAGATGTTCCAAAATACCTGGCTATTTATTTATGGTTGAGAAAAGGATTTGACATCATGAAATTTTTATCGCAGAAAATAAAATGTAAATTGTGGGTTTATTTCCATTAAGGTAATGACTGAATTGTTCTTAGTCTCTACAATGAACATATGATACAGAAAATAAATTGTGAAAAAATACCAAAATCATATTTCCACGACGTCCAGCAAGTAACTGTCCTTATATGGTTAGTAATTGTAAACAAATATATATAATTCTTTTTCATCCTGTTTCGTGTATAGATTAGTATTCGTTATTTGCTATTTCTTGTAGAGGTATTTCAGGTGCTTTTTAACAAAAATCAGTTATAGACCGTGTTTGCAACTGACTGAATACGTACCTGCTGTTACATATGCTAAGTGGAAATTAGCAATTATAATGCGAGAATTGGTTATTAAAAGCTTTTTTTAATTTATGTATATGCCCCTGTGAATAAGTTTTTAGAAACAGTATTGGAATGACTATCTTTTACTTTTGAAGCTCAGGCTTTAAGCGCAGATGATTTTTTTACCTCATTTGTGTTGGTTATCGAACAGTAATAAATGTTATCATTTAAAAATCGATAAAAACCGCGTTTTTGTTCTATTCTGTAATTTCCGATTGAGAACTGCTCCTCCGGTTCAAAATAGATGATAGGCCTTTGTTAAAACAGCAAAAAAAATACTCCAAGTTCTCATATTCAACAACTCAACAGAATCCCAAGTCATTTTTTGTATTTTACATTAATTTAATGAGAAGAAATAAAACCAACGGCACAGGTCTAGTTTCACATCGGTTTGTAAAGTGTAGACTTTAAAATCGTAAAATACATAATAATGTACAGACACAAGTTTATATTAACAACAAATACATTACCATAAATGTACAACCTACAGCCCTAGTGTACCTCCAATATCTTACAGTTACACATAACTGACTACATTTCCAGTGCATTTTCATTACTTATCACAGTCAAACACATCACTTCAATCTTTCTAAAATCCATTGGCTTTTTCCATTAAAATTACCCAAAAAAATAAATTCAGTGTACAAGAACCAAGAAACGTGCATGCCAAAAAAGGAAATATTTCATAGAAATTTATTTGGGTTTATTGCCGATAAATTCCAGACATAATCTTATGTTTTTTATAGCATAACTGCACAATACAGTTAGAATTATACATGAACACACATTCACAAAAATGAATTCATGAATTGTTATTCTTAACTCCAGTAATACTTCGATGACAGACATGATTGGTATAGCAGCCTTTTAACAGAAGATAAATTCAGCAAGGAATAAATCCAATGGAGAATTTCTTATCACTTTCATAACAGACCTAATTCGTACAATAACAGATAAATGATATCAATAAATAGTTATTCTAATCCTGGTCTTGTAAGTAGGGATCTTGCGCTTCTCCCAAAACACTGGAGGGATCTGCCAACTCGATCTAGAAAAGAAAAAGAAAATAAGTTTTGTAAGGTAAAAATCAACTATCGAACCAATAATTACAACCAACATTTCACGTTTCAATATTTTGCCATGGGTTGTGCAATAAATCTTCGAGTTGGGATTTTCCAAAAAAAAAAAGAAAGAAAAAAAACATTTTCAAAGTAAATAAACTTTTTTTTTTTAAATAGGAGCTCGTGTAATTCCACAATTCGTGTTTTGACCGAAAATATCTGAACAGTTTCCTCAAGGTTCAGTATTATCTAACTACGGTTTAGTGTCCCGTTGATGATTGTTGTGTAGTTATAAATGGCCCTAGACCGATATTTGGTAATTATTTGATTGTCATTTGGCCACTTTAATACCCACAGAAGGAAAATGAGGCTCACACAAAAATCTGAAAACTTAAACCTTGTTACCTAAGGCCAAGCAAACATATTGATGTGTTCCAGGAACATCAGTCCAAAAAATATGGAGTAGGTATGTCGGGATTTCTATTATGGATAATTTCTTTAATGTGTTTTAGTGAAAATATTTCCTATCTGTGATGTTTTATAAAATTTCAATATTTTCAACTAAAAAGTCTCTCAGGACCTTCGGGTCAGGGCAAAAAGATAGGGTGGCTCGGATTACCAAACAAAACTTATTTGGTTCCTTCGCCTTATGAGTGTAATATTACTAACCGATGGAATCGGGTACTGGGTGGCCTGGGGCGCTGACTCGCGGTCGAAGTCCTTCATCTCTCCGGCCTTCGGGATATCATCATGCCACACTCCTTCGTACAGCTGACCCTTGTCCAGGTAGTAAAACTTGCCCGCTCCGTTCTTCTTGTCGTCCTTCCAGCTCCCCTCGTAACGGTTCTCATTAGCTATGGGAATAAAATGACAAAAGATTTTAATTATTGAAAAATGTGAAACCTAGAACAGTCTATTCTCCCGCACTTTCCAGTGACATTTGGGATTTGGATAGTTTAGCTATCTCCCAATTCTATGGTTTATACATTAATATTTTGATTGAACCATCCGCTATTCCCATACATTAATAGATACGTTCTTGCAATCGAATATCAAAAATGTCTTTTTCTCCTTTTCGCAATATGTTGCAAATAATAATTTGAAAAAAAATTAGGAAATGAAGAGAAGAAGAATATTTTACTTTAAACTTTTTGCCCCAAAAACATGTGTCCCCAAACCTTTTCATTTGGCCACTTCAAACATTTGGATAAAATATTTTCAATAAAACATTAATGGTTTTCCCAGCTTACCTAGTCTAAGCATGCCCTGTCCGTTGCGCTGGTCATCGTACCATTCGCCCTCGTAGATGGTACCGTTGGCGAAGTACATCCGCCCCCACCCGCTCCGCTTGTCTGCGTACCACTCCCCCTCATAGTACTCATCCTCCGCATAGAAGTTTGTGCCATAACCCTAGCATTGCAAAATACAAGGGTGAATTAAGTTAATTTAATTTATCTGAATCCAAAGATAAAGAAAGCTTGTAAAGTAAACACACTTGGTATTTCAGATTTTGACATGTTTGTTGGTTGGAATTGTATGCAGTTTTCTATGGAAGAAGTTAAGAAGAATATTTTGAAGTGCGGATTATTCAAAGTACATGTATTTAAAAGTACAATGCCACAATCCAATGAAGCTACACTATCACACTAGTCCTGACTTTGAAAAATCTAGAATTTTCGTTTCTAAATATACTTGTGCAATTACGCTGTATGTGATTATATAGCAGCATTCAAGAAACTGAAAGTATCCTCAATGAATTCAAAATATTTGAATCAGACTTTCCTGCGCAATGAAGTAAGAAGAACTATACCCAGAAATAATCAGTTTTCATAGTATTTAATATCTTTTGTTATTTTTTGGGTATGTAAATCTCAAACCTCTAATCACTTTAAAGAATTACAATAATAATTTACTACTCACATGTTTCTTGTCGTTCTTCCAACCCCCGGAGTACTGTTTCTGGTAGCCGCCGCCCTCACACGGCAGGCTGTACGTACCGTACCCGTTACGCTGACCGTTACGCCAATCACCATCAAAGATAGCGCCATTACTTCTCCACTTATATGTACCTTTGCCTGAAAGAAAGATTCAACATGGTTTACTAACGTTTATGCTTACAGTCTTGTCAGCTCAGGGTTGCCATTCCAACAAATTTAAGTGGTAAATATTCATGGATGACAAAGCTACAAATTGTCTTTTGCACCTTTCTTTGAACTTATTTTTCATCATCTGTCTGTGTAAACTATCAGTTAAACACATACACATGGGATAGCTATGATAATTTGAAAAAAAGAACTTAATGCTAGACAGTTTTATATCTGCTGCAGTTAAATAGGTAATCAATTCCTCTTTATGATTATCGACATATCGTTGTTCAAACGAGCAATACAGATAGTGTTCACTTGGAGACGGCTGTCTAATGTTTCTTTGAGATCTTATAATTGTATATTGTTATATAACATAGATGCAAAAAAGGCAAAACGATAGGAGTGCACGTTACCGTACATGCACTTGATTTGAAAAACTTAACCAATGTTATATTTTGTGAATGTGTTCGTAACATGCTAATTGTGATACGTGTTTACATGGTTATATTCTTTGTGGCTCTTTGGAATGTGAAGCTATTTTTTGTTGCTGCATTTTCAGGCGTAAAAAAAGGCCTGTTTACTGCCTAAGTGAACGTGATGGCTTACAGTTCTTCATTTAGTGAACATGTTCCGCGTTCCATTCTTAGGAAACATGTGATTTGTGATTTTAAGAGGAAATGTGATTTTCTCCTCTTTATTACTTACCACAATACATAAGATACTTACCCTTTTATAAACCTGTTGTTAAAAGCAATATGAAATTGATATTATATGTATTTTATAGAACAATTTCCTTAAAAATAAGTTCGCAAAATGATCATTCAAAACAAGGTCACAAATTTGTCATTTTAGTTTCCACAGCCACTGCTGTTCTCGTCACTCCATACATTCATGTAACTATTTTCATTTTTATGTTAAAGGCATGGTTCCCACAGACTTAAAAAAACCATTTAAAATTTTCATGTACATTATTCATGTTTCCCAAAAGCTGGCTCTGTTCAAACTATGCAGAACTAGAGACCCCAGTGTCACAAGAATCATTCTAGGAACCATCGCAAATATCAACCATGTCCAAGGGATGGTTGGACATTCCCACACCTGAAAATATCCCCAGTTTCAAGCTTAAACCTCTAAAACATCAAAGCTCAAACTATCTTACCATGTCTCCTGGAACCACGGAAAGTTCCTCTATATTCATCCCCGTTAATGGCATAGTGAGTGTTGGGAGAAATAACGTTACTGCTGGGTTTAACCCTGCGCCCTATGTACTTGGTCTGAAAGGCGACCTCGGCCGGTGTCGGTAGCAGGCTTCTCGCTCCACTTAAAGCGCGCGAACCACAAGCCCGGTGATACTGCATGGTTTGACGTCATTACAAGCATTTACAATCTTCAGATACATTGAATGATATCTATAGAGTAAATCCTTCCATGTTCTTGCTAGGCCTATTTGACAACCTTCCTTGCTAGCAGTTCCTTTGAGCAGATAGGGGTTGTCAAATACAGGTTTGTGTTTTCAAATAAAATGGGGCAACAGAATTGATTTTCCTTCTATGCTCCTTTCCAGGATATCCAACAATGTGATCCAGTGAATCCAAATTTATCTCGAGTCAAATTGCTTGAAGTTGAATTTATTGGCTTTATTGTATAAAGCTAGCCTAGGCGATGCTTACTAAAACTGAAATGTAGCCCTCCTGAACGATATCACGTCCATCGCCCCCAAATTCCAGTGAGGATCTGAGAAATGTCAGTGACTCAACTCATAAGAACCTGTTCCAGTGTATGGCGCTTTTAATTTTTTGGATAAAAGCCCCATTATCCTACTCCATTTGAATTGAATAGGCAGGTTTAGTTAGGAGTCCAATGCCAGAATGCCCATTTGATTTGTATTGGATTATTGATCTTTATGAATTTCGGGCAGATATCGATTTTTACAGACTCACTCTGCCAAGAACATAATAATTTACAAAAGATAGATCTAGTAAAAACTGGATAAGATTAGACCTAGTAATGGCAGTCCTATGATTACCCCGTAAACAGCATGTTACCATATTGGCATTTAAAGTTTTGCTCCAGTGAAATCTTTCCCTTTCTGGCAGGATGGATAGGATAAAAAATTATGTTAATTTTCATGTTGTTTCTCTCAGCAGATTAATGATAATGATTAACGTAAGATCTGAGTGAGTGAGTGGTGGGTGTTTTGCGCCGTACCGACAGCCAGGGTCATTTTCACGGCGAAAACCAGTTGGGGCGAATTCTGTCTTCGGTGATTGAATCTATGAGATGAAGGTGACAGGGCGGGCAAACAGCAGGGGATCAAAACCCAGCGATAATTTTTGCTGTACCTCATCCCTTAGTGAACCAAGCACTGACCAGGAATTGAACCCAAAAACCACTTGGTCAGTGCAGGGTCCCCCCTATCGTCGCCTCTTACGATCAGCAGGGGCTACTGAGGGCCTATTCTTACCCGGACCCCCACGGGGCACGTAAGATCTGATTCTCAGATTTTGGTTGTAGGTGATTGAGTGATGGATGTTTGATGTCGTACCAACAGCTAGGGTCAATTTTCTAGGCGAAAAACAAGTAAGGACGAATTCTGACTTTTCAGACACGTATTTCAACATGGGTCAGTCTTTGGTGATTGTAACGTTATCTATGAGATGAAGGCCCGGGATGAAGGTGACAGGGTAGGCAAACAGCAGGGGATCAAAACCTGGAAATAATTTTTGCTGAACCTGAGTTAACTGTTACTGGCCTTATTCAGTTATTGAACCCAGACACCAACCAGAAATTTAACCCTAACTAAGAACCACTTGGTCAGTGCTGGGTCCCCCCCCCCCCCCCCCTAGATGTGTAAGCCTCAGTTTTAGGTCTGTTAAGCTGTGCTAGAGTTTTAGAGCTATGTCCCCCCTATCATCGCCTTTTACATAAATTACGATCAGCAGGGGCAAACGTTACTGGGGTTTATATTATTCCTTCCCAGGAGCAGAAGCCCCTATTAGTATTAGTACCCCACAGGACAGGGGTTGGTCTGATGATATTCTCTGCCAGACTCTGGCCATGCTCAAGTCAAGTTATGCCTTATCATAGGCTTATGGTGTCGCTGTGTGTAGTAAAAGGTAAGTCGTCCCTCCTCAGCCCAGGACTGACAGTGACACTGATATTTAGACCAACCCTATGGGCTAGCTAAATGTCAAATGTCATTTCTAGCCCCGCCTTGCCTCTGTCAACTGTCAGGTTCTGCCTCTGCAGCCGAGCGATAATACAATAATCAATAATGTTTGCCCACCGAAGCGAACAACAAATGGCGGAAATAATAGCCCCTATCATTACCCCAAACTCACCGTGTTTTTTGTTGTCGAGCCATTCTCCCGTGTATTCGTCCTGATTTACAGAATAAACCGTGTGTCGAACCCCCTTTTTCTGCGCTTTGTAATCCCATTCTTTCCAAAGAGGGCCAGTTTTTCCTTTTGTTTCTTTCAAGTGCGGCATTGTCTTGGGTTTTTGTCTTCCCAGTCTTGTTGACAGTCGATGTATATTATCGTCTGTATAAAACAGACCCCGATAATCGACCTTATCCCCTTGTAATTAAGGGGAATGTGTAAACAATCACCAAGAAAAGTGGTTTGTTTTGGTCATGTGGAGAAGACAGGATGTTTGCAAAGCGCGTCACTTAGCAACCTGGTGAAACACGCGCGCGCAGACCCGTTACAACTCGGGAGTTTTCACAGGTCGCTCACAGGGGGCGCTGCGGTTTCGCGGGCAGCAATGAAGATTTGAAAAGCTGAGAAAGCGGTCTCTTTGTTTTTATTACACTGGAGTGGGGATACTAATTGAAATTTGCACTTGAACTGCAAAAGAATTGCAGATTTGAGACAGCAACTTGACTAATGGGATCCAAGAATAGATTTATAAAATGTATTTTGCCTCAGGCATAACATGCACCTCCAATACAAATGTGAAGATAATTCATTTCAAGAGTAAAAAGCATTGCTTTTAGTAATTATTCTTGATTCAAAACGGTGTCATAGAATGATTGATTAACTCTCCCACCCTCCAATAAAAGATAAATGAAGAAAAAAAGAAAAGAAAAGGAAGATCTGGGTCTAGAAATGACCAATGATTGGACTCAAAGCCAACACTAAACCATGAAAAACTAGAAATCTGAAGATTTTCGGCTGGCTCTATATGCTGGCCGAAGATGCCTTGCGGACCTTGAGAGGTAAACAATTACGGCGGTCCACAGGTACAATTCACCCCCCCCCCCATCTTGCACCACTTGCCCCCCTCCCGACCCCATCCCGCCGGCCTACCCCCCCACACCCCATCCCGCCTACCTATTTCTTTGTAATAATGATAGACCTGTATCTTATGCAGTCCAAATTTTTGTATTTATTTATTACTGTCTTCAGGGTGATCTCCAATTTTACTTTATAATGGTAGAATGCAAAAGATTATACTTTGCAGGGGACATACAATCAATAACCATAAAGAATTAAGGGTGGGGTCCTCTACGATTTCCTACCAAATGGCTTGGTGGGGGGGGGGGGGGGATTGTACCTGTGGGCTGCCATAAACAATAGCCATGGTGCTGGTCCACTGCACTACCCCCCCCCCCCCCACACACACACACACACTTTCACCTCACCACTGTTGTGATCCTGCCCGTACGTTCCACTACCTCCCCCCCCTCCCCTTCTCCCTCCCCCCCACCCCACCCCTCCCCATGTGTCAATCATACCTCTTTGCCCTCCTACTTAGGCAGGTATAAAGTACAACCACCACCACTGACCAATGAGAAGAGATGGACACCTGAGGCTCAGAGGGGGCAGGGGGAGGTGGGAGGGGAGAGGTGCTAATAGCCCAATTTCACACCCCAGTGCACAACAACAAAAGAACAATTCAAATCCGGTATGCCTCCTTTGATGCCTTACTTACATTACATTTATATGATTATATCTTTGGATAGCGCAAGGCATCAATAAAATTGTTGTACCGGGCCAGGCTCAGTTTTAAATCATGGAGATGGTCTAGAACATAAGGTTATAGAAAAAGATACGAATATTTGGAAAGATAAGTGCCGTTGCCTGTACATTCTATAAAGTAGAAGATTTCTGGGATTTGCAAGAGATAAGTCGTGCAATTGAAGGACACAAAGTCAACAGTACATTCATTACACCTTTATTGACATGTGTATCATATTTTGATTTCACAGCTTAACATAGAAAAATATATTCTTTCACAGAACGAAAGGAATTATAACATGTGCAACACAACGGAATCACTAATATAGTAAAAACTTCTTTATCAGACAATAAGAATTCTCGTCTTATCAGTAGTCTACTTATAAAATATAGAAGATTCAGCAGTTTACCAGTGAAATTTCCTACGTAAAATTACATATGCATTCTCAAATTCTTAAATTTTATTCACATTGAGAAAGTTGATTTCATTGTTTTTACAATAAGTTTTATCAAGCAACGCCAACGGCAGGGCTTTTGTATCAGATAATTCAATAGCTAGTTTTCGTTGATTGGGCATTGATATTATTTAAAAATAACAAGTGCACGTGTATAATCTCGTATAAAACTGAAATCGTTATTAAAATAACGAGATTCTTCGCTTGTTAATGAAAAAGAAACTAAAATATCAATGATTATTTGTAAATAAAATATATGCATGTTTCTCTGATAAAAGAGGTCGTAGCTGTTAAAGAAGAATTGGTAAAAATGGGAATGGGATGTTAATATTACATGAGACAATCAAATGTAAGAGAATACAGAGTTTTATAAATGCAAATTTATTACGATTCATCATAATCACAGTAACGTGGAAGTAAAAAGAAATTTCATGAAAACAAAAAAATTTTGAAGTTGTTTTTGTGCACTTGGTGCATCATAAAAACATGGCCGCCATGCTGATAAACATGTCTGATGACCTTCTCTAAAACTTGGAAGTGAGAAGAAAAGTCCTGAGAATAAATGTTGAAGTTGTTTTTGCACACTTGGTGCATCATAAAAATATGGCTGCCATGCTGACAAACATGTCTGATGACCTTGTCTTTAACTTGGAAGTAAAAAGAAATTTCATGAAAATAAAAAATTCTGAAGTTGTTTTTGTGCACTTGGCGGATCATAAAAACATGGCTGCCATGCTGAAAAACATATCTGAAGACCTTGTCTAAAACTTGTCTTTAACTTGGAAGTAAAAAGAAATTTCATGAAAATAAAAAAATTTGAAGTTGTTTTTGTGCACTTGGCGCATCATAAAAACATGGCTGCCATGCTGAAAAACATATCTGATGACCTTGTCTAAAACTTGTCTTTAACTTGGAAGTAAAAAGAAATTTCATGAAAATAAAAAAAAAATTGAAGTTGTTTTTGTGCACTTGGCATATCATAAAAACATGGCTGCCATGCTGAAAAACATATCTGAAGACCTTGTCTACAACTTGTCTTTAATTTGGAAGTAAAAAGAAATTTCATGAAAATTAAAAATTTTGAAGTTGTTTTTATTCACTTGGCGTATCATAAAAACATGGCTGCCATGCTGAAAAACATATCTGATGACCATGTCTAAAACTTATCTTAAACTTGGAAGTAAAAAGAAATTTCATGAAAATAAAAAAATTTGAAGTTGTTTTTGTGCACTTGGCGCATCATAAAAACATGGCTGCCATGCTGAAAAACATATCTGATGACCTTGTCTAAAACTTGTCTTTAACTTGGAAGTAAAAAGAAATTTCATGAAAATATAAAAAAAATTGAAGTTGTTTTTGTGCACTTGGCATATCATAAAAACATGGCTGCCATGCTGAAAAACATATCTGAAGACCTTGTCTACAACTTGTCTTTAATTTGGAAGTAAAAAGAAATTTCATGAAAATTAAAAATTTTGAAGTTGTTTTTATTCACTTGGCGTATCATAAAAACATGGCTGCCATGCTGAAAAACATATCTGAAGACCTTGTCTACAACTTGTCTTTAATTTGGAAGTAAAAAGAAATTTCATGAAAATTAAAAATTTTGAAGTTGTTTTTATTCACTTGGCACATCATAAAAACATGGCCGCCATGCTGAAAAACATTTCTGATGACCTTGTCTATAACTTGTCATAAACTTGGAAGTAAAAAGAAATTTCATGAAGATAAAAAAGAATCGAAGTTGTTTTTGTGCACTTGGTGTATCATAAAACATGGCTGCCATGCTGAAAAACATGTCTGATGACCTTGTCTTAGACTTGTCATTAACTTGGAAGTAAAAAGAAATTTCATGAAAATAAAAAAAATTGAAGTTGTTTTTGTGCACTTGGCGTATCATAAAAACATGGACGCCATGCTGAAAAAAAATTCTGATGACCTTGTCTAAACTTGGAAGTGAAAAGAAATTTCTTGGAAATAAAAGAATTTGAAGTCAGTTTTTAGCACTTTGCATATCATAAAAACATGGCTGCCATGCTGACAAACATGTGTGATGAACTTCTGTAAATGTTGGAATTGAGAAAAAATGTTATACAAATTTGAAATTGTCAACTTGTTTTTTCTCATTTGGCACACCATAACAACAGAATGTAAGGGATTTGACACTTCTGTTCCAGTCTGTTCCGGTCTGCCGCACAGCATATGAGAGGCAATTGACTTTCACCTAGGGGTCACTCTCCCACTAGAGTTGCCTAAAACTCAAAGTTATTATTGTTTTAACTATCCTGAAACTTGTCAATTTTAATCAAATAACATGAATACAAACAAAATACGTATAAACTTATAAGAGAATTTTGTAAAATACATTTTAGGTATTTTTTAAAAGAATTATAACAACACAAAATCCATTCTAATGTAAAAATTATCAAAGGCCATAGGACACATCTACACGTAACTAAATGTAACTAAAATCTCCTCTCACAAGAAAACCCATGCATCCACTCTCCAAGCATAGGACAGGAACCAGGAGATTAAATGTGTGATAATAGGGTGAACTGGCTCTTTCACTTGTTCAAAGAAAAAGCCATCCTATACTTCGCCTATCAAACTTTATACCATTGGTGAAACTTAATACAACGCGAAGAATAATATGTACTTTTTTACACAAAACAAGAAAAAAAAAGTAAAAACCGATTCCATACAATGTGTATTGTACAAGGAATTATTAAAAAAAGTAGAATAATATGAATTTTTCTTAGTTTTTTTTTCGCTTCTTTTTTCGATTTCATTAACATTCACAAAGCATTAGTGCACAGTATTTTTTATGCAACAGGAGAAGCGGAAAAAAGATGAATATCATTTACTGTTTTGAATAAAAAAAATTATCATTCTCTGATAATTGATAAATACAGTAAACAAGATAGTGTCGCACAGTCAATTTAACCTCATCATCCAAGTCGATGAACAGAATGGTAAATTCTACAAAAGAGTAAACTTATGTATGGACTGGAACATTAGCATAGTGTTGACGTTTTGCATATATACACATATTATGTATGTTTGTGTGTGTATGTTTGTGTGTTCGTGTGTGTATGTGTGTGTGTATGTGTGTGTGTGTGTGTGTGTGTGTGTGTGTGTATGTGTGTGTGTGTTTGCATGCATGGAAGACAGCATGTGTTTTCATTATCACAGGAATAATGGAACGCAAAATAAGACACAGTTAGCCCATAAGGCTACCGAACATCGACTCTAACATATTTTCATGCTGTCATTGTATATACATTGTGTTGCTGTAATCCTGCTGTTTTGCATGTTGCTGAGATCAGTGGGTAGGATGTGACAGTTAGTTCAGACAGTCGGTCAGACTACACTGAAACTCCTGGTGTGAGATGTAGTGAGCCCCTTGTAATAAGGGGTTGGCGCGGGTATGGAACTTGATCTGTACCTGCAAATACAAAGTGAACAACGGTGAGTAGGCAATGATTTGATAGCATGTGATCTGATATTATCATAATGAATTATTTGCACACGTCAAATTCATAGCATATTTATTTCCGTTATATTTATAACATACAACATATCTGTAGCAAAAAAAAACAAAAAATAAACACACCTTAACGTTAAGTACTGCTCCAGTATTAGCTTTTATCTAATCAAGACGTATAATGGGATTATAAATCAGATAACCAGGGCTGCGAAAGTTACGGCCATATTCAACCTTGGTGTAGTTTACCTCCATTTACAGAGTTTTATGTCCAACTTAGGATGTTTTAACACCGCTTGGTGGAGTGTAGTTGATAACTGCCTTGGGACAATGCAAGTACCAATACAATCACATTTCCATGTTTTTTTCTATGGTGTGCTTTTGTTGGTTGATACAAATATCTTGGTATCTGAAACACAAACTTCTTCCATTTGCAAGTAAAACCAACCAAAATGCTACCTACCACACAATATAATATACAAATATATACATACCCTAGGCATACGTCTGCGTGAGAGCACCCCTCCCTGGGCCTCTAGGTAGGGTATCCCCGTGAAGGCTCCAGCCAGACTGAACCTCCAGCGGGACAGGCAGGTGGCCGAGATGGAGGCGGCTACCCGGCGTACCACCTCCCCGGCCTGCTCACCGCGCTCTCCGGCCCGGGCGTGGGGGCTGCGCACGATGTGGTATACCGTACCACCGTCCTCTTCCTGCTCCTCGCAGACTACGAAGGCCTCCTCCTCCTGGGTGTTGGGGTCCTCCTGGGAACATTCCTGGAACATAGGGTTCAAATTCGGTAAAGTGTACTTATTTTGATAATATCAAAGTTTAGACAATTTTCATTAGTGTGGGGCGGACATATCTGAACCAGTGAGTTGGGGTATGGGTTATAATGGAATCGGGCTGGAGTTGTTGGGTACATGGCTCCTATGGGGGGGGTCCACTGCGCAATCTCTTGAGAAAGGTGTATTCCTTTAAGTTTGCCTTTTTCCCATGGCTGGAGGATTAAAAAAAATCTTACGTCGCAACCCCCCTCCCCCTTAAGAAAATGTTGGATAAAGAAAATCATTTCAAGATTTATGGAATAATGAGAGTTTAATAAGCAAAATTATTAGCATTTTTGACAAATATTTGTTCCCTCTGATTTCTTGCATGTTAACAAATCTATCAAACAAAATACAAAAAGTGGCTAACACACTGAAATATCTGAGTATTATGCATAGCCACTAAAAAGTAAAAGTATAAGTCAGTTATCAAATGTGAAATTTGATTTAAATTTGAATAAATATCCCTAAAACCTACCTTGATGTTGAAGGTGGGCAGGGCTAGGGGAGTAGCAGGTGCAGACCTCGGGGAGCTGTAGAGGAGAACCCCGTCCTCCTGGGCCCGCCCCGGAGTGGGGCGGTTAGTCGGGGTGCTGAGGTCGGCCTCTCGGAGTGTCAGGTTGGCGTCACTCGCGAAGGCAGAATCTCCAGTCTGTGGTGGTTAAATGTACAACGAACTTGCATAATGATTGACTACATCATTATTGTAAATACATTTTTCAAATGTTTTTTAGTAGGTTAGAATTACATGTGCATTGTAATGGCCTGAAAAACTGATTAAACCTTGCGGATAACCGTAATCCTCTAAAGCAAGTATAGGAATAATGTAGTCTAACAGTGCTATCCCTGCGCCATGAACAAACATAAATTCACATAAAGCTCCGCTAAAATACAAACTTAATACTATATCTACTGATTTATGTAAATCAAGCTAGAATAGAAACTATATTATAGGTATAAAAAAAAGGGGAAAAAAAATTCATTGTGTGGAATCCAATGTAAAAAAGACCTCCATGTGAACATAATCCCTTCATTGAATAGCAACACACCAATAGCGTCAACTAAGTATGAAGGTACCAAACACGTAGGGCATTAAATTTTACTATGAAATCCAATGTAAATCCTAACACTTACATCCCTGCCCTGGAGAAGTGGACTTGAGCCACTCCCATCCTCAGCCCGGAGGAGTCTGGAGTTACTCCGGACAGCGGTGTGACAGGCTGGTGTGTGGTAGTACTCCCACTCCTCTCCTCCTCCGGGCGACAGCCGGCCGCTCGGGGTGAAGAACTCAGAGGGACTCGTTCCCCGCTCACCATCTGAGCTGCTCGCTGGGCCGGTGTACGAGTCGTCTAGGTGCAGGGAGAGGCCCGGGCTGGTTGTTGTTGTGACGGTGAGTTTTTGGGTTCGTCGGGCTGTGATCCAGTGCCGAACTGCTCGCTGGATTTGTATGATGGCTTTTACTGTATGTTGGTATTTTACTTGCTGTGTCTTGCCTCTCCACGCTGAAATAGAATATTTGTTATGGAAATCTAGAAATTACAATATTAAAAATACTTATATTTTAGGGTTAATGTCTAAAGATTACAGATCAGCTAATACATCAGTTGTTTATTTGATATAGGTTCTTCAGATCCAATATGTTGATAGAGTTTATGTCCATCACACCGAGAGATGATTTATTATTTGAAATTTCTTTAGTCCAGAGTATAACAGTTAGGTATGAGAACAACACACATAGGAAAAAAACAGCATTTGAGTGATTGGAGACGATGTAGAATTCCTTTGTCTATATATCTAAAAAGACTTTGAATAGAAAAAACAAAAAACATATAGTATACAAAAAAAGTCAGAAGCATCCACTCACCAGCCTGTATGAGGGTGGCGGCCCGGTTCCGTTTTATCCGGCGCCTTCTCTGGTACCGGTGCCACGCGCACTGTATGGTGAAGGCGTGAGTGGAAGCACACTGCAGCCGCACACTCTCCAACTGCTCCAACTGGAGTGGGATCAACGCAGAATGATTTATTTATCAACAAGAAGCAAAAGAGCTACAAAGATTCGCTCATACATGAGCGATGGTCGTCCCTCAATAAACTAAAGGCCTTCCTACAACCAGAAGGCTATATGGGCTGTAAGAACTGACCACCACCACCACTCCTGCTGTCACCCACAACTTAGGGAGGGGTTTAGGCAAGGGGCTGCATGCACTGCCATTACCTAGTTCTGAGTGACCTATCATTCACCCACCTTGAACTGCCCACCTGCAGGTGACAGTGGAGGTGCTAATGAGGAGGGGTGAGGGTTGATTGGCTCAGGTAGTGACTATGTAACCCACTTCTGGTTAACTCTAAGAAACATTGTAGGATAATGCATTTCAACTGCTGAACATGAGATTGTGTAACCGGTCATTGAGAACAAAGAGAATTAAATGGCTAAAGACATGACTGATTGAGGGAGTCCCCACCATTAGCTACAATACTATATAGATATAACTAGGGACTCCCAAAAACAGTTCTTATTTTTGTCTTCAAGAATATAGTCTTTTTATGAATGTCATCACAAGCGTTCTGCTGGGTAAACTGCAATTTTTTCCTTTGTCTACTTATTCTATGAATGAAAATAGATCTCATTGTTCAACTTTTCCTTATGATCAGCAAAAAAGAAAACCAAAAACCAAAAAGAACAATAAAAGTTACCGTGTAAGTAACTTCTTACTTATTTGCTAATGGAATTTACACAGGAATTTCTAGATATCAGCTTTGAAAAAGTGATTATGGAAGACCTTGACTTAAAAATTCTAGTTTTAAAATGATATACATGTATATCATAAAAATGCTCTCAGTTACATGAAATCAAATATATTTGTTTTTTAAAATTTGGGACTCCAAAGCATTCTTTGTTCCTTGAAATCCTTATAAAAAAACGCATCTCTGAATCCCCATATGGAAAGTAAACCTAATGTAACTGGGGCCTGTTTCATAATAAACCTCAGTAAATTTTGCGTTTCATAAGTTATGATCACCTTTTACCCTCATTGTAGCTATGTGAGTTTGATTTTGCTTACATGAGTTTGGGTGGATTTACGGGTGTTTTGGGTGGATTTATGGGAGCTTTCGGTTGATTTACGAGAGTTTTGTTATGAAACGGCTGCTTATGAGAATTTCAAACTCGCACATAGTTTCCGTAAGGGGACATAAAACCTCTGTAACTATTATGAAACAGGCCACTGATCCCTTACCTTGCCATCCCTGAGGAATAATTTGGTGATGCCGAACTGACAGACAGAGGCCGGGCTCTTGGCGAAGCGCTGGCCGAACACGGTGCTGAGGATGGAGGCGGCCAGCTTACGGGTGTGGTCGCAGCTCGACAGGCCTGGGGAGGGGAACGGGGGGCAGGGTTAGGGTAGGTTCAGTCATACACTAACAGGGAATTAAATCTAATATCCATGGTGTGAATTAATGTTATTTTTCCAACTGATATTTGAAATTACAAAGCCAAGTATATCTGTGATCAACTGACATGTATTTCTGAAGTATCTGTGATCAACTGACATGTATTTCTGAAGTCTATTTTATGGTGGGATTTTTTAGTTTTCTTTTATATTTGCAATATTTGTCTAGAAGATTAAAAGGTTATATTTATAGATTTGTTACCAATGAAAATAACAAGTGTTAGCCTCAAAAGAAAAAGAGAAAATTAGAACAAATTCACAAAGTAATTAATCAGAGCAAGAATTAATAAATTCAAAGGAGGAAAGTTATATTCTTACCACCACCATATATACAATCTGTACAAATGTCAATGCACGAAATCTGGAATAGGTATTATGTTCAATCAAACAGAAATTGCTTTTATATAGTAGTTACCTTCCTTGATGCTATACTTAACATATGGTAATGTTGCTTAAGCTTATTGCAAGCATACCGGTAGTGTGAAGCTTAAAACTCGATGCTTAGTAATAGAACATAGTTACACAGGAGAATCAGCACAACTGAGACTTCGGTATAACTCGAATTTAAAGGACTTTTAAGTTTGCCCTCAAATGGTTTACTATTACTTTCTAGAACAGCTGCTTTATAGATAATTCTTTTCCCTACGAATATGTAATAGATAACTATCTGAAAAAATAGTGCATGTAGTAAAGTATAAAATACAATACATTGCATTTTTATATAAAAAAATAATTTGAAGAAGGGAGAAGTTAATTTCGGTATGTAGAGTTTCCAACATGTTATGACTTATTAGAGAAAACCTCTTCATGGATCCTAAAGGGGACGAATTTAGTAGGTTAGAAAGTGATCAGGTGCAAGTTTTATAATCTGCGTATTACACTTAGAATGTAGGAGATAAAACTTTTGGGATTAAGCAAAGCTAGGCAGTTGGCAGCAGTTTTTGTAAACCAACCTGGGCTACCTTCCTCAACTAAAATACAAGAACCAAAGAGACTAATCATAAAGTGTCAACATGAAAAAAATCACATCTGATAAAATTGAAGAGTCGAAGCATTTTGCTAAAATCTAGATTTGGGTTAAGAAATAAAATACTATTTATGTCTGTTTTAAAGAAATATATCATATATATTAAATATGTATAATACAAAACAAGTTACCAGTTAATGCACCCCCCTCCATCATCTCAAAAAAAAAGAAAAAAAAAGTGCATTTTCAGTACACATGAAGACCCATGATAAAAAACAAATTTGCTGTGCTTTACTTCATTTAAATAGCAAGAAGGCAACTGTCTCTGGGAGAAGGTAAGACTTCTGCACAAGTACAGGGATTGATAACCAGATTACAACAAAAAACAAGCCTTCACATACCTGCCCGCCTCCTGAGGCGCCTCTTTGGCGTGGTGCTGTGTCGGCGACGCGGGGTCAGTCGGAGCTGTTTCTGGTAGAGCACGTCAAGCGGGTCAAAGAGCAGCTCGTTCTCCTTGTCCTCGGCCGCAGGGACCTCGTCCGGGAGACTACGCAGGATGAGGGAGTAGTGCTGGAGGAACTTCTCATAGGGGATTCTGTTAGGGTGATACAGTGTTATGCATGGATAAATGAATCTAGGATACCATTTTATTTGACAAACTAAAACTTGTGCTGTACTCTGCAGAGATGCCACTCCCTACTGATGAAAAAGTAGGAAACACTTTTCCCACTCTTATTCTAGAAGAAACTAGGAGGGAAATAACCTTTGTGAATAGACCTGACATTGACTTCATATTTGAATAGCTTGAAACTAACACAAAAATTATCTTAAAAAGATATTCAAGTGATGTAGGAAAAATAAACTGCACAATCTAAAATCACCATGAAGTAGGAAATACTACAAAAATAGGAAAAATGGCAACTCTGACTTTGGAGAAGTTTCAAGGGTATCTGGAAGCGTCTCAGCCTTAAAATGGTCTCTCAGGACACTCAAAATTGGTGAAAATTCTCTGAGATTTATTTTGAACTTTCTCAGATATTAGGTCTTGGTACAGCCCTGACAATGATGCAAATTTCTGAAATTAAACCAATTCAGTCCATGATAGTTGGCAAATAGGTTTTTGGACAATTATGTTAAAAATACTGAAACCTCTGAGGACAATCAGAAATGGTTGCTTAATTTTTAGACTTCAACTTTCATTGTTGACTGCTAAATATTGTATCATCTCACTTGAACACCCTGATTCTACTCTGTCTTACCTGGTGGGGTAGCCCTTCCTGTTGACCTCCACTGTTTCTACGATCCCGCTGGCTGCGAGTTGCTCGTAGACGTAGGCCGGGTCTTGGGCACGCGGGGAGCTGCTGGCATTAGGCTTTATACAGCGGATGTAGTGTGGCTGGGTCTGGTTTAGGGCTGTCATCAACTGGTCTAAGGAGGACTGGGGAAACAACAGGGATAAGTAAGGAAAATGAATGTGAGTGTGACAGGCAGCATTTATAATTAGTGTGATACATAAATGTCCCCTCCCTTAAGGATTCAAAGTGAACAAGAGGTATTTTACTAAACTGACTATACATATTCATGTATGGGAAAATACACAATTTTGAAAAAAATTAAACAAATAGACAATATGGTATCTGGGTTTTGTATTTAACATCATGAAGATAACTACTGATTCATCAACCATTCATTTGGTTCAAGTTCAACTAAAGCAAAAAATTTACTTCACCATCCCGTCCACCAAAAACACTTTATGGCATTTTCTTCTTCAAATTAAACCAAACTCTCAGAGACAGAAATTGGGACCAACAATGAAAATATTGACTGTTTGTTTGATGCCTACCTTGAACTTTGCGAGGACGGTCTTCTTCTTCTTGCCCGGGTTGTCGGGCTCAAACTGCCCGAAGAGCTCAGTGATGAAGGGGTTGGAGCTGCTCTGCATCACCTCCAACAACTCAGGGGGGATGTTGTCCTGAATGGAGAAAAATACATTAAAATGTGTTCAGTGTTCAAAGAATAGGTTTTCAATTCTATTATTAGGACGAGTGTCATGTATTAAAGAACAACTAGTTTCGGAAATAGCCTTGTAAAGCCAACAATATTTGCACAAAACAAAATATTTTCAAAATTAGAATGCTGGCAGATAAAACATACTTGCAGAATGTCTCTCCTGGTTGCAGAATTTATTAGTATGATAAGACATTAGCAACTCAAAAATACATTTTCTCAGAAACCACTGAGGACCAAATTCCTCCCACCAGTTGAGAAGAAACTGTACCAACAAATACAACAAACTTACCTTGTTTTTGTCGAGCAGTCCTTTCCCAGAGTAGGTCACCGGCCCAGCGTAGTGCGTAACAACAAAGGCAGGTTGACCAGGTCGGGTCTGTCGTGGGGTACCCAGCCTGCCGGGCGGACTGTGTCCACCTTTAGGGGTCGCCTGCCGGGAACCATCAACCCCACCTAGTGCCCCGAGAAGGCGGTCACACACTCCTTGGTCGCCATCAGGGCGGTTCACCTGGCACTCCTAGGTGGAAATGGTAATTTTGATGGTAATTTCAATAAATGTGGCTATTATGTATATTGGTGGGGCAGTATAGCAGGAAGACTGAAATCATTAATAGAGGGTGTTCAAGGTCTGTATATTCTCTAATTGAAATAGCAATCAAACGGACAATATGATAAAAAAAAGGTTTCTGTAGAAATCATTATAGAAATCCTAATAATAAAAAAACAAGACACAATTTACCAAAGAAAGAAATATGATTAGTTCTTTGCAACAAATCTTAAATATGCAGGAGATATGAGGAAAAAATAACAAAAGTCAATTAAGAAAACAGGTGATAAGCTACTTGTTACATGTTATTGGATATAAATTGGCATTTCTATAGCTTTAGATTTAATTCACACTGCATTTGGGACAATGTTCCTAACTTACTATTTTTCCTGACAGTTCTGTTGTGCTAGTCACCCTGAGCTTACAGTTCAAACAATATAACCCTCCTCTTACCTCATTAATGAGGGCAAACAGGCCTGGGGTGGCTCCAGGCCCTGGGGCCCCCTCCAGCAGGTTGAGACAGGGTCGGTTGTCGGTGAAGACAACGTCGGCCCAGCCAATAGCCTCCTGCTGGTACTCAGCCTGCAGGTCACGCAAGAAGTGCGTCACGTAGTGTTGTTGGAGTCTCTCGTTGGCGTAGTTTATACAGAGCTGCTCCAGGCTGTTCACCGCAAAACTCTCAAAGCCATAAATGTCAAGAAGACCTGTTGGGGTGGGAAAAAGGAAAGGTTGAGTGAAAAAGGGTGAAAATTGAAGTTAATACTGCTGCATGGTAATTTGTATACTCTGGTTGACAGTCCAAAAGAGTCACTCAACTAATGGTGGTACAACAGTTTGCCCTTACATATCTTTTTGTTATTTTGATTGATGAAGCCTTTTTTTAAAGAATAGGGTAATTATCAAGGACAGTTATGATAACAAAGTCTATGAGAAGGTAGAGACACTGCCTTTACACAACTACTAAGACACAAGTGTTTTTTTAAACTCTGTATACTGCAAAGACACAGTAAGAGAAGGACAAGCCTTTGGTATAGCTGAATTTCTACATTGCTGCTGAAAGGACAACAAACTGCCATCACCAGTACCTGAACTTACCCCTCATCACTGAAGGTTTTATCTAAAACAATAGAACCAGAACAATCTAAGACTAACCTATGGTGGTATGGACGTCAGTGGTGTGGATGCTGTGGTTGATGACAGATACAAGCCACTCAAACACCTGCTGGTACAGTAGTTTACCTAGACAGTCTCTGTAAATGGAAGAGTAGTTTGACAATTTCAAAATATTGAATTCATGTGTATTAAATTTATTATCAATAGAATAATCAACAGTACATTGTCTATAACTAATCTGATACACCTGTAAAATGATATCAAATAACCTTGAAGCACGAAAAAGACAGAAACAAGGCAGACAAATGTTTTTCAAAACGACTGAAAACCCCCTCAGTACCTGTACTTTTTGTAACTTTTTTGGTCTTTTTTTTGTGATAGTTTACTTCACTTTTGGTTTGGATTCAGCACTATTTTATAAACAGAGAGAGATCTCAGAGATGGTTTCAGAAACATTTGACTTTAAGTCTTGGGCTCACTACCTACCTGCAGGCAGCTGCCTCAGGGGCGGTACAGGGCCGGGAGAAGACGCTCCGTCTGCGGGCATGGGAGGCGGTGATGCGGCGGTGGGTGAAGGACTTCTCCAGGGCCCCAAGGTCCACCTGGAGCAGGTCCGCTGCCTTGGTGGCCAGGGCCTGGTTCTCTGAGGACAGATGGAGATAATCAGTTTAGAGATAATCAGTTTGATTAACTGGGATCTCAGTGCAGGATACGTTTGCAGGATAACCTAATCAATTATCTGCATGTGACCAGCTGAGGGAAAAGACAGGGCACCAACCGAAAATCCATTTTCAAATTTTCTGTGCTTTCCCTGAGATTTCCCTGTCCTGCAGCAATTTTTCCCTGTGCCATATCCAGCAAGTTGTCCAAATTTAAAAGCCTCTGTGTGCAGATTTTTTTTTGGACAATCCAACAACAAAAAGTCAATTCCCTGATATCTTTAGAATCAGGGATTTCAGAACCTGGCCAAATGAAATTCCCCGTGTTTTGACAAAATTTGCAAATTCACTGTATTTTCCCTGTCAGGGAATTTTGTGTGTGGCCATTTTTCCTGTTTTCCTTGTGTGGTTGGTATCCTGATAGGACACCATGAGGTTCTCATTTTTGATAAACTAGGGCCAATACTTAGAAAGACATGGGACAGTTTTGCTTACATCTCATTCTTACATTATTAAACACTCTATTTCATTCGGATATTTCCTTACTTGGAATGTCAATGAAACATTAAGATTGGCACATTAAGAAACTAACCTTCCACTTGGTTACCATGGTAACTAATTATCATGTGACTTTTGTAATACAAAAAAATAGTCTGAATAATTAATCATAAGCCCCACCTGGTGTGTCAGTGATACAACACACGTCCTCATCCTCCTCGTCTTCTGCGATTTCTACTCGGTTCAGCAGCAGGATGGCACTTAGAATCTGAAATATATATATATATATCTTTTTTTATTCACTGAACCATATTCATTACATTAATGATCTTTCATGTAGGTAATATTGTAAGGTTCTTTATCCATTTACTTTATTTTGGAATATCTTTAATAAAAAGTTCAACATGGTTAAGCAGCAGATTGGCTCCAAGAATCGGAAGTTTTCCTTGTCTCACAAAAGTTTATACCTATCTCTCTAGCCTATATTTCCCCTTCTGTAAGTTTAAACTGAATATAAACAGAATATTATTCATATAAATCTGACCTAGATAGGATTTCAAATGATGTCAAATGTTTTGGTCATAGGCAAGCTCACAATACAAATTCGTCAATACAAACTTTCATAAGGAAATTGGTAAATCTAATTGAAAAGATTACTATGATTTTTATTTCATGGGTGGAAAAACAATAGATTTTGAAATCTTGGAAAAAGTATGGAAAATGACATAATTAAATCCTGCCCTATATCAATGTTTACTTTCCCCGCGTCCCACCAGAGGTCCCCTCACCCACCTGGAGGAGGTGTTCTCGGTGTTGTCGCGACACGCGTAGACTGGTTAAAGCCTCCTGGGTCTGCTCCCACTGTGACAGTGCATCCGCCTCCCCTGAAAAAAAAGGGCTTAATGTTTACATTTCTTCTTCTTTGTGCTTATTCATACCATGTTTTCCCCCCAATAATGCACAACTTTCATATAATAAACCGGGTTTTCCAAGTCTGTCAGTCTTGGCTACGTACAGTTCTATGGTACAGCTTAGGCACTATAGTTTGAGCACATCCATGTTATTTGGAGCAATATCTGATATCAATAAGTAAATATATTTGTCTTGTATCGAACCATGCATGACTAGTCTTCAGTCGCAATTTAATACAAATCATACATAAAACATTTCAGGCTTCTCACTCTCTTTTTTGAAAATCGGTTTAGGACATTTTCGAGACCACTTTAAGACCTAATTAAGGCAAAAGTTTTGAAGTAGCAATTTGGGATTATTTTTTTTCATTCTTTTACGGATATGATTAATTTACTCTTTACCAATGCAGCCTGCAAACAAAAAACACATTAAGTAGAACTTTGCTATGAGAAGTTATCCAAAATATGCTGGTTACTGTCGACCGCATTTCTACTTAACCAGCAAATGACGGAAACCAAGAATGCCTCTTCATATTTTTCAAGTATTTCTAAGGTATCTTACACAAGAAGTGTTTGTCCGTCGGAGTTCTAGGGAAAGAATCCCCCACAAGACGTCACTAACTGTGCCTAGGGTCTTATTTCATTTAATCCTCACCAGGGGGCATTACTTCAGACTGCCCCTGCCGAGAGGAACTGTCAGTCACTTAGGCCAAGGGGAAAAAGATGCTTCTGGAGTGACTTTCATATAAATTTCCGAAATCCCCGTATTTGATAAACAGTTCTTTAATTGAAAGAAAAATTAAACCCTAAATTCAGCTGCACCATATTTCCACCCACACCTCCTTCTAAGGGGACTTCAATTTTGTACACATGCACATTTTCAAAGATCCCCCCCTTTGGCAAAAATATGCATAGTATATGTACTAAAATGTACGCACATTTTCAAAGATCTCAGATCCCCCCTCCCCCCTTGATGCGTACATATTTAATGGAAGGCCCCTAAGTACCCCTGTGAATAATTTCTCGTAGGTTTTTTTCAGAAGTCACATAGCGTTAAAGGTTGGGTAAAACCATAATCTAAGCCGCATCCCTAATGTTGCTGCCTCATGTGCTCACAGGAACCCCTATTTAAATAAATAAAGCACTTTATGGTAATCTTTTTTTCTTTGTGTAGCTTCATCAGCTTATTTCAGTTTATCTAAATAACCCTGGTTCAAATCCCGGACAAGCCCTGCATTTTAGCTTGCATTTTACATAATCTACAACTTGTATGTCTACGGAAATTGATAACAGGTTATTTTGTGACATAAGTGCATTTTACACTTCAATTCTTCAAAGAGGGCAAATTTAAGGGAAAAACTGATTTAAGAAGTCTCAACATCTATGCCTCTACAATATGTTGTCAACTCTGGCACTATGTCTTGCAAGATCAATTCAAAACTTATTCTTGGAAATGATACCATATGGAAATTACTATTAGTTTTGAGTCTCCATTGATGTGATTAAAGAATATGTTATCCTGGAAAAAATTCAATGATTTGTTGATCCAGCCACTCTGGCTTGTTGGTCTAGGGGTATGATTCTCGCTTAGGGTGCGAGAGGTCCCGGGTTCAAATCCCGGACAAGCCCGTCAACTTTTTCTACACTTGAAAATATGAGCAACTTATCATATTCATAATCCATATTCATTTAGAGAATGTGTTCAGTCACATCAATGGTTTTGTAGGGATGGTATTCTTGGGTTCAATAAACATACAGAATGTGTGATGAAAGACTTTTAGCTGTGACATGTTAAAATCACGTAATAATGCATAACGTAGGTATGTGTTTGAACATCTGGTGTTGGTTTCTAGAACAAAACTTCATTAGCCCAGCTGGCTTGTTGGTCTAGGGGTATGATTCTCGCTTTGGGTGCGAGAGGTCCCGGGTTCAAATCCCGGACAAGCCCGTCAACTATTTTACACATGGAAATATGTAGTGACTTTTCTTATGCATCACTGATGTACATCTCATGAAAACACTTTTGTGAGGATGAAATAACTGGGTTCAATAAACATACTGAATGTATGTGGACAAACTTGTTGCCATGATATGCCAGAATCATGATATAACATGTAGCACAAGTATGAAAAGTAGCGATCAATTAGCACAGCTGGCTTGTTGGTCTAGGGGTATGATTCTCGCTTTGGGTGCGAGAGGTCCCGGGTTCAAATCCCGGACAAGCCCACAGTTTTAGCAAAGATCATACATGATCCATGCCACACAAATTGATAACATACTATTTGTGACAAAAGTGCCTTTCACACTTGAATTACTAGAGTGCAAATTTATAAAATGTGCACATTTGTCATTATTTTATTTTGGTATGTTTAAGCAGTACATGTTCACAAATTTATTCTTGGACCCAATATGTGAAGAGGAAAAGTTTTAGATGAATACAAATCTGAAACATCCTTTTAAGGTAATCATAACATCAATAAAATTGGTGAACCAATCTTTTTTTCACATGAGTCATTTCTATCAGTTTTGAGGTCACATTGATGTGATTATAGAACATTTTATCTGGCCAAGATGTCATCATTTATTGATTCAGCAACTCTGGCTTGTTGGTCTAGGGGTATGATTCTCGCTTAGGGTGCGAGAGGTCCCGGGTTCAAATCCCGGACAAGCCCGTCAACTCTTTTTTAGGGGTATAATTCTTGCTTAGGGTACGAGAGGTCCTGGGTTCAAATCCCGGACAAGCCCATCAACTTTTCTTACACTTGAAGATATTGAGTGACTAATTATATTCATCATACATGTTCATTTAGAGGAATATGTTGGGTCCTATGTTTAGTCACTTCAATGTCTTTGTGGGGATGATATTTGTGGGTTCGATAAACATACAGAATGTGTGGTGAAAGACCTTTAGCTGTGCCATGTTAGAATCACAAAATAATGCTTAACCTATAGGTATATGTTCGAACATCTGGTGTTGGTTTCTAAAACAACACTCCATTAGCCCAGCTGGCTTGTTGGTCTAGGGGTATGATTCTCGCTTTGGGTGCGAGAGGTCCCGGGTTCAAATCCCGGACAAGCCCAGTGTTTTAGCTTGCATTATACATTATCTACAACTTGTATGTCTACAGAAATTGATAACAGGTTATTTTCTGACAAAAGCGCATTTTACACTTTAATTCAAAGAGGGCAAATATATGGGAAAAACTGATTTAAGAAGTCTCAACATCTATGCCTGTACAATATCTTGTCAAATCTGTCACTGTTTTGCAAGACCAGTTCAAATTTTACTCTTGGAACATATGCCTGTTGCAGCAGAGTTGAACTCTTTCCATGCTGGACATTTCTATTAGTTTTGAGTCTACACTGACTTGATTAAAGAATATGTCATCCTGGAAAAAAATCAATGATTGATTGATCCAGCCACTCTGGCTTGTTGGTCTAGGGGTATGATTCTCGCTTAGGGTGCGAGAGGTCCCGGGTTCAAATCCTGGACAAGCCCATCAACTTTTTTTTTACAGATAAAAAATATGTAGTGACTTGTTTTATTCATCATTAATGTGTATTTCGTGTAAATGCTTTTGTGATGATGCAATTGTTGGGTTCAATGAACATACTTAATGTATGCAGTGATGTGCCTGTATCACAAAATGACATGTCACAAAGGAGCAACTATGAACATATGGTATCAGTTCTAAAGTAACAATCGCTTAGAACAGCTGGCTTGTTGGTCTAGGGGTATGATTCTCGCTTTGGGTGCGAGAGGTCCCGGGTTCAAATCCCGGACAAGCCCACTGTTTTAGCCAGGATGATACAGAGACTACAACTTGTATGTGTACAGAAATTGATAACAGATTATTCTGTGACAAAAGTGCATTTCACACTTTAATTCCAAGAGGGCAAATTCATGGGAAAAACTGATTTAATGAGTCTCAACATCTATGCCTGTGCAATATCTTCAAATCAGTCACTATTTTGTTGTAATTATGGTGTATGTTTTGCAAGACCAGTTAAGAACTTATTCTTAGAAAATATGTTTGTTGGGCTACAGTTCATTTCTTTTCAAGTGGGACATTACTATCAGTTTTGAGTTTACATTGATGTGATTAAAGAATATGTCATCCTGGAAAAAATTCAATGACTGATTGATCCAGCCACTCTGGCTTGTTGGTCTAGGGGTATGATTCTCGCTTAGGGTGCGAGAGGTCCTGGGTTCAAATCCCGGACAAGCCCGTCAACAATTTTACACTTAAAAATATTTTATTTGTAATATTCATCTTTAATGTTCATTTACAGAAATATGTTGGTGCCTATGTTTATTCATTTTTCGTGCTTTTATGGGGATGTCAATTTTGGATTTGATAAAGATATGAGGAAATAAAGATATGTTGAAAGACTTTCAGCTGTGTCACTTCACATAATAACATGTAGCACAGGAACAAGTCAGAACATATGGTATAATTTCTATAACAGGATCAATTAGCACAGCTGGCTTGTTGGTCTAGGGGTATGATTCTCGCTTTGGGTGCGAGAGGTCCCGGGTTCAAATCCCGGACAAGCCCACAGTTTTAGCCAGGATGACACATGATCTATCACTTTTCTGACTATACAAATTGATAACATCTAATTTTGAAAGAGAAGTGCATTTCACACTTCAATTCAAAGAGAGAAAATCCATAGGTAAAGTGATTGCACAATAACATGGCACATTTGACACAGATTGTTTGTAACTTTAGTATATTATCACAAGACAAGTTCTAAAACTTATCGTTGGAACCAAAGTTTGAGGGGAAAAGTTTCAGAACAAGCTACATATCTGAAACATCATGTTTAAGGAGCATGTAATTTAGCAAAAACATAATGTTTTATTGATCCAGCAACTCTGGCTTGTTGGTCTAGGGGTATGATTCTCGCTTAGGGTGCGAGAGGTCCCGGGTTCAAATCCCGGACAAGCCCGTCAGCTTTTTTTCAGCTTGAAAATATTGGGTGACTTATCACATTCATCATGTTCACAGAGGAATATGTTGGGGGCATATGTTTGGTCACTTTGCCTCATTTGTTGGGATGACATTCTTGGTTTTAATAAATTTATGGTGAAAGACTTTTAGTTGTGCATGATAGAATCACATTATAATGTGTAACCTAGACATGTGTTTGAACATCTGGTTTTGATTTCTAAAACAGTACTCCATTATCCCAGCTGGCTTGTTGGTCTAGGGGTATGATTCTCGCTTTGGGTGCGAGAGGTCCCGGGTTCAAATCCCGGACAAGCCCACAGTTTTAGCCAGGATGATACAGAGACTACAACTTGTATGTGTACAGAAATTGATAACAGATTATTCTGTGACAAAAGTGCATTTCACACTTTAATTCCAAGAGGGCAAATTCATGGGAAAAACTGATTTAATGAGTCTCAACATCTATGCCTGTGCAATATCTTCAAATCAGTCACTATTTTGTTGTAATTATGGTGTATGTTTTGCAAGACCAGTTAAGAACTTATTCTTAGAAAATATGTTTGTTGGGCTACAGTTCATTTCTTTTCAAGTGGGACATTACTATCAGTTTTGAGTTTACATTGATGTGATTAAAGAATATGTCATCCTGGAAAAAATTCAATGGCTGATTGATCCAGCCACTCTGGCTTGTTGGTCTAGGGGTATGATTCTCGCTTAGGGTGCGAGAGGTCCCGGGTTCAAATCCCGGACAAGCCCGTCAACAATTTTACACTTAAAAATATTTTATTTGTAATATTCATCTTTAATGTTCATTTACAGAAATATGTTGGTGCCTATGTTTATTCATTTTTCGTGCTTTTATGGGGATGTCAATTTTGGATTTGATAAAGATATGAGGAAATAAAGATACGTTGAAAGACTTTCAGCTGTGTCACTTCACATAATAACATGTAGCACAGGAACAAGTCAGAACATATGGTATAATTTCTATAACAGGATCAATTAGCACAGCTGGCTTGTTGGTCTAGGGGTATGATTCTCGCTTTGGGTGCGAGAGGTCCCGGGTTCAAATCCCGGACAAGCCCACAGTTTTAGCCAGGATGACACATGATCTATCACTTTTCTGACTATACAAATTGATAACATCTAATTTTGAAAGAGAAGTGCATTTCACACTTCAATTCAAAGAGAGAAAATCCATAGGTAAAGTGATTGCACAATAACATGGCACATTTGACACAGATTGTTTGTAACTTTAGTATATTATCACAAGACAAGTTCTAAAACTTATTGTTGGAACCAAAGTTTGAGGGGAAAAGTTTCAGAACAAGCTACATATCTGAAACATCATGTTTAAGGAGCATGTAATTTAGCAAAAACATAATGTTTTATTGATCCAGCAACTCTGGCTTGTTGGTCTAGGGGTATGATTCTCGCTTAGGGTGCGAGAGGTCCCGGGTTCAAATCCCGGACAAGCCCGTCAGCTTTTTTTCAGCTTGAAAATATTGGGTGACTTATCACATTCATCATGTTCACAGAGGAATATGTTGGGGGCATATGTTTGGTCACTTTGCCTCATTTGTTGGGATGACATTCTTGGTTTTAATAAATTTATGGTGAAAGACTTTTAGTTGTGCATGATAGAATCACATTATAATGTGTAACCTAGACATGTGTTTGAACATCTGGTTTTGATTTCTAAAACAGTACTCCATTATCCCAGCTGGCTTGTTGGTCTAGGGGTATGATTCTCGCTTTGGGTGCGAGAGGTCCCGGGTTCAAATCCCGGACAAGCCCAAAGTTTTAGCCAGGATGATATTTTTTGTATCAATTGTATATTAGCACACAAAATGATAACATGCAATTGTGTGACAGAATTGCATATCACTCTGAATTTGGAAACAGAAAAGTAAAACTGATTTATGAATTCTCAACATCCATGATTGTACAGTAGCACTTTTGTCTATAATTTGTTGTATTTTTGTTGTTTTCAGGAGACTAGTTCAAAATTGTTTGAGTATCAGAACACTCTACAAACCTAATACTTCTTTGTTGGGTTCATATAATCCCATCAACTATTTTTTACACATGAATATATGGGGTCACTTGTTCTATCCAAATTGATAGTTATTTTGTGAAAATGATTTTGTGAGGATGAAATTGTTGGGTTCAATAACCATACTGTAGGTAGGTGGACATAATGTCAACTATGATCAACTACCATATGGTCTTGATTTCTAAAACAGTACTCCATCGTCCAGCTGGCTTGTTGGTCTAGGGGTATGATTCTCGCTTTGGGTGCGAGAGGTCCCGGGTTCAAATCCCGGACAAGCCCACAGTTTTGGCAGAGACAATAATAATGTCAATTGTATGAATGTTTGCACACTAATCATGCTAGTTGGTGTCAAGAAAACTCATGCATTTAATTCCACAGGTTCATAATTTCAAAGACTGCCAAGTTTCCTAATTTCCCCCCCATGTTTTGTTACAGGCATGTTAAGCCATTTCTTTGGCCTAACACTATGAAACACTTTATATTTCTGGCCTCTGACTTAAGAACACTTTCTTTGGCATGGCACTGCCCATGCCTTGAGGAGGTCTTACTTACTGGAGGTCTGTGAGGCATCCTGGAGGAGTTCTTCACTGAGACCCAGCTCCTGTCTCTGCTCTGCTCCAAGCGCAGCCAACATCTAAAGAAAAAACAGGATTATCTCATCATAAACAAAAGAGTATTAGAAATATTTGAGAATATTCTTTGTTTTCATGATTTTGGGATACACAACTTGTAAATGCAGAGAATTGATGTTATACTTTGATAAGACCTTCCTGTGGGGGTTATAAACGTTCAACAGATCTGAAATTTGTATGATGTTCAGTTGGTTGTTAATGGCCGCACAAGAACCAATACATTAAACACTGCTCAGAGTACGTCAGACTTTTAATTTTAATTTTGCTTTAAGTTTCAATGTTTCAGTGATTATATATTATAGAGAACACATATATAAAGATATAATGACTATTTCTGTTTTAGTGTTAGTACAGCTGATGTCAACAGGATATCCATGAAAGGCAGGCAGAAGGCAGGCATGAAACATATCCTTTTTCCAGTACATTGAAGAATTTTTGATGTAAAATTCTGTTTCTTTTACACCAAGACATGCCATAGACTTATCAAATCCTTACAAATTTTCTTACCTGGTAAAAGATGTGAAAGGTGCCCTCCCCGGCCGGCTGGTGGACCACGCGGGTCTTCTCAATGAGGTACGTCTGTATGGTGGCCCCCGAAACGTGCCCAAATCTGGAGAAAGGGAGGAGGCGGGGTACATAGTTTGTACAAAAATCAAGTGATTTTTTAAAATTTCAATATTGCAAAACCCCTAATTTAATCGGCACCCTAATTTAGACGGCACCCTAATTTAAGCTGCACCCTGCCATTGTTTTCAAGGTTGTGAAAAACCCTAATTAAATGGCTTGCTAAAAGTTGAGACATAATTGCCAATCATTTCTTAAACTAACCCTTTTTTTAAGCTGCAGCTTAAATTGGAGTTTGATGTTTGCAGCACATTTTCTAATACTTACAGTTAAGTAATTCATAAACATCAATTACCGACTTTCAATGTTGCATACAGATATGGTGCAACTTATATTATGAGTATATGATAGTACAAAGTAGAAATAGAAGAAACAAATTACTTACCGATCGAACTGAATCTCGATGTATTTCCCAAAACGCGAACTATTCTCATTTCTTAACGTTGCAGCATTACCTTAAGAAAAAAAGCAAAAATGTCATGATCAGTTAAAAAAGACTACAACTATTATCTTCAGAGTCAGTTAAATATGTGCGACCTGGTAGTCCTTGATCATAATATTGCAAATAGGAGATTTCTGACTTCTTAGAGGTAATGTATTAAGAGGGACTTAATACTATGAATAGATTCACATTACTCAGTCAGTACACTCTTGTATACCCTGGTGCAGACGTGGTCACAAGACTACATTTTGGTGATCATGTGCCTATTGCGACCATTTGATATTTAGAATATATAGAATTTATCAATCCCAGGTTATTAACATTACTAAGTATGACTTAATGGAATCATTTAAGATAAATTTAGCATAAATTCTGTTCTACATGCTTTCTATTATTGAATAGTAATAATTTCAAACTGATCGCCAATATGGCGTCCGGTCCCTTTTTGGGATGTGTGACGTCATTTGCACAGTCCTTAAAGAGTAAATCAATCAAATAGATATTCCCGCCATTTAATTTAGATTATCATAATAAAACAATCCAACATGCCTCTTCATTTTAAATATTCAGCAGAAGTAGGATCAGACTTGATATTCTACCAAACTTGGAGATATTCTACACAATACTTGGAGTCAATAAATCATGGGGCAATCTGAGGGGAGTGGCACCCTGCTGTCACATATATACTGAGATAGCATCTCCCGTCGGGACGGGGTGGGCGAGGGAGGGGAATAACTATGGGCAGTAAAATGGACCTAAACTGCTAAATTCAACACGGTGACATGGCCATTTCTAAAATTTGACAGTGAGATTGGTCATACAGGGATGTGAGTTATGTTAAATGAAAAAAATCTGAAGCCCTAGACAGAAAATTTGAATTCATCTTAAAATGCTATAAAGCGTGATTTAAGACATTTTAATTCTGACATTCCTCAAATTATTTTTTGGAGTGATGATGTAAAAAACCTCTGAAATCAGACGAAAATCTATAATTTCAATCCCTGGCCATAGTGACAGCGACAGAAGCTCACAAAATATAGTGACATGCAAAATCTGCTTTTCTTATTTAAAATCGACGTACGATATTGGAAATAATAAGCGACAACGACATGCGATATTGACATTTTTAAAAATCAGCATGCACCATCGGAACTACCCATCGAGGGACCTAATAGATGTGTGACTTCATAACGGACCCGTCCGTCTTTTGAACACAGATTGAACAATCAGTCTTTGAAGATTGCAGTCTCTTTGTCCCGCTATTTTGATTGTATTTTTTAAGTGGACATTTCGGATTCATTTCAAGAGTGACAGTTTGTTGTATTGCTTGGAGTAGCGTTACTTATGAAAAATTTTGATGAAAAATATCTACTGATGCAATCCTTTTTGCACACCATCATAAAACTAAAACTGTTTTATTTTTTCCGTTCGTGTCTTTTATATCTGTTTAATGTTATTACTATCTTTTGTCTATGGTAAGTGTTATATATGATTGTGCAATCGTTTTTAAGTACCATAACAAAATGTCCATGGGCACGATATCTCTCGTCCTGTTGTTCCAAACCTATTAAAACTCCAATTCATACTCAGAATTTCATTGATTACAAATGTATATAATTGATAAATAACTTGATTTAGGCTAACGTCGCAAACGCATGTTTTCCACCAAACAGTACCATTACATAGTCATACAACAATCCGCAGCCGTAGCCCTTTCTGTATATATAACAATTTCATCATATCCAATACAAATTTGCCAACAATACAAAATATTCCTTTCCTTTCCCTTATCTATCTGATATGACCCTGCCGGCCCTCCCCCAGCCTCCTATACAACCCATTTACTTCCACCCAGACTTGGCCGAGTATGATATCAGAAGACCAATGTTCACTTCTATCTCAGCTGGCGGGCCCTACCTTGGGCCATGAATCAGGGGGTTCCCATTTTGCCTGTTGAATTTAAAAAATGGCCAAGTCGCCTATCGTCGTCCCTAAAAATTCTTATGCCCCCTGTCGAATTTAAGAAATGGCCGGGTTGCCTGTGGTTGTCCCTTAAAAATGGCTGTGTTGTATGTTGAATTTAAGAAAAGGCCGTGTAGCACTATTGAATCAAAGGCTATATTCCACTATGTGGTAGGTAGCATTTGCGGTCCCCTATTTTTAACTACTGCAAGCAGTATGCGTTTCAGATACCAACATGTTGGTATCTGCGACTGCAAGCAATCCATAGAAAACCTATATAAAACCATTTGTGGAAGGACCTACTGCAAGTAAATACTGCAAGTATTTCCTATATTCCACCTTGTGGTACCCTACCACAAGCAAGTTTGCGGCAGTTTGCTTGCATCATTTCATGGTGCCGCAAGCAAATACCGCATAGTGGAATATAGCTTTTTAAAGGGAGCCAAAACCAATAAATTCAACAAAGTTTTCCTAACTCAAATAATCATGGAAATCCAATCCTTGAGCCTATTTCTGGCCCATGTTAAAATTAATTTATTTTAAAGGATGAAACATGGTAGACAATCATTAAAAACACATTTTCCTTACTCAGTTCAATTAATGTGGATCCTCAAAAATGGGGTTTGTTTACAAACAAATGGAAATATTACCATTATGGAATTCTACTTTGGTTTGAGCTAGTTTTCGGAGCTAATACTTTACCACTGACCTTATTTAGACTCATTTCACATATTTCTATACTTATCTGAGTTTTGAAAATGTTGTCAATTTTATTGGTTTTGGCTCCCTTTAAGGGCCTAGACCCATCTGCCTGTGGGTATAGAGCCGTTTATATCCAGGGGTGTAAGGCCTAGGGTGACACCTATCAGGGTATGGGCCTTATCACCGGTAACCAGCTACCCGGTCAGTGACCAGGGAAACACGGTTTGAGGCTATCATAAAGATGTACGTGCAAATGCAAACATGTATTTTACAATATCAAACAATATCGTATATTTTTGTGTGTGTATGTAAGTGTATGTAAGTGTGTGTGTGTGTGTGTGTGTGTGTGTGTGTGTGTGTGTATGTGTGTGTTAGAGATGTGACTTAGAGTAAATGAAAAAATCTAAGATATCTAATATCTTAATTTATCCTAAAACATCTGAAAATGACAAGAAAGACAACAAATTTGAAATTAGACAAAAAAGACACACACACACAAAACTGAAACCATAAGTCCCTAGTGTGCAAGTATGTAAATGTCGTCTTAATTCACCTTAGTGTTATCACTTATTTTTCTCTCTAAATATGCATGGTGATATCTTCATTGCAATTAGACTCCATTTCCTGCTTGCTATTTGCTGGTGTGATAATACCTTATATGCTTTCTGGCCTTACCTATATTTCATAACACGTTTTTAGTTCATTTGTTTCATTGTCCAAGCTTTTTCATCATCACTGTCTTTGTGAAACTTACCGAATGTTTCTTTACCTATATGTAAGTACATGTACATTGTTTTATACTTACCAAATGCTTCAAGAATAGGATTCGAGTTAAGAATTCTCCTCTCTATTTCACATCCGAAACTCTCTTCCCTGTAAACATGAAAATAAAACATAATCCATTCATTCAGAGTAAGAATTAATATGATTTATCTTTATAGATAGGGACTGTTCATTATGTATGAACACATCGTGACATGCTTTCAAGACCCCCCCCCCTCCCCTTCCATACCTCTTTAACCATTTCACACCGGCAAATGCCTCAAAGGTTTCCCATAGGTAAAATGACCAATGCTTTAAGGCCTGCCCGGTGATCTCTACATCTTTTCAATTTTTCATCTCTAGCTGTATAGATTTGGGACAATTTTGGATCTTTTTATTCACCACTGCCTAACTGCCAATATTCAATAAAAATGTTAGTTAGTATAATTAAAATACAATTTTGATTAAGTTCATTAGACTAGTATCATGTCAAAGGTGGCGTATTTGGCTGACTGCACTTTGTCTGGTATGGCGTCACATGTAGCTTAAATACATATTCGGTGGCGTCCTGGAAGGGTTAACATTCAATACACATTAGAAATATACTTAATCCCTAGACAACCCCCTCCCAGAGCCAAGAATCCTAGAAAAAGGCTACATTTCCAAAGTTAACTAGATATTAATCACACAAATACACGATCTAGACCGTAGATCACCTCAGTATCTCCGGACACGAGTCAAGTTACAGTATGAATATTTGAAGATCAGAATATGATATTTCATCGTTAATGTTGGAATTATCTCTTTTGAAATCTCATTGGTGACACGTGCTGTTTACTTTATGTTTATAAACTGGTTATGTGTGTCTGAAAACATGGGAACTTCTTCTTTTTAAATCTTATTCTCAACAACATCACGTACATTATGTGCATGTTCTGTTAATACGTTCTTGGAAAACTAAGTTAAAGACAATTTCTGAGAAATTCTAACTACAGGTGAAACATTTGTATGCGCAGTAAGAAATGAGAGAATAATTTAAAAAGGAAATTCAATTGACTCTTATTTATATTTCGTTTCATATCCAATTTTTACTTACTTTGAATTGGAAGAAATGATTGTTTTCATACGGGCGGCACAGACAAGTTAGCAAATACACACACAAAACTGTCATACTGAAGAAATAAGCCTGGTTCGTAGTCACATATTATCTGATTGTACAAGTAATTCAGTATACGATTTTATAGACTTGGCGCCAGTCTACTTTCTACATGGACTCACAGACTGATTTATTGATGGGCAGGAATTTACATATTTTCAACATAATATATTATGAACATTCTCATTGCCTACCCATACTTAATATGAAAACCCCTTGGCTGGTTATACATGGGCCAAACATGTGATACATAGAACAGTAGTTCTTTTATAACATAATACATGTAGGGACGTAAATCAGGGTTAATGAAAAAAATCCGAAACTCCAGAAAGAAAAGGAAATTGTTTTAAAACTCTATGAAACGTGACGTAAGCAATTGAGATAATCATCGTTATTAGTTTATGAAGTGAACCCATCAGAAATTGGACAAAAAATGTACCTGACATCCCTGTATAATAAGCTACAACCCCCTGACCACATTGGATCTACCTAGCTGTACTTGGAACAAAATGAATGTACCACTACGGGGTAGCTGTTTGCACTCACCCCAGTGCACTCACTCGAACTCTTATAAATATTCTGATTTAAATATGAGTCGGAAACAAAAGATGAATCATTGTAAATCGATTTGAACCCGGACAGCTAGTGTATTAATGCCAACCTAAATCGGGGTGATCATGCTTTTCTAAATCATCTAGGTGGGACATTATAACATCAAATAGCCGGATCTCTGCAGGAGTAAACTACTTATTAAGGTTGAATTACACTAGCCGATTTTACTCGCAACTTCAGAAATCGCAAAGTAGGAAGGGGTTTGAATTCTTTTTCAAATGATATGTAACAGGCATATGTTTCTAGCATTTTCCTGAAGTATACCTATTGTAATTATCAAATTGGCGGTAGAGAAATTTGCCCTAATTTTGTGGAATAAAGGCTTTAGAGTATGTAAGATATAGGAATCTAAGTGTGTACTATGCGAAAATTTCCATTGCACGATTTCTTAAATCTCCAAAAAAATATCGGACTTGAGCGCTGCGTATAAAAATGTCACTCATTCAGTAGGTTGGGTTGGTTGGTTATTGGGGTTTAACACTGTAGCAACGTCTAATGTCATATCACGTCAAGAACAAGGTTTGACAATGCTGTCTTAGATGATTGTGTCTATGGAATGAACGAATCTATGAGAAGATAGAGACTATACCACAACATATTTCTTACTGAGGCAGGTGTTCTTTAATGTGCAGGATCCCATAGACAGGGCCCTACACACAACAGCCAGTGGCACAAGACCTTTGATGTTCCTGTCGTTGTCACAGGGGCAGAAGGAGCAGCAGTCAGCCCAGCCCAAGGATCGAACCCAGGCCGTCTGGCCAGCAGATAGTCCCACCAACCACTTCACCATGCATGCCCTCATTCAGACGGAATTCATGATGTGGAAAACGGATATATCAAACACACAAGGAGAGAGTTCATCTTATGACTATTGATCACAGCATTCACTACTGAAAGTAAAACTATAAAACATACATGCAATACCTACTACCTCTAATTTCCTACTTCAAAATCAATAAAACTACGTAAAAGCCATTTCTGAAAAAAATGACCAACAATAACAAAAACGCAACCACAAACACACAGGATAGGAAACAACAGTTGATAGAAAAACAGCAAAAATGAATGAACAATTAATGACATTACCTCTTTATATTCTTTTGACTGTAATAGAAAAGTAGTAGAAAATGTAGATTATATCATTTTGTTTGATGTATAGGATTACACTTTGCAACGAAACGAATGAGAATAATAGTCCCGAAAACAGACTCTAATGTTACTTGTAAACTATTTTGAAATTCATGATTTGTGCGAGAACTTCAGGATATAATTTCACTTTCAGATGCGCGGTGTGCCCCTGCCAAACCTCAACCAGTGGTGGCATCCCGTTCCATATAAACAATACCCCGGTTAAAATGTCCCTTTTCTAATACTACTTGTTGGTCTCACGGTCGAAGTAGTACACAGAAAAGTCACCTAGACTCAGGATCTGTACACATCCGGGTTACACATGCACTAGGACAGGGTGTTTGCCTTTTTTTGAAAAATAAAATAAAATAAAATGTTGAAGGCTGCTTAAGGACCTGCTCACGACCAAGAATTAGAAAATGTACGACTTCTCCGCCATTCATTAGAAATAATTTTCATTTAAATGGATTTACATAATCGCCATTTCGCATCTCTTGGTAAATGCATTTTCATTTTAAAATAAGAATCAATCTAAAACCTTCTAAATACCTCTTGCTGGAAAACAAATAAAATTTAAGACCTTTTAGACGTATTAAGGCTTGCGTGGGCACTATGTAAATAGGTGTGATTGCAATACGCCAAAGGTCGGACATGATAAAGTGTTGACATTCACAGAAGGGGGTGGATGAGAGGGTGAGTGGGTGAGAAGAGGGGCCTTTTGGTGGCTTATTATGATACGCCAACTGTTAATTCACGTTATAATTTTTGTCATAAATCAATTGAATTTCTATCTAAAATGGTTGTAAAACGTTCTTCATTGGGGTCTGTCCATTCAATACTTAAAAGTTGTCAATAGGTACCATTCACTAAGTATGTACGCCTGAAGGGGAGGTAGGAGACGAACGTTATAACCAGAAATTGACCATCCTTTAATTACGTACACCAACATGAGGGTCGGGGTTCAAGGGCTTTACTGTATTACTTGCTTAAAAAAAAAGGGGGGGGGGCGGTTATGGAAAGCATGTCAAAATACACACATAATTAATGGTTGCCCCTACTGGTACACAAGAGGGACGATTGAGTTTTACATGGTTCTTGAGGACTTATAGCCCTCATTCTCACTTCTGTATTCGATTCAACCTCTGAACCACCCGACCCGCCCCACCCTTTAAGAATCAATTTGAATTTCCTTTCAGATATAAAGCCTTTAATGTACTAAAAGTGTATCAGGAATCACAAGGCCAGTCATTAAATAGGAGCTTTTATGTAGAATCCATCCTGTCCGATATGCCATAAATTAGGACCTTATAAAATGAATAATGTTGGCATTCCTCTCTAAAATAAATGGTGATATTGTTAAAAACCAAATGACTTAATGGTTCCCCGGCTCGTTCCTCTTTTGGTGTGGGTGTGGATGAGTGGTTTTTAGGTAATTTAAGCTGCACTGCAATGTATTGTCTCCATTTTGTGTCACATCCACAGAATCTTATGTAGTGTCCCAGCGAAGGATGCCATGTTATTATAACGTTGCAGCAACATTCTGTTTGGTTCTGTATTGGTTCTTGTTACATTCTTTTGACGACAGCCAATTACATCGCTGTGACCTGCTACTGTAATGTTGCATTGTGGATGTTATTACAACGTTCTGGTTACGTTCTTCAACCCAAACAGAATGTCCGTAAAATGTTCTGTTATGGTTTGGTCTTAAACTCACCAAAAAATAACATTATAATAGTGTTCTGATTTGGTGAGGTTTCAATCTCACCATCAATAACGTAACTGTTAGTTGCCATCTAATAAAGTAACAGACTGACCCAAAAAGTATGGTTGCAGATAGGTTGTTACGTTGCAATTTGGCTGGGGTTGGACCGGGAGATTGGCTTGAAATTGTTCCATGTACTAAACAACCAAATCTAACCTATCTCCCCCTACAACCCCCACCTCACACAACAGCAACACAAAAAAACAACAACATAGAGGAAAAAAAACAGAAAACCTGTAATAAGAAAAATCGCCAAGAACAAGACGTAGGACACAATTTAATGCACGCTCAAGCTCTAAGTCTACAGAGGCGCCGAGACTTGACTAATTGATAACCTGATCGTGAATTATTCAGTCCAAGACTAATTCCTGTGGACAAAGATGATGACCTTTTGACCCTCCCATGTTAATCACCTTATAAGATTGCCTTGCCTAGTCAGCGCTAGTAAATTTCCGCCCCTTAATAGCACTAATTTCCCAGGACAAATGACTTGGTAACCGCCGTGTCATATTTCTGACTGCCGACGCTGGGAAATGAAGACTGTGGGGGCGTTCCCTTAAGACAAGTCGGCCGATCGACGTGATTGATGAGATAGATCATTTGAAAAAATGAGAATTTCGCCCGATTGGAATTAACGTAGGACGCTAAGGAGATATATTAATGAATGAAATATTTTGATGGTAGGTAAGAAAAAATGACACTATAGTGACAATTTTCACAAATAATTTAATGTTTGAATCATTGCATTTTGGTCAGCGTGACAGGGGTAAAATAATTATTTTTCAGATAGCCATTTTCCGACCAAACGCCGTATCGCTTAGGCCTAATAATACACGATCAGTAAAATATTATTACAAACGTATCAGGCCTAAAATGACCAAACTATATGATATGTAGGAACTTGAGACATAGGAGAACATAGATAGAAACATGAATTTTATTTTGATAGGCCTAATAAGGTCTAAATAATTATTTTGCAGATTGCCAGTGTCCGACAGCCGAATGCAAACGCCTAAGAGCTTCGAAGCCTCTAACCCCTCTAGGCCTAATCGTATTTCAAATGCTGGAAAACAGATATAAGCCTACCTGTATAGCCTGAGTCCTGAATGCATCTGAATGGGTATATCCTCCACAATTATTGGGTTTAGTCCAATGTCATCCTGTTTCCTGAGTTCAATGTAGATCTAATGGTGCAGGCGTTAGGGGAGAAAACCCGGCGAGGATGACGGTTTGACAGTGTGAGTGTGTCACTGTCAAGACCTCCTCGTGTCCGATCGATCCAATGTCTTTGCATTCGATGTGAACGCATGTTTTAGACCCCTTCATGCGTTAGTATGCGCCCACAGGTCCACAAAGATGCGTTTTGTCTAAATGTCATCCTGTTTTTCTGATTTCAATGTATCGGTGCAGGCGTGAGGGGAGAGAGAATCCGGCCATGTTGACGCCTACTCCGACTCGTCCGAGCGGTCTGTGACAGTGTCAAGCCTCCTTGTGTCCGATCGATCCAATGTTTTCCCTTCGATACGAACGCATGGTTCACGCATGAGTTTTCAATGCGTTTAAGGGGGTCCAGACGTCCAAAATATATATCTTGAAAGCATCATATAGCGCGGTAATCCAGGTATCCAGGCGGAGAAGGCGCAGCCCCTGGTAACAACCAGCCGGCCGGGACGACTGCACCCAGCCGTCTGCGCCTTTTCACCGGCGGAGACCGAAGGATTACCAAGATTGGCAAGAAAATAGCGCGATGATTCCGCGCAATTTGACGCGTTATTTCGCAAAATATCTCCTCCTGGACTTTGACTTGTTCATCTATGTATCCAAATCTACCCCTGTATATATATTTTGGCAGAAAGAACGACCGTTTTCATGGTGAAATAGGCCTGCAAATGTGATGAATATTCAGAGATTGACCCAGATACCTTCTTCTCCGATCGAAAACGAGGCTGGTGGGCGTAACTTGACCTGGTTAACACGGCGTCGGGTGACGATCAGATTTCTGGTGTTATTTGCTCAAATATTGATATAAATGATCAAGTTATGGTGTTATAGGACCTCAAACATCATGTACGATCCATATCAGACAAGAAAACGATCAATTCTATCGGATTCTATATGTTTTCTGAGATGAGTACGGCCATCAGCTGTCACGTGACGAGCGGGACGGCGGGTTTTCGGAGGTTTTGCGAGGTTATGCAGTCGCATTTTGCCAATGGCGGGTCTCAGCACGACCGTTTTACCGGAAACATCGGTAAATAAGACATGGGGAGCTGGTTCCCGCAATCATAGAAGCATAGAGAAGATGGTATGAAAGGTAGGCTGGCATCAGTATTATGGTAATTTTTTGTCTGTTCCCGGCGTGTCTGAAAACGACCACCCATTCTAGTTTATTGCTTGTCGTCGTACGCGAAAGTCCGATCGCTGTCCATTAGATAATTTCGCCTGATATGCTTTGATTTGCTTTCATACTCCTTTGATCGCTTTGGTTTCCAATGGCGAAAAATAAGACGGGCGTTGACCACTTGATGTTTTCCTTAGATTTCTTCACATTTTTGTTAATTTTCTAGGTTAATTTTCTAGGTTTTATAACAGCTGAGTTCTTGATATTATTTTGAAATAAGAATATTTTAAATAAGAATATTTCAGAAAAATTAAAACACTGCGGGGGCGTCGCCGATTACATGGGCATTGCCCTCTTATTATTTTCTAGAAAATCTCCAACAGTATTTTCCATAGATTTCTTTCAATTTATTTAATTTTTTAGGTTTTCTAACAGCTAGGTCTTTTTAAATTTTGCAACAAGATTATTCCCAAGACCATTAAATGGCGTGGTATCGGCGGCGTCATATTTCTGAATGCCGATGCTGGGAAATGGAAAGACTGTGGGGGCGTTCCCTTAAGATTACATGGGCATTGAGCACTTTTCCATACATTTCTGTTACATTTCTAAATTTTCTAGGATGATTTTCTAGGTTTTCTTAAAGCTGAGTTCTTGGTATGATTTTGAAAAGTAAGAATATTTCAGAAAAATGTCATGGTAGCCGCTAGGTCCTTGTTAATTTTGCAATAGAGTATTCCAGAACATTGGCATGTTAACCGCAGTGTATTACTTCCCTATGCCAGCATCCAACAGTATTTTTCGTAGATTTCTACCGTGATTTTTATGTCATTTTTAGTTTTTTTTTCTTTTAACAAATAGGTCCTAGTTTATTTTGCAATAGCAGAATTTTACGATGATACATTTTCAAACAAGAGAACATTCCTTCCACTGCAGAATCAATTAGCTGTAGTGGGAAATCAGTTGTATATTGAATTCGAACACCATAAAATTCCATTTACAAATAAAAATGTTACAGTTTTTGGCTTTTCTAAATGCCAGTTCTTTTTCAGTTTTCTTTTGTGTTTTCGTCGTCTGTGGGGACCCTGCAATCGTTGCCTGGCCTTACGAAATTGTTTCAGAATTAGACATGAAATAGGTACTTGGTATCAAGTCATTTAAGAATAGAAGGTGATTAAATCCATGAAGTATTGGGTTGGAAAACTGCAATTGAGATAGCAAGGAGAAACATTTAAAGAATGTGAAAAGGTGATTAAAGAGAACACATTGTAGGCTCAAAGAAAAAAGACTCCTAAGACACAGAAAAAAGTGAAAAATGTTACCCATGAGAAGTAGAAAGCACTCAAATAGCCGAGAGGAAAACACCAATACAATCTAACAAAAAATCCAAGAAATTGCAGTTAACAAACAATCAAACCAAAAGAAACACACGAACTGAGCCACAAAAACTCTGTTATTTGATTTCTATGGATCTTGGAAGTGGTGCTGTTTGCCATCGACAACTTTATTACGCATCGCCGGGCAAGGCGGTTGCCCGAACGAGTTCAATGGCGACAGTCGGCACTGATCGCTAAAGGCAGGTTTCCACTTGCCGACTACCCTAAAACCCCTAATGTAAGCCAAGTTTAAGGGTTTTTCATAACCTTTTAATACTATGTGACTTCAGAGAAAAAATTCTGAAAGTCTGCCCACAAAAAAAAAAAGAAAGTCAGGGTTTAGCTTAGATTAGGCTGCGGCTTGAATTAGGGGTTTTACGGTATTGCTTTTTGACAGCTGACAAGAGTTAAGCCCCATACCCAATAGGCTGAATCAGTGCTCCAATCGGCCGATTATTCCCAATAGAAGTGGCCGATGTTTGCTAAGATTCTATCACCATTAAGTTTGCAATATTGCAATATAGATATTTGATAAGAATTGATGTTAAAATCGGCTGATTATGCTGGTGGAATCGCTCGATTTTAGCAACGATTTGTCAGACATCTTGGTAAAAATTGCCTAAGTGGGTATTGGGCTTTAACCCTCATAGCCACCTATAACCAGATATCACTTGGGGGCCTTCCATTTAGTACGTATGCACGTTTTAAAGAATCTCAGACCCCCCACCCCCCCTTGGCCTAAATTGGATTTACTAGAATGTATGCACACTTTAAAAAATGTCCACTCCCACCCCCTTAATGCGTACTTTCTTAATGGTAGGTCCCTTATGGCACTGATGGAGAAGCCATTTACAAAGGGTTAACACTTATTGGCCTCCAACTAACACAAATCGCGAAGCTTTAGTCGGCGCGTGGAAACTCGCCCTAAGCGAGGGCCTAGCAATCGAGTGGTAATTCGATGTAGGTGGGGCCGGAAAAAGGTTGCCTTGTTTCCAGATAATCTGCAGGAAAATGGGCGGGCCGTGCCAGACTTAATGCTATCTGATGGCTCTTGCTCCCCAGGTCAAGGAAGCCGAGGGGCTCAGGCTATTTTTAGCCCTGCTTGCCTGGGGGAGCAGCTCCGGTAGGGGTGTAAGTGCTTGGTAGGTGTTAGACTCTTCTGGGGCAGGCAAGATTTGTGTCTGTACTGGCCCGAACTGAGTGACACAGCTGGTATACTAGCTCGGGGAAAATAGAACCAGTAATCTAGAGTTTCTGATTTAAGTGAAAAACAACAACTTTGGGAGATTTAAAAAAGATTGTTTTAAACCACATTCATTGATAGATACTTTCTTATGAAGACACTATTATGAAGTCATCCCAACAATAATTTCGAAAAACGATCCATACATTTTCATTAAAGATAGATATCAAAGTGAAATGAAGCTCTTCAATAGTGCTTAGCAACAAATACCGACCCACATATAGACGTTAAGCTTTGACAGATATGGGCCTCATTCAGATTTAGGATCGATGTCAACTGCAGTGTACGACTTTCTATATTGCCTTCTGGGGCTCTACAGAGATTTGGCCGCAGGTACAGCCTACTGAATGCAGCAATCTAATCGGCAAACGTGGATCAATTTTTTCAAAGTCTTTTTGGGTGCTAGCTGTACCTTAGTCTTATGCAAACGTTTAGTGTAACACAGTGCAATAGGAGTAGTGACGTATTGACTCCAAATTAGATGACCCTCTTATCTTAATAACAAGCTCTAATAACAAGGATTAGTCTGGATATTAACCATTTTAAAATTTGCTTTTACAATAAATCAGGAGATTCAGACCCTATACTCTGCTAATACTAAGTAAAAACCACCTCTGCCCTGAGGAGACAGGGCTTTTATCTCTAAGGCCACACAGTGCTTAGCTCTTTGATGATAACCTTGTTTTCCTCTCACGAAACTCCCTCCGCTAAACCAGTACCAATTGCCTCGAGGCACTAAAGCCAAGAATAAGGGCGGACCGATGTACCACCGCGGGGTTGTTCGACAAATAGTCTCTTTTTCATAAAAGATCTTAGCATTGTAACTTTTAACATTTTTACTTTACGAGGAGAGGGGATATTTCATGATATCACGCAATAGGCCTTATGAGTGTTCTGTTTTTAGGCAACCGGAAGTAGATGGTAAGCAATCTGAATCACCGGAAGTAAATGGTAAGTAAATACCTTGTGATTACGATGGGGATCCTAAAACATATAGCTTATTCTTTGTTTCTTGGTCACATTTCTAAACCCCGCTTTACTAATATTTTCTTACATTGGATAATTGACATTTGGACAGGATGTCTTTGGATCATGGTGCCTACCGTATAATTAAACGGATAACCTCTGTATAAATATTCTCATTCTTTGCATTTTTGAGCAAGTTGATTGGAGCACCAAACCCCAAGGATCAAACCACATATCCTCAAATATATACACAGGTTTTAGTAAACTTTTTACACTACACCATCGGCCTAATAGTGAGAAATTCCTCAGTAGTCCAAACCAAAGTACACTCATTAAAGTTAAAACTGATGGTTATTCACATATGAATTAAGAAATTGTTTGAGGACAGTTTCCATTTCCACTCGCCAACATAACTAGCTTGTCACAGTAGCTTTGAGGGACTAGTATAGCTACTTAGTGCTAGCAGGTCTATGTTCATGTCAAACTTGATAAGCCACAGGTTGACTTGAGTGTACACAGTTATGCAGGAGACAAATTGAGTAGTGGTTACTAAGAGGTCCCTTACAGAGAGAGCCAATAAGGAGCTGTTACAAAGAATACCTCTCACGCTAGGAGAGTAGTTATACAGAAGGGTTAGGAGGAGTTGGTACAAGGAAAACCTCTCATCCTATAGAAGATTAGTTAGGCAGAAAGTTTATGAGGAGTTGTTACAAAGAATACCTCTCGTCCTAGCAAAGAGTGGTTATGCAGATAGGTTATGAGAGGTTGTTAGAAAGAAAACCTCTCATCTCAGCGGAGAGTGGTTATACAGAAGGCATGTGAGGGGTCGTTAATTACAAAGAATACATCTTACCCTACAGGGGGGTGTTTATGCAGAAGGGGCATGAGGAGTTGTTACATGGAAAACCTCTCGCCCTAGCAAACAGTGGTTATGCAGAAAGGTTATGAGAAGTTGCTACAAAGAATACCTCTCATCCTAGCAGAGTGATTATACAGAAGGGTTATGAGGAGTTGGTACAAAGAAAACCTATCATCCTAGCAGAGAAGGGTTATGCAGAAGGGCTATGAGGTGTTGTTACAGAGAATACGTCTTACCCTATAGGGGAGTGATTGGCTACGGTGACCAGGTACTTCATGAGATGACGCGCACTGACCGTCTGAAAACGTGATAGGAGAAATCAGTATAGGTAAAAAATTAATGTTGTCATGAATAGTGAAACCAATCATTGTAGCCTGTATAGAATGGCATATGTAATATTTTAAAGTATTTGTATATGTAAAGCCCCATACCCACTAGGCGATTTTACCGGTGATGGGCTATGGGCAACTGAGAGAATCGGCTGATTCTTATGATCACCTGTCAGTATTGTATATTGAAATGCGCATGTTTTATTTGAATCAGCGTTAAAAAGGTGATTTGTCGGCCGACTCAGGGATAGTCGCCTAGTGGGTATGGGGCTATAATGTCTATACCAAGGAAATTATTTAAACTTAAGAGCCACATAGAACAGTTCTAATACTCACATGGTTCATGATACTGGTTGGTTTGTTGGTTATTGGGGTTTAACGCCATATCAACATCTAAGGTATTATAGCGAGAACAAGATTTAACAATTCTGTCCTTGATGATCATATACATGTATATCGAATGAATGAATCTATGAGAAGATAGAGACCATACCCCTACACATTTATCAAAGCAGGTGTTCTTTAATGTGCCTGGTCCCATAGGCAGGGCCATACACACAACAGCCAGTGGACTGCTATATATAGAGACCTTTGATAACCCTGTCATTGGCATCATATGATATTGTATTACTGTCTTTAATTTTCCAGGTTAAGCTGTATTTTTCAGTGCCTTACCTTGCCGGCCCCGCTCTCTCCGCTGACGATGATACTCTGGTTGGGCTGGAAGCCGCGACATCGCATGTTGTTATGGGCGCGGGCTGCCACCCCGTACACATGAGGAGTCACCTGAGACAAAATAACATGGGACATTCATGTTGGTTGGTTTATGGTTCTGGGTTGGGAGTTAATTCAGTTTGCAGATGTTCAGTTTCTAAAAGACGGAAGTGCATTTATATGAATATTAAATTTGTCCATACACTTTCAGTTTAAACGAATTAAGGATCCAAAGGCAGTGGTTACTTCTTTAATCACTAGGTCCATGTCCAAAATAAGCTACTGAAATGCAAATAATTGCTCCCTCTAGCATATCTTAATATTCCGGACATACTTATTCACCACTGCTCAACCACTGGATTCCCACTATTTTCACTGTTTTACCATTGAAATGGTACTGCAGGCTCATACTGATTTTGCACCCGTAAAACACTGTATTTCCAGTGCATTTTATGTTGAGGTTAGCTTATATTACGATTTATCTGAAAAGCTAGACTCGGTGAGGATGGTTGGTACTCGTATATTTTATGCTTACATATTTTTATTTCTTGCTTTACTGTGAGGATTTCTTTTTCATAAACGAGAAAATAAATATCCTCAGACATAGGAATCTATGACATGAAATTGGAGCAATTCTGTCAAGTCTTGAAGAAAGCCAGTTCTTTTTATGATCTGTATGTCCCAGACAGGTATTATACAGCATGGTTCCTGATATCTTTCATAGATCTTTAGAGCAACAACGAGCCTGAGGTAAGGCGTCACTCTCGTTTAAGCTGACATACGCAAGAGACACTCGTTGGGCAAATTGAAGCTATTCTTGGAACAGCTTATCAGCTTAAAGGGAACCTGGTACATAACGCTAAGATGAAAATTCATAAATGAAACCAATTCAGCATGTTGTTTACATCGAGCAACAATATTATCAGTAAAATTTTAGAAAGATCTTAAATAAACAATTTTGGAACCATAAAAATTTGACATATCCTGTTCTTTTCTTTAGACAAATCCCAGACGTCACAAGGGTAGTTAAGGGGGAACCCCATCTAATATCCATAAAAAGGAATCCCTCATTCTAAAAAATGTCCAGTATATCTAACAAGCTTTAGTCTAGAACCTGTATATTTAGGCACCACATAAATCTGTGCATCTATATGGTACATCAGCATGATGCACCCACTTGAAACATCAACATGATGCTTCTATACAATATGAGACATCAATAGCACATCAATTGAAAAATAAAAAAATAAATATTTTTAAAGTTTTTCAGAATGAGTGTTACCTTGTTGGTGGCCTCCTCGTGCAGTCTGTGGTAGGCGGAGATGGCCTCTGTACCGTACAGGTGGGGCAGGTCTTCAAAAGGGTTGAGGGCGACCAACGTCTGACCGGCCCACGTGTAGACCTCTGACCGGCCATAGCGCCAGCACAGGCACTCCAGTACTGAAATGTACAACATGACATGCTAATATGATACATTTGACATGCTATGTTATATGATACATCTAAATGATATGTCAACATGGTGCATCAATTTGATGGTTCAGGGTGACCAGGGTCTGTCCGGCCCACGTGTACACCTCTGACCGGCCATACCGCCAGCAGAGGCACTCGAGTACTGAAACATACAACACGTCACGTTTATATGATACATCCAAGATAGTGTAGCTATAAGATCTGTCTATATGATATGGTAACATGGCACATCAATTAGATGGTTGAGGGTGACCATCATCTGTCCGGCCCACGTGTACACCTCTGACCGGCCAAACCGCCAGCACAGGCACTCCAACACTGAAACGTACATGATGCACTAATATTATACATCCATCAAGATATATGTATTTCTAGAAGGTAGTCAATATGATACATTGACATAGTGCATCAATTTGATGGTATGGCAACCCATGTCTGTCTGGTCCACGTCGATTTGGCACGCCACCAGCACAGGCACTCTAATGTTGAAACGTACATGATGCGCATATATGATACATTCAACATGGTATGTCCATAAGATACATCAACAAGATGCATCCATATGAGACATCGACGTGATGTATCAATGTGATACATCTATCTGATACATAAGCATGATGCATCTACATGATACATCGATGTTATGCATCCATATGATACATTCTCATAATACATTAAATCGAAAAAAGATGAAACAAACATGATAAGTAGATATATACTTATACAAAACACCAACATATATCACAAGAGACGGAATATTTTTCAGTCCTTTGGACTGAAAAAGCTTGCTTTGGTGGCGAGAAATAGTTACCTATACTAATGTCTGGCCTCTGACAGGGGTCGAAATAAAGTCCATGCATAATGTAAAGGTTTGGGGGCCCGAACCACTTTTAAAATAGCCCTAATATTCTTTTCCCATCAAAATATTGAATTTACTAGGGGCCAGTCAGGCCCTTCATTTGACAATCTAGGGGCCCTACAGATTTCTCGGGGCCTCGGGCCCCTGGGCCAGTGCTATTTCCACCCCATGGACTCTGTGTGTTCAACTCATGTATAGGGTCGCCAGTGCACGCTGTTGGTGTGAATAGGGTCAATAGGGAGTGTTCGCCAATAGCGGTCAGAAGTGGATCCAGGTGGTCTCCAAACTGCCCAATGTGTACTAGCAGTGGACACTGGTGCCACGCCTCACTGCACATATCACAGGTAGTGGTCAGGGTGTCCACCTGTGTCCGCCATTTCCCACCATCCCGGCCCCACCGCCTGTGATCGCTGTGATCGCTGTGGGTGGTGGGGGTGGTGGGGGTGTGAGTGTGGGTGGGGGTGTGGGTGTGGGTGTGGGTGGGGGTGGGGCCGTGGTGGACGTGTCAAGGCGCTGGAGGGGAGGGGCGGGGCCAACACCACCCTCACCTGTCCATCAAGGCCAACCAGTGGGGACTGCCTTGACCAATCAAAGATTGAGGTGGAGGAGCAGGGGGAGGGTGGAGGGGAGAGGGTGGAGGGGTCCAATTAGTACCAATTTCATGCCTCTTGACTATACACAATAGAAAAACCTCCGACAGTAAGGCTTTGGGGGCGTACTTCACCAATAACCACTAGATGACGCCCCCAAAGCAAAAATGGTAGATTAATCTAACATACCAACAGGGTGCAAACATGATATTTCATCGTTAAACAGTGACATGATATATATACCTCCAGGAAAGACGTACATATGATACCCGGATATAATACACTAACATCAATAATACACACATTGTTAGCAGCCACAAATACCACCATTTTGCAACAGCTTATTAAGCCCATCCAACATAGGGTGCTTCCAGGGTTGGACTAGGGTCAGACAGAATTTACCTATGAAGCATCCTTGTCTCCTAGAACTAGGTTTACTGAAATAAGTAAGAATTATATTTTTCTATAACCCCAGGTATTGATAACACTTTATGATTTCTAAAATTGTACCAATTGACATATTTGCAAGTTTGTCAGCCAATTGAAATGCTGTATTTCAGGGCAAAATAGGGTCGGACATTATAGGTTGGGCTGACAGGCTTTAACATTGGTTCCTATGGGGAAAAAATCCAATATATAAAGCTGCATTTTACAAATTTAAGAAGCAATTTGTCAACCAAATTGCGTTTGTTAATTTTGTATTATGCAACTATCTTCATGGAAAAAGCAAAGGGGCAATTTTGAAAATATTTCATGGTAAACCTGAACATTGGTGTAAACTGGGATGGGCTTATTACAATACTCTGATAAACATATTACTAACCATGTCATCACCACTCAGTCATCCCACAATCAAAACAAAAACTATTCAACACCCATAGTGTGAGCGGTTTGGCTAATTATGGGTCATCATTTGAGGCCCATGTCGTTTGCGGTTAATACGGAGAGCGTCTAATTTCCCCTAGGCGTCAGCGAGGTAATTGATCACCCGGACAGCATTGACCTTTTTAGACTAAGAGGAAACAAGTAGAGATTTTCCAGCTGAACCTTTCCCTGGAAGATTAGGCAGGGAATAAAGACTCCATTTTGGTGTGATAAATCTACTTTTTGTTCATTGCTATTGAAATGCAGACTGCTTAAAATGAGTCTATTATTCTTTGGGCAGGCATTTTGCTGAGTTGTTTGCTCTAGCGCCCTAATACTATTTCGATCAAATGTTATTTGAATGAGTGAAATTTATTTGGTTTCATTTACATTGTTTTCATTTACTCTGAACTGTACATACTTTAGTAACCTATGGGCAAGTGAATGGCCATGGAACAGGAAAATAGCAAAAACATACTTTAGTAACCTATGGGCAAGTGAATGGCCATGGAACAGGAAAATAGCAAACAATCTAGACCTTCCATCTCCCCTAAGCACAAAAATTATAATGGAAGGCCTCTAATCATACTGCACAATATCGCATAAAATACTGCCGACATTTTGCAAAATAAGGATCAAAAAGAAATTCTTCCAAAGCATTAACACAAAAGCGTCGTGTTTCAAGACCTTGGTACACAACATCGTGTCTGATGCACGACTAATGTGTTCAGCCCTGACATAGATCTGCCTAATTATCAATGATACAGGTTAATATCCGCGACCACCCTACAGCTACTTCAGTCCGATTAAGTAACCACCGAGATGACAGGACATACCTGATGCTGGAGGTAGCTGGGGTAATTACCGTAAAACCCATTACTTAAGCGGCAACCCATCTTAAACCACATTCTGGCTTTTGAGGTTTGCTTAAGCCAGTTTTTATAAGCTTTCCCCTCCCCCCCCCCCCCAGAAGTCACATAGTGTAAAAGGTTGGATAAACCCTAATTTAGGCCGCACACCTAAATTTGAGACATCATGAGTTCTAATTTCAGAGATTAACACTTATTTAAGCTGCGGATCAAAAAGGGGTTATACAGTAATAACAGTATCCAGAGCCACGGTTACACTCAGGTAATATGCTTACATTTCTGTGATTAACCCTTAGGGCTTTTACGGTAATAACAGCACCCAGAACCACAGTGAACACTCAGGTCATTTCCTTACATTTCTGAGATTATTTGAGCCAGGGCTTAGATAAGGGGTTTTACGGTAATAACAGTACCCAGAACCAAGGCTACTCTCAGGTACAGTTCCCAGTGCCCCTGGTATGAGGCTGTAATTGCTCCATGCGTAATGTTGTATAACTCATTGGATTAGGACATTGCACAGGGATCGACAAATTGGCCTTTCGGACAATAACACACATACAGTATTGCATGGAGACACATTCAGGATTTTAAGAAGGAAGAAACTATAGGAATAGAATAATCTATTATGTATAGGTTTTAGAAACGCTTTTGTTGCTCTTTTCCTTAATATGACTGACTTGTGACAAATCATGATACAGCCGAAAATCAAGAAATCCAGCATGAATGAAAAATGGCTTCTGTGAACAACATGGGAAATATTAATTTCAGGATTTCTTTTTTAACTGGAAATTGTGAATTGTGAAATTCATTTTCCAAGTTTTTGCGACAAGATTTTGACACAAACGAAAACTGCATCTCGTTTTTCTCAAACACCTAAATGAAGGGAGTTGGCCGCCAAGTGGTCAGTCCTATTTCCGAGGCAATAGTTGACCTCTGCACATTCGTGTCATCCTACCTCTCACAACATTAAGGGCATGGCCTAAGCTGCTGCAGCAACATATATCAATAACCAGAAAAAGCCTTATACAAGCACTATAATATACTCCTTCAACATCAAAACATAGCTTTCTTGAAGACAGAAACTAAGCATGCATGCACTCATAAGGTTTGTTTTGGCCAAGTCCTAAGCAGTGACTGTACTTGAGCAATTAGCAGTCTCTTAGATGTGGCGGCTTGGCAACCAGATTAGGGGTAATCCTATCTGTAGTAATTGGTTGCCAAATAAGGGGGTTGCCAGCAGGACAGCCAGCTAGGGACACTAATGGTATAATCATACACATCTATTGTAGATTGTATAAGGTGGGCGACTCTTATATCATGGTAAGTGTAGGTGACATGGGAGAAGCTAGATATTTACCAAGTAGAGGTAAACATGGTGGGTATACTGCCAAGGAGCAGTCGATTCTCTTTACTTCTTGGACATCTGGGCGCTGTAGACATTGTGTAGATGACGTCATGATATCCAGAAAGGAATGGGCACTATATTGATGATCAATTTACAACTATTACTATACGCATTCTGCAAATATTTTGGGACATATTTGTTAGATGTATCTATAATCATTTGATGTCAATGATAAACTATTTTCATTGCATAGAATATATAATTTCTATGTTAGTTCCATAGCCACGTGGCTATGAAGAGCACATGGTGGTTACCAAGAAGTGGTCACATGACCTTGTCTGCACTAAGTCTAAGGTTTTCTGTACCAGTAGAAGCTAGAAAATCAAGTATGTACTATATCAATGTGAATGGCAAGGCAGCATGGTGGCTTCCAGCAAAGGCATGCGAGTGGTGTGGAGAAGTGACCATCATAACGAAATGACCGGGCAGCAGCCCATTCGCCAGATGTAGATAGCCTCGATAGATGCCCCTTCACAAATCAAACGGGATAGCAAAGAGTTTATGCCATTTTACTAAGTGAAATCATAGTCTCAAAGTATGTTTTGTCAAGCATACTTTGAGACTATGATTTCACTTTGTGATGTGACCACGGCATGATTAGGTTAGTTAAAAGTAATTTTCATGTTGACAAAGCCACTTGGTATGATTGTGTTAATGACAGTTGACCTAGGGGTAATGATTTTAGTTGTGCTTATCAAATTTTAACTCTGAACAACTTTTCTTTGAAATATGGAATAACAAAAAAGAATTGCCCCTAATCTAAACCGCACCCTAACTTTTGAGTTTATCTTTGGGCATTTTTTCATAACATTTGTTCATGAGTGCCATTGTACCCAAGGTTTGATTGGTGGATATGAAGTAAATCAACAGTTCGTAAACTTTTGTACAAGACGTGTTCAATAAAAGGGATCCATACGTACCAGCAGGTGCAGAGAGTGGGCTGATAGCGGTCAGGTCTGATACGCCGATGAAGTCGTCATCGGTCGGACGAAGGACAACATCGTGGAAGGGTGCTGAGTATGTCTGTAAAACAATGAAATAATACTATTAAAAAGTCAAATGATAATAAACTATTTCTACACTTTGTACACAAGTAACATTCTTTTCTGCTGCATATCTAATGCAGGGATGTAAGTCAGGGCTGGCCAAAAAATATGAAAGTTAAAGTCTATGATTTGAGAAGTAAAATTTAATTCAAAGTAATATCAACCAATTAGAAGGCAGTATTCATTCACTCCCATGTACAGGTTTCAGATTTTGTATGCAATCTGAAATTAAGCTGAAATATATCTGAAGGTCTGTTTACTATCTGAAGGTCTAAACAACTTCTTTGTTCTACCAGGAAGTTTACTATGTTTCATCACTGTCTAATTCAGGTCTGGTTACTACAGGCATGTAAGTCATAGAAAGTCATTTCCGCGGAAATATAATAAAATTGCTAAGAAACAGGTATAAACCTTATTTTTGAGGAGGGAAACGAAGGTATCACTTATTTACTAATGAATAATATGATAAATACATTTTTCAGGACCAGAACAACATTCATATATTTTCTACTTTTTGGCAAAAATTATTAAAGCAACCCCCAGCCCCTATATACAAAATATTTTCTCCTTGGATTTGGACGAATCTCAAAAATGATCAAAATATTCCAAAAAATGCGGAATTCCGCGTTTCCGCGGAAATCTTACATGCCTGTACTACTAACTGTTGTTTTACTGCAGTTTTACTGTTTTTCTAAATATCTGAAATCAGACTAAAATCTGAAAACTGACATCCCTGCCATTGTATTTTCATGTATTCATTCAGATTATCACTGCCAACAACTCGCTGATAAATGATAAATGAGTATGCAAAATTCCTCTCTTGGGATATCAGTGATCTAGGCAGATGTAACGTAACTGCTGCATATATATTGACTTTATCTCGTAGAATGGTCTTTCTTGTGAACAGTATTGGTCTATCCTTGACCTCCATTTCAACTGTTTATCAATTTCGTTCATCAGGGGCGCATCCAGGAGCCTGGGGATTCCCCTTCCAACATTGGGGGGGGGGGGGAACTTAAACTCTACAAAGAGAGAAAACGTTTTAGTTAGTTAGCTATGTTGCATGTCCTTATGTTGGTAATGTTCTTGTCGATTTTAAAAAGCCTACCTGTCTAATTCAGGGAATAACCATATGTCTTGTTTACCCCCCTTTATGTCACTAAGCTATCGTTGCATGTCGAATTTAAGAAATCGTCATGTCGCTCTGTTGATTTTAAGGGTCCCTTGTTGGTGCATACATATAAACCAAGTAAACGTATGTATATTTAAATACATGTGACGTAAAATAACATAGAGATACTTAAGACTTTTATGTCTGATGTTACCAACAATAGTACAAAGGAAAGATTAACAACTGCATTACGTTTCATAGTGACGTTGTTGTAAGGGCGCCCCCTACAAGAATCCGTGCAACCCATTACGACGCGTCCGTCAAATTTGCCTTTTTCGTGACATCATACATAAACAAAGAGCAGTGACGTCACAAAAAGGACAAATTTGACGGACACATCATAACGGGTTGCACGGACTCTCGTAGGGGGCGCCCTTACAACGACGTCACTAAATTCCCGTAGGTGAAGGCCCCACTTGACCATCTTTGTGTAGCTACAATATTTTTGATGTTACTCTACGGTATCTTTGTATGTGTGTTTTTCTCATAGACATAACATGTCTATGAAAATACCAAATACACATGAACTACAAGTCTTTTACTGTTTTCCCCAACAATACAGTCCTTTACATCCAATGCATGAACCAGCTGAAACATTCACACATTCCCAGCAACTTTCACAGGTTTTTCTCATTTCCCTTCCATGACTATCTCTCATTGCGGCCTTCAGAGCTGCCATAGGTGATGGTCACTGAGAGCTTATTTGACTACCAAATTGGCCCGATGGAGTGGGGAAAAATAGACTGGCTGTGACAGGCTCCCATGACCTGCCACTGGCCTGGATAGCTCATGTGACGAGTCTTTTGACGAGTTTTCAAACTGTGAAGTTTGGTGAACTTAAAGTGGGGGTTACATGTAAAGAGAAAATGACCGTAAATCGCCTAAAAATGGGGTGGTTTGTTGGGACGAGGAGAAATTTTTATGTGGTTACTTAGCTGTCACTATTTGTTTACTTCCCAGAACTCTTCAGATTTTCACCTTTTTTTTAAAAAACTTAACCTTAAACAATTTTGTTTGGCACGTCATCAGTAATTTCCTGTGTTTTAATATCTGCAATTTGGCCACCATAATTTAGTTAAGAACTACACGATGGTCCTTTGGCAGAGATGCCACTCTGGGTTGAGGAAAAATCCGGAAAAGTAGGAAGGACATTTCCGGATTTTCAGTTTAAACACTGAAAGGTTGGGAATATTCACTAGAAAACGTAAATGTATGGTTTAGATGGCTTTGAAAAGATACAGGAATATTTTGAAAAGCACAATTGGTGACTTTCATGAAGAAAAATATTAATTTCATTTATGGTCTGAAGTGGCAAAAATCCGGAAATATGGAAAAAGAAGGAAAAATGGCATCTCTGCTTTGCTCATTAATTCGCACGTTTTTTCAGCCATTGGGCTGGTTCTGTGATCACTGACAGAAATCGGAATAACGACAATAATCTGAAGTTTTACATCCCTGTTATTGTTAAGTAAATGTCTGAAACTTAACAGGCATAACTGCACTTAATAAGATCACGCCAAGACATTTATTGTCCTTTGAACACAATAAAACAACACTTTTGTATAACACTTTTGCATAACTGCACTTAAAAAGATCACGCCAAGACATTAAATGTCTAAATAAATTTTTTTGTCCTTTTAACTCAATAAAACAACAATTCCGTCCATCATTTGAACTCGTCGAGTTTGGTGTTATCCTAAAGCTTTTTTTTTTAAAGTACAGGTGTGACAGATATTAAGAGGTTTCCAAGAACCATTAAAGTCAGGAAAGACCTGTGGCCAAAGGTGTGGAAAGGTCAAAGTGTGTTGTATTTCTCACACCTGCCACCTTTGTTGCAAAGTTATGAAAACACACCTGTGTTTTTGTGTTAAGGCCGTATTCCACATACCGAAAGTACTTGGTGCATCTCTATGTCAGTATGGTATTGCTCTTTATCGGAGCCATCCACTTTTCAGTGAATTTTGACTGCCGAAAGTGCGACATCGGCTGCCGAAAGTGCAATATTGGCTGCTGAAAGTACTTTATTGGCAATCAGTACATAATCGGGAGGAACAATTTACCAACATGTTGGTAGATTTTATCGGTAATACCCCCGATTATACAGCAACACTGACAAAAGTTTATCGGCGGTACATCGGTAGCACACTTTCAGTATGTAGAACAGGGATGTAAGTGGGGGATAGTTAAAAAATCGGAAAAGGCATTAAGGACATCTAAATGTGTCTTAAAATGTTGTGAAACGTGTTCTAAATATCAAATTTTGAAAAAGAATTTTTAAGTTGCTGGAGAGAGAAAATCGGAAATCCGACAAAAGTCGGAAAGCTTACATCCCTAGTAGAATAAGGCCTTTAATAGTGGTGGTCTGTGGGAAAGTGCACCCCAAGAAACATGGCACTAACAGAGTTATTTTTTCAAGATACAAGATATTCGTCTTTTAACGATGATTGAATTTCACATTTTCCATAATAATTCTAACATAAATTTGAGGAAAGGAAGGAATGATTCAATGGCATGGGCACATAAAATCTTTCACCTTTCCCTTTACATTTTCTCTTTGACAAAGATTATACTTGCCAAACATACACGTTACTGTAAGTAACTTCAGGCTTGAATAGACATATTAATGCCTATGGTTACCATATGTATAGTGTAACATTGATGAAAATTTGACACAAAGAATACATTCCTGTGAATGCTTCTTCCAATACATATCATATAGGTATTAAAGCACCATCAACACAACCAGAAAGCGTTAAAAGGTTTAAATAACTATTACATCATTATTTTCGAAGAAGGTGTTAAGGCACTATCACCACGCGGAGACAGCCTAAGGAGGTTTAGTTATTATATTTCAGCCTAAGAACAACGTCATTAATGAAGATTTATTGGCAGATGTGTCAGACAGGGGTGCTCAGAGAGACAGAATAATTAACTTCATTTTATTCTTGTTATCGCCTTTACTAGAAACACTCAGTAAAAACACAAACAAAAAAACGCCACCTCCACAAACATAGCCTTTACTCTCTTTGAAGGCAATACTATGACATCCTCATAGTTTTATCAAACAATGTTCTTAACGTGACTTTGAGAAGAACCCCAGCTCTTGTTGGTGCATTATTTTGATTAAGAAGTGTCAATGCAAATGGATTAAAGTCGGTTCTCTGATAAAGCAAGGTGGAAAAAAACTTGGAGTTTCCTTGAGAAAGTCCCGGTCGGTGCCATTGATTCAATCGTGTTTTTTTTTCGAGTTAATTAATGAGGTTTTAACTCACGTCTCAATGTGTCAGCACTTCGTCTTCTGGGGGACGTCTAATTCTTTATAATATGGAGTTTTAGGAACCTCAACTCATCGAGCATATCTCTAAGCTTTCTAGGTATATGTTAGACTAGTATTCCAATACCTTTATAATATGGAGTTCTCGCAACCTCAACTCATCGAGATATGTTAGCGTATCTATAAGCTTTCCATGTATATGTGAGGCTAGTATTTTAATTCCTTATAATAGGGAGTTTAGCAACCTTAATTCTTCTCAATATGTAAGCGTATCCCTAAGCATTCCAGGTATATGTGAGCCTAGTATTCTATTTGCTTATAATAGGGAGTTTTAGCAAACTATATAATATAGTGGAGAAAGGAGATGCATTATACGTGACCTTACAGAGTTGCTAAAACTTCCTAATAGAAATTAATTTGCTTACGCAAAAAGGCTGTACTGCATAATTAATTAATTTCGCCACTGATATACACAATGACTGTATAGGTGAATACATGTATAGGGATTCCAAAACACAGAGTAGATACATATCATTACCGGCCATATTTGTATTGTCAATTCTTAAACGTTCGTATTTTCTTGCTTGTATGAAATCACATTCTCTTTACTTTTTTGTTTGCAATCCATATTCTGGTAGTGTAACATGATGTTCGTCGGACATGTCTGTCGCCGATGTTACAGTCTAAACGTCAGTAACATTTCTTGACGTCAGTCTCTGAAGTCTTTCTAACGTTTTCATACTTTTCGTGTTTCCCAGTATATCTTTTTATATGTGGACATTATTATGAAATGTGTATCATGATAGGAAAGTGTCTAACAATAACATAATATAGATATGTGTACGGTACGCCTGTCAATTATGCTATAGAAATGCAATATACTGCGAGGTTTTGGCATTCACTCGTTGGATGGGTCATTTTCCGTTTGACCTATTGCACAGAAAGTCAATTATCTCGTTTTATCAACTTCTTTTTGTGTATTTAATAACCTTCTCTTTGATAAGCCTTTTAAGTAGCCCACGATATTGGGACCAATTATCTGAAAGAACGACATTTTATTGATTTACAACGATTATTTATTTACACTCATTTATTGGCTTATTAAAATTTACACTCATTAACTGCCTTATTAAAGTGACACTCTTCCTCGAATATAAGACCGAGATAATGTCACATATGAATCCAATTTCAAAGTTTACCAGCCAGTAATCGAGTGCTAGGACACTAAAAAGGACAGTGGCGCTAATTCAATCTAATTTACCCAGTTTAATTTATATATAATTTTATATATATACATTTACTAATCTATAGTTAAAAGGAAATAATCGGACGAGTCAGGACATTGTTTCAATGATTTCCCGTTGGTAATGCTTTTTACATTTTAACCCTACATATAGTAAACCTATATAATACATGGTAGCATCTACATTGACAGCCCATAGGATAGTCCCAAATCAGCCTGACCCATACCACTGCCTACTCCTGCCGCGACCGCTGCCTCGCTGGGCGGACAGCAATTGGCGTGGAGAGGGCGCCGGCAATGGGCAATGGCAGGGAGGTGACAGCAGCTGGAGTGTCAATGGCAGCAGGGCTCTTATAATGGCTGCACTCCACCAGCCCATTTTTGACTATGGGCCATTTTTCAAAATTCTAAATATTTTTTAGCCTGACAATTCAGATTGAAGCCATACATGTTGGATATCATTCGAAAGGAAATTTCATGCCCTTTCTAATGATATGAAGCATGTGTGTGTTTGAGCTGAATTTTTCTGATGGTAATCTCTGAATTCAATTCAAATGGTGAGACGAATTCAGTAGGTGCAATGCAGCCTCAATGCAGATGGCACAAGCAGATGATCTTCACTTTGGGCTATAGTAGCAGATGGTGCAGATGCAATGCGGTGCCAGCATCAACCAATACAGCACCACAAGCATTGCCACCACCACCACCCCACCACCAGCACCACTTCCAATGCTGCCCTGTGCCTACCCTATGTCTACTGCAAGCGATATTGACGGGATAACTGGGCGCTTTTCTCCGGGCTCGTCCCCAGCCGTCGCCGTCCCTGAAATGTTAATCGTGGCGAGACGCGGGCCGGCTAGGGCGGGCAGCGACGGCTGCTGCCAACTGCTTATGACCGTTGCTAACAACGACATGGAGGGGTTACATAATGGTTATGGGTTTAAACTGTGTGGGGTTGTTATGCTGGAAAGCTGGTTTTCTTGGGTGTGCAGGAATGGTTATGTCAGGTTGTACAGTGCTAGTTTTGTTGAGGTGTACAGGGTGGATTTGTTGATTGTGCAGGGGTGATTTTGTTGGGAGTGCAGTGGTTGTTTTGTTGGATGTGCAGGGGTGATTATGTTGGGTGTGTAGGGGTGGTTTAGTTGGCTAAGCAGGGTGGTTTTGTTGGGTGTGCAGGGGTGATTATTGTTGGATGTGCAGGGGTTGTTTTGTTGGAGGTGCAGGGGTGATTATGTTGGGTGTGTATGGGTGGTTTAGTTGGCTAAGCAGGGTGGTTTTGTTGGGTGTGCAGGGGTGATTATTGTTGGGATTGCAGGAGTAGTTATGTTGGGTGCGCAGGGTTAGTTTTGTTGGGTGCACAGGGGTGATTTTGTTGGGTCTATATGGTTGTTCGTTGGGTGTGTAGAGTGTTTTTATTAGGAGTGTGAATGGTGGTTTTATTGATTGTGCAGGGGTAATTATCTTGAGTGTGCAGGGGTGGATTTTTTGGGTGTGCAGGGTAGCTGCTTTTTTAGGCATACAAGGTTGGTGTAGTTGGGTGTGCAGGGGTAGTTTTGTTAGGCTGCAGGGTTGGCTTCGTAGGGTCTACACTGGTGGTCTTGTTGGGTGTGAACGGGCCTCATAGGCTGTGGACGTGAGTGAGTTGTCGTTACAGGGTCCGAGCAGGTATGAGCAGGTCTGGCTCTCAGAGAGGGAGCAGCTCACAGTATTGACGTTATACAGTGTCCTGTCGCCGCCAGGCTCGGTTCGATACGCCCGCCTAGCCCAGCCCACAGACTCCACGCCACTCACCGATCTGAGCCACTGGGCAGTAGGCACATCTTGGATAAGTCGCAGAAATGTGAATTGACGGTGGACGTATTATGTACCCACTTATGCATGCGGTTAGGGCAGTTAAAAGCAGAAAGTGGTCATCGAAATAGAGTTGAATATGAATTCGTATCGAATGTAAAGATCTACGTGAAAACTGAGACATGGGAGCAGCATCCACTGATGCTGCTCATAGGCAATAATTTACAGTCTGAAAATGTCAGGCATAAAAACTGGGTCTCAATTTCATGGTATCATATGGTTTAGAAATGATTTTAATGTATTTCGTAAAAGCAATTTGTGTGCAATGTAGGTGAGATAAAAAAGTTATTTGATTAATCATTATTTGTTTATATAAGTATAAGACCACGGGGATGGAGTCAAAACATCTAAAAGACAAGAAAAAGCCGTTGACATCCATTATTTTATGTTTAGTATTGTATCTCTAGTATCTGCGGAAATCAGAAACCAATCCCTGGAATACATATACTTAACCTTTATTGCCGACTTTCAAAACCAGGGGCTGATCAAGGATTTTGAAAAAGGGGCGGGGGGGGGGCGTGTTCTAGCAAAATTTGTGGCAGGAATTTAACACTAAAAAATATAAAATTCGGCCCCCTAAATCCGCGCCTGAAAACCGGCAGCAGAATTGGCCTGTGCAATATAGGCTTAAATCTACCAGTCCTCCACCCCTACCCTCACCCCCTAACACCCCCAACCACCCCCCCGCCGACCGCAGCCCGGAGGAGGTCCCTCCCGCCAGCGGCACCTGGAGCTAGGACGACGGCTCCGGGAGGCCGGGGACGGAGGACGGCGGGCCCCTACAGTACTGCCGAGCAGCTCGGAGCAGGTCGGGCCGAGCGGCGAGCAGCTCACGGCCCGAGCGGGGCCGAGCTGTGGGGCTCTAAACCGGGGAGGGAGGGGGGATGCGTGATGGGTATTGTTTTTATGAAATGAGTGTGTATGCCTAATACTGAGCAAACTACAAATTTTAATGTCTGTTTGTGAAACATATTAGTGCTGTTTTTTTTTATTTTCAAACCTTTCTTAGAATTCTGACATGCAAGGTCTCCACTCAAAAGGTTCATTTTCAAATTCCCGGTTTACTCTGAGATTTCCCTGTCCCATGGCAAATTTTCTCTATGTCACTTCCAGCAAGCTGTTCAAATTTTAAAGTCTTTGCATACAGGAAAGAAAATCGGACAACCCAAGAGCAAGAAGTCAAATCCCTAAGATTCTGACAATCAGGTATTGCAGAATCTTGCCAAATGAAATTCCCTGTGTTTTTTAAAAAAAGAGCAAATTCACCCTGTTTTTCCTGTCAGTGAATTTCTTTTGACGTTGCCCTGTTTCCCCTGTCCAGGCGGGAACCCTGAACATGGAGCTCTCTCAGCTGAGAAAACGACCTTTCCGCCTTGTTGGTTCAAGGAGTGGAGACCCAGCGCTGTAAGGACATTGAGTCTAGAAGCAGCAGGAGGAACGACAGCAGCGACCGCAGCGGTAAGGTCCGCGCGGTACAGGGCGTAAGGACGGAACGTAACGGCTGCCGTAAGACGACCCACCGCCCCCAGGCCCTGCTTCCACTACGGCCACGGCACTACGGCCACGGCTACGGCCAAGCAGGTCAACCATATTGTGTCAATACTCAATATCCCTCCAGGGCGGCTTACAGGACACTCCCACCACCCACCACCACCCCGCCCCTGAACGTTTTCCTCCTGTGTATGATACAGATAGGAACCGGCGGCATTCCGTAGCAGCGGTTGGGACGTCGGGGAGAAGAGGCGGGAGGCGGGAGGAGGAGCAGGAGGAGGACTGGAGGCAGCAGTGAAGGCTAGGGACATGGAGGACAGCATCCCCATAGTTACAGCTGCCTAGCAACGCCTGCTGGAGGACAAGGAAGGCCGGTACACTCACTGGAGGAGAGGAGAGGACAGGAGGAGAAAGAGGACAGGAGAGGAGGAGAGGAAGAGGAGGAGAAGGGGCCTTTGGGGAGTGGAGAGGACTAGGTATGATCTGTGAGTGAGTGAGCAATACGTGAGCAGTTGGCGAGCAGCACGTGAAGGCTTGGTGAGCTGTCCCCGTTAGCCCAGGACGTTGTAGGCAGCAGCAGCAGCAGTGACTGCAGCAGGAGGAAGGTGGGACTGGAGGAGCAGCAGGAGGGGGAGCAGGAGGAGGAGGTAGGGGACACAGGAGGAGCGTATAGCACCAGGAGGGGCTAAGGCTAGGAGGGTGAGGAGGAGAAGGGGAGCTGCTCATTGAGTGAGCAGGTCATTACTGAGCAGATCCGAGCAGCTCACTATATACACAATACACCCATAGGACTACTAGAGGCTACTGGACAACCCCCCGTCCCCCAACACACACCCTGCCCACCTCTACTAACACAGCGGCACCACCAGCAGCACCACCTTCCCCGCACCACCCACCACCGCCGCCCCCACACACCTGCCACCGCTCTATCTAGCCGCTGTCCCGTCAGCTGGTAGCGGCAAGCGGACGACTACAACAGGTCCCGGCAGCCGGGCCACCAGCGAATGGCTCGACAGTAGTACCTGGGACAATACAGTGATATAATACTCCCCAGGGGGATACGGCTGTTCCATATCACCCGCACATATAACGGGGGAATACGACTTTTACCATACCACCCCATATATCACGGGGGATATTGTTCCTACATACCACCCTACACGACAGGGGAATATTACTCCAATATATCACCCGTACATGAACCTTCGCCGATTGGGTGTGGAATTATTATCACCACCACTACTACTTCTGCTATTGAGGATAGCCACCTGGAGTTAGCGTTCACGAATTGACAGTTTGAGAGCAGATGCCATCGGCTTCAATCCTGAAGGTTTGAGGAGACACTCAAAATCTTCATGCAATGTTCGGAGCGGTCACAGGAGGAACATGTCTCAGCAATGAGCCGGGGCTTCTCCAGTAGGTCCGACAAAGTGGTTCCTCCAGTAACCTGGACATAGTCACGGCCATCACAGCGGCCAGAACAAACTGCAGGCAGCCACAGCCGGGTTAAGCTACAGACACGGTGGTCAATGGTTTAACTGCAGACAGCGGATTATACATCTGCAGACAGGGCCAATGCTTCTGGTACAGACACTGGATTTGCTACAGAAACCGTCGCGGATTTTACTGCAGAAAGGACTGGAGATTTTGCTACGAACAGGGCCACAGATATTGCTACGAAAAAGACCGGAGATTTCGCTATCAAATGGTCAGGGATTTTGCTAGTGAAACAGCTACGGATTTAGGTAATACTCTGCCAGACCATTTGCTACCGTCAACTAGCTGACTAGGAGTATGTCCGTGAGACTAAACGGTAGCTGGCCAGGACGGTTCTAACCAAGATATTACACCTATCCCGGCAACCTTCTACGACTCGTTATTAACCATCTACTAACCTATTACACTGCGGAGAAATGTGAGGTTAACTCATTAACCGCTTTTTAACCTATTACTGTGTAGATAAATGTGAAGCTAACTCATTAACCATTTACTAACCTATCATACTGCAGAGAAACGTGTGGTTAAGTCATTAACTATTAACTAACCTATTACACTGCGGAGAAATGTGAACTTACACCATTAATTCCTGCGGAAGCCACAATACCAAGACGTTGACATTAAATGTGAATAGTAAGGTGTTAAAAAAACCTAATGCAGGAATCCCGCGGTTCGCAGAAATAGCAATAACTGTTTTGATTCTTCATTTCTGACGATAGTGTGCCACTCTACTTTAACCCATACTGGTCACACCTGTATGTGTATGTACTGTAGGTGACTGCTATTCGTGTGCTGTACCGTTAATCATTCAGACCACCAGCATCTATTAACACTCCCACGGTCAACGACCTCTGGGCTATAGAAACTCAAATACCTAAAGGCTGCTATAGACCACATAGTTTTGTATGCGAAATAACATGTGCAGGTCGGCTCTATAATACAACGGCTTAAGTGTGATCTATTTAGTAACGTGTGAAGCTATGTTATATACCACATTCTATACAAAAAACCAGCTCTTTACAGATATCTAGAAAACAGAAACTCATACATATTACTGTATATTAACACATATATGACACGGCGCTATATTAAGAAAGAACATAGTAGGAGGCAGCTGTCACCAATGCTTGGATACAATGAATTAGAGCAATTGATCCTCTGGATTCTGGACTAATCTCTATGACCTAGATAGGCAGTCATCCATGACCTACATAGGCTCCACATAGGTCACTCTGTCCCTTGATAACCTTGGACTACTTGCTGGACACCCATCAAGCAATTTATGAAGAATTAAGTGACCCATTTAGCAATTAAGTCTTCTCTGTGAAGTAAGATGTGGAGTTATAGTTTGTGGTGGGTGCGACTCGCATGTTAAACAGGATTGGCGCCTGACTAAAAGGAGCAGTATTAGCGTAACAGGCTTAACATTGAGCTGCTCGCGGGGGCATTCCGAGTTGCTCGCGGGGTGCTTCGAGCTGCTCGCAGTGGTTAACTTCAGGAGCAGCTCCTGCTGGCTCCATGCCTGGTGTGAGCCAACAACCCCTGTCATCTCCTCCCACCCCAACAACCACCCAGCCACCCTGTTCTAATGGATTAGTGCACAGAGATAACCGATACCAGTTATCAGACTCGCTCTGCCACGACTGGGCCCGCAGTGTCGCCCAGCGCTGCCCTGTGGTTGGTCGATTAACACAAATGCCACCGATTAATGGATGGTGATGGATTAGCGGAAACCATCTGGAGAAGAGGGTAATCATATAATTGTGTAGGGCTGTGGTGTGTGGTGTTACCAATGCTGTGGTTATCCCAACCACATCAGATTGCACCAGAGTGCATCGCTTCATTTGCTAACATCGCTGAGGTTGAAATTACCATAGCTACTGCCTAATAACAGCCAATGGATCATGTTAATGCTATAAAGCAAAGGCTTTGCCTTAAAGACTAAACCTTAAAGCTTCTGCTGGGTCCATAACACCTCTTCTGTATCACATTATAGCATCTTAAAATACTGATTGAAATGGATATAAGCTGCATGCATGTGCCAATGGGATTCCCCAAGGACTCTTATATCAATAGTTACTCGAGGTAAATTGGCTTGAGAATTGCCATTATTGGCTTGCAGTGTGCAGTCAATATCAGAACTGTAGCCTCTCAAAGGATATATAATTCCCTCTGGTATCACAGACAGCAGGATAGGCACCTAAATGGAGAAGGAGATTGTTGTATGGGATTTATGCTATTCTCAGATGACAATTGGATTCTCAGAAAATCGGACTACCTTACCGACTATTCCTCTGTCGTACAGCATTATCAGGAGAAAAGTATTCTTTTTAGGGAAGAACTAAAAACCAATTATGCTCTCCTGACTGTTTGAGGACTAGACTTTTTAGGAGTTAAGATAGATAATCAAATTATCCTTCCATGTCAGTGAACAGTCTGTCTTACTGAATGTCTATGCCTGAGATAGAGGATTTCACTGCTCATCATAATTTTGTTTTAACCTTTTTAAATTTTCTTATTTTCTTTTTGTCCAGTATTTGGACCATAGACTTGGCAGCAAGCTATGGCTGCAGTTAGCATGGAAAACCGCCTTCCTGACCCTGAGCCTCTGGCAAATGCAACAACGACAACTCCGAAAAGCACTGATACTGGGAAACTCTTACCCAACTCTACAACTCAAACCGCCAACAAATCCTCAAAAGCGGGAAAAGAAACCAAACGTGGCAAGCTTTCCAAGGCGTTGACTCTGCCTTCAGAAGCCTGTTCCCCTCCTACTACTACTGAAACTAAGGACCCTTGTCTGGGAAACAAGGGACCGAGACCTATTCCTATTCTACCTAGGACTTCGCAGTACGAAAAGCATCCTCTTCTGCAGGAGCGCTCGGCCTCAGGATTGTCCGAGCTGGAGGAATTCCTGTTGGAGAGAGATACTCCTACGTCCAAGACTTTCCCTGCAAGGGATAACCAGGAGGAAGGGAGAAGGGTGAGCGACCCAAATAGACCTGTCGCAGCTCCCAAACTCAAACTCCAGCCCAGAGGGGCGCAGTTCGAACGACACCCTCTACTTGTGAAAACCTCCTCTGGGAAGTCTGAACTTGAGCAATTGCTCTTGGAGAAAGAAAAGGAAATCGAGAAGAAGGAGAAGAAAACAAAGAAGGCTAAGGACACGAAAAAGATAGAGATCCCTGCACATAAGCGGCTGTGGATTAAAAAAGGAGTATCGGTGGAAAAGGCGAAATCTTTCGAAAAGACGGCCTGTCTGGAGAAGGCCAAATCTGTTGACATCGCGGCGCAGAATGTGTCAAGGGCACGGTCTCTGGAAGAAGAGTCAAGTCTGGAAAAGGTACGACATAACAAGTTAAGAGCCCAGAAAACAATGGATGCTACCTATTCTTCAGTGCAAGCCTCAGGGGGCAGTGTGAGCAGCTCTGTTGGTGGTCAGAACAATCCAGGTTGCTCATCAACAGAGAACATGCCCAGTCCCCCCAAAATAACAATGGCAAATGCCATTTCAGATGCCCCCAACCCCTCTTCTGACAACCCAGTGTCTTTGGAAACTGTTAGCAATGGAGCAGTGGCTATTTCTTCTACATTAGAAGACACACAGTGTAGTGACAGTAAGAAAAGAAAACTTTTGGACTTGGCCCTGAAGCCAAATTTAGAATGGAGGGAGGATGATCAACAGTTTGTAGTTTTTGTTCAATCCCCTGTATCTCCATTGGAAGAAAAACCCGATCACCTACTGATATGTTATGAGCCACGGACAAACGATGTGAATGGTGAACAAAGTGGCTCTAGGGGCTGTAATAAGGAGGGCTGTGCCCAAGGTACACAGCTTAAGCAGTTCCCACCTTTTGAGAAACCCAAAAAGTTTGTGCACCCTACTGTCATAGATAGTGACCCTGATTCAGAAGGTATGGTGTGCATGGATGAATTGGAGTCGATAGACTTTGGGGCCTCCTCTCCTGAACCTTCTCCCCAAAAGATACCTGCAAAGGAGGAGGAGAACACAGAAAAGGAGCCTCTGATAGCACCAACTAAAGAGGAGAAAGAGCCAGTGAGTAATACTGAGAAGCTACAAGAAGAGCTCAATCAGAAGGTTCCAGTTGAGGTGATGTCGATGGAAGAACGAAAACGAAAGCTGAGCCTTAAACGAGCAAGTCTAGGCCAGCTGGAACCGCGTACAGAACAATACATCCAGCATCCCCTTCTTGAAGAGAAAGATGAAGAAGGAAGGTCTGCTATTGAGAAGCTGCTAGAAGAGAAAGAAAGAGAGAGAAGAGAAAGACAAGAGGCAGAAGCAGCTGAGCTGGAGGCTAAGGGTATGAGTGAACTTGATGTGGAAATTGAGTCAAAACACCAGCCAAAGGCCTCCATCAAAAGGGTACATTTTGAAAAGTCAGACGGGCCCGAGATCGAAGAGCTAGGTAAGGTGGACATTGAAACTGACCCAGCTAGCACTAATTCAACGCGAAGTAATGGTTCAAAGAAAAAAGGATACAGAGGCAGCAAGAATAATAAGAACAAAGATGATTCTCCAGAAGAGGAGAAACTCCTAAATGGAGATGGGGACGAAAACGAAAAGGACAATAAACAGAAGGAAGAGGGTAAAAACAAATGTTGCTGTATATCTTAGTGAGGCCCCATTCTAGTAACCCAGTTGGTGTTTTCAAGTGATTTCCTCATACCAGGAAAAAAGATGTATAAATGCAGAGTGGTACATTAGGGATCAGTGCTTCTTGTCAATTTAGCAGCAGCAGCAATTCAGTTAAAAGGTAGGGTCACCCACTCGCAGCAGGAGGCCTGGATATGAGGCCATTAGAGCGGAATAATTGATACTTTATCAACAAGTGGAGCAGCAGGCTGACCGCTGCTGGAGGGTTTGCTCGGTTAACAGAGTGATCGGGATGAGTGGCCTCGGCCTAGCAACAGAGAGCCTTTAGGCAATGGTGAGTGGAGGGGGACAGATATGGGTTGGTGGACAACCAACCTGTCTCAGAATCCCAGCCTCTCAAGAGTGGTCACAAGTACTGAAGGATTATTAACGCCAACTTAATGACACCTTGTCGGGTGGCTGAGAGAGCGCTGGGCATGTCGCTGAGCAACGCACTGCTGTTACCATGGTTTGGTAGGTGTGTAAATTCCTTATGTGGGTGTCTAAATCTTACCTTTATCAGGCAACAGATGGAAAAAGGAATGCTATAGGAGAGAGGAGAAAAGGGCTGTTTTTGTGCGTAAAAACAACAATGGTTAGTGAACCGCGTGTGACATACAGATAACAGCGACTGCACTAAGTGATGTGTTGGCAGCCTCTATATATTAGGTGTGAAACCTCCATCCTCTTCCAAATCCCATCCTAATACAACACCTTCCCACTGGGCCATGATACGCCGGAGGGATCCTAGTCTATTGATTTTACACGGTCTGCATCCCTCAGCATCAGCCCTATGCGGGCTCCCTTCACGGAACGAGGAAGACAGGGAGCGCATGATGTGGATAATACTAAGTGGGTCTTGGGAATAATGGATTAAAGGATTAAGGCATCTCTACCCTTGCAGGATTGAATCATTTAGTGGTGTGAGCATGTACACAGAGAGAGCAGGAATCTGTATGGAGACAGTGGCCACATAAGCAGCTGGTGAGCAGCTGGTGAGCTGCTCATCCCATACAGAGCAGGGGCTCCAGCAGCAGGAGCAGCAGGAGGAGTTGGTGGGGGGAGGGGGAAGCGCTCACTCCATCGCTTATGACACGAAAGGGAGCAGACCTTCTCTGGTCACACCGCCTCCGGCCGTGGCCACCAGCTGGAACCCACTTCACCCGTCATCAGCGCCCCTGCTCCCGAGCTGCTCGGAACTGCTCCGAGTTGCTCCAGGGCCTGCTCGGGCGGTCATGTTGGACGACAACCTCATCCCACGCACGCAGAAAGGTAATCTGACCAGCAACAACCAATACTACAAAAAAGAGATGTCATCCCCCGGCTTGATTCTCACTGTTTTGAACCCGATAACGAAGGGGGACACAATTAATGGTTAATTTTTCATTAAAGAAATACTCCCATAAATGGTGACACCTTTCATTGTATGTGAAATTATCAATGATATCATGAGGAGCTAATCATTATAAATGTCCAGCTTAATTTCTTTGAGGGGAATATAGTGTAATATTAAAAGCTGCGTGCCTTTTTATTCACTAGAACCTGCAATGGGTATTTTATTGGTCCCGTGACATACGTAAAAGCATTCCATTCAAGAAAAGGTTGAGATATTGCTTACTTGTAAATCAGATTATATCATAAGGTGTTTAACTTGAGTGAAACTTACTTCACGATTGTTCTTATATTTGTTGAGAGAAAGAGTATTTGAGACTGCCTTACATTCCTGGAAAGCATCGACGTTTTTACATGTAAATATATTATGTACTCATATTTTATTCTCAGATAACGTTGGGATTTGGTCAGAAATTATTGAGGCAAGCTGATAACCTTGTGCTGAGACTTAACCTTCCGAAATGTGCTGAATCCTCAGTTCATAATTAAAATATGCTGACAGCAACTTGGTCTATGCTATAGTATGTTTTCCGATACAACAGTCACTTTCCTAGAGCATTTCGAAGTTTCATTCATAAATCTTTATTATATTTCATGTCTTATTCTTCTTTAATTTCATGTGATATTGAATATTTCCCCACATAAGTTCCTTTGAGAAAACACTTATTCTTTGATATCTCCAAAAAGATTGTGAAAACACGTTTCTTCAAGAAAGTTTGGAACAATACACTAAAATGCTAAATTAACAAGTTTTAAGTAAATCCTCTTTCTTTTCCTTTTTCTTTCAATGATATATCTATGTAAAAATATGCAATTCAGTTCACACTCACCTCAATTACTATCGACTGTTACCCTTTCTGGTTATATAACCAGGCCTAAAACTAATCCAATGGTAGGAGATATTCAGTACCTGTTTGCTCCAGCAAATCATAAGGCTACCCTGCTATTACGTGACCAGTTTTAGCGTCAACATTTTGTCGGGTCTTTATTGACTAATTTTCGCAGTGAGTTGAGCAACAAAAGCTTGGGCCGCGATTTGCCCACTAATTGGTATTTCCAGACTGTTCAGAAAATTACCTTAATTACAGGTGAGAGAGGCTGGCGCCGCAGAGCCAGCGATTCTGAGTGCTTTTCTTATTTTGTTAGATAGGTCTTAAGCCTTATTTCCACTATGCGATTTTAGAGTACTGAAAATTTGTCAAGGTTTTCCTTTGAAATATAACAAGAACCCATGCATGTTGCATTCTAATTGAAAGGGACTTTCACATCCTTTCTGATGATTTATTATTATTATTTAAAATGTCCATGTTAACTATCAAGTCTTTTTTACGGTTTCAAGAATCGTAAGTATAGGATCTGATGGTGGAATAATAGCCTAAAGCCTAGAAGCAATGTTCTATTTCGTTCTGCATAGCAGGGTTTTACTTTCAAGAAATGATACAATTACAACGCAAGTAAAGATTTAAAATGTTTAGATTTTTGTGACTATGGGGATGTATTAGTTTGAAAATTGGACTACAATCACCTGTCCTTCAATCTCGATATATAGGACTATCTTTTGCATAATTAAAATTTATAAACGAAAAGCAAATTAAATTGCTATATGGAATTTGCTGGCGCAAAGAAAATTCGCTCTCGATGGCGGAAGTGTGCATGCATCTCAAGTGAGACGTCTTAAAGATAATAATTCCATTTTTAATGATACGCATAATCCAAGGATGCTAACAATGCCGGAAAGCATTTAAACATGTAACAGTAAGGTTTACATTTGAGGGCAACCTTTTACAAATATTTACAGGAAAAATGTTAGAAAATCTGAAATTCCCTAACCACTACACTGGATATCCTGCATAGATTAGTATCGTTTGCCAACACATGGCCGCTGGCAATTACAAATCCCACAAGTTCTAGTTTAATGAACAAAACACAGGTTCACACTGAGAAAACTACGTGTTTATGCTGCGAGTTTTGAGTAGTGTGCTATAATGTGCCACACAGATTTTACAGGGAGTTCTATTATATATAAAAGATAAAACACGGAAAATTAGATCAGCAGAAACTCGTGTATAATTACACTTTCAGCACCCAGAAAAAATTCATGTGTTAACAAGTGATCCTGTCTCTAGGGATGATTTTTCCACTGCCAGAGCAAATTTGTGAACGTAGGTCAGGTATACGATTCACAGACTAATACGTAACCTACTTTGCAGTGTTGTCTTTTAGCAAAGATCTCATGTTGATGGTACAATGCGGGATGATTTTCATCTAAATACAACGCACTACACGTATATCTATTTGCCACAATATGATGTGAGACTAACCAAATGTGCCAGTTCCCTGGAAAGCATGTAGCATTACAATACGAGTGCAATGCATCGTATATCTAAGAACATTTCTAAGTAAACGAACGCAAATTAAGGTAATCTGTGGCTGAAGCAATGTCTTTTTATGTTTTACATAGGCTGTAAAACAAACCATAATAATATATAAGAAATACCGTGGGGACCATCTGAGGGAGGCCGTAGGGCCCAGGGAGACTTGTACGTCCCCCAAGGTCTACGGCCTCCCGAGGATGTCCATGAAGAGACTTCTATCTCTCATTGCCCACACAATGTTCAAAATTATTATGTTGAAAATACTGAAAACCAAGAGCAGTACGTATGGCCTTTCAATATGCCCCTCCTGCAATATGCACTGAGGCACTGCCTGTAAGCTGTATGGATGATAGATAATAAGACATCGTGTGGTTTTACAAAACACCATTATCCCTATGCTCACAAACTAAATGGATGATACAAGTACTCTTCACAGATTACTAAACATGCAGACAAGAATTGTCCACCATAACAGGATCCTCGTAAGAGGTTTGTTAGTTCCTAGAAATTCCAAGTGCAGACCCTGGAAGATTCCTAGATGATAGGGGGTTGGAGAGGCGGCTTGAAATATACACAAAAAGAGGAAAATGCTGTCTGGGTATGAGTGAGGACGGACCCCCTCTCCTTTTAAGTGTTGGATCCGCTGCTGATGTTTTTGCCATGCAATTGATGTGAATTTCAGAAACCTATTTCTAAGACTACTTGGTTTAATCCATACTCTCTCGCTTCTCCCTGTCTGTCAGTGAAATGTAGTCAGTTAAGATTTAAAATGTATACAAAATGCACATCAAAATACCAAACGTTACAAAACAAATGATAATTCTGATACATGAGACCCTACCGAATTCCCTGAGCTTTTCCTTGCAATTTTATTGATTTTAGCTATTTTTGGTGTTTCCTTGTGCTTGGTTACTCCATGGTTAACATTACGAACTCCATCCTAATGGAGAAGGCTGCGGAGAGCGAGCTGCTCCAGTTCAGAGGTGAGAGCAGCTCGGTTTAGCCTCTGAATGCCCGGGGGACAATACCTGCCATTAACGATATTGGCTTACGACTGCCCGCCGCCAAGCGATAAACCAAAGCGGGTCGTAAGGCCACACGTTCGACTCGCTACGCCATTAATGGACTGCCCTGACTCTTAGTTCCCATGTGCAATAGGGTACATAAAACCCACACATGTATGCCAATGTTGGTCTAAAAGCATGTTATATTTGAAGCATACAGTGGACACAGTATAAAGAATAACATACTAAAGCTATACCTTGGCTCACTGATATAATTTATTTCAGAATACATAATAATAGGTGTTTTTGTATACTATTGTTTGCCATGTGATATTATCCAATTGCATTTTTCACACTAAGAACCCACTACATAAGAACAGGTTTTCTATGTTCTGATAATATTGCATCTTTTGTCTATATAAAAGCAAAACAATGACATCGTTCAAAGTGATGGTAAATCTAGGTTTATCTTCGTTAGCAGATTTATGGACTATTATGAAACCTAATGGCAATAGATCATTTTGCATCTAAACCTTCATAAGGGTACTCCTAGGATCTTTAAAACCTGAATTCAATGTATATTTTGATCCAAAACATCTTAAAATTTCCAATACATTCTATAAGTTGCACTATCTAGTTCTGCAAATTCATCAAACTGTTTTAAGACTGTTAACAAGGCTTAGCTAGAGAGAACTGCCTTCCATTACCCTCCCTGAGGCCACTACAGAGCCCCCGCAATAAAGCGCCATGCAATTAGAGGGGAGCTGCCGCAAGATGATCGAACACTTCTGTCGAAAAGCATAGATCGAGTGATATATCACACATCCAAGATGACTTCAGCCCAGAATTGTGTGAGCTAAAAATAAACTGGCAATTTACTTAGTCTGTGCAGCAAAGTCCCCATCAGATTACGTATTTGTCTGGTACTTTGTAGTATGTGAGCGAGAACGGGGAACAAAGACGTGAGCGGAAAGTGTGAGAGCGCTAATGTCATCAGATACTGGGGCCAATACACTAGAGTGAAGAGGCTGTTTGCTCTTGACGGCATTAAGATATTTTAGGCTTACCAGCTTTACTGTCAGGACAATTATCTGAAAGCTTTGAAAGAAAAGTCAGTCTGAAATTCAAATATTTGTGAACCAGCCAGTGAAACCAAGTTTACAATGTCAAGAAGGGAGCCCTCCATTTTCTAATCGGATGCACAGGAATCAAGTTGTAGTTGGTAGATAAGTATTGGTCAAGCAAGGTAATGCAATCTTCTTATTGGCCCTTTGGTGATAAGCCATGTTCGTCATATGGCTTGGGTTGGGAATAGCGCACGGTCTGCCATACCCCGCTGGCCATTGCTTCCAGGCAGCTGATCAACTGCCATTTCCATAAAAGTGACCGATCTTCCGGATGGTGTGTGGGCGAATAATGGTCCATACTGTTTAGCCCTACCTACTGTATGGGCGAGCAGGCCACCTGTCTGCAGCACTGATTGAGTGCGGCCCAGCCGCAAGTGAATAGGAATGTCCCCTTGCCCAGTCGATACTCAAACAAGCCCATGCCCCCGGCCGCCCCGATTGCCCGGTTATGCCTGTATGGGCTCACTGCACAGATTGCATCAGCCCTTGGTCCTTTAACCCAATAAATCCACTGGCCATGCCTGCTGGGCATCCACCAGGGGAGTGGTCGGTCGGCTTGTCGGTCGGTCATTCAGTTGTGGGGACCAGGTATAGGATGTCAGGTGGTTTGGATGTGGAATAGGGTGGTTACAAATTGCTTAAGGAGGCTGCTGCTGTGCCAGCTGCCTCCATGGCTGCTGCTGGGAGTGCTGATGTCCCTGCAGCCTGTGGAGTCTGCAGGTTGTTGGCACAGGGGGCAATGGGAGCTGACAGCTGAGAGCTTGCCCACCTCTTATCCAACATTAAACCGGTGGTCCCGGGCTTGGCCGCCCTAACTAGGTGATCAATGATTCCTACGCTGTGGCTGGCCTCCTGCCAGCCCTCCTGCCGCCCCATTAGACAGGCCAGAAAAGGCTCAATGTATTACTTACGGCTTATACCTTATGACTGAACCTGTCAGCCCCAGAAACACCAACAATTTTCATACACTAAACACCTACATCCATACAAGCCTCATGATGTAATGTCATTTACTGAAGAGACTCAACTTTTGCACATTTATGTCATGGAAAAGAGCAGGGATTAAGTACAGCTGATTGGAGTTGATAGGATAATATCATCAGACACAAGACATAACTTCCAGTTGTTGTAATACTAATAAGTCCTGATTGTTTATAAGATCTGTATATGAAACTGTTGTATGTAAATTGGCACAAGTGAACCTTCCTGGGTAATCTACTTTAAGTAACATTTATTAAATTGGTAATTCATTATATCTGCATTGTAACAATGCCTCTTACATAAGAATCGTTGGTTATCAAATCAGAAGGCTAAAGGAAATTATAACTCCTGCTAACTGACCACAGAGCAAAGGAATTATGCAAGCCATTATGCAGTCCAACCCGCTATCTATGCGGGATGTCACGAAACAGATAATGACAGAGTAGGATGAAAGGCTACACGTCATAGCGGGAGATGCATCAAGCACATCAAAAGGCGCTGACAAGTGCGTGCCATTTCCATCTCTATAGGTGAAGCTCCATGTGAGGGGCCCCTTTCATGTGCTATAAGTGAAGGGAATCTGACCTGGAATGGGGCCAGAGGGTGGAGAGGTTATGACAGGTAAAAGAATGAGTTTTAGGTTTGTCTGTGAGTTAGTTGGAGACTGTTAGAAAAAAAGGTGTAGTATTAGGGGATTATAATTTGGTTTTTGAAAGATCGATGAACGTCAGTGAATTGCCAGGAAAGAAAGGGAATAGGTGCATCTAAGAACTGAAGGACAAAACCCTTAGATATCAAACTTTTCTTTTCAATCTTAAAAAACAGTGAAAAGAAAAATTGTTATGTCAGCATTGTCTTCAGTTTGTTTTTAGTGAATTTATTATGAGGTTTCATTCAGTACTATGAGTAAAGGCACACCATGCAGTGCCCAAATATAATCAAGACAGGTTGGCTGCCTTAGAGTTAACATCCTTGACTTGACCAATCAATTGCTTTCAATAGGACATGCATAGTCAGCAGATCTTTGAGGTCAGCTCTTTTCTCTAAGATCTCAGTTTTGCAAACTAGTCAGTATTTAGAACATCTAATGTTCTTTTTACAAATAGCTTTTAGGTAAGAAATCTAAATCCCTCACAATCCTGATGGAGAGTTCAATTTGAAAGGAGTGAAATACATCATAAAATGATTAATAGTTCAAGTTTAATTTCTAGATAAAAGGTTTTGACTAAAGAGCTTCCCCTCTTTCAAGCTAGTAATGCAATTTGGCAAATAATTTTGCTTCTTTTAAGAGTTTTAGTCTGAAAGAGGAGAAAACACTGGAGACTTTTAATGCAGATTACATCCATTAAGGTGGATGTTAAAACAAAAATGAAGACTACCTTTGACAGATGACTTTTGAAAAGCCATGTAAATCATTCAGCCCCAGGGCACAGATCTTGTCTCAAAGAGAATGAAAGGGATGAAGTAAAGGTGCAATCCTATGATCAAAGCCAAAGCGGTGAAGTGGGTAAATCACGCGTATACCTGTGGATCATCAAAGGTGGCTTTTATCCCCAAGGTGCGGCGATAGTGAGAGAGCGGTGCATCACCTCAGCACTGAGTAGTCACGAGTTGACGTTCACCCAGAGTCAGACCTGTTGCGTGGCTGACACTCCAACGAGAATAAACCTAAATGTATTTTTGCACCGCTAAATTGTCTCAGATTTAGCACTAGGGAAAATGTATGATGTCATTATTTTGTGCATTTTGTAGTTATTTCTATCTAAATGATAGTACATGTGTTTTTCACTTAGAGGTTTTGTGTTTGCAAAGGAAAAGACATCATGGAAATTATTACATTCACATACATACAACAACCTCATGTATGAATCAGGGCATATTCCCAAGAGCACTAAGGACTCTTTGCTTTACATCAGCATGCTGTGTATCAAAGGAAAGTAGTTAAGCCATCACAACAGGGTGCTGATAGTTTATTATCTCTTGAGGAAATTATCTAAAGAACATCAGGCCTTTGAGCCATTGCTGAAATTGCCCAACAATGAAAATCATATAGAAAATTTAAAAAAAAACTGATAAGAAATGAAAATTACTCAGGATGGCAGATGGATTCTGTGTTCTCGATATAAATATGGGCCCAGTCAGTCTGGTTGAAAAAAGAAGACATTTTGAATTATTCTTTTAAAATTTTGTTTGCTGCCTACTTAGTTCTTTTTCTATTATGGTAAGGAATTTGAGAAAATTTCGTTTTACCTCAGTGGAAATATAACGGAGTAGAATAAATGGTTCATAGTTAAGGACTAAATCAATCTAAAAACCTGGCACATACAGATAATGGGATATACACCTGTTCATGTAATTTATTGCCATGCTGAAGTACCCGCATACAACAACATGTTTATCAAATATGGCTACTTTCAATACCGGTATAATATATTGACACATTATGACATTTAGTCATAGCCTATTACTGTTTTTGTGGCCTGGGGTCATGGGATTCAGGTTAATGTGTGTTAACCAGCATAGAACATTTAACTGTGTGCAGAATAATTCATATGATTTTCAATGTCGAAGCGAGGGCGATTTGTAGTGAAAAATGCTTATTAGAGGCCAACAATGCATATTTTCACAGAGGAAGGCCAGCAGGGGTTCCAGGACTAAGAGGAGGATGGGAGAGGTTGGGGGAGGGGAGGGTTATGCACATTGTATTTCTTCCTCTTTGTAAAGTCCCCATCAATAGAGAGAGCATTGGACCCTCCCCCTCCAAATTTTCCAACTTGTTACAATAAATAACACAAACAACTAGTAATAGGTTAGTGAAAGTAACCTTTACGTATGTTGTTGTGACTCAGAACAGCTGTAACAGGCGTTGCATTTGCAGAGGCCATTAAGGTATACAATACACCGTACAAGGCAATGTGATCATATCAAACATATTATTTAAGACAAATATGAGTCATAAAGGTAGGGCTCTGATACTTATCATTCTTTGTTCACCCACAAGAATATGAGGTCAGTCGTGTAAATGCACTGTACTGCAATAACCTTTTAAGAACTAATATTACCACAAGAATATTTTTCCTACTTAATCATTCTTATTTTACAGATATCAATAGTACATTCAAATGTTTTAAGATCTATGGCAAACTTGCTCAGCTTACGGCCCTCATATTTTTACTCATTATTTAGGAAACATCCATCTATAGGCTGCACAGTTATCTACCTAGGAGGTTCAAATCACATCCTGCAAAATTGAGACTCATATATGCTTTTTTATCAGAAATCCCATTTGAATTTGAAGTATTGAATAGGATGATTTTCATCAGCCTCTGAGTTATCAGGATGGTGAAAAACACTAAAATGCATATTTATTCTAAATTCAACTGTAATTTGATACAACGAGTCTTTTGAGCTATAAAGACAAGCTGAAAAAGAAAAAAAAATCCAACAGCAAAACTGTAGAAAAAAAGAGACCAAAGGGAGCATCCAAAAGAAAATGAGAAAAAAAGAGCACTAAAAGGAAGCCGAACTAACAAAGAAAAACCTTTGCAGTTATTGTTTTCATATAAATACTCCTTCGGCTCGTGCTAAAGACCAAAAAGAGATGAAGACCTTCCCCTGATGCTGCCGTGTCATTGTCTAACTTGACATTCTGAGTGTTGATCCTCTGAACAGGATAGGAGAAGCCTTAGATGTTGCTCAGAAGATGCCAGTTTGTCTGCTGACCAAATGCCAAGATCTGTAGTTGGCTGAATACTAAATAAATAAACAGGACCCTTATGGCTCGATTCGTACAACGATCGGTTAACCTTTATGCCTTGAGCTAGTTTGTAAATTACATTAATGGGGATAAATATGTTACTTTCCTTGCACCTATTTACTATTATTTGGATCTCTATTTCTGATGATTTAGCTATTTGTATTTCTGAATAGCATTTCTGATTATCAGTTTGACTTTAGCAAAATATGCATCGTTTCGCTGTCGGACAATCAATTTTCAGCATTGTGGGTTCAGATTGTGGTCATGTTTTAATTACAATACAACAACATGATATTATTGGGTGACTTGTGAAGCTCCTAGTCACACATTTTAGGATTATGTGTGTCTTGGAGGTGCACAGCATAACACATATTATGATTCTAACACTGCCAATGCAGAACTAAAATTTGTTGATTGTAGCCACATATTTTGTTTGTCTATGCACTACCAATTAAGGTTTTCTGAACAGTCTGGAAGTAAGGTAGGAAAAACAAATATCCATGTCCATTTTTTCCTACTTTTTATGAAGAACTTTTACAAGTGTGCTTAACCTATTGCTATAATCCTATTGCCTCTGCCATCTACATCCTTTGTTTAGTTTTTCCACGATGAACCGTCAACCTTCATATGTATAATACACAAAACTTAAAAAAATAATCAAGACTTGGGAGTTTACCAAAACAGGGACATCTCAGTTTCCCACAATCAAATGGCGTTCACGTAAACAAGGACTTTTTATAGAAGCCAAAGCTATAAATTTCCCAATATGGAAATGACGAAGATAGATATTTTAATGTAAAGTGGTGGAGTGAACTAAAATCTTCTTGTTAAATCTGGGAAAACAAAGACACAAGACCTAGGTTTTTCTGATTTCATAAGGCATTATTACTGTTATGGATTCAGCCCTCTGTCAGCAGTTTAAAAATCAAGGTTGAGTAAAGGTCACTTATTGTCTGCAGGCTCTGAGATTATGTGATGTTGGAAATTTCACTTGTTGAGGGACATTGCTGTTACAAAGGTTGTACTGTATAGGAAAAAGGTACTGTTACCTAATCTCTACCTAATAAAGTCATAATGCATGCAGTGGTCAGTTCCTAAAACAATGCTCAGCATTGCCAGGTCCATAGGGGAAAACATTTAGGAGCTCAACCTTCCAGCTGTATTGTAGCCAGTGGATACAGTTGGCCAAATGTTCATGAGTTCATGTAAAAAAAGATGTTCAAGAGTCCTTTTAAAAAGCTGTGTGAAATTTCTCAGAAGGTACATGTAAACCCATTGTCAACTCTTTCTTTTATTTTCAAACATTATTTGAAATAAAAAATGCAAGTAATTTCTATGGGAGGGTTCAGAATGGATTATGCCAAATGACCGCCAACTGTAAACAAAGATATTTTCACAAGTATACATTTTTACAAATAATGAAAAAACCTGATACATAAATGAATAATTTTAGACTAATTAAGTATTGATAGTATTATATATTTATCTCAGAAAAATTATCTATCATAAATTTTTTTTTCTGATAGATAATTTATCTGAGAAAAATATATAATACTTTAATTAAGTATTGATATATTAACCTGCTTCTAAAGTACTATAGATGAATTGTTCACAGTGCAACCAATTAAGGTGGACAGTGGACTATAATTCTAAGATAATTATTCAGGTCAAGGTGGATTATATATTTCATGAATATGTCCTTTGTACATGTATGTACTTGATGTTGCTGGTCAGTGTGTTCCTATAGTAAAATGACTGACAACTAGCATAACTAACAGTAATATACCTAGGAAAGGTAACTTGGTGACTTGCTTCATTAAAGCAAACTTGATGTATTTTAAGAATAAGGCCTAAAACCCACTATGGAGAGAAAGTTAGGATGAGATGATTATGTATCTCCAACTGGGTCGCGTAGAGATATCAACTGCTCCATGCAACTTATGAGTGTAAACTCCCTAAGTATATATGTACTCAGACTTCTAATGTATGACATATTGTTAATACTACCAAAAGCATTCCAGTGTTTTGATACCCAGGGTTTGTACAAATCTGACAGAAAAATATATTAAGTAGGTTAACTTACTGTTTCTATCTTTTCATTAATCTTTCATGTGATGAGCTATAGAAGCTATAGATGATATCCTTGTTACATCCCTAATCAGCTAAAATCAAGTAACTTCTGCCTGAATTCATCAATGTTATAAAGCATTTCACTGACAGCTACATAAATTTAATACTGAGCTTTGGCAATATTTATCAAGTTAAAATATAACTTTTGAACTTATGCTTATGCATGAGTAAGCATTTGAAACCTGACATGTTTAAAGTTTCCAGTACCTGAACAAACCCTTAAGTAATATTGTGGTGCTGAGAATTATTCTGTCCATATGATGTAATGTTTTTCTACTCAAAAATGACTTGAGTGATATTAAGATGCATATGTAGTTTTTTGATTATGTTAAACAGTACAACATATTTATTTCTCTCTGGATCCAACCTGTTTTCAATATACCTTTCAAATACTTACATCGGAAGTAGCCTACAGTAAATGTTTCATAAATTATTATCCTCATTTATTTTGGTTTTTATTCCCCACCCCTCATTGCACTTGTGATTATTTTTACTTATTGAGTGAACTTAAATACTTGGCTTAAATATTAGAGGCTGAATCCAGATTGCAATTCTTCTTCTTTTGTCTTAGTCATTTGTATACCACATCAAAACACTCTTATAACCTAAAGTATCTAAAGAAGCATCATAATATGTCACATGGATGGTGCATGAATACACATGGTAAGTTTTTAGTAACATTGGATTTTGGCATGTAAAATGTTACAGGGTGGCTCTATTTATTTCTTCATTCTTGACCCTAGGTTGGAAAACAAACTTATATCAATGATTATAGCACTACAATTGCCTAAGTAATCAGAGGATCATATGATAGAAGTTTATATTATACAATTCTAGAAATCATATGGTATATTCAAGGTCAATGTATATTTCCTGCATCATTCAAGGGCATAAGCTTTCAATCATGGCATTATGAGGATTTTAGTAACTGATGTGTGATGAACTGCTACAGACTTGTTCAATAGAAAATACGTTTTGCTCCTTTTATCTCTTTCAATTAACTTTCTCCCTGATGGAAATGTCTAGATTAACCATCCAGCAGGATATGGTTACAGAGAATGATATATATGTCAGTGTTCTTCTCTGAATATGTGAATTATGGTTAATGTAACATTGCTTAGAAAATGTTAATATCATGTCTACCATTGATCAAAACTGGAATTAACTGTTGATGTACTATTGTTGACATCAATGAAGGTATTGATTGCTTCCTGAGAGGCAAAGTTTTACAGACTACTTAGACCTAATACTCGTTCCCTCAATACCCATATGAGAAATTTAACGAATGAAACTTTTAGCGGGTGTTTTTCTTGTCTCGATATACATGTATTTTTACCGATCTAACAATTGCATACAAGAGATGATAGTTAGGTTAGACTTAAGGAAATTCCCAGCAGTTACCCTTTTAAAACATTCTTGTAAATATTATATATCTGAATGTAGTACAGTACACCAAAGGATCAATGTGAAAAGTAGAAAAGGCATCAGGCATGCCCCAATACTACTACAACTTACATTGTGTCATGATAATGTTAATGCAAGCCTGTGTATTTTTGAAAGAATGTCCTAGATAACCTTTGTAAACCCCAAGCGTTGAATGAGTACCTTTTACAGTGTCCCTCTGTCCTGCTGCTGTGTGAGATATAATAAATCCTCAGATATGAAAAAATAAATATATATATCTATACAAATATACTTCTATGTGTGACCCTTATTGAAACCTGGTTGATTTATATTTGGTGAAGCCAACGCTTTGGGTATCAGAAGGAAAAGGAGTGAGTGATGTTACGAAAGGTACTGCAGCATGATAATGAAAAGCGGGTACGTGGGCAATGAGATTGTACTATTGAAATACAAGATGAAGGCATTTAAGAATGTTGAACAGTCAAAATACTCAATTTTTCAAGACATGTAAAGGCACCCAAGTGTACGCATGGTTATTGTGGCTCTGGGGATTATCATTAAACATTCTGTTGGTTATTTTTTTATATATGGACGAGCCGGTCTAACAGGATCCTGGTTTTCGGGATCTATCGTGGTCAACCGGTCAATTCTCCTGTGTTTCCGTCACAAGTACAGATCAAAGGTGCTAAATGTGGGTCCTCCGAATAGCTTCTTGTAAGACGTCAACGTTACCAATAACAACCGTGTTCAACTCACCCTGTGTTGTGTTGTGTTTTTACTAATATGATATTTCTTTTTTATCCTCTTTGGACTTTGGTAAAAAGACACAATTTTCGAAAATAACTATTTATGAACCATCAATAGCTTACTCGAGTAAAGTAATCAGCAATTGCATGCTCATATTCTTAAAGGACTTTTCCATTTCCCAAAGGTTTACCATTATGGGACTGCGCATTAATTACGTATACATTTTGGACACATTTTTCCCTTTAGCATGCAATACACATAAGAAATGAACAAAGTCATTGACCCTCCCTCCTGCTTTTGTGCATATGCATAATGTTATAAATAGACAGATCCTATGGATAAAGCTGCACACCCTTTGAGTGATTTTAACAAAGTCGGTCGACTAGTTGGCACTAGCATAAACTGATTCTACCTGAATAATCAACTGATTTTAGCACCAATTTATATCACATGTCTATACTCAGTGCTCGACAAATCGGGTGCCCGGACGCCCGGGACAACCAGAAAAAGGTCCTGGGCAACCAGGTTTAAGGATCTAGTTGCCCGGCGGACAACCACGTTTTTTCCTTGACTTCCAAAGTATTATGAAATTTATTTTGTATCAAACCACACATTCCAAGTACAGGCTTTCATTTTTGCCTAATAGAAAATTTGTGGGCTACCAGATTTAGCTCCGGGCAACCACGTAAAGATCTGTGGTTGCCCGACGGATAACCACGTTTTGAAATGATTTGTCGAGCCCTGATACTTCAATATAGCATACTAATTGGTGATCAGAATCAGCGCAAAAGTTGGCTGTTTCTTTTGAAAATAATCACCTGATTTGTGTGCTGATACAGCCTAGTGGATATGGGGCTTAAGAGAATAAAACTAAAAGGCGATTGTATTAGCACTAGGTAAGGAAAAACGTGTAGAGCTGGTATCTAGAGGCCTTTTACAAGCACCTTTTTACTAGAACATTAAGTTTTTTTTGTTGTCTTTGGATCGATAGCTTTAACGCATGGCAACCAGTTTTTTACTGACTCGATCACACCAGAAAGCTAGCTGGATTAGTACCATTATTTTTACCAAATGATAGAAATTATTGAATCCACCACTCATTAGTCAAATCCACTAATCGGCAATCTATACTCAAAGCAAAATGAAAAATTCTGTTACTTTTAACCAATATAATAGAGACAAAAGGAAACTTTTGTTACATCTAACCATCATAATAAAATAGATGCAAAGGAATCAAGATTTTAATTTTTCATTAGCATAGTTATTTATCATAAATTTATTTTATATTACTATCATTATCCTCTTTAACCAGCTGAAGTCAAAGGTTTTAGTGCAGCTTATATTAGTGGCATTATGAAAGTTTCTAACCTTATAAAACAGGGGCAATTATTTTTTCTTCCTCTTTTATCCTATTAAATTTTCTATCATCAATTCATATTTTCAGATGACAGTCATAACAGAATTAATGTCAAATATCTATATACACATTGCCAAAGATTAATGAGTCTATTTTAATTCACATTGTACAGAAACAAACATAGAATAATGTACCTGGTTTCGTTCATTAAAGACACTTTTTCTTTCAATATTTCTGTTGTCCATGAAATATCATCTGTCACAGGCTCGAGCAGTGACTTATGACTGATGACAATGTATGTATCCATCAAGACTTAACTTCATCCAAAGAAGTACTTTTGTAAACATAAAAATAGTGAATATTATAATACACATCTATTATCTTGAACAATTCATTGTATTGCATGCCAGGATTCGACCAGAAACAATAAAATACATGACAAAAATCAACCTCACTCTGTTACCACATCACAGAGCTAACTAATCACTGAAAAATGACCTGTTACTAATTCAGTTACGTGTGTCATCATTCGTCAGACAGTTCGCGTGGTAATCTAATTACTCCTCGGGCTATTTGTACTAGCCCATCCATAACAATTTCTCCACAGGCTATTAGTCCTATCCAATCCATTACAATTAGTTTTTTGCATAGGACTATTGGCCCAATGCCTTAATCCCCATTTGCATACACTATTCACCCCTCCCACACATCCCATTATGAGCCAATAAAGAAAACTAAAACTACTTATAAAAAACACCACACCCACACAGTTGTGATCATTATCGGTTAACAAAGTCAATTTGTCAAAACATTCTGTTCGATATTTAATGGTGTCGAAAATCACAAACTGCAAACCCGAATGCCACCATTTTCTGATCAATAGTGACAAAAAATATAGTGAAAGTGGACATTTTAGGCCCAGTGCTTGTAACCTTAATCTTGAACCACATGCATGTTTTGTTTCAGAGCATCAACATTTTCTTTCAAACATATTTTTCAATATGCAATTCAAATGCCTACTTTGGCCAATCAACTTATTGTTCTTATTTCAAATACTACAGATTTTTAGCTCTGATGAAAGAAAATGTTTTTAACTTGACATGTATTTCTGTGAATTTTTGAAAGATGCTATGGCCAGATTTTACCATCAACAATTATTATCTATTCTATGCAAAAAATACAAAAACTATTATTCATTCCATATATATTTGGAATAACAGCATATTTCCTTCAGACCCTTGAACTGACTCCTTATCTGAATCAATTGCTGTTATGTCTTTCATATTCACCCCTACCACTTTAGAAACAGGTGTTTTCTGGTCAATACAGGTCCATCTAAGCCCCAGGCTAGTGCATTGACAAGCGGGTAGGTCTGAGAGGCCATACAAAAGGCTTCTGTCAATGGGCCTATCAATGTGGCAACTATTCTTTTCCAAACCACTAGCAATGAAATGTCTTAACAAATTCATTTCCTTATTACCCTGAATAGCAAAGGTTAGTATAAATCACTGTTTCTATCTAAAGGCTTTATTCCTATGAGATTCTAAATTGCAGTAATGTTCATGTGATTGCAAGCTGAAATCTTTAGTGTTCGCAAAGTTTTAAGCCTATATTCAACATGCCAATTTTACTGCCGATTTAAAAAAATGGCAGTGGGAATAAAGGTTGAATATAGGTATGTTATATATCACAAGGAAGGTTTATAATTCTCTTTTGAATGTGATATAGGATATATTGTTTCATACCATATTTTTGGAACAAAAAATAAAACAAGTTCAAAATTACCAGAATCAAAATCGGTATATGGAATACAGGCTTTACCTGCAGGTGTCGGTGGGTCAATATTGCTGGGGCAAAACACCCCAGTAGCGCGCTGACAAAGCGGGTCAGGCTGAGAGGCCATACAAAGGTCTGCAGTGTGGGAGCCTAGTTCCGGAACCACCGAAAGCCCACACAATCCATCCCCACTCTGGCCCACTCCCAAATTCAATAGGCCAACTTGAGGGAGGTCCTCACATCATGGTTTTGGTACTTAGGTTTGAGAGTATGTTATTCAGTTTGAGAGGCCATGCAAGGCAAGTCACTAACAGCAGATTAATGGTGGCTTTTCCTAAGCCTAAGAGCTGCAGAGAGTGAATGGAGAGAGGGCAGAGTTTGTATTTAAAAAGGGTGACTCAAATCTCTGTTTTCCAGAAGAAATTTGGTTGTTCAGGTATCAAAATATCATTAATTTACTTGCATTGAATTCTAAACTTTTTGTACACAAAGTGCAAGACTCTTCATTCTTAGACTCAATAACTCTGAGATCTGGGAAAACAAAATCTCTTGTGTTTTGATCAAATTTCAAAGGTCTCTGTGTTTTCCCTGGCAGGGAATTACATAAACAATTTTCTTTGTCCTCCATGTGCTATGGCCAACCCCATTCAAGGTTCCAATATCTGGCATTATTATGTACTGACAATATGCATTTCCTCACTCCACTCACATTGACTACTTATGTTTCTGCTGAGGATGGCACTTTTTCCAGAATGGTAAGTAATCTCTTTTCCAGCACTGCAAACATCTCATAGTCAGCTTACAGTGAATGGCTCACTGTCAGTATAAACCTATGCAATGTGCCATACTGGCTTTGGGGATAAGAGATACATTGCCTGGAGGCGTGTGTGTGATAGGAGCGGAAGGGGTGGTGGTAGCAGTGGCAGCTCTAATTAACTACTGCCTCATTAACACCCGGGCTTAATCAGCTATTCGTGTAAACATCATTCAGGGAATTGCTTTTTCGTGTATCCTCGTGTTGGCCAATGGGCTGTAGACCATAGGGAGATGGGGTTAATTATTTTGTTAGGTCATTAAAGAGAAGTATACCTAGAGGGTCTTAATTAATACATATGGCACCTCTAGTTTTATTGTATGCTTGACACTGAGCAACAGCAAGGTCCTTATTATGTGAGTTGGGCTTCTTCTTAGCTTTGCCAAACTACAAATGAGAACCTACACCCACAGGTTCCCAGCTGAGGTTTGAGAAGACAAATCATAAGCACTTTCCATTTTTAAAGCTGAAGTGATTGGTAGAAAGAAATGCAATGTTATCAGTCCTTGGTTATATCAGTATCATATTGACTCAATTAAATGATTTATAGCATTGAAGGTCAATCACAATTTGTTACCTTACAGAAATAAAGGTTATCAGAAGCCATGTCAATAACAATGTTTTCCCTAGGAAATTTGCAATTAAGTGTGTTTTCGAAGCTTTCTCCACGTCTCTTTCTAATTGACAACCACATTTAGCTCACTGCATTCAAATACTAAATTTAAAAGTGGCATCATAGATATGGTAAAGTAATTAGTTTATCAGCAGTGATGTCAAGCTGTATTTTCTTACTGTCATTTCTTGGCACATTGATTTACAACACTGAATGGTAAATCATTACAACAGCAAAGCTTTTGGGATAAACACTTTTATCATTAAAAAAAGAGATAATAAGAAAGTTCAATGAAATATATTTCTAATTGTTGATATTGTGAATAATCTAGGCCAGAAATTATTGTAATTTGAAACCTTACATATCAAAACTGTCCTGATTACTCTACATGGTTTCATCATCTTGATCATTTTCTACACAAGGACTATGCAAAAACGGAATTTAGAAAACTAGGATTAGAAATATGATGAGCTTTTTACCATGAGATACAAGCAACCTGTTTGAGCTACTTTTATGGCTTCTTCACTGTTTTTCCTTCTTAGGTCAACTGGCAAAAGAAATGGCCAATAATGAAGATGAGGAATCTTGGTAAAACAGTGTCCAAAGTGAAGCCACGCACCTGTTTTTGACTGTGATCTCTTGTTTTTTTCATTTGATTTGGTGGCATTGCACTTTCTGTTTTAGTTAATTATTTCAGTTGGTTATTTTCGGATGGTGTTGGGATTAAAAACATAAGTTCACAAGTGTCATTCCAGCTCTTCGGTGTCTCCAAAAATGTCAGTGGAGACCAAGTGTTACTATATTGGTCCTGTCCAATCACTTGGGTGGTCCTGTCAAGAGGCACTTCTACTAAAGCTGCCAATAAGCTGAAATGCTGACACCATCCCTTTCGCTCTGATTTCAAATATATCAACTGACAAGATCTCTCTATTCTGTCAAATGCAATAATGAAATTTCCAAGGTAATTTCTCACTAAAGCACACTTAAACAGTGTATACTTATACATTCAACGATTCACTCGTCAGTTGTTATCAGTTGCAAAACTGCTACTCTGGAGCAATAACACGTTAGGAAAAATAGTTAACCTGATCTCATCTCACGACAAATGAGATGGAATTAATGTAGGAGCTAGGTAATGATTTTTGCTTTGCACTTAAATTGCTTAGAAATAAAATACTAATCTTTCTTTATATCAGAGACATTTATGAAAAAATAAAGTCCATCTCAAACTTCTGCGGGTTGGATATCGCTAGATATAATAACCGACATGAACACGCCGAGATGATTGTTCAACGTGACCAGAAACAAGATCTGTTAACTGACACTGTGTATAGAATCAACAGCGTTATCATACTGGGTAACGCAATGATGGGATTTAAGACTCCTTTACTGCAAGAGACAATCCATAAGGGTAGGGGAGTAAATAAACCCAGGGTGAACTACTACAATCGATTATCAGATGGATTACATCCAACTCAAGCGACTCTGCTGAAATGGAAGAAGATTCTTCTGCACGCTATGAGACTGAATCATCACATTTAGACTTTAGGGATTTTATGCAGAGTTTTCTGTTAAATTCCCTTATATTAGGCGGAGTTTTCTGCCTATTTATGAACAATTAGAAGGTTAGATCTTGTAGTAAAGGGGTGCAGAGTTTTCTGTCCCCGATTTTAGATATTAAGTAATGAAGATGATACAAAGGAGAATACGGAGTTTTCTGTTTCCTTATTTTATAAACTTGTAATATATGCGAAGATATTTGTATTGAACTATTATTGTTATTCTGTGGAAAACATGTTAAAATACGGTGTTTACAACAGATATGTCATGATATAGGATAATATGCTATAAGACATACCCAATTTAATTGGGTTCATGAAATCGCATTGTTTGTTTATGTCCTTGACCATGTATTACATGTACTAGAAATACTTGATGTATTTGGTCTCACGAGCATTCCATACCTACTCCATGTCTTATTAGTAATAAATTGTCTAATATTATAAAGTGTTAAACGCGTTTCATACCTTGAAGGGTATAAGAGGGTGACTGGCTGTCATATTCAACCTGCCGCCTCCACGTTCTGGTCCTTTGTAAAAAGCACCGTTCGTGTGTAAACTTATATATATTACTAATCTTAAATGAGGAAATTAAGTATTCATCATTTAAATATACGTAGTTTGTATAAGAAAATAGATGAGATATCATTATTATTTAATACTTTTGATATATTGACATTTAGTGAAACTTGGTTGACTACAAATTTTCCTGATGAATTAGTAGCAATAGAAGGTTATAAATTATTTCGATTGGATAGGAATATCTATACCCGCAATAATCAAACGAAACGAGGTGGTGGACTGGCAGCTTATATAAAATTAAACATAGCTAAATATTGTTCTCTTTTAGTTAATGTGAGTAAAATAAGTAAAAATTTGGAAGAGATGTGGCTTGAGTTAAAATTACCTTTCACTAAAAGATATGTTATTGGGGTTATATACCGACCACCACATGGTAATATTAAGGATAGTATTACTGAACTGGAAAACAGTCTGGATCAACTGTCAATAGGATTAAACCATAATCTTATAATTATAGGTGATTTTAATATAAATTATAGAGATAGGAAATCAGCTGGTTATAAACAACTAAAAGATTTTGAGCGGACTTATCAATTAAAACAAATCATAACAGACATAACTAGGGAATCGGTTAATCACAAATCTTTGATTGATTTGTTATTTACTAATATCCCAGAAAATTCTGATGCGGGTGTAATAAAATGTGATCTAAGTGATCATGCTGCAATTTATATGGTTCAAAGGAAAGTCAAAATTGTTCATGACACTTCATATATAATCGGACGGACTTATAAAAATTATGATAGAGAATTTTTTAGAGAGTTGTTGTTGACGGATTATAGATGGAGATATTTTTGGGAATTGAATGAAGATCCAAATAGGCTCTGGCAGTTTATGTATGATATAATCCTGGATGCGGCGGATATATGCTGTCCTGAGATTAATATTAAAATTTCAAATGATTCTAAACCTTGGTTTTCTACAGAATTACTAGAAATGATCAGTGATAAACATGTGTTATATCGAAAATTTAAATCTACTGGTTGCTTAATGGACCTAGAATCGTATAAGACTGCAAAGCGATTGGTTCAACAACATTTGAAAAGTGCAAAAAATGATTTTGTTAAAGCCAAATTGGAAAATACTGATAATAATTCCAGGAAATTCTGGAGATGTATCAATGAATTATCTGGTATGGGTAAGGGCAACCGGGATAGCATAAATAGTATACTGTCTGAAAATGGAGACCTATTAGATGGTCAAGCACTCTCTGACTATATGAATAATTATTATACAGAGGCAGGTTTTAAACTGGCAGAAAAGTTCAATAGTCGATGGAAACCAATGCGACATTTTCCACTTTCGGATAATGTTTTTAGTTTTGATTTTGTCTCTGAAGCTGAGATAATGAGAATAGTTAAAGAAATCAAGATTTGAAAATCATCAATAGTACCTGGATTAAATAGTCGTATTCTGAAGGATGCATTTGAAGTTTTAGTATTAGAACTGGTACATTTATTTAATTGTTCACTTGAAAAAGCACTATTTCCAAGAGCCTGGGGTATAGGTGAAATAACACCTATCCCGAAGGAAGGAGACAGGAAAAATCCAAAAAATTGGAGACCTGTAACACAGATAGCTTTACCAGGAAAATTATTGGAAAAATGTGTTCATCTTCAGGTTCATAATTATTTTAAGAATAATAGCTTATTCCATCCTAATCAATACGGTTTTCGTCCTGGAATGAGTACATCTACAGCTATTTTTAAAGTTTTACGTGACTGCTATCAAGCTTGGAGTAATAAAGAAATTTCAGGATGTACATTTATAGATTACTCAAAAGCATTTGACTCTCTAGATCATAAAATTTTACTGTCAAAACTGAAATTATACGGATTTCAAGATGTAAATTTGAAATGGTTTATTGATTATCTAGACTGTAGAAAACAAATGACCAAAACTGGGTCAACAAAATCAAGTAATCTCCCGTTAACATATGGTATACCGCAAGGGTCTATTTTAGGCCCTTTAATTTTTATAATTTTTGTAAATGATATCTTTTATGAGATAAACCCTGACAAAAGCTCGGTTATAATGTATGCAGATGATACTTTGTTAATGTCCGTTGATAAATCAATAAATGCTGTACATCATAAGCTGCAGGGATCTGTGGATATTTTGAATAGTTGGTGTAATTTGAACAAATTGACTATTAATACTGTCAAAACCAAATGTATGTATATCACTAACAAGAAGAATGTAGAGAAACCAACTGTTGAGATAAATGACAAAGAATTAGGAGTGGTTGACAATTATAAATATCTAGGAGTAGTGTTGAGTTCTAAATTAGATCTCAATGTAAATGTAACTAATATTATAACTAAAGTTAGTAAATTAGTTTATATCTTGTATAAGATTAGGTCAAAGATTGATGAGAGGACAGCTGTTGTAATTTATAAACAAATGATATTACCCCATTTTGAATATTGTGGTTTTGTAATTGATTCGGCTAATAGCAATGTTGTTAAAAAATTAGATAAATTACAAAATCGTGTTTTGAGAATTATTGAAAATCAGGGAAAAATCTATGAACATACTGACTACGATGTTTTGATGAATAAATATCAAATTGAGCCATTGATACAACGAAGAAATAGGCAGTTATGTTGCATAATGTATGATGAGAGCACCAATTTATATAACATTGAAGAATCAAGATGTTCAATGACGCTTAGACATGATGAGAAAACAAAATTTAAAATGAAAACAACTAGGTACTCGAAAGTAATGAACAGCCCCTACTACCGTGGTATTAGTTTGTGGAATGAATTACCAGCTGATGTACAAAGCTCATCTTCCTTGATGCAATTTAAAAAACAGATAAGGTTGATAAATTTCAACAAGAGTTAGAATGTTTTTGTAAAGATTTATTGTTTAGATGATTGAATTATTGTTTTTCAAATATACTGTATATAATTACTAACTAAATCTATTTATCATTGTACTTATACCATTTAAGACTTTAACGGTGTTTACTGTTGTCTTACTATTATGTACTACTAACATATATACTACTGGAAGATCATACTTGTATGAAGTGGTTTGAAATAAAAAAAAAAAAAAAAAAAAAAAAAAAAAAAAAAAAAATTTGTTAAAATACTAAAAACAGAGTGACCACTCAAATTTTACTTTTGAATTTCTTGCATAAATTCTCCCTGTTGCATTTTATTGTTTTATCGATGTTTCATATTCAGGTGTGAGAAATGTTACTCCCTACTTAAACAACTCCTAGTCCAATATTCAAGCAAGGTATAGGTAGGCCGATATCATTAATGAAAAGTATGCTGAACAGGGAGGCACTCTCCCGGACAACGTATTTCAATTAGTTAGGCCATAAATCTCTCGTGGTAACAAGTAAAGAAGGAAGTTAGTTCACACTTTAATGGGCTTTTTCTTCTGGTATGCATTTCATTACCAACGCTTGTTTAATTAATCTCATTTTTAATTGAATCTGCTGTAAGTTCATCAATCATAATGCTAATATGTGTGAAGTTCATTTCTAGTTTTTGTAGTCTTATATATTGGTCCCTTAATTGGGAAGTGTTTTTTTTTAGTTTTAAGTTTATTCTTTTTAATGATTTTGATGCATCTAAATTAATACATCACCCTTAGTATAAGAACCAGAGCTGCAATAGATGGACATGTTCCTGCCCCCTGCCTACTCCCCCCCCCCCTCACCCCTTCTGTTACCCCCTCCCCATCCCTTCTGCTACCCCCTGCCTGCCCCCCTCACCCCTTCTGCTCCTTGCCTCCCCCCCCCCCCCACTCCTTCTGTTGCCCCCTGCCTCCCACCCCACCCCTTTGTTGCCCCCTACCTGACCCCCTACACTCCTTCTGTTGACCCCTGCCTGTCCCCACACCCTTCTGCTGCCCCCTGCCTACCCCCCCCCCCCCACACATCCCTCTGCTTCCTCCTGCCTGCTCCTCACACCCAACATCTCTTCTGTTAACCCCTGCCTGGCCCCATACCCAACCACTCCGCCCTGCCTACCCCCTCACACCCTTTCTTTAACTCCTACCTATTCCCTCACATCCCTCATTTTGCCCCCTACCCAAATCCCTTCTGCTGCCCCCTGCCTACCTCCCACACCCCTCCTGTCACCCCTTGCCTGTTTCCCATAGGCCTACCACGGCCCCCTGCCTGCCCCCACACCTTTTCTGCTGCCCCCTGCCAGCGCCCATCCCTTTTTGTGCCCCTGCACACCCGGGCACTTCATCTGCTGCTGCCCCTGCCACACCCCTACTGTCTATCCTCCACATCCCTTTCTTTACCCCCCGTCCCCACACCCTTTCTGTAACCCCCTGCCTGTCCCTACACCCCTTTTGCTGCCCCTTTCTGCTCCCATCATCCCTTCTGCTACCCCATGCCTGGCCCCATAGTCCTTCGGTAACCTCCTGCCTAACCCACCCCCACACCCCTTCTGTTGCCCCCTGTCTGCCTCCCCCCCCCCCCCCCCATCCCTTCTGCTGCTCCCTCCCTATCCCCCATACCCATTCTGTCACCCCTGCCTACCCCCACACCCCTTCTACTGCCCCATGCCTACCCCCTACACCCCTTCTGCATCCCCACACCCAACTACCTCACCCTCACATCCTTTCTTTCACCCCTACCTGTTCCCCCCACATCCCTCATTTTGCCCACTGCCTGCCCCCCCCCCCCCCCAACCCTTTGTGTTACCTCCCTGTCTGTCCTCACACCCTTCTGCTCCCCGTGCCTACCCCTTACATCCCTTGTGCATCCCCATGCCAGCCCCCAAACCCCTTCTATCCCATACTTGCCCCCCCCCACACCTTTTCTGCTGTCCCCTGCCTACCCAAACACCCCTTCTGACCACACTCTTCTGCTGCCCCCTGCCTATCCCCCCTACATCCCTGTTAGCCCCTGTCCCCTACTGCTTTCCTCCTGTAGGCCCCCCCCCCTCCTGTTGTCCCCTGCCTACCCCCACATCCCTCTGTTGTCCCCAACCCCCCACAACCATACTGCTGCCCCTGCACCCCTGTAGTCAATGAGCATGCAGCACATCAATGAGCCAGTTTTGCTCTGCATGCTTGGTGTGATTTGTTTCTCATTTCTGCCCGAACCGCCACCACTATCGCTGCTGCTGCTCCTGGTACCGGTTTGTCTGGCGGCAGTGGCAGCATTGACAGCCGCAGTGGTAGCAGCGGTGGACCAGGCAGTCAACCATCTGCACTGAGCCTTCTGGCTGAACCCCTTCCCACCACTCGGACCAGCACCTGGATGCATTCGGTGAACTGACAAAGCTCGATAGGGAAACCAAAAGTGACCTAAAATGTGTATACATTTGTGACACTTTCCTCCATATTGGTGGAATTCGACCAATTAGATTAATATAACATACCGTAGAAAAATAGGTTCTGAGGTATATTGAAAATTGTTATTCACGTCAGACCAGCAGGGGTCGAAATAGCACGGGCCCGGGGGCCCGAGGCCCCTAGAAAATGCGTCGGGCCCCCAGATTGTCTTGTTGAGGGGCCCGACTGGCCCCCAGAAAATTCAGTATTTTGACAGAAAATGATCATTAGGGCTATTTAAAACGTATTTCGGGCCCCAAAGCCTTAATGTGAAGGAGCCCGACTGGCTCCTGGATGCTTGGAGCTTATTTCGACCCCTGACCAGTTATCTGTTGCTCAGATTGAGCTATTCATAACATCGCCAGCAAGGACTCCTGGGACCAGATTTACTCTGGAGGTCTCTACCCCAAGCTATACTAATGAATATGTACACAACCATTCCTGTATATAAAAACTTAGTAACCATAGCTTGGACTATGAGTAGTTGAGAGCCCAAAACCCTGTATCAAATTTTTATTACAACCAAATAGTATGTCAATACTCCCATATATTAGACTTGGGAATTGTTTGTTTTGTTTGTTGGGGTAGTTTAAAGTCCGGCCAACCCTTATGGGCTCTTTCCAGACTGCACAAGGTAATACTTTTCAGCTTATTTCACGCCACAAGGGCGGTGACCTAATATATGATATGGTTTAGGAGAAACCCGCCACCAGGTGCAATACCCTACTCGTTGCGAAGAGTGGCAAGGGGTCTTTAGTGTGCAATGTCCCATAGAAAGGACACCACACACCCGGCCTTTGATGACCCTGTCGGAAGACTTGGGAATGAATCGTTCTGCCATAGGACTGGATTCTACCAGACATAACTTGACTTTCAGGATTTTTGAGTGGATTTGAATTAAGATTAAATTATCAAAAGCCACAGCCCAACAACATTTCACAGGTGGGTGGAATGTTATAAAAATGTTAGATTTAACAGTATATGGTTTTTAATCATTTCTCTACGCCAAATGCCCTGAGGCATCACCAGCCAATGTAATATTCACATTGTATACCTATATGAAATGCATATATGTAAGAAAGACATTGTAATATACATTTGATATGTCTATGTTAAATCCATAAATCCATCCTGGTGGAAGATCGTGTCTTTCTATGTGAAACAGTGAAAATAAAAATAGGATCCAAAAAATGATGAAAAGCAGAAATTCCTAACAAAAATGAATAGGAAAAATGACATCTCTGACAGCTCGGAATTTCAAAAATCCAAGAATTGGATCTCGTTCATGAAGGTAGGTTTATAAAGTTGTACTTGCTAGCAGCCTATTGCCTCTCTGACCTGTCATCCGGCCACTCGGTGAGCTGCTCTTTATTGCTCATGGTGAGGGGATCTACTCACGTATAGAGTACCTGGTCTGAGTGGGGGGCTCCACCCACTGACACTGAGTCGGGGATTTATGGAATGGCTAAGGGGTATGGGGTGTGTATTAGGCCATTTGGAAAGGACGGGGGATAATTATGTCCTTACTTATACTAAGGGGCCTTCAATAAAGTATTTAAGTACATTTTCTAAAGTTGCAGACCCCCATCCATACACTTACTCATTGGGCTAAAGTACGCGTTGGATTTTTACAGGAACGTACGCACCAATTTTCACAATTTTAAGAGCACCCACCTCACCCTTTGTACCTAATGGAAGGCCTTCTTTTACTATGAACCAACAGTAGAAATCTCCCATTCCAGTGGCGGATCCCGGTTTTTGAAGGGTGGGTGTTGATAATAATTTAAGGGGAAAAAAAGAAAAGAAGGGGAGGGGGTGGCGCCCCCTTTTTCACCGAATTTTACATAAAAAGAAAATGGTTGGGGGTGCCCTCGCCCCCCCCCCCCCCTCCTAAATCTGACACTGCATTCGGAAAGCAGGTAACCAATGCGAATTAGATGCAAAAGAGGGGGTAAGGGTCCAAAAAGCATAAACATATGAGCACATAGTTAAAGAGCGTCATGGTCAGACTACCAACCTTTGAGACACCGGAGATTACCACCTGCTTACTGAGTTACTCCGTTTACATGTTCACCCAGGTGTCAAGGTACCGCGGTCAGGTTAGGGCACCTCACCAGCCTACCTGAGTTAGAGATCTACCTGAGTCTGTCCAGCTAACTATTTCTTTGTTTGATGGTCTAGAGTCGTGATGGGTGCAATTGGCAATTCCCATGAGTGTCATAAAAACATGTCATCGGGAGTACATATATTGTCTGGTCACACTGTGTGACGATTGCAATACTTTTTGCGCCTGTTTTCGTCACATGGGTTGAAAAACGACTTTGTCAAGGCTACGTCATTTTATAAAACCTTTAAGGTCTTGCTTGAGCATGGTGTGAATGGCTCATATTCTTTAAACAGAAATTACTGTATGGTGAAAACAATCTTTACACTGGGATTCTGATGTGTGTATAGGACTTTCTTCTTTTTCCTGTTTTCAGAATATTTAACCCCCTTAATTTGTTCTGTGAATTTTTTCCCTCGTATGGCCCACATGACTTTAAACCTGTGGCCCCAAAGCACTCTTGGTTAAGGGTACATTTATTCTTTTTATTTTTTAACTAACGCAAATAGACTCAGTAGTCATTGAAAAGTCAAAAATCACTTCCGACACCCTCCACAAAAATGTGTAGCATCTCAAACACATCTCCTGGCCAAAGCTATGAGGTTTCCTTTTCTGTAAGTCGTTTTGATTAGATGGTGATATTTCTGTGAAATTTCATCAATAAAAGTTAGGGTAGGGCCAAACCCTTAGGGTAGATCACAAAAATGTCTTTTGTTATGCCTAATCCTACGCAGAATGGTCGGCCCTTCACAGGCCTACCTTGAAGTAGGTCGGCTCGGCAGGCTATACCTGAGCACACCGTGATGGTCGTCACGTACACCGACCAGAGAGACGCCACACACCTGTCTGAAGGAACCTGTGAAGGTAACCTTAGAGGGTACTGGTGGTGGTGGGGAGAGACAACTGCTTTGTATCTGTGGCTTCTCACAGGTTAGGTATATAGGAAGTGGTTGGATTAAGTGTATGAATCTATAGATGAATTTTAGAAGAATTTGTGCGTCTCTCTCTGTGTGTGTGCCTGCATGTATTTGTGTGCACATGTGCTTGCGTGTGTTTGAGAATATATTCCCTGTGTTTTCCCTGAGATTCCCTGTCCTGTCGCAATTTTTCCTCGTGTCAAATCCAGCAAGTTCAAATTTAAAAGCTTCTGCGTGTAGACAAAATTTGGACAACCCAACAACAATAAGTCAAATCCCTAATGTCTTGAGAATCAGGAATTTCAGAACCTGGCCAAATGAAATTCCCTGTGTTTTGGCAAAATTTGCAAATTCCCTGTGTTTTCCCTGTCAGGGAATTGTTTTTGCTATTTTCCCTGTTTTCCCTGTGCTGTTGGTACCCTGCAAAAAATTCTTATATGGATATGTGAATTTTGCTTTTTTTTCAGTGAAATATCTTATATATTGTTGAAAGGAGCAATGCTATATTTATGAATACAGTAGTAAAATGCCGCTTGTTATTTTCTTATAAAGCATTCCCCCCCTGGTATTTCGCAACGTTTGCGTAGAGTAAGTAATCTATAAAAAGTGTACTATGTGACTGGCGACAAGAGGATGCGCTGAGAAGGCTTTATATTTATCATTGTTTTTATGTTCAATACAGAACAAGGAGATACATGCCTTTCTTTGAGGGCACAGATTAAAAAAACTGAGGGAAGAAGTAGAAAAAAGGAGTGCGCCCAGAAGTTTTTCACTTCCAGAATTGTGAGTGGGTTGTAAGTAAGAAGTATACTGAAATGGCGGAGGCAACGGGTAATTGTGTTTTCTGAAGACGATTTCATTCTTATTTACTTTTTGTTGCATAAAATCTCCTATTTGTGTAGTCGACCAAAGAGTAAAAAGAAATAATTACACATGCTGCATGTATACTTGTTTTTATAAACCATACAATGATACTTCGTATGGATGTGGAATTAAGCCAATCCCAGCAAATAAACAAAACTACATGCATGTACTTGTAATCAAATACTATTTGATTCGATAAAATGGGAGGAGGTGACACGAAATTCCCCTAAACCAATGAATTGTTCTTGAAATTAATTATTCCCGATTGTGGGTCCTGTGTCACATATTGCGAAATTGTATATATGATATACATACTATTACTTACAAATTCGCAGTACGTGACGATGTCGCAATATGTATATGATATACACATATAAACCCATACATGATATAAACATACAAACCCATACAATCAAAAAAAACATACAAATATATAAACCTCAAAAGTATAAGGAAAATTAAACCCAATGGCAACCCCTCAAACTCCCTATACTTTCAGAAAGAAACCCTATGATCCCCTATATCTGGGTCAACCCGAGTTGCTCACACCTCTGACGTTTCCGAACGCACCCGCTCTCTGTGATGCTAGTGTTGGCAGTGGTGGGAAGGTGGGGGTGGTGGGGTGGTGGGGTGGTGGGGTGGTGGTGGGGGGCGCCCTGTCGTCCCGGCACACCACATTCATTAGGTCCCGACGCCAACCCACTGGGCCGCTGGCTTGTGAGCGTATTATCATAATGGGAGCTGCTCGGAGCTGCTCGGCGCGGGGGGGGGGGGGGGGGGGGAGGTGACGGCCGGTGTAGCGGGGTGGGTGGGGGGAGTGTAAGGGGGTGCTCAGGGACGAGGGATGTTCCCTGTACTGGATGAACAGTGAGCTGTTTAATATACATACATATGTGTGTTTTCTACATGTACATGTGTGTATAAGCGGAGATGTTCTTGGGCATGTGGGATTGCTATTTCCGCACTGGACTAAATTTGAAGTCTTGACCAAAATTCCCGAAAGATTGTTCTACAATGTCGGACATATATCAATTATTATTAAATGATGGTTAACAATGTCCGAAATTAAGGATTATTTTGATGCACACACCAGGTGCAGTGCCTTAAAAAAAAGTGCACCTGGCATAAATATCTTGCATTTTCCCTTCAATTAGGCATTAATTGTAAGGGAAAAGCTGTGCACCCCGGTGGTGCACAGCTCAGAAAAAATTAATGCCCGACAGTAAAATCATGTACCTCAGGTGAGGGGTGCACCCTTCATTTCGGACACTGGTTAATTATGTTTAAATTGTCCCACAATGTGTAGAAAGATACGCTCGTGAATGATGGACATAATAATGTCTGGCACTCAAAAAAGCTTTTCATATACAATGCTCCCTGATCCGAGCCAGTGTGCGTCTGGAGAATGCATACATGTATATCTCTTACATACCAAATAAGGTGGTATATTGGGGATGCATAGACAGGTTGTCAGGACGTGGACATAACCAGGGGCCCGGGGGCCCGAGGTCCTTAAATATACATGTCAGGCTCCCAGATTTTCTGGGTTAGGGGTCCGACTGGCCCCTAGAAAATCATGAATAACAATAGACTAGTATATGTGAGGGCCCCTAGATTTAGGTGAGGGCCCCTAGATTTGGAAAGTTAGGGGCCCGACTGGCCCCTGGATTTTTAAACTTAATAATATGTTCACCACTGAGAATGCATATATTTCTCACATATCAAATAAGATTGTATATTGGAGATGCATAGACAGGTTGTCAGGTGCATACTCTTTTAGATATATGCACCCCACAGCGCATGAGATAAAACCTTCATTTCAAACATGGAAATATTTCTCTGACAACGTCAATCAGGTGGCATGCAGTGAAAAACAGACTATTCATCCAAACCACATCCAACATTTTCACGGTTCCACTCCTAGACCACAGGTTCTAGGCCACAATACACCAAATCCGCAGGAGACAAATTCCTGTCATTTCGCTGGACGCCACCAGTCGGCGACACCGTCGACCAATCACATCGCTCGGCTATAGTCACGTGGTCGCCCAGGACCGGAAGTGGGCCCGACCAGAGATAGGTTGACAATGGCAATCATTTGGGACGCCCATCTACCAATGCCAAGCCGGGCTAAATATAGACACTCATGCCTAGATAGCATGATGCGCCAAAGTAGATACACACTGATGAATCGTTCACTCGGTGAGCGTTACCCACACTCAAATTGAGATGGGACGGCCTCTTATGAAGAAGATAGCAATTTGCTAAAGATGTTTATCTACAGTCAATTATGGCCCTAGAGTCTGTAGTTTCTCCTCTTTATTTTTTTCCAATTCTCCTTCAACAAGGGATAGCGACATGAGGACACAAGGAAAAAGGATGACATAGTTTATTTCTTTAAATCGACATGTCATATAATCTATGTTTTGACAGAAAATAAGAAAATAATCAAAATCACAAATGATACATACATTTCTTAAAGTCGAAATGATATAATTTGGTATCCCCCAACACCAAGGGCCTTCGGCTTTTCAGAAAGATATTGATTAGTTTATCATAAAATCTAGAGTAAAGATATTTCGATGCCGTGTCATGGAAAACGTTTCTACTTATGTCCGTTTCAAAGCATTAATGTTGGCTGAAACACTACTGAAAAAGGTAGAGAAATGTACTGGATATGGTCACCGTCTTACTTGTCAAAAGGTTATGTTTGGTATTATTATTATCGATCCCGAGCAGTTTATAACTGACTCACTGCATTGACCCAGGGCAGCTTGTTACTGTCTCAACCCCGAGCAACTCCTGACTATCAGCTTAGGTCTGACTGACTGCATCAGCCTGAAGCAGTCCCTGACTGCCTGTGCATCAGATCACATCGACAGCTGGTCACTAACCCACTGCATCAACCCTAAGCTGCTCCTGATTGACTCACTTCATTGACCCTGTTCAGCTTTACAGTCACTGCATTAGCCCAGAGCAGCTTGCAAAGGACTGACTGCATCTATCTGGAGCACCTTGAGACTGACTTGCTGCATCTATCCCGAAGAGCTGATCATTAACTTACTGCATCAATCCTGAGCAGCTTAAGTGTGACTGACTCACTGCATCAACCATATCCTCTCCCATTCAACCCAATGCATTGACCCCAAGCAGATTGTGTCCAACTCACTGCATCAACCCCGAGCCTTTCCAAACTGACTCACTGCATCGACTCAGGTCTGCTGCCACCTGACTAGAGATCACTATATAGACAGGGTTCCCACAGACTCGGTAGAATCAAATTCCATGACTTTTCCATGACTTTCCATGACCAATTCTGATTTCCATGACCAATTCTGATCTTTCCAGGGTTCAAACAATTAGAACCATTAAAAAGATGATACAATCAACGGCCTCCCATCACCCCTACAGCCGTCCTATCCACACCAGTATATATATATGTGACTTTCCATGACCACCTTCATTTTCCATGATTTTCCAGGTTACAGGTTGTATGGGAACCCTGTATAGACCATATCAACATAGGTCCAACTCACAACATCGACCAAAACCAGCTTGTGACTGACTCACTGCATCGACTTTAAGCTTGCAACTGACTCACTGCATCAGCCCAGGTCTGCTCCCATCTGACTAAGATCACTGCACCGCCACAAGCAACCGGTGACTGACTCACTGCATCGACCCCGAGCAGCTCGCAACTCTTTGAACATGTTCGCCACACCCCCTGGTGGTCGCCATGGCAGCAGGGTGGGCGCTTTAACCATCACAAAGTCTGGGGGGTTAGAGGAGGATTAGAGACCCGACCCCAGCGTCGTCAGTCGGCCCACCGTCGCCATGGCAACCTAATGAGTTTCTGAGTTGTTTCTGCTACTGCCATGCATGTCGATCTATAGGGGCGGTTTGGGGCTGGGGGAGGGGGTCGGGGTCTTGGAGTATTGGAGGTGGTCTGGAAGGTGACAGGCATGATTGAAACGGGGATCAGGGCTTAGGGAATACCAGGAAGGTAAAAGAAACAAATGAAATGGGGAGGACTAATTCGTGTCCAAAGAAGAAATGTAGATATTCTTTATCTTCGTGATTTTTTTGCAATGTTATCAATTTGAATCCAATTAAAACACTCTTCTTGTTTAGACTTTCTATTGGTTATTATTACCAGTAGTCTTTGATTTTGTTGCATATTAAAGTTGAATATTCATGAAACACATTAATTATGAGAAGTATGTATCTGAAATACATTACAACGTGGAAGATATACACAATGGTAAGAATACAGTGTGTGTGTGTGTGTGTGTGTGTGTGTGTGTGTGTGTGTGTGTGTGTGCACAAACGTGCACATATATTAAGTCATTCATTCTAAATACCCAGACTAAATGTATGCTACAGGTAACGTGTGTGTGTCCTGCCTTCAGGGCAGGGGTGCCACCTAGTGTTTGTTTACAAGTGTATACACAAATAAAGTATTTCATAGGCCCTTGGAGGCTGTTGACAAGGAAACAAAAATCCATTGTCCGTATTTTTACCTCTGTAAAAAACACAAAAACAGCAGAATCTTCTGAAAGAGAGGGGTGATTTTTTTGCTGAGTGGTATTTTTGTTCTGAACCAATGGTAAGTGTATAGAAGCTGGCCTACCTTGTTTTCTGAGCTGACCACTAGATGTCCCTGCAGTACCTCGGTCACTGTGGCCTTAGCCCACACAGCTTGAGGGTCGCGCACGTACACCCTCTGACCCTACAAGACACAAGAGAGGGTTTATCATTTTATCTATTTATTCATTTTACCTTTATATTTCTGAGCACATCGGATTTAGACGAAGAGTTGACATCTTTTTCGATATTTAGAGAAGTTAACTGAAAATTGCTCAGCCACGCTGTCTTATGGATTTTCCTCTGTGTGAAATTAAAAGGGGACATCTGTCATGATAAAGTGCTCAAGTTTATGTCTGTAATCATTGCCATTTATTACAATTTTCGAAATATTACCTCATTATTATTCCATCCGATTGTAAATATATTGGCAAGAAGTTTTATAAGTAGAGACCGATTAATGCTAAGTCATTCAAGGATACTATGCTGCAACGATCATCTGTAATTAAACGACAGCCCAGTTGTATCTAAAGATATTCCATATACTTATATAAAAAAGCTTTTTACAAAAAAAAAAAATCGAAAAAAAATTCGAAATTTGTGTACATGACGGGCAAACAACATAAAAGCTTAATTTGGGAAAGTGCCCTGTATTATAAGGCTCCTCAAAGGTACTTACCGACCCAGACGGATTGGGAGCTCTGAAATTGTCTATTATGTGCGTACGTTCCTGTACAAACGTAACCCAATGCATACTTTGGCGAAAGGGGGGGGGGGGGGGAGGGGTCTGGGTTTTAAAAAAAGTATATGCGTATGTACTTAATGGAAGGCCACAAAGATTGATAACTTATAAGGCTATTTGTATCGGCATATTTACCTCTTTCCAGTTGGTTGCACTTCCTTTTTCTCGGTCATCTTTCAAACCTGAGAACTGCAATTTCTGGAAAAATAGAAACGATATGATGATGAGATAAAAACACAGAGTAATACACGACGGACACAAGGTGATCCTTGTCGCAAAATGTGCAAGCAAAACTAGCATCTGTGCCCTTCCGTTCTCAAACAGAAAGCGAGTGAAATCTTCTGGTCAATCTGGACACCACCCACGTGTCTCAATAAGGCAAGTTGTATTTTTCGTTGTTTCCCTGAGTGAACCTGGTAGTCTATAAAAATAGTGTAGTAGCATTTATCTATCAGAAACCGCTTTTGTGAACAAGGGGTATAACATCCGTCTTTCAGGCTTGGAATTAATCCCAAACAAATTATACAGGGCTTTAAGTTGTGCTGAATTGCTCAGGTTTTTCAGAATCGCTATGAGGATTGCCTATCCACTTTGCCAGCTAGTCCACCCCTTATCTCTATGATATCAACATTTCTAGAAAAACGTTCATCATACTTGATTCACAGTAATTTTCCTAGTTAGTAGTATTACCCAAAACTAAACTTTATAAGGTTTTACTTTCAATATGATGTTAAATATGTAGCTGTAGAACTGGAAAGTAAAAATGGCATATTCCCCATAGGGAACAGTGTTAAAGCCCTTCAGCTTTGCCCACAATGTCCAACCCTAAAATCACAAAACATACCTTATTTTGGTTCACCTAAAATGGAGGTAGTTACCCAATTGAGAGAAAATAATAATTCAACCCCATTTATCAACACCTTATTGACTTAGAAAACACAAGCACTAACTCATTCACTCAGATTTGTGTCAGTGGCTGACTTTGCAAAAACTGCAATTATATCCGACCTCTGTATCATGCAAGCAAACCCCCTTGATCTGTTATCTTTATTTTTAAATTACAACAGTTGAAGTCACACGTGCTGTCAGAATTTTAGGATAAAGGGCATGATGTTAATAGTTCTATGTAAAGGGTAAGTTTCTGAAAGATACAGACAGGTATTTAACATTTTAAAGGGGAACACCAGTGAAAAACTGACTGATAAAATGAATTACTCAAATTATTGACATCTATAGTTTTGAAAGTTAACGATTTTCATAGAGCCCTACTACAATATTTGTCATCTTAGACAAATGCGTTTTCTTATAACTTACATACTGTACATGTCAAGTACAGCTGAACACAATATCATTTTTGTTAAGGCCTAATTGTTTTTTTAGACCCAAATAGTCTTCTTGTCATGGCCGGGGGGCCGTCCATGATGACGTCATGCACAATGGGGGGGGGGGGGGGGTTCATATGTTTCCATGACCAGGCATGACAAGGGGCGGGGGGTGTCATGTTGTACATTACATGTTGAGAAAATTTCAATTCCAAGAATTTCAGAGACAAATTTAGGTTAGTTTGGGATATTGCAGACTGAATCTTTTAGTCTATGACTATGTGTATTTTCAGTTAAGATTTCTAACAGGCAGTCGTGTTCCTAGCAACAAAAAAAAGATTCCTTCAGTTCTTATGTTTTTTTTTTCTTTTTCTTTTTCTTCTTTTTTTTTCTTCTTTTTTTTTTTGGGGGGGGGGGGGGGGTCTCTCTCTCTCTCTTGAAATGATGTCATTTTTAGATGGGGGGAGGTCAAGGGTCGCATGAAAAAAGTCAAAACATGACGGGGGGGGGGAAGTCAGCTAGGTCAAAAAAGAGTATTAAAAAAAAAAAAAAAAAAAAAACATGACCTCATTTATGGATGGCCCCTTGGTCAAAACTGACCTTTGATCATTTTACACAAACTTGATGATGAGGTCTATAGTATTTGACAACTAATTACTGAATCTGAGAGTGAGATCACTTTTATTTTGATTACAAACACCTGTGAAAGTAACTCTTTCTTCGTGCAAGCCTTTCTGTGACCCACGTGTAGACTGGACTCTGGAGCACATGAAATTTTGAAGGATTTCTAGAGGATCAGATCTACGGTAGGTCTCAGTAGTTATAGGTGACAGCAATTATAACATCATTAACATGGTCGTTCTTTTATTACCCTAACTAATTTGGGACTTTCTGCATCATATACCATCGATCAAACAGATCGTATTTGTCTGATAACTTACTGACAGATCGAAGTCAAAGTCGGACGAAATAAGGTGAAAAAAGAACAAGACTCCACGTACAAGTACGAACACAAGGAAATCTGCTAAGAAACAAATTCGATCTACATTCAGAACAATTCTATGGTTAACAAACATTCTGTTACTTTCATATTTACCTTCTTAAACTCATTTTGATGAGGAATAATCCCATTATACGGCTTGGAAGTCAATGTTGACATCTTGTATTTACAACTTCGAAAATGGTGCCCTGCTTTCTGATTGGACACTTGCTGGGCAGACGTAAAATAGTAACTCTACACACGGAAACCAACTTTCTCATATTTCTTGTATAAGACTGTTTCGAATCAATATCGTCAAATTCCTATAACATAATAGAATAATAATGAAAAATATAATTGCAAAATGAATATTTTCTGTCACTACTTGGTTTCTTTTAGTTTCATCATTTTTGTTTTTCGTTCCGTTTCAAACTTACATACCTACTTTTCTCTCTACTTTTGACCTACTTTCCCTGTTCGTCCTTGACCTTTCAACTTTGACCTAATCAAAGTTGACGTTTGGATCCGAGTCGAAACATCGACGATCAAGAACAGCTCCTAATTCATCAAAAGATTTGCGGAGAAGAAAGAAACATGGCACTAAAGTACTATTACGACCTCATGTCTCAGCCATGTCGAGCGGTGTACATGTTTCTGAAGATCAACAGGATACCGTTCGAGGACAAACCTGTTGCGCTCAGAAAAGGTGAGTGAGGGGCCGGGAACGGCGGGGGTTGGGGCGGGGACGGCCCGACCAGAGGCCGACGGTCAACACTCAAGTGGTCGCCGGGAGAAGAGATCATATTGGGTTGTCAGTGATGTTGGTGTACGTCTGGTAGTTTATGCCGCTGTGAATGGATTGCAGTTTTAACTCTTTCTGCCATGCCATCAAAAAGACAAAATGCACTTGCGCGTCTGACGTCGTCAGCCAGGCCTTGAGCGGGCTTGACAGAGTTAGTAGATCTACTAAGATTAGAAAAAAGAATATGAATAATAAAAATAAATAAATGGTTCAGGTGACATATTTTGAAAAAATAGGGTATGTAGGTCTTTTTTTGCGGGGCAGTTTTTTTTTTATGTACTTACACACATGGATCAGGAATTATTGAAAATTTAGGGAAAAAAAGAAAAGAATAAAGATCTCCAAACATCCTCATTTCTAGCATCTGAAATACATGTCCTGAACATGTTTTATTTGTTTTTGTGTTTTTTTTGTTTTTTTTTGGTAAACTATAGTAAAATATAGATCTATTGATTTCTTTTCTATGTGCATGCCTATCTGAACAGGACAAGTCTACACAACAGACTAGATCTACCATATATAATTAGCATGTAGCCCATCTTCATGAACTTATCTAGATCTGTAAATGATTGACATATTTTCTTATCAATAATCTTAGATGTCCATAATCGCATGCATATCTATTGAAAAATTAGTCCAGCCCTACTAACTGTGATAGAGTGAAATTGTGATAAACATTAAGTGACGATGGGGTTCGTTTATCAGTGTCTGTTGACGAAAATAAGAGTTGTCAGGGAAAAGTCATGGAGTTTGAAAAGCGCCAAAAAATCATTAAATTTCTTCAGGTGTTCCCTGCAATAGATTCTGTATGTTTTCCTCTAGAATTGAAAAAACATACAGTGGCGGATCCAAGGTGGGGGGGGGGGGGCAAATGGTGTTGACTGCCACCCCTAGACTTAGGGGACACAATTTTGGCATCTTAAAATTGGAAGAACTGTGTAAATCTGGTGTTTTTTTTCATTTTTACAAGGGGCTCAGGGTTTCCCCCCTGGAGCACTGGCTCTGGATCCGCCCCTTCCATAAATCCACTTGGAAAGTCTGTATTTTCCAACAAATCCAGTGAAATACCATTATCGAAAAATCTGCAAGGAGCTAGCTTTCAGGGAATAAAATGTACCATAAAAACGGTAGTTGATCATGGAAAAAAAAGGTCAAATTCTGTTGGTACCCCATTTTTTAGTTTCAATATAAATGAATTTTAGGACCTAGTATGGCCCTGGAAACAAATATACCAGATACGTGTTTTAGAGTGTACCCCTCTCAGACCCATCATGAGAATTTTGTAGCAGCAGCTCAACCACTCTGCTGCACCGCCTCGGACGTAACGAGAGTAGCTTGTGCAGTGGAGCTGCCTCTGAACTGGAGCTGCCACTTGGTCTGGACTAAACCAGCAAAAACTGGAAAAGGCAAAGGCCTAAAAAACGGCCAGACTACTTTTTAGTAGCAGGGCGTAGTAATCTTATAATGCCGGTATATAGTTAGATGCGTACATAGCACTCATTTCTCACAGACTATCTTTTCTTGTGTGGAGAGTGATCTCGTTGCAGAGTGCAGCCCAACCAGGAGCCAGGGCCATCTCCAACCAGTCACATCTACAGCCTACCTATAAAACACAAGGTCCCAAATCTCCCAATCCCCGGCAACACTCAATTTACATAAAGGGTAATTTACATGCAATATAATGAGCATAATTTACTGTAAACTCTTTATTTCTACAGTGACAGGATGGCAATATAATGCGTGCTATTTTGGCATGTATATAATTCTTTTTAAAAGGAAAGTTTACAACAGGCATACAAATGGGTGTGGACGCCTAGGAATTGATTTCTGGACGTGTTCCTGACGACCAGATATTTTGAGAGAAAAAATCACTGAAAATGCCCCCTAAAAGAAAACCTGTTATTTGGACCTTTTTGATAGTTGTTTGAATGTGTCCCAATAATGCACCAAAAATGGGAACAAACTATGTATGAATGTTTGTGAGCGACCAGATCTCCAATATTGGTAGTCCTCTGACGACCAGAAAATTGGAGGAATTTTCCTAGCCTAAGGTGTATACGCATATAGTTGACAAAACGCGTCTGTTCTCCTCATGTATATAGCCTGGTATGAAGTGCCCTTTAGGCCTGGTAAACAGGTCCCCTCTAGTCTCTGACGATGGTCTAGACGGGTGGCGTTGGCCGTGCACGCCCGGCGGAGGTGTGGGGGTGAGGTGTGGGGGGCTCCGGTATAATGACACAGGACGCGATCAATGATCCCGGCCCATTACCCCAACACCACCCTCCCACCAACCGGCCCATGCCGCTTCACTCAAGTATGGGGCGCCCTAAAAAGCAGGAATTCTTTTTTAAAAAAGAGTTAACAAAGATAATGCATACAAAATAGATAATTTTTATATGTGCTCTATTTTTGTTTTACTGGTTACCTGCATAATTAATCAGGGTTTGACAAATTGGATGTCCAGTGGCCCAGGACCACCAAAAAACGTTACTGGGCAACCAATTTGAGGGCCTTGGTTGCCCAGTGGCAAACTAAAATATATAGGAGGATGCTTGGAAATAAACTTCAGATCCAGACCTGGGCAACCAGATCTGAAAATGATTTGTCAAGGCCTGCAGACTGCATAGAAACACAACTATGTGTTTTAATTTATGAATTCTTTAAAGCATTCATAAAACATATTATATAGTTATGGGGTGCCGTCTCAATACTGAATTAATAAAAAAAAACTGTTCCTTTAACTTCTTCTGATTCAATGTATAGGAAATGCATATTTTTGTATTGTGTTCTACTCTCTTTTTACTGATAAGATCTCTGGTTATTTTCTCTAAGTTTTAATCTAAAGTGGAACCTACACATTGACCTAGCAGTTTGGCCAGTTTTCCTTGCAAACGCGTTGTAGGTCTCTTAAACATTTTCGCTTATATAACACATTAGGATTGATAATGTTTCCTACCGTTTTCTCCAGTTACCAACTTTAATTTTCTGCGCCTAATAACTCTATATTTGTTTCAATATATTCCTGAACCTTTTAGATTATTTTTACTTTTGGCGCCCCATATCTCTAGTTTCTACAAGCCCGATTGATGTTTGGCTTGTCCCCCAGCCCTCTGCCAGGCCCGAACGATTTGACCGCCATCACCGTTCTACGTGTCTCGGAGAAGCGCCACTTGTTGCAACAACCGCCCAGTATTTTATGTCTTTTTCAGGCCCATATTTCATGGCATATGTTGCTGTACATTTTTGTTGGGTCATATAGCATAAGCCAGAACAGTAAATGGTTTCGGTTCCATGCATTTTTATGGTTATTTGATATTAAGTATTCCATTCATATTATGGTTATTTTATATTAAGTATTCTTCTAAGTTCCTTTGCCGCTATCTGGTAATAGTTGGAATGCATAATCGCGGTTTTTGATTGATATCAATGGCAAAATTCTAGAACTCTGCAAACGTCCATAAGGAATGCATTTGATCAACATTTCATTAGGCAACACAGAGATATGCTATTATCGACTTTTATATGAATTTCTTCTTTTGAACCCCACCACAAACACTATTCTATCCGACGCGTTTAAACGAAAAAGAATGCGCAAAGATTTCCAGAATTTGGATGACTGTATAAATATAATATTATTCAAAAATATGCAGGAGGACACGAGGGCGTTCTCATGTATAATACATGATATTCTAAATCGACATGATGAATAGATGGCTAACTGACCCTCAACCATCTTAATAACATTGAAGTCCTAATTAGAAATAGATTACTAATGTATGGGGGTGGTGGGAGCGAGGATTATATCACTTAGGCCTTCAGGTCCATACTATAGGTCGATACACCCCTAGGGTATTACGTCACGTCGGTACGGTTACTATGGTAACGTGCAAACATAAGCCACCTCTAATGGACGCCTAGTCAGTCAAGCCCGACACACTCTTTCTCAATATGGGACTGTACACCTAGGGCGTGCGGGGTAGCGAAGTGGTTAGAGCGTCTGTCTGCTGGGCGGGCAGCCCGGGTTCAAGTCTGGGCTGAGGTGGGCCTGCTTCTACTCCCTCTGCATGTCTCCCAGTGGCAACAACTGGGTTATCAAAGGCTCCTAGAGGGCCACCGGATGTTGTGTGTAGGGCCCTGCTTATGGGACCCTGCACATTAAAGAATACCTGCCTGCCTTGGTAAAAGTGTAGGGGTACGGTCTCTACATTCTCATAGATACAATCATTTCATAAATGCGATCATCAAAACAGACAGAATTGTCTAGACCTTGTTCTCACCGTGATATGACTATAGATGTCAATACGGTGTAAAACTCCAATAACCAACCAACCGTCTGCACACCTACAACCATTTTAGGTTGGACTTCCACCCCATATCCCAGCATGCTTTGGGGTTCCTAGTTTATGGCAGGTAGAACTATAAACTAACCAGCAGCCCAACTACCATCAAAGGGATTATCATAGATGGTCAGTAAAAGAATTCTTGACAGATTTGAAGTGGCCAATTAATGCCATGGACTTTTGTGAGTGTACGGACACTTTATGTAATGGATGCCTCGTTGTAGACCATTGATCGTATACACGGCCACTTAACCCCCTTCCATTATGGCCTTAAGGCGGCTTTCTTTACCTGAATCTACCTGAGGTAACTGAGAGGAAAACGTCGGATACCTGATCATAGATTCAACGGGCAGATTCAAGGGGGAGAAGTTCAGCCCCCCCCCCCCCCCCCCCCCCACCAACACCACCAATTAAGTGGTCCACTAAACTACAAAAAGAGGAGAAAATGCACACCGTTTTGGGGACCTAGCCCTCATACTGAGATATGAAAATATGCTGGTTCCCTGTTCTCTGGCTAGTGGGCTACGGCTTGATTATACCCCAGGTGTGTGTGTCCTAACTAACGCCACCCTGCTTGGAGAGTGTGAGTTTTAACATAGGATCTCTATGGGAATTGACAAATTTGAATATGGGCCAAATTGTGATTAGGGATTGATCGAATGACATCATTACAATGTTCTAAAAATAGATTAGGGATTTCCCTTTTCCCCACTGGGTGTGGCTATATTAAAAATATGCTGGTTTCTCAGTCTCTCGCTAGGAGAATACGGTATGGCATAGATCATTTGCCAGTTCCCTCTTGCTGCAAAACTTCTCATGACACTGCCCTATGCTACGGCATTGGAGGTGGCAGAAAACATAAGTAAATTGATATTGATTTTCTAGTGTGTCATAGATGAGGGCCACAGCTGTCCAAAAGTATCTACATTGTCTCTGGGAAGCAATAATAAGAAATACAGTGAAACGAAAAAACAATTCTAAAGCATTGATTCAATGGACAGGAAATTTGTTTTTCGGGAGGTTTCGCTCAACATAATTTACCACATGATGCAAACTGGCAAACAATCCATAACTGGACTTCCCTGCCAATGAGAGTTGCAGGGCTATTGTCAATTTCACATCTGTTCTCTTTTTTGTTTTTCAAACCACTCTGGGTTTTGATAAATTCTACAATGTCGACCTTGTTATAACATCTGGTAAGTCCATTTACATGACACTAAATAGATAAATGTTTCCATTAATGTTTACATCATGTTTTCAAAGCCTTCATTTTCTCCCATTTTCAGGCGAGCACATGACACCAGAGTTCACCAAACTTAACCCTTTCCAGCGGGTTCCTGTCATTGACGACGATGGTTTTATCCTGACTGAAAGGTAAGGGTTAAAGGTACTTGTACCTATTCAGCAGGATTTTAACTTGTAGTGATAATTTTTCCATACCTCCTCAGAATTTTCTTTAATACATCAGGAATACATAGCCAGAGGGAAAACAAGTTTTAACATTTGTTTTTTTAGTAGGGGAATTGTAAACATTTAAGGTATTTACTTTAGGTTTCTATGGGAAATACCTGAGTTTTTAAATTTCAAAAATCCCAGAAAAAAATGTTGTAGTGTTTTTTTCTTGAAATTCCTACAGATTTAAAGTCTTGATCTTATTGACATCCTGTACAAAAATCAAAGGGTTTTACTGTTTTGATCATAGACTTCCCTAACATCCCTATAGTAATAACTGACACACTGTGCGTAGCAGCAGTTTAACAATAGCACATAGGGGGATCCACAGGTATGCACCAGGTGGCAGTCCTGGGATAGGTTGCAAGTACCTTTAATGTTAGTAGTGAAGGTATAAACAATGTGTGATATTGGAACAATTTTTAAGTCCAGACCGCAAGTTTTATTTGAAGAGCAGTAATTAGCATATGTGATTGTATATATAGCCAAAAGCAATAAAAGGTCAAAATTTCCCAAATAAATACATTATATGGCCATAACTAAGGGCCATAGTAAAATATGAGCCACGAAAAAAAGGCTGAGACTTCATAAAATATATTCAAACTTGTCCCTGTTCAATTTTGGTGACCCACCAAAATAGGTCTGTTTGCAAACATTGCTGTCTAAAAGCAGAAACGTCATGGGTTTTCCAAAACTCAAGTGAAGTTGAAGTTAATTTCCATGGCATATTTTATAACAGTAAATAAGATTAGACTCATAGAATGTATGTTTGTAGTTATTTGAATTCGCAAAAAAATATATTGACACAACTTTGGTTTTGGGTCCCTTTGATACTCTGCATTTAATCTGTGTATATCAAATATGCCACTTTAATGAGGAGGCTAGATTGTGGCCGTGCATACGTAATCATCAGATCTGAATTCCACCCACACCCTGTTATAAAGATACATATTAATGATATGGCTTTTCGGCCCCAACTCACTCAAATTAATCTCACCTAAATTGAACGGTAATAGATGGGTGCGTTAGGAAATGTAAGAAATTAGAATATTGAGTTTTAAGGCAATGAATGAAAGACTGCATTGATACATTTTCACGCAAATGACAATTTTCGTCTAGTTATTATTGTATTTATTCAGGCAGCGAAAACGCTTTTCTCTATGTAGTAGTATATGGAAATTGCTAAAAGTTTCAGGTAGTTTTACAGTGAGTAGCATAAGGAAAGTAAGTTACACTGACCCGACTGAACTAGGCAGTGTTCAAAGTCTGAGAGTCTTCGCAATTTTGCTTGGTTAAACAAATAAAACATATATCATATACATATACATCGTAATTATACATATATACCTATACATTATATACATATATAATATGCATATATGTTAGTACCGTATACACACAATAGAACAATTTTATTATCACAATGGAACATTGTGTAAATATTGACACTTTAAGTCCTTACATCTGTGCCCAATGGTGGTCAATTCAAATATGTCAGTTGTCTAGGTAGCAACAGTCAACATAGAGAGGGGTCCTGCCTATTTACTAGAGAGGGCAGCACCTACACACTTATCCTTCTAGGTTGATATGACACATTGAGATTCTCAATATTAACACACACACACACACACACACACACACACACACACACACACACACATATATATATAGCATATCACATCATAATATAATGTGATATGCTATATATATATACATATCATATATATATATATATATACATATCATATATATATGTACAAAGCCATTATCTATATGTATACATAATGTAAAAGAAGTAAAAATTGACTTAGATTTCTACATAGAATCATCAGTTCACTTTTCCCCCTATCTTCTTATTTCTAAATCTACCTCCTCTCACAAAACCCCATTCTATACTATCACTCATTTAGCAATCATTTTAATTGGTATCAGTTTGTTGCTCTCTTTATTGCATTTTTATTTAGTCTTTTCTCTTTCCCCCGTCTCTCTCTGATCCAGTGTCGCCATCTTGCGTTACTTGGCGGAGAAATACCAGGTGGCGCCACATTGGTACCCCGAAGACCTGAGGCTCCGGGCTCGTGTCGATGAGTATAACGCCTGGCAACATTTCAACACTCGGTTAAACGGGTCCTTGTTCTTTAGAAAACAGGTGAGAACGAAACTATCATAATTTTGCCTTTTAAAAGGTTATTGGATGAGGAATTTTCCATTTTCTGAAATTGGGAACTCATGTTCTACCCACTGCGCCACCTGGTGGGAAAAGATGGCAACAACAAAATTGCGGAGCAGAGTGAAGTGGAATTAGTCTGTCTTGTCAGACCTACTGTTTCCCCAAATATTATGTAACTTATTGCAAGAGGCATACAGGATTAACGTGGAATGTCAGGAATCTTTAGTTGCATTTTGGCCAAAATATTAACAAAAGGATGGCTCCCAATGTTATATGAATGAGGAGATATTGTATCTCTGGATGCGTTTTGGCAGCGGGCAACATAAGATTAAGAGAAAGGGACGTTTTTTTTTCTGTATGTGTAGTATTGCACATGGTGAAGGCTGGTTCAAGGGGCAGAACCAGGAAGGTCCTGACCCCCTCTTTTTGGTGGAACCCTAAACTGCTGAGAAAAAAATACCAATGCACATACACGGGAAGAATTTGAACTCATACATTAGACAGGCTCGGGCGTGTCTGAAACCACTTGCTCTAAAACGTGTCAAGGAGTGTAAGTCTTACTCCACCATTATCCCTGACACAGCAAAGTATCATTATACCACCCATAGCAGTGGGCGTGTTAGGTAATACTTTTGCGCCCACCTCAAAGTTTCCCTTCCCCTTCTGGCGTGTATATAAGTGTAAGTCAGGGGGTGTTAACTATATTGTGTCACAATAGTCCCGTCCGCTCATAGTTCTCTTCACACGCCCAACCTTCTCGGCGTCTTAACGTACCCACACTCCATTCAGGCACCAATATAATTGCCAGCAGTGGCGTATCCAGTTCCCCCCCCCCCCCCCCCCCCCCCTCAGGGCGGGAGTGGGGGGGGGGGGGGTCCCCATGTTCGGTTGACCCCCCTCCGATTTCTCAAATTTTACGCAATTAAACTACCAATAAAGGGAATTATCCAAATTAGGGGGTCTCTGGAACCCCTCAGATTTAGCAAAGTTTCTATGCCTATAGACCTATACGGGGAATGTGGGTTGTATTTGATGGCCGCGCTTTACCAGTGTTCTACTCTCACTGTACTTAGAAGTTAGTAGGCATTAAAAGACTGTGTTTCACTCCGATCTAGTATATTTGTAAATTTAGATGAAACATATATTATGACTCACATTATCTGTTCAATATACACTGTACGATCGGCCGTAGACTGCCAGGTACACACAAAAAACATAGTTTAGCGTGAAGCTGTGATTTAAGGTAAATTCTAACCTATAGCTATCATGCTCCCGAGGTTAACTAGTGTTACTATATAAAAACAAAAATAAAAGGACATTTGACACAAAGTGTAGTTAAAATCTAGTGTACTATTTTATTGCTGAATCGATTCTATTAATCTTTATCCTCGGCGCACCACTCGCACAACACCTCGGAGCACATGATGCTGGCAGGCTCGCCCCCCTCACAGTCGGCGTGGTAGCACCGGCCGCAGTAGTTGCAGACCAAGTACATTCTGAAATATTACGGAGGCATGTTTAAATACACATTTTTTTAAATTGTGTGCACGAACTAATCGGACCATCATCAATCACAATTTTTAGTAACCGTACGAAATTCGGCGTTCACTCCAACGTCAACATTAAGATTCTATGCCCTCGTTATTTTTTGCCTAGTAGCATCATCGAAAATCATTGTCGCTATATAATATTATTTATTATGAAAAAAAACCCCGGCGTACCTGTAGTTGCCATCCAAGAATATGGCCTGCGGTTGTGTGGCGTGTTGGTCTTCGGTAAACGTTTCCATCGCCTTCCACCTTTGGTCCGTTAAGTACTCCTCCTGCTCCTGAAAAAAATTGTGTGGTTATAGTTAAATGTGCAAAAGTCAATTTTGCACTTACTACATACCAGCGTGTCCCTCGTAATATTGGCAAATTTCAGAACAATTGTACTCGTGAAATCGCCCCACTCATCATTTTGTTTTGTTTATACATATTTCCCTTCATACGCTTACATGTTTTATTTCCCACTTAGCTTCATCGTGTAAATACAAATGTACCAACCTGGGTCGGATCCTCCGAACAGTAGACGCACGTCCACTCTGATGGGCCGTCCGGGAGCTGTTGTTGGTCGTGCGTCCTGGAAAAAATTTCAAAAATCATCACACCGTCCATCATTTCAACATAGGTGGTCGAAACTACCAAATCATCGGCATCTCAATTTTTCTCATCCAATCTCTATTTCATGTTATTGTGCCAGTCTGACAAATTTGCAATTTTTAAATTGTCCAAAAAAGAGCCTGTTGTTTCAGCATGTTACATGAATTCGAGCGACCACAACCATGTCCGACCGCGAGTCCGTCGTCGGGTTTTAGACAGTGTGCATTATTTGGCATGACGATAGTCATCCTACCAGATAGTAAGTTAATAATTTTCTTTCTATGCTTCTCTTCCATCCCTGCCCATCAACAGTGTTGAACAATTTAAACCTACTTAGGGGTGAACAGGGGCGCGCACTCGGTCCATTGGGGTTCCGTCCAGATCGTTTCCTCCTCTTCAATATTTTTCTCCTCACGCGGTGTCCATGCCTGGGATTCCTCTTCCTCCTCCGACCGCACATGGTTGCTTGAATGAGCCAAAAAAAACAACCTTTAAGTGTCTGGAATTGGTTATCTACGTGTATGGGGAGAAAACGAAAAAAAATGGAAAATATCTACCAAACGTAACAGCTATTATCCACACAATTATACATTTGTTAACAAACACTCTATATATGGAAGTGTAACCCCCAAGTCATTCTCCCGCAAAGCCTGAAAAAACACTACTTCTCTATATAGGCATGCTATCTTATCAAATTATAGGCAAGTTATCTGATTCACCTACCGGGTTTTCTGCGCGGTCGCCATTGTTCACAATGTGGTGCTTGTGTTTAATATCAGCAAACTTCTGCGTACGTACGGCTTTTATGGTCGTGAGGCTGGCGCGGGACTGTGTGTGTGCACGTGGTGGGCACCTCCTTATAAAGCTGGTGCCCCCCCCCCCACCCCCCCGGGGGGCAGGGTAATGAGGGGCCATCTAGGTCAGCCGAGCAGCCTCAGCGACCGGTGTCAGGTGTTACATAAGGTGTCGCTCGCGCAGCGCAGCCCTGGCAGCTGGAGGTGCACGTCCTGACACCTGACTCAAGAAACCACCCGTAAATGCACACAGCCCCACACCCCCAGCCTGTGAAATAACTTCAGAAAACGTACCTCAAAGTCGCACATCCTGGCACCGTAACCTTGCGAAGTAATTTCCTACCTTTTATTTTAAATTTGAAAGTAGTCACATTATAAGGTTTAGGGCGTAATATAATTATTCCTAATAAAAAAATGTTGCTTTTGTTGGCAAAAGCGTCTAAATCACATAATCCTAACAATGCATATAAAACACCGGACATTGTCCGAAATTAAGCTGCTGCACCCTATAGGCCGGGCCTATAGGCCTTCACCCGGGGATCACACTCACACTCGTGAGTCTAGATCTGCACACTCACACTCGTGATTCTGCACACTCACTGCCAGGTGCGTTATTTTTAAGTTTTGCACTTTTTTTTATACATGTGCACACTTCTCATGGAATTTTTTCATTCCCATATATCGGGGGGTGCATATCCAATATTTGTGGTGCACAATCTCATTAATGATGCATACGTTTTCAGCTTAATTTCGGACACTACGTGCACGAGTTCGATATATCTATAGGTCCTCTAGATCTACAAGAAGTCGTGGCGCCGAAGGGGACATACGATCATATTTTCTTGTTCAACCACATATCCAAAATGTCCACTTATCCGCATAACAGGCAGGAAAGATGCCCATGAAGGTTGCTCGAACTTTTCCTTGTGCCACATTGTATAAGGACTTATGTATCTGGATTCGACGGTGCTGGGTCGGTACCACTTCACAGCTGCAAACACATGTTGCCTCTTCTGCCCGGTTGCATTACATTGTATGTAATGTTTCATGTAGTGGGTGGCGATGCACGGTCGCTCCCGGGGGTCAGTCTGTCCGTCTTCGTACCAATTTGCCATTAGTCTAGACAACTTTTTACCACTGCTGGAATTTGTGCTGGAATAAGTCATGGGGCCATATTTTACGACTTTAGACTTCACGTAAACTGAAGGCAGAAATGACTTCTCTAGGATCTCCTGTTCTGTGGGGTACATCTTTTTGTATGTTTTTTTGAGCAGCTCAAGATCGTCCGAGTCGATCCACACATTTTCTTCTCTAAATGTCTCGAAGCCGTCGGGGAGACTCCACAGGCTCTCGCACTGCGCGAAATCTCGCTCATTGGGTACATCGAGTGTTTCCAGGATCGTTCTTGCTTTCTTCTCTCCTTCTCCCAGCCGGCAGTGTTTGCCAAATTTCCCCTCGTGTTTGGACGGCATTTCGGCGCGCGCCTGACTGACACGACTCATCCTGTGAAACCTCTCAAACAATTGTTTCTCTATCTGGCGATTGTTAGTCGGCACATCCCCCAAGTAACCATTATACCGCTCAAAACTGAACAGCCAAGTACTGGGAGCTGGACCATACTCCCGGAGACACTCCTTTAAATGGAGATGTAGATGCATGTTTGGGGTAATGAAATCAGAACCGAACTGGAGCTCTGTGCTCTTGCAAAAGTGCAATAGTTTCCTGTGTGCCTGTTCTATCTCGTGGTGTGTAATACAAGGCTTGCGCAGAAGTCGAGTGGCTTCTACGAAACGCTGCCAGCTATGAAGCATATTCTCCGGCAAAAGGCCCTGGAGGCAGTATCCAGACGAGACTGTAACCCAATTCTTCCACTCCTTTGCCGTCCATATCCCAGCGTTCGATTTGATGTTAGTTACCACGCAGTCATCCGGTAGTCCCTCTTTAAACTGATTCAGACGAGCATCAATAGTCAACACCTGATTAGCGCTTAGTACAACGTCATCTGTTGAATTCTTCTTCTTCTTTGACAACTCTGTCGGTCCACCTCTTCCACATTCGCTTGGCAGTCCCTGAATCCCAATAATAAAAGCACATATGTGAAATCGGTATTGAAACCCCAATGAACTAATAGTCCAAATTAAAGGCAAATGCAAGTTCCATTTCAAACACATTATCAGTGCTAAACATTAATTAACGTTAGGTCAAGCTTCAACACTTACCCAACAGTACATTATGCATCACATCGATCGAGAGGAACCTGAAGAAATGAATGTCATATAATACAGTTACTGCTAATGGAAACATTTGTATTAATGTTTATTCAAATGTCAAATTAAAATTGTTAATATTTTGGTATAATTCTGTGTAAGATTGGCCTTTAAATTTGTTCGGCCTGGAGATTGAACTTACCTGATGGGATTGAAGTAGGGCAATTCTAGGAGGACACAGGAACGAGCTCCATACTGTTTCTCAAGTTTACTTTTCTCTCTCGGGGTGGATGCAGCTGTAATCTCACTCACTCTCTCCTTGTGTTGGTCCAGAGTACGAGGAGTCCAATTCGCCATGTTGAATCCTCCACGGTTTGAATTCTTGAATTCCTTCAGACATTTTGAACAACCCATGATAGCATTAGGTAGCAGGAAACCGCAGGTCTTCCTCCCTGCAGGCAGGTCGGCAGCAACGTTCAAAAGCGCCAACTTAACGGTCTTGCCATTTGGGCAATCGTTGGTTATAAGCCTTTTTCCCTGATGCCAGAATTCCTTGAGTTCGTTGACTAGGGGCCTCAGAAAACTGGTAAGGTCGGCAGGTTCTTTACTTAAGTTTGGAATGATACCGTATAGTATGACGTTCTCAAGTCTGTACCGCTCATTTCTGGGTAGGTTAAGTATTGTTAGGTAAATGCCCCCTACTGACATCGAAGCTTTCCGAGAGAATGGTTGAAACCAATCGATATTCATCTGAAGAGCCAAGTTGTTTTCATTATCAAGAAAGCCGTCGTTGTTCGCGTTAAATTCTTTCCATACCGAACCGTCGTAAATGTCAGCAAACACTCCGTTGGGTATCCTCCTGCCCTTCCACTCTCTACATTTCAGCTCAAAACCTGGACGTTTCATCATAACCTGCAAACTCTTCTCGAGCGACTGGTAACAGAATGTCCTGACTGGAAGGAAGGTAATTTCCCCCACAATCTTGGTCTCATAAAACAATTTCCTGTTGCAGCGTTTTAAATCATCACCGATGGTTGTACACCTAATGGGTTGCTGATTACCATTACGATCCGTGTAAAAGCCTAGACCTCGCACACGCTCAGTGGTGGACAACACAGAATGCGACAACGTATAACAGGCCGGGCAGCATACACTGATAGAGTAATTAGTCATCGTTAGGTCTGTACCCAACCATTTGTACATCATCCGCATCGTTTTGGGGAATACTGCCTCCGCTGCTTGTGAAACCCGGTCATTACCTGCTACCGTCAATAATTCACAAATGAAGCACATAACTTTAGCCATTTGCGTATCACTGGTGAAGGTGTGGATCTGCCACTGCAAAAGAAAGAACAGAACCCATGAAAATAGGCTTTGGATATTCTTATTAGGGGTACCACTAACAAGCCTTGCCAATGGGCTAGGACGACCCGTCCCGTCACCGAAAACCACTTTTAAGTGACGGATGGCCCTGTTGCGAATCTTGACTGCCTCTGGATCAAGCTTATCATTTTCTTCCGTTTCTTGGGAATCTTCCATGGTACCGTAATAGTCTTCCATATCATCACCTGACTCCTCATCGGCTTCCATGGGTACCGCCTCTTCAACAGGCTGATTGCGACCCACAGGCTGACTGTCTGCTTCTCCCGGATTCCCGACTTCAGCCTGCCGCTGATTAGCAGCTGCAGCTTCTTCCCGAATACCAGCTCCAACCTGGATACCACCTTCAGCCCGAATTCCCGCTTCAACCTGCATACCACCTTCAGCCTCAATACCCGCTTCAGCCTGGTTACCTGCCTCAGCCTCAACACCCGCTTCAGCCTTGTTACCTGCCTCAGCCTGAAAACCTGCTTCAGCCTGGTTACCTGCCTCAGCCTGAAAACCTGCTTCAGCCTGGTTACCTGCCTCAGCCTGAAAACCTGCTTCCGCCTGGTTACCTGCCTCAGCCTGAAAACCTGCTTCAGCCTGGTTAACTGCCTCAGCCTGAAAACCTGCTTCAGCCTGGTTACCTGCCTGAGCCTGAATATCTGCAGCTTCGGCCTCAAGACCCACTTCTGCCTGATTGCCAGCGCGTTGAGGTAAACCAAATGGGAGTGGTTCTGCAAGACACATGTATAAGAATAAATTAAATGTACAGTCGGGTTTCAGAGTACAGACTTTCCCACCCAATGTTGTTTCTCTGACTCAAAAGCTATGATAGAAAGATGCATGGAGGGATACATATATATAACGTCCATTGTTCAAGTCATTCATTATTTGAACAATTGTTTAATTGTCAAGAAAAGATTTAGGCTGGCGATAATTTTCCAAACACTAACTGATCATTAAGAGTATAGTAGGTATTTGAAAATAATATCTATGCGCGCAAGCTAGCTAGGAAGGTTTTGAAGGATATCGATTTCAGGTGAAAGTGACTTTATCCTAGTTATACTATTTATCTGGTACTCACCATGCTCCATAAGATGCTTCCTGTTATATGTACTTTTTGAAACTGCACGTTTACATGTGTCGCACCATCGGTTTCGGCTAGTGTCCATATTTCTTCTGGTTTCTGCCTGGTCACTGGTCAGACCCTTGAAACACCACGATTGCGAGGCCATGGCGAACTTGAGTTAGACAGCAGCACTTCAGGGCGATGAACCTTCCCCATTTGCGACCGCGACACAAGTATTTATATATGGTACAGACCGACGCCTATGGTCCCACCAGCTGAAAGCCGCGAATTGCCGCGACATGCCACAGCCCCGACCCAGGGGTAGTTGCACTCGAGCTCCTAACCTCAGACACCCGTGTGAAATTAAAGCCGAGAACAGCCTGCCACAGTATTACCAGGAGATTACTGTCGCCTCCAGCCTGGCCGTCACGGTAGCGCGTTGTCGTGATTTGTCGGGCGCGTGAAGTTTCTTCAGCTTTCGAAACGCATCGTCCGCCGTCTGGACTGGTGAGGGCATGACACCTGCCATTAACCCCTTCAACCCTCTATTCCTGAGAATATTAGGCAGGAAATATCTGTAGACAAGAGAAAGTAAGCTTTCAAATGCTGCAAACCTTTTTAAAATATTCCTTTTAGAAGCTGAGATATGGTTGTATGAAGTGCCCTACCTCTTGTATAATAGAAACACCCCAGTTCTGATTATCATATTACTTTCCATGTTACGGCAACTTGAACTTTACCATATTTAGTAAGGAAAAGAAGGCATATCTTATTATAGAAAATGATAGAAATGTATTATCTTTGGATTCAGAACATAGTTTCTCTACCTGTTTGAAGTATTATGCAAACAAAGATATTTTCTACATTATCCATGACAAATGTCCCATCAACGCTTAATATTCTTTTTTCCGTAACCATGGTAACATAACAAGCTTTCTTAAATGTAGAATTTCCTGGAAAAAACGTTCCATTGCAAATTTCCCATAATGCCTCATTCATGAAAATTTTGTTATTTCTGTGAAAGCCATTGAATTCTCTGCAAATTTTCATATAAGTCAAGTTTTCACACAAAATTACATAAGAAATGTGTTTTTTTCCAAATAATTCCTTAATTATTGCAATTGAGAGGGTGATTTTGAGGTTTTGCCTTATTTGCCCTAAATTGGGCATGTCCTGTACTTGAATATGTTTTCTCAAAGAAATAATTGTCTTTGAAGGATAATATAAAAAGCTGAAGATTCCTTGGAGAATCAGGAATATTTTGATATTTACCTTTTGACTGTAGGTTTAATACTCATTTTGCAATTTGAAAATAACCATAAAATTAGGTTACAATTTATGAGTAACAGCCATGTGGTGGCCAAATATGGCCTTATGGGGTGGAAGGGGTTAAAACCTAGGGTCTATCCATTAAAGGGCGGTGAAGTTTCCTCAGCTTCCGAAACGCATCGGCCGCCGTCAGGTCGACTGGTGATAGGATTTCATCTGCCTTGAAAACTGAGCTCGAAGTTTAGCTCGAAAGTCAAACCTTAAGCTTTCTGCTACTACTTAGGGCCAGCTTATTTCGTTATATAGTGCGTTTGGTGTACGGCTACGTGAATATCATGAGTGTCAAAATCCTGAGTGCCACCCTTGGTGAGAATCTTCTTAATTACTTTTGTTCTACAAGTGATACGAGTCGATGGCCGACTTTCCAAATTATTCAAAATAGGTAAAACATATGTATTCATTCTGGGGGTCGCCCTTCCTAATTAAATAATATGGCCAGTTTTCTGAATTCTAGGGTGTGGCCATATGGCAGTTATAGTTTATTCTGTCTGTTTGAATAGCCTGGCCATGGTAATTTGGAACGAAGGTGTTTGTTTAAAGTTGAGATGACAACCTTCATGTTCTCTTCTTTCTTTTTTTTTCAATATATAGCTGCCGCGTACTTGGTTCTTGTATCATGCGTGGAATTTGTTCGAGCTGTCAGTGGCGGACACTGGCCTAGGGTCGTTCACAATAAGCCTGGAGTAACCCGTACCCGGTTGGTCAACCTCACTGCTCCATTTACCGGTCACCCTCCACCAAAACACGATGCGATGACCGGCCTCACCTTTCATGACACCCTGCAAGCCTTGTTGGACCAGGACCATACCGTAACTGACACTGGATCTGAAGCCAACCCAGGAGACGGAAACATTAAAGAATTCCCAACTGTGGTACTTCTCTCTTCGTACACTCTTCTTCTTATCCTCGCCGTAGCCATAATTATTAGCATATTCTTTGTTTGCTCCGGAATTAATCGCATCTTCGCAGATGCTCGTTTTCGTGTATACTTGCTTGTCTCGGGCAATCACAGTGTATGGCTTAAAATAGGCACGTTCCCTGGACATTTTGGAGATTATATCTTTCAAACAGACGATCCTATCACACTGACTAAAGCCGAAAATATATGCCTAGGCGCACGATACACATTTAACTGTGTCATCCAAATGACCGACTGCTATACCGGCACATCGACACGACTGCCCACACATTTAAAGGTTAATAAACTGAAGGACATCATGTTGACAAGATTGATGACTAAGGACATTATACGCTACCAGTTGGTTACCATGGGTATAGGCATAGGAGAGCCTGTTCTTTTGGGGAAATACCGGCCCGGTGAGCTTGCAATTAGTACTAATACTTCAGTCGACTTAAGCCGTGTTGACCTTGATTAAGTCTTGTGTGAAAAATGTTGTATTTTTGTGTGTTTACTACCAATATGCTGCCGAACGTGCGTCAATTGATACAAGTGTTATGGTTATAAATTGAATTTGTAGCTAAATAAAATTTCGGTTTTGGAAAGAGCAGTATGACGCTGACAAGAGCGCTTTTACTCTGGCTCGGGCTAGGGTCAACCCCTTAGGTAATCTGTGAGACAGGCCCCTAATTTAGGGGCCTGAGGCTAAACTAGGTCTGCAACCAAAACTAGTAGTGGAATTAAATGTGGTTAACGCCACAATCTGGCGATCGGGCTCCAACCGAAATTATGGCTATAGCTAATTAAGCTATCATCCCTTAATAAATCTCGACACCTAAATTGACTTGTTTGTTTTTTAAACTATTAATTTTGCAATGTCACAGAAGCTCCAAGTTACCTATACATAACTCCCGGAGAACTCCCACTTTAAAGGGTTACACTATATGCATGAGGTTTTTTTATTCTCTCACAGAAAGAATATAGGTCACCGTGCCTTACAAATCCTAGAAAGTATTTCGGGTTCATCAGGAGACTACATGGTCACTTGTAAATTTTGATAGGTCCTACTGGCAGCGATGTATTTGATCATAATAAAATTTCTGAAAAATTACTTTTGCACCTTACTGCATGGAATCTAACTAAAAAGGATCCACTAGAAAAGAAGTAACAGTTCTTAATTAAAACCGGCTTCATGCAACATTATTTTTTCATGACTGCGAAATAAGTACGAAGAGATGATTCATGTCGCATCATTTTAAAAATCGTATATCGAGCTTATGTTTGTTTAAAATACACTTTTTATGATTGATTTATGTTATTATTGATAACAGGCCTAGGTGTCATTCCATTGCTCTTCTAATGGTAGAGACCTTGTACCATAACACTCATCAAAAAAGTGTTGTATTGTAATCGATTTCAAGTTCGTGGTCTATCTTCAAGAAATAGCACATTCGGGTTTTCAACAAAATGACAGGTCATTATAGTTAAATGCGTTTCGTATCATAAATAAAAAGTATTCATAAATTTAAGATTCACTTATGAGAAGGACCTGGATAACGCGTACGGTTTTAGACTAATATAAGGCGAGTCTTAGGCAACCAACATATCTATAGAAATACTTCCCTGCTTATCGAGCATGCCACAATCAAAACAAGAAGCGCAAAGTTCTTTGATAAAAGTTTATAAAACGACTATACAATTGAAGAAAGTACAAAGACCTAACATACAGCGTGACACAGACCATACAATTAAACGTAGTGTAAAGAAAACATAAAGATGATAAACATAAACATCACATAAAATAGAGCTTTAAACAGACCCTTTAGAAATAAGTTAAATTGGCTGTGCATCGGCGATACCCGACCGATACGCGGGCTTCACCGCCCAGTCTGGGGTGTTGGGAGGAGGCTGTTGGCGTTTTGGATTATCGTCGGGGACATTTTTCCGCTTCTTGTCCAATCTAACGCCCCGCTGACGGCGGCTAAGTTCTTTAAACTCAATTTCGTCCAGGTGGGCTTTGTAGGCACTCAGCTCATCGCTCTCCCACACGAGCGGTTTGACGCGGCGGTGATATCGCTCGGTCGTCTTCCCGTCTCTGTCGACCGGAAAATAAAGTCCGCGCTCCTCGTCGCTCGTGTAGTCGGGGGTGAGGAGGCGCCTCACGGAATTCTTTCGAGCTTCGTCCCACGTTGTGACGATATTTTCCAACCCCACTATCCGTCTTCTGAGCTTCTGCAAAGTTAAAAAGACACTTTTTTATTTTAATACAGTTACGACATACTTGGTCAAGAACATCCAATAAACACAAACAAGTTTTTCAATATTTCAGTTGCCTTAATTTAAAAGCTGGTCACTGCAGTTAATTTCAAAAGCGTTGCTTTATCCTTGGTCTCTATAACATACAGGCACTTTTTATTAATTGTGTCATATCCATTCTAATTGTATGTCAAGATTATTGTCCAAGGAAGCAAGTAAGGTTACAGTGCTCTATAAAAATTCATAATGTAAAAAAATTATAATTGTTTCCCAAGTTTCAGTGTTACAACCATAAGATCATTTCACAGCCGGGCCCCCTGTTTTAAGCCAAATTGCCGATTCACAGCTACAGCCCCCGGTATAGTTCCGACCGCAGTTCGTACGTATACCCCTTTTTGAACCGAGTGGGTCCCCGGGAAGTCACACCCCCTATACCATAGACCCCCAGTCTGTCTACTCAGATATCAAAGTAGGACATATCATCGTTCTTCAAAATAGAAAACAACCCCTTTCCACTGACATTTATACCAAAAAATCGACCCCTTATTCTTCAAAACGCAGACATTTTGTGGCCAAGAAATACCCTTTTTTCGTGAAATTTCATATTTCCCAGGAAAAAAAAGACCCTTATTTTCATATCATGGATATTTGGGATGAAAAAGTAACCTTTTTTCTAGAAACAAGGACATGTGAATGTTGTCAAAATAGACCCTTTCTTCGCGTTTTTTAGAACAATGATGCGTATCCTTCCACCCAAGGAGTGGACAGACTGGGCATAGACCATAGACATTACTCTTTCTCCTCGGCTTTGCACTTGAAAAGTGTAAAATTTCGGCCTGCCTGAATCGAACTACGTCAAACAATGTTGAGAACAATAGTCCGCAAAAGCCATGACGTCAGGCGGGCCCCTAACGGTCACTGCAAGCTGCTCCCGTGCCTAAACATGGGCCGGGCTGGGCCGGGGGTCCCCTCTATGAACTTTAGTAGGACCCAGCTGTCAGATTTGCTATTTCCACTAATAATGCTCGCAAACTTATGAAAACATGTATTTTCATAGGGGAACTATCAATGTGCATTATGATATACTTGAAAAGAAAAAGAGTTAATAAATATCAAAGTTATAGGCAATGTTATTGTCTGTGTGTACGGGTGACCGCGGTCCAGCCGGGTGTTATCGGTGCCCCCTCCAGGGCGGGCCGGGCCGGTGACCGGGGGTGTAGGGTTACCGGGGCCGGTCGTAAAAGGTTTAGGCCCAACACGTGTTGCGGGAGGGGTCCGTGACGTCAGACTTTTGTGGTCTATAGAGGAAGTCTGTAACAAAAATTTATTTACCTCGTTCACGTGGTGACGGATGATAGCCTTTTCATTGTCAGCCTTCATTCGGTTCTTCCGGATTTTGTTGGCCCTGCTTTGGAGGGTCTTGAAGTAGGTGTTGGCAGCAGCTAGAAAAAGAGGAAGGACATGAAGTATGCTTAAAACTGGAGCCATTAAGTAGACAAAGGCAATATAAAGGCAATAAATCAAGGGAATACATGTTAAAAATGCAAAGTGAGGGTCAACATATTATTCACGAATTAAAACCATCATTACACCGGTATTATATTTCTTTGTCCAGATAATAGAACTTACGTTTTTTTCAGATGAATGGGAGGATAACTTAAATTATAAAAGTAACAATTTACAATGTAAGTGGAGCCTATTTAGACACTAAAAACAGATTTCCAGCATTTCAAGCATGTTAAAATTTGTGTTAATTGAAGGACCAATACTTTGGAATCATGGACATTAGATGCATGAAATGTACAGCTGCAGGTTAGTTAACAAAGAAACTTGCTACCTATGGGACTTACCTATCACCTCTTCTCTGGGGGTATCTGGCCCCAGGCACACGTTGTCAACAACGGCCTTGATGATCGCAACGTTATCCGGGTGTTTGATCCCCGCCCTGAATGTTGGAATATATTTATATTGTTCAATTCATCGGCATCACGTCAAGTGCTCTATGACTCTATTAACATGAAAAAAAAAAACAGCAAAACTTATATTCAGCTGCAGCTTCTGTTGTTCAGGAACACATTACCCATTGCTTACTTAAAAACAATATTATTTTCTGTACTATTCATGTTGTTATGACGTAATCAACTTACCCAGGGTTCAGGTTGAATCCCCAAGCAGGCTCACCTCTCTTGGCCTTGTAGGCCGAACGAACGAGTTCCTACAAACAATATAATAAGCCAATAATTAATAGTGGACTTCTAACTATATGTCAGTGTACGAAATCATTACGGATTTTCGTTGTTTTCCGGGATGTTCCCTGGCGGCGCGGCAAAAGAGAAGAACATCAGGGCTATACTAGGAATGAGATCATTTCTAAACAAACCGAGAACTATATTAAACGGTAACGTTTTCAAGGTGAGATTATTAGTTAATTATAAGCTGTAAAAACAAACTTTAGAACTTACACATATTTCATTGCGTGGTTTGGGTGGTTTGTCAGCTGCAGCTGGCTTCGCTTGGTTCACGAGCACCTCCACCTGGGCCTTTGCCGCAGCCGCTTCAGCCTCCGCCCTTCGGCACTTCTTCTCCAGCTCCTCCATCCTGGCCAGCAAATGGGCCATGGACGGTTCAGCTGTAGACGTGGAGGGGCCGGACGAGGACGAGTATTCGGGCGTGAACGACCTTTGGGACGTCGTCGACGAGAACGACCCTTGCGATGTCAAGGGCCCGGGCGTGAACGACCTTTGGGACGTCGTCGACGAGAACGACCCTTGCGATGTCAAGGGTCCGGGCGTGGACGACGTTCTGGACGTGGAGCTGGGGAACCATGGATGGGATTGCGACGTGGAGGGCGTCATCCCCCAGGGCGTGGATCCGGAGGGCGTGGAGGGCGTGGACGACGATGCGGATGCAGTACCGCCTTGGGAACCACCAAGGCTAAGGTCCACGTCGTTGAGGGTGGATCCCTCTTCCGCGTACAGGGAGTCGTGAAGAGACTGATCCGCAGAGAGATCCGGAAACCCATTCTGAGACCCATACTGACGCGCATCCTCAGACATATCCAACAGCAGAGTACCTACGCCTGCTGATGAATCATGATCGGTTATTTTCTCGCCACCCGGTTTGGGGCTGCTGGTCAAGATCCTGCATGAGCTCGTAGATGGGTTTGACAGAACAGCGTCACTATAATCAGTTGACCCGTTCATGGTGGCAGCAAGTTTTCAAGTGATCTATATAGCCATATGCCACGCCGTATTTATACATGCCGGGCAGGCCCCCCTGTGGATACATGATCTGGTGAAAGCGATCTTTTATCGATGAGGCAAGACTTTGAACATAAGTTACGTGGTAGACGTGACGGGGTGTGGACGGGGTAAGAGAGACTTTTACCATAAGTTACGTGCTAGCCGTGACGGGGAGTACATGGGGTATCAGCGACACCCTCACCGCCGCCCCTTGTGAGGCCTGTTACGTGTCAAGAAGTGTTAAGACTACCCCGCGGGCCGCGTGCCGCGGTACTCCTGTGAGGGACCTGACACAGAAGCTAGTTGACATGCGCCGCCTCAGATGGCCAACAGGTGGACGCGGTCATCACAGACGCGTGTCCCGGTGTCAAACGCGACAGAAGTCATTTCAGATGAACCCCCTGTCGATCGGCTCTCTGAAGAAAATAGCGGCCTATTAGACGTGCTTCGCACTACCCAGTGTAAAAACTTGTGAAGCCCCCGGCTAGAAGAAGTCGTTTTAGTTGTACCTTACCTAGCGTTTAAGTTGTCGACCGAGGGTTAACTTTTCGCTAAAGACTAGACGAAGCCCTTACAGTACCTGGGGGGTTGTGATGTCGTGTGGGGTGGGGGGTATAAGTATGTGCCTGTACTATACACTGGTTCAGAACAGCCACTTGATGGCCATGGACATCGAGCGACTGTTAAACGCAAGTCTGCGTCTGCGTCTTGTTCGGGAGGAAAGGCCAGTGCTGAGACCTAGTCACCTCCAACCCGCGGACCAATCCGACCATCAGTGGCTGCTTCTCTTGTTAGTGATATACCTGGGGTGGAAATTTATCGGTATCTTCTGGAAATTGGCAGCAGGCTGTCGCTCGTTGGCGCAGGGTCAACGTCGGAGGGCTACAGTGCAGTGCTGTCTGAGAATCTACTGCCGATGGGAAACGCTCCTATTTCCACTGGCTCCCATTCCCGCCGAAATGGAAGCCGTAGGAAGTGCTGCCTGCCCACGAATGATCATCCAAAGACCGAGCATCCTGTCCAAGGCCCTGACCGTCGCCTGGTCGGGCCCACTCACGGTCCATCTGAATGGCAGTGACGAACCCTTGACGTTGGAACTCCCGCAAGAAGTCAAGATTCCTCGTACGGAGCGCGTGCGCCTGAACAAATTTTTCAGGCACAGACTTTGTAGAGCGAGCGTTTGCCTGATAAACAACAGGAACAACATGGCCCAAGAACTACTCCCAGCCGAAAAACTGGGCTGCATGCCTGACGTAGACTCTTGGGTGTGATGAACAGTTATATAAAAGTGTACGATATGTTTGAAGTAGATATGGGAAAATTTTAATTGTGAAATGCATATGTTCACGAAGCTTTCGAGTTACATATGTACATTAGTGTATGGTCAGTAAATACAATTATGGGAAAATAGGCGAAACGTTGACACGTGGACATCATAAAACCTTTTCCGCATGCATAACAATAAAACATTTTGATATCATGAACGTGTGTAGTCTTATGTGGCTGTGACTAATTATAAATGGGAATTCATGAGGATAATGTGAATGAATTGCAGCTGTACATGTGTGACGAAATTATGAGGGCGAGTATATATTCTAAACAACAAAAATCGAACATGAATGAGAACTGATAACTTTTGAGCTGCAATAAAAGGAAGAGTTAATAGCTAATGTATATATAACCAACTCAATTTAAAGTCAAGCGTCTGCATGCGCTTTGAATCCTACGTTGTCTGAAATACAGAATTGAGATGAAAACAAAAAGTGCTGGTACCATTATAAAAGTAAGTCCAATGTTCAACAGGTAAACAGTACCGTGCACACTGGGGGGGAGGAATGGTACGTGGGGAAGATGCAAGTCACCACGAAGTTTCTTGTATTCGACCTCATTCAGTCGAATCTCTTTCATGTATGTACGGAGGGAAAGGAAATTGTCTTTTGCTCGCTTAAAAATATCCTCTTGGCGGACTCGCATTTGCGGGCTAAGAGGTAAAATTGGGAATGGTTTATCGTACGAAAAATCCGGGTTCACAAGTCGGCTAAGTGACAGGTTGAGGTGTTGAAGACTAGCAAGGTTGACGGGGAAAACTGTTCTTAAGGGGCCTGCTGTAGAAGGCAAACAGTTAACACTTGAGACTGGAATTTCCCATTCTTTGGCGGACACAGAACAACCACATTCAAAGGCACGAACGCACGATTCACATCCAGGATGGGTTGTTGTTCGGTTGGGGCAGCGCACAACGACCTCGTCTATGTGAGAGAACAAATAGGTCCCTGTTGCAATGACTTGGATGTTCGACCTTCTGAAATTAGACTGAATGAGTATTTTGAAATCAAAATAAAGTTTGACAGACTCATGATCACGTAGATAGATAGAAATGAGGCACGACGAGGGAGAAAGCCTGCGAATTGGTAGGTCATAATGACAAAACGGAGAATGGCAATTATCCAGATCTGGGTTGGAGGATACCGTGTATTGGGTTGCGGACACCAATAAATAAGCCGGTGTGTTGGAGAGGCGTGTATAATGCCCATGGAAGGCTAGAGGGAAGGTGTTCACTTTTAGAACCTTGAATATTTTGTCTAAGGAAATAACGGGAATCTTCAAAATAGTTTTCAGAACATTTCGCTGTAAAACCGGGGGGACTAAAACAGTTACACTTCTATACATGTCGCGAGTGTTTGGAATATAAATATTTGAACGATTGGACTTGGAAAGGAAAAGGTACCGAATCTTCCTCATATCAGTCTCCGATATCAAAGAGTTACTCAGCCTGTTCTCCGTTAGGTCGCGAATAGCCTGTAGCAAGACATCAAGGGAATAGTCCAGTTTAAAATCCAGTAGACGCAATTCTTGCAAATCTTGCATCAACCTGACCATCAATTCCCGGTTACTAATGTAAGCCTGGAGTCCTCGGGACAAATTGTATATGGAATGAGTGTTCTCTATGATGGCCTGGAGTTGGATTTCCAAAGTGGAGTCAACTACCTTTAGGACTGCATTTATTTTGCCATCGAGGAAGCCAATTTCATCGGCATTTACCTGGTCAGCACGAGTCTGTTGCTTCAAGTCATCGAGTGTGGCCGTTCCAAATAAAGTCTCGGAGAACTTGCCGATTTCTGGAATCAGAGCCCGCTGCTTCCTGGATTTTGCTGATGGAGGTGTTGGCTGGGCCGTCGATTCCAAAATTGATTGCACTTCCCGGAGTCCTTTGGTGACCTTCGCTGCTATAGTCTTCCCAATAGATGTTATGTTATTCAACATAAGTTGGATTTTTCGACACTGTTCCATTGAACCGGCTGCCAGGGTAGCGCCGTGTCTACAATTTAGTGCGGCTGCCTGTTTGGGAGAAGGAGGAAGTGGTAAAATGATATCAACTTCGGTAGTGAAGTACTCATTACCTATGTGGATGGACGGTTTACTCTCGAATACTACACCATAGTTGGTACGAAAACGGTTTACCGTACTGGTGCATAGGCATGGCTTAGCTGAGACAGTGCCCAGGATAAAGAGTCCACGAAGGAGGAGTATGAATACTGTTGGAGCCATGTCTGATGCAGGCTAGAGACCGCTCTAGTCTTTTATTACTTTTTCCCAGTCACGGGAAGGAGTAGACAGACAGTCGCCACGTGCACCTGGGATCTAAAGGTTTTGACCTCCGTGCAGAAACCTTACGTTAATGCCAAAAGAAAAGCCGTGCGAAGAGTATAAGCTTAGGCGTATGCTTGCTAGTAAGCTTTCGTTGGTTAGGGTGTCGGCTTGTTCTAATTGAATTGGAAGGCAGACTTCAAAATGAATTGTTGGCATGGGGTTCCTTAACTTGTGGATGAGAAGTGAGAAAGCCTGTAAATGCCATTACTGCCTGATATTTATAGGTTTTATTTGCAGGTGGTTTATATGGAGTTCAGGCCGATTTAAGTCTGGACTGGCTGAAATTAGTCTCAAACCTTAAGGTCGGCTTTATATCTAACCAGCTTAGACCCAGTTTAAGGTGAATTATTTAGGGTAGTTATATAAGCCGGGAGGTACCTATTATCCATACAGAAAATGTTTAATGAATCTCATCTCTCACGGATGACTTCAAAAGAAGTTAATTTCAAACACTTTTAATACTCCATCTATGGATGGTAAGGGTAAATGGTTTTCCGGGTGGGAGGGGCGATGGATGGTAGGGTGAAATAGGCCTGTCAAAGATTTAGCTACATGTGCTTTGCAGGCGAACGTAGGTTGGGTATGGAAGTGCCCGACCCAGCAGGTTCCCTGCATGGGGCAACTCTGGCCCGTGTTAACTCGATAACTAACCCCTGATTAATGGCGGGGAGTCCGTCAGATGACACCCAGCATGATACCTGTGTCGCTCTTGAGTGGGTTTGGTGTGAGTTATGTGATTACCAAGATTGTGCCCCTGCCCTTGTCAGATGTCAGAGGGGGGTACAGATTAGATGGGGTGCTTCCGGGTACTTATGGGTGTTAATGGATTAAGGCCGGCCATGATGGACGCTTCCAAACTTTGCCGCCGTTAGGAATGGACCTGGTTTATTAGGAAATGTTATGCACAAGGGAACAGGGGAGCGAGGGATAGCTGCAGAATCGCGAAAATGCTTTCTGTCATGTTACTTAAAAAGTACATGGAACTTGTTAACTAATGGTCATATTTAACTGAGACAATTAATTTAAATGAAGTGTGATGCCCAGTGTCTCCTGTTTATTCAGATGCTAAGATCGGGAAAGAAGGTTATTTAGAATGTTTGCAAGAAGTATATATAATAAATTTATAATATTCGGAATTTAAGCCGGATCAGTCTCATTACCATTAGGACTATCATGTTTAAAAGTAGTAGTTGAGGAGAGGGCGGGTTCGAGCAGGTTTTTTTTTTTTTTATAATTTTCCAATTTTTTTTAGGGTCTTTTTGATTTAACAACTTTTCGATTACAAATGGAGAGTTCTCCTTTAAAAAGCGTAACGTCCCGATCCTGTTTAAAATAAGTTAACAATCAACCTCCTCTCTTGACATGACGATTAGGGTTCAGAGTAGTCCTATCCTTATCATTAATTTGATAATACAAGTCTGATGGATGAACGAAAAACGTAAGGCATGAAGGGGATTCGAACCCGGGGCCGGGAGAGATAGCTGGTAGCCAAAAATCCACCGGGTTCAATAATACGATGACGTCGGAAACCAGCGAAAAGCCGTCTAGAGGTCCTTCCAGTCGCAGGACCAAATACATCGAAACTACGTTGGGGAAAACGATGACGGGCAATGTAAATTGAAGTTGATAGAGACACATCAGTGACAATTGAGGGCGATCAAAATTAATAACTTGTGGTATTGCTTGTTTTCCAAATCGGAAAACCCACTGAAACACAAGGACCGAAGCTACAAAGTGTCTCTTTTTGGTAAACACCTTTCTGGTTGCCCCGATTACACCCACGGTATATATATGTCGCAAACTCTGTAGGTTAGTGGGTCTGGTTGTGCAACCAACGATGAAATGCAATGAACTGAATATGGCACAGATGAGTTCGCCAGACCTGGGTGGTAGGATCTAATCGAACTTGATGCACTCGATTAGCTCCTACCACTCTAAATTTTCATTTTTTTTGGAAGTTTTATTTGCAATAATGGTGTTAAAATGACCAGATGGCCCACGGGCTGGTCAGGGGGGTTGCAGGGGTGGACCCAGGAATTTATAGAGGGGGGGGGGGCTGGGGGCAAAGCCCGTCTGCCCCCCCCCCCCCCCCCCCCCCCCGGATCTGCCCATGAAGGACCTTAAAACAAAGTTAAGGTGGAGAGTTCTAGTTGAAATGGTAAACAATAAATAGGGCGAAATATACAAATTTAGAATAGGTTTATGAGGCTATAACTTGTGAATTGTATTAGTTAGCGTGTTTTATTCTGTTACTGAGTTCAGTAGCTAGGTTGGGAAAGGTTAACGTTGGGACCAAATTATTTATGCCTTATAATGCTTACACGAGTCTCACAAGCGAGTTTAAGAAATCTGGTTTAAAACAGGCTTAAACCATATTTGCTTTTTGGAAATACGCCCTTAAAATTTTTAGCTACAAGTTTGGTTGAACTAACCCTATTTTTTTTTAGAAATAGGCCTATTGGACATCACTTTCATGGGATGGAAAACCATTATTGATATGATATATGTGATCAGATTTCTCAAAAATATTACTTTCATTTCATGATAAGGGTTGTACCCAACATCATGGGAGACAATTGCTTCATTATTGATTAATCATAGAGGTTATAAAGTTAAATCACGCTTTATCGCTGTTTTTACGCATTTGATTAATTATTTTGAATTATTTTGATTTTATATAACTTTTGTTTCTATATGTAAGGGCTATTAAAACTAAATGCGCTAATGATATAGGCCTACCAATGTGAGCGATACAACCCTGTTTTACCCTAGTTGTGTGCACACTATAGGCTACTCCTTCTGCGCTTCAGCCTCATCTATTCTTATTAGGTCAGGAAACTGAGTATTATTTTTGTTGAGCTTGGAAACCAATATCAACCGGCGTTTATAGATTATATGCACAAATGTGGGAAGGCCAGTGTAGCCCTGAAGTTGCCCTTTTTAAAGGTAAATGAATAAGAATGAACGGTCGGTGGTTATGTCGCGCATTTAAACTTTGTATGGCGGATTTTTATAGGCTCATTTTTGATAGAACACGAGAAGTAATATAATAAGAAATTCCAAACGAAATTTTCAGATTGTGGAGCCAAATTCCTTAATCCAATCGTGAGTGGGGGGGACTGGGTACGCCACTGCTGGCAATTATATTGGTGCCTGAATGGAGGGTAGGTACGTTAAGACGCCGAGAAGGTTGGGCGTGTGAAGAGAACTATGAGCGGACGGGACTATTGTGACACAATATAGTTAACACCCCCTGACTTACACTTATATACACGCCAGAAGGGGAAGGGAAACTTTGAGGTGGGCGCAAAAGTATTACCTAACACGCCCACTGCTATGGGTGGTATAATGATACTTTGATTTTTCAGGGATAATGGTGGAGTAAGACTTACACTCCTTGACACGTTTTAGAGCAAGTGGTTTCAGACACACCCGAGCCTGTCTAATGTATGAGTTCAAATTCTTCCCGTGATAATTTATGTACATAGCCTCCATATTGACCCAATTCCTTATGAAATCCGGGTTGGCCCCTGTTTTTTTGAGTACCGTTTATAAGTTAAGACCTTCGATTATGTTCACTTTGAATTCCCTTTCGTAGAGTAGAATCTCCCTACCTTTCTTCTGTCAACTCCTTTCTCAGAATGAATGAACCAGAGTTTTCTGTACAGTTCTGGCCAGTTCTAATTGAGTGTGGTACGCAATCTATCACATCAAGGTATCGTAATAGATTGTGGCGGACAAACCTCAATCCCTCCAAGACGAAAAGAAATGACAACACAAAACTAAATTCATATGTCTTTCTCTTAGCGTGGCAATCCTCCGCTATCTGTGTGAACGTTACCATGTCGACGAACACTGGTATCCATCCGAGCTTCATGCCCGCGCACGAGTCGACGAGTACAACGCTTGGCAACACGCCAACACCCGCGAGCACACTAACGCCATCTTTCAGCTGCAGGTAGAACTAATGGACGGATGTGACGTCATGTTGTCTGGTGCCTGTGTTGTACACTCGCCCCCCCCCCCCCCCGCCACCCTTTCTGTGAACAAGATGTTGTAGAAATGAGAACTTTGTTCTTTTTATTTATCTATTCATCATTAATCAGTGTTTCCCTTTAAGGACACTTATTTACAATTAATTCTTTTCAGATTTTGTTTTGATCGATTACACATACCCTTTAACTAGTTTTAGATTACTTACTTTCAGATTTCTAGACTTAAGAGGTTTCATGGCATCGCCTGTGCTTTTCATATTTCTCTTCTTATATGTCGCCCAATTAATGTTTTACATTTTGTTGTCAATAGCAAAGTAATTGAATATACATATATCACGAAATATATGTATCACGTACATGTACTACGCATGCTCTTAATATATTACCCATTTGAAATCATATTTTGTATAGCCTAACTATAGAGCGTGATAACACTAGTACAGTTTGCTGAAAGTATATCTATGACTGGAATAGTTCCACCCATCTAAAAGTGTATTTCTCGCTAGAGTAAATGCTGCAGATTTCCATAGCTGGTCCGTACCGTTTGTAAATGTTCTTACCCGCTGGCACAGAAAAATACTCCTCTCCCCCATTGGTCTCAGTTCAGCCTTACACCTGTATTCCATTGGCCGATTTTTTATGCTACCAATTCGTATTTGTTTGATATTTTCTGAAAATACTGAATGGAATCATACATCCTGTATAACATTTGAAACAGAATTATAAAACCTTTCTAATCATATTTAAAATGTATATATACTTAACTTTTATTTCCCGTAACGATTTTTAAAAGCTGCAGCATAATCTGCATGCAGAAAATAGGCTTTAAAATGTAACTAGCCCTTATCCCTCCTCTATATGTGATATTTCTTCCAGGTGATCGAACCACGCATGAAGAACATCCCTATAGACCAGGAGAAGGTGCGACGGTTCCGGGCCGAACTCGAGACCACCCTCGACCACATCGAGAACGTGTTCCTTAAGAACCAAGAATACCTGGCCGGAAAGGACATGTCGATCGCAGACCTCCTTGGAGTCTGTGAGCTGATGCAGCCGCTCGCAGCCGGTTACGACATCACAGAGAACAGACCGGTTTTGGGCGTGTGGATGAACCGGGTGAAAGAGAGGCTCCAGCCTCACTTCGAGGAATCGCACGCGTTCGTGTATAAAGTCAGAGATAGGTTCGTTGAGGGGAAACTGTGAACGGGCGGAGTACTCGGCAGTGTTGTTTTCACGTCCTCTGCTATACCTCAGACCAAATTTCAGAGATGCCATTTTTCCTACTTTGTAGGATATCCTACTTTTTTGTTATTTTTGATTGCCCAACTGATTTTATCTACATTATCTTAATATCTGTCCTATTTTATGTGTAAGTTTGAAGTTATTCATTTATAAATTCAGTGTCCGTCTCTATTCCCAAAGGTGATTTCTCTGCTAGTTGCTTTGAAAAAAACACATTAGGAAAAGTGTTTCCTACTTTTCCTACTTTATCGTCAGCCAGAAGTGGCATCTCTGACCAATGCTGTGAGTATAGCCCGATAACAGATACCGACTTTAGAGAGATTACTATCAAGGGTGTTGTGCCATGTAGCCTGGTGATCAGCAATTCTCAGAAATCCAAGTTTCCAATGATGATTACAGAATCAGAAGAGTTGGTAGTGTGTTTAATGGAGTAGGAAATGGGTTAGATTAATTTGTAGTTTTGTTGATTTCATAGATTTGTTTGGGGTGGATCTGCCTCTATCATGTGTAGGAAAATTTAATTATTTGCTACTGATTCAAGGGATTGACTGTAGGACAGTTAATCATAATTGCTGGAAGCATAATAGTTACGATGATATAATTGAGCCAGAATGTGCAAAGTGGATGTAGCGATGGATTTGTATTATTTCAAACGGTATTTCCAGACCATTTAACTTTTGTAATATACCCAAAGTACTACTGCTGTCCTAGACTTCTATTTTCGAGGTTTTGTTATAGTCCTAATTCAAAGTTCTAAAAAAGACATTCAAAGAAGAAAATTAAAAGAGTTATAAGAAAACATCAATTTAATGTTTTCTTTTAAAACTGGACAGAATTTGCACACCCGTCGACTGCAGAAATGTTATTCCTCTTTACTGTAGCATTTAGTGTGCCAAGCATTCCTTCATGTATATTCTGCTTACAATAGTATTATTGTAAGGGAACATTCCTAAGAAATGTCATGAGGTATCTAAACCCAGGCTTGCAATTAGAACTACGCTGTTGTGTCATAAGCTGAATAGGAGATTGTGATTTCTATCTATGTGAATGCTAGTACCAGTAGGCTAAATAAACATGCATCTAATATCGCCAAACGTTGAACGTTGTGATGTTTCTGACAATGCGAGGATGGTTTTAGAATAGGCAAATAATACTCAAAATGATAAATATAATTTAAAAACCAGTGTTGAGTGTCATCTGATAGGTCGTACTTTTTATCTATAGTTCAATTGATGTATGTGAAATATTGATTCGACGATGTAAAACTTTGATTTATAAGTGTAATTCTTGAGTTGACGTTGTAAATGATCTAACCTGCACGTTTGATGAAAATGTGAGTATAAATAAATGATACCTAGTTTATCCATGTTTTTAATTGGTTTACTCAAAAATCCAAGTGGAAACAGATTTGATGTGATTTTGTGGAGTTTATATATGAGGCCCCCTGGTTGAACTAGTTATCATTATTGTTCATGTCTGGCATTGGCAGTATCCATAGGATTATACCTCTGTATGCATAGACTCATGTGTACATTGAAATAATTTTAGTACTGTATTACCATTATAAACTACATAACAGTATGGAATCTAAATGTTGTGTGATATATGATATACTACTGACCCTTACTTCTTGAATAGGTGCTGGAAACGCTGTCTTTAACGTTCAACTTTCTATAAATGTCCCTTGTGAAACTACCCGAGGTATGGGACATCCAATTCCAAAGGTTGTTATTTTTATTTGTTGCATATATAAAGGATGTAGAACAGTATTGTGGTCAGTTAATTGTTTATGTTCACAAGTCCTAGGAATACTCCTCCATTGTTCAGTCTGTTAAAGATTTAATAGAATAAAATAAAAATAAATATCATTTTGTGTGTTTAATCTTTCAATCAAACTAGAAAGGGAAGATGATTTATTAATCTGTTTGGATCCTTGTTATAACAGATTTGTACCATAAATACAATGAATCTAGTTAGTCACACTTATGCCACCAATCAAAAAGTCGGTGTTTCAGGGCAATCTATGGAACGACATTTCCAGCCAAGATGACAGACTTCAGCGTTGTTTCAGTAGGAAATAAACTTTTGCATTTTATTTTAGGATTTCTAAACCTTTTTTTAAACTTTGTAACAAACATTGTGTAGATTGATTTCGTTTTAGGTTTCTTCATGTGGGCACAGAACTTGCAAGAAAATTACTTTAAGGGAAAATGAATTTTTTTAACATTATTATAAACAGAAACACCTCTGAACGCCATGAGTGCTTAAATAATATATGATAAGGTAAAATAGTTGATAGGAAAATTATTTCTGAATTCTCAGATATGGATTAGATATTCAAGGAAATGTTATAAGAAAGAAATTAGCCTACCGGGTACTCCTTATTATCTCCTATAACTCATTGAAGGTTTTAAGGTTTTAGGTCCTTTCTTGGCCGGCAGACCTGGTTGTCAGCCAATAAGACTGCTTTTAAACAATTCTTAACCAAGTCAACCTAGTGGAGTGCTCTGGAACCCAGCATAGCCAGCAAACACAGAAATACTGATCCAGCCAACACTGAAGCTCCTGAGTTGGGGTTCACATAGCCATTATCCTTGATGAGTTGCTTGAAGAACTTGGCACTGTCCTTGGCTGTACGAGGACGTTTTGGGTTGTTTAAGTCAACTGCATGGAGACCAAACTTCACACCATAACCAGCAGCCCACTCAAAGTTGTCCATTAATGACCAAGCAAAGTAACCCTTGACATCACATCCATCCAGTGATATAGCTATGTAAATTCAAATTGATATTCAAATTAGAAATGGTTGTAATGGATTTAGTACTAATTATTATACAGAATTTAAGAAAATCCAAACAAGTAATAATGCTAAATATCGGAATCAAATTTGAATATGAAGATAATTTGTTACATTTTATTTCTAATATTTTCTCTGGACAGTAAAATGCATTTCACAGTTTGCCCTACTTCTTTGCACAATCACCCATACTTTTGAAAAACAAAGGCAATTTCTAGTTTAATTCAAGTGTTTTCATGTTAGAAACATATAACTGTTTTTCCATGTGGTTATCAAACAAAAACCAACTTTTTAATGATAATTGGAACTTACCTTTCAATACTTCATTTGTGTAGTTTCTAAAGTAGACAATCCTCTCATTGTCCCTTAGTGTGCCGCTTAGATCAGAAACCCCATTTTCAGTGATGTACACTGGAGGGTTACCATACTTAGTCTTTATATCAACCAACAGTCTTCTTAGACCCCATGGGACAACGTTAAGCCAACTGGAACCAGAGCTGCAGAATAGTGAACCACAAATACTATTTAAAGCTATTTCAGTTTTAGTAGAATTAATCTATAATTGGTCTTGTTAAGAGAAACAGAGAGTGCAATGCCAAGTTTAACTCCAACGCAAAAGGGTCTACTAGATTATAGATTCTAAATCTACTTTTTTTTTTTCAAATTAAGCCTTCATTGGAAAAGGGTCCTTGGAAATACCTTTTTATATAAACAGCTCTTTTAGGCTTTAGATGAACAATTTCCTTTAGATCTTGGACAGGATCCTGAACTGTAACCCACTGCATAATGAATTATGGAGAAATTAACAGCCATTTGTATTTTATTAGCTAACGATACCAAAAAGGCCCATGCTTTTGGAGGGTTTTATGGATTTACAGAGGTTTTCCTTATGGAACACCTTTTTAACCTCTCCCCCTATAATAAGGGATGCATGAAATCTCTTTATAAACAAGCTTTGGTATGAAAAATGCTGCAGTTCGCCCTCTTACCCTGGCCAGTTTGGGTCAACCCGCACTTCTATGTCCTGGTCAGTATCATAGCTTATCACATCTATAGGTTGTTCCTTGGGCAGCATGAGATGAGTAGTGTAGTGATTTAAGCCAAAGAAGTCATGGGTTCCTATACAAAGACAATATTTGACGTAGGACTCAAATGGGAATGTGCATAGAAACAGGTAAGGTTATTTCATAAAAAAAATTGATTTCTTTGTTATGAATGCTGTACATAAATTATAATGACACATTATACATAAAGTACTCAATGTACAAAAAATGTTGGCAGTAATTTTTTTTGCGTGTGAAGCTATATTGAATTATCATTCTTTCTAAAGCTGGCCAAAAGCCCTAATGTGCATTCTAGAAGTTCTTTCAAATGCTTTCTTTTTCATGAATGAATGCATCTGCACAGTTAATATCTTTTTCAATACAATTATTATTCCTTATTCACCTTTTATGAACGCCTTCTCCTCTGCAGTAAACTCTGGAAGTCTGCTCTCACTGAAATTCTGGAGTCGACTTTTTTCTGCAATGAAAGTTTTCATCACCTCAGGGTAGTCCCCATTATTGTATATGGGGTTAGCATACCAACCAAGTTTGAAGGCCATGGCACGTTCAGCTGCAGCTACATGATCTGGGTTAGATAAGTTATAACCCTCCTTCCACTCAGTGTCCAGAGTAATGGCTATGACACCTGCATAGGAGAAATAAGAATGCCTTAGTAATAAAATAGCATTCACTTGAAAAGTCAATTAAAGTAATTTCAATTAAGGAGAAAACCTTTTCTTTGTATTTCTTTATTTTTTGTTGTATATAAGGATAATACTTTGAAATCTGTGTAGACTTCTATGTGCTGAATTATATCTCAAATGTAGATTGATATTGATTGTGCATCAGGAGTTTTATCTTTATATAAAAGGTAGAATATATCTGCTATAATAGAAACATTTTTCAGACAATTAATTTTTTTTTTATTATTCAAAAGCAACTTCAGATAAATATAGCATTATATATAATTCATATTATTGTTAAAAAAAGTATAATTTAAATACCCCTTTGTGCTGCCCTGAACACATCATCATACAAATGCCAGGCATGTGCATGGGCTCTAATGACATTATGAGCTACGATATACGGCAGCCTCCCTGGATCGTGCTTGTATCCAGGAGCATTTGAACCCATACCATACCCTTGCCAGATGAAAACAGAGGGCTCATTGAAGGTCAACCACATCTTTGCCTACAAAGAAAATAGAGTTGAATAGATTATCTCAAATTTAGTTATTCATATTTTTTATTATTTTGTATTTGAGAATGGTTCACTGCTCTCATAAAAAAGGAAACATGTCATTTAATGCAGATTATTATGTTCATTTCAGACTGGAATATTAGTATAGATAGTGGTTATGTGATCTGTTATAAAGTGCTACGAAAATATGTACAATTCTATTAATTATTCAGAGAGGATATTGTGTTGATCACATTTCCCACCCTCCTGGAAATAAGCATATATTAAGATGTCAAGATAATGATTATTAGTAGCCTGCCAATAAATATGTGAAATCTTAGATCAATCAATCATATGAATATTGGTGGAGGATTATAAATATTGTCATGTTAAGTGTAGAGGTATCAAACAGCAATAATGTTTTCTTTGTGATAAAAAGATTTTTGATTTGCTCTTGATGAGCTAGGATAGTAGACTTTTTATTTAGTGTAAAGGTGAGTCCTCTTGATTTCCCAAGTTTGGATGAAAAGGTCAAAAAGAGGTAACTGATATCTTTAATTTTAGATTTTTTCAGTCTATATATTTATCATGTAACAGTATTGTGTGTATATCCCTTGATTAGTCACTATTCTGAAGAATTCAAAATACCTTTTTATGTAACAACTTCTAGAAATAGTTTCATTAAATGGTACTTGACAATTATTATCACTTAGATTTCATATATTTGTAACATATTCCTAGCCATGTTGTCATGATCAACACGTGGTGATCATTAAAATGTGATCACGTGGCCACGTCTGCACACTATATCATTTTCTATAAAGGAGTCATGTGTATTGTAAAGATCGCATAATTGATCTACTGCTTTTAAAGTTTATTCGAACGTCACTTCAACATATGATTTTACAGTTTCAACATCATAGTAATCCTGCGAAATACAAGAACAGACAACTATGTCAGCCAAAATTCATGTTTATTTTATTATCAAGCTTAATGTCTTCTCCGGCACTTGGGATCACCAACACGTTTTTTCATAGACTACATTCTGAATGACCGCATACTTGATGATGTAGATGTTCACACAACAAACGGCTTGGTTTGAATTAAAGGCATATTTACAAAGAATCTTCTCTGTACAGGAAGTACTTAAACTTGTTAAACCTTTTATTTGCACACAAAATACATACAGAAAGTATCTCAATGTAATATTTTTCCTCTTAATGAGTAACATGAGGGAAGTGGATAATAACAACGAGCCTCCAAAATAAATGAAGCTATATTATTTTTGATAATAACAAATATTAGAAATAAACTTTCAACATCAAAGCAGTAACATGATTGTAGCAAAGGTCAGGAACATGGATAATAATGAAGATGCTATATTCTTTGAGGCCCCGGAGTTGGGGTTCACATAGGCGTTATCCTTGATAAGCTGCTTGAAGAACTTGGCACTGTCCTTGGCTGTGCGAGGACGTTTGGGGTCGTTGAAGTCAACTTGATGGAGACCGAACCTTTCTCCGTAACCATTAGCCCACTCAAAATTGTCCATCAGGGACCAGGCAAAGTACCCCTTGACGTCACATCCATCCAAGGCAATAGCTGTAAAATGAAATTTAATAAGACATTAGAATTAATAATATCATTTTAAACTCAATATCATCCACAACAATTGTGGCTGATAATGCAACTCTTTATGAAAGATTAAGAGTTGTAAGAAAATAAATGTTTTATGTGGTTTACTCTCTTATTGTTTTATTATACTTTTCATGTACATCATCTGAAGGGAATGTTAAATAATTAAATGTGGAAAAGTGGTTTCACTGGGCTGCTGCTCTACTTATTCCCCTCTGTCTTTAGCAGGTTGTTTGAAATCTATATATTTCAGAACATAACTTAATTCTTGCCTTCCTTCTCTTAACACTATGATAAAATAAATGCATATATGAAAAATGAAAAATGCTCTCCCTCTGAAGGCTGTTCAATTAGTCTTAGCTTTACTATAAAAACTAAATAAGTACAGCCAATATTAAAAGTATAAAAGTTACATCTACAGACCTTTGAGCATTTCATTAGTGTAGTTCCTGTAGTAGGTGATCCTCTCGTCATCCTGGAGTGACCCGGACCTATCAGAGACCCCGTTCTCAGTGACGTAAATAGGCGGGTTGCCGTAGTTGTTCTTAATGTGCACGATCAGTCTGCGCATGCCCCATGGGACAACCCTCAGCCAATCAGATGCGGTCCTTGAATGAGGAAGAAGAGGTACATCTTAGGCCCAAATAAATGGAGAAAATGAGGGGAGAACTACTTTTCTGGGCTTTTAGGTACCAGCAATAGATTATCAGTAGACCACGCCAGGAACGTTCTTTGCCACTTGTTCCTGGCAAGGTACACCAATAGCCTATTGCTGATACCCAGCAACCAATTGCAAGAAAAGTTGTTCTCTTTCTCATTGGGATACGTAAGTCAATTTGATTTCCCTTTTCCATACACATATAGACGCAGGTATTGTTTGAAAGCAAAAATTGCCAACAAATACTATTTGCAACAATTTCTATCATCTACAATGCATTACCTGATAGCATAGATTCGATTGTTTGCCCTGGGAATAATTTGAAGTGACCTTGGATTATTTTTTCGGACATTTAAATAAGAATTTCATTAGAAAAATTAGGGTAGGACCAGAAATTTAGGGTAGATCGGGTAACCTGACAACAACAATTTTTGTTTAGGTCTTACATCTTGTGCCTCAAGATTTACAGGGAGATAAAAGCTTCCAGACAATCTCATGATATAAGCATCTCTCATGCATTGCAAGGCATTGTTACTCTTGCCATTCAAATTAATGGGGGAATCCTCATATTGATAGAATAGCGGTGGATATGGCATATATTATCTAATTTGATAGCTACTAAGATTAACCATAAGTCACAAATTCTGATAAACTTTTACAAAGTGATAAATATTTCAAGATGGAAACACCAGACCCAAAACGGTAATTTCCTTGAACAAGTATGGTCCTTTTCTCCTATCCATAACCTTGAAAGTAAGCATATCTGTTTTGAATATACTAATGGCATACACAGCAAGCCGTTTCAATAGCAAAAGGGAAAGAAAGTTCCAATAGTAGGATTTCCAGCCTCCTTACGTTGGCCAGCTGGGGTCACGGTATTCCTCAGAGTCCTGGTCATTTTCATAGCTCGGTGAATCGATGGGGCGGTCCTTGGGAAGCATGAGTTGAGTCGTGTAGTGGTTCAGGCCAAAGAAGTCATGTGTTCCTATTAAACAATCAAATTAAATCTATTCATTTTTCTGGAGATGATTTATTTGTGTAAGTGTTCATTGTATACAGAACCATTTAGTGCTAGCAGATCCAATCTAAATCACAAGGGACGCAGACAATATATTTGATTAGAACTGTCAAATAAGTATTTGAATAAATGGAATACAGTATAGCATTTTAGCATATCATTAAAAAGATGCAATGATGAACTAGCTTCTAAATGTAAGACAATAAGATTATTCATATAATATGCACAGAAATAAGCCATTTTCGAGATATTCAATAGACCTTGTGCGCATCAGTTCATCAACATTTATGGTCATGTGATCACTTTTTGGTGATCACCAAGGGTGATCATGACCATGTGATTATGAATTCTATCTATGATTGGGAATATCTGAAGGAATATAATTGTTGGTCAATGTTTTCATGTGTTTGTTTTAGATACATTTAGAATGAATATGTGATTTAGAGGTTTTGATTTTGAATGACAATAATTCTAAATTGATATTTTTTGGAGGGGGGGGGGGGGTGACGTCATCTACACAACATCTTTACTGCACACCAGTATTTGAGGATAAGATTTTCACTTACATTGAGAAACTCAAACAAACCTTACCTTTAACGAAGGCCTTCTCTTCTGCAGTAAACTCTGGTAGTCTACTCTCATTAAAATTCTGCAGGCGGCTTTTCTCAGCAACAATGGTCTTCATTAATTCTGGGTAGTCACCATTGTTAAATATAGGGTTGGCGAACCAACCAAGTTTGAAGGCCATAGCACGATCAGCGGCTGCTACATGCTCTGGGTCAGACGAGTTATACGCTTCTTTCCAGTCAGAGTCCAGGGTGATGGCTATTTGACCTGAATAAATTAGATAATGGCAAATCATGAGGTATGCATGAATTTTTACTTGTAGGAAAAGAAATGTTAAATCTTCTGCTGATTAAGTTATACTTCTTCAGTTTGAAGAACCAACATTGTGTAATATGGGGAAATGTAATTTATTTTTAACATGTATGATTACAATTTGAAGAAACAAGATTTCAAACAAAGCATACTGAAGTAAGAATGAGATATGATTGTTATCATGTAGATAAAAGCTGCAGAGCTTATGAACTATTGCTACTTGTAGCAATTAGCTAGGCCTGGACAAGGCAATATAAGTCACATATATGAACATAAAGGCAGCTTAAAGTTTTGCATAGATCTGATAGTCTGAATTTCTACATCAAATCTAGATTAAAACATCAAATTAATGTTGACACACATTCCATGTGCCTAACCAAAACGCTTACCACTAATGAATCAATTTTTTTCCCTTTACCTTTCTGCATTGCCCTGAATTCATCATCGTACAGGTGCCAGGCATGTGCGTGGGATCTGATGACATTATGGGCCACGACGTAAGGCAGTCTACCAGGGTCGGAGTTGATTCCCGGAGCATGCACAGCGATACCGTACCCGAGCCAGACGAAAACATAAGGCTCATTGAAGGTCAGCCACCATTTGACCTGCAACAAAAGAAATATTGTTATCTTTTATTATCTCTCAGGGAAGGAAAGTAAGGAAGGCAGCTGGATAGCAATGAAAACTAGCCTATAGGCTAAATTGTAACTTGTTCAGGATAAATAAAAGTACTTAAAAAAAATCTTTGATTTAGGTGACCTAGAATAAGTGTTAGGATACAACTTATTTCTCATAATAATTATCCCCCAGGAGTAACATTTCATGGATGGCTCATACGAGATACGATGTTAAGAAGGTATAGTTTCTTGGGTGTGTCCAATGTTCTCTCATAGTTTCTGTTATGTATATAGCCAGCTACTAGGATGTACACGAGTGACTCTAATCAATACAAATAAGAAGAACAATGCCTTATCTGTATTTTTTTTCCATATGAGTTTATTGCACTTTTTCATTTGACACTTATACTCTATACTAAGTGGACGACTTGAACTGAATTAATCACAATGGAGAAAGATCCACCAACGCAGCTTTGTTTGTGAAACAATAACGTTAAATTTTCTTGCTTATGTACAGCTTAATCCAAACGGCATTATATACAGCAATTATTTCAATGGGGTCCTCATCAATGGGTTATTGGTCCAGTGGAGATGTCAGGAAGAAGGGTTGGTCGACCTGGAGGATAAATGACAACAACTTGATATCCAAACTAATTACTCTTACTGTTAACCTAGCTGTAATAAGAAATTACTTTATATTTTATTTATGCTATATGTTTGCATTGGGAGATATTGTGAACTACAGATTATATACACCGAATCTTATCAGGTATAAATGAAACGCCCAAGGGTCAATTAGTACAATGGAACATAAATTGCTCAAAATGAACTTACCCATTTTCAAGACAATGAAAAGATTGCAGGTGGAAGCATTGCATCTTGGTAGAATCCGACTGGTAGTTTAGATGTTTTGGTCACCATAAGCATAGTGTATTCATGGGCATACTCCATTGGCAAAAAATGTATTGTTTTGATATATTCATCTCTGGCGAGGGGCAAGACTGAGTACGACGATTTATTTTGGAAATTTATTTTGTCCGGCATACATTCATGTTTCTACTTTTTGAGTTTGACTCCGTCCTTAAGCTTCACGATACGGAGTAGTATTCCAAAAGCCAAATTTACGCACACACACAAACACACATACACACACATGTATATTTACATACAAACATGCAACCACACATTTAAACATTATATGTACATAATTGTAAAGTGTCATCATTGACATTATTACTTCGACATAGCAATTGCTATATATTTTACAATATTTTCCTTCATGAATGCTTGCACAACAGCTCTTACTGTGGGCCTGTGAGGAACTTCAAGTTAATGGTATGTGTTAATCACAGTAATTGGAGCACCAACCCGGAGCTGTTGGCCCTGGCTAGCTACATCTATTTACATTTTATCTGGGATTTGAGATTAAAGGACACAGAAAATAAAAAGCAACCTTCCAGCACTGGGCCTATGGACATAAAGTTCGCCAGTGGGTCGGTGTCACAGAACATGCCTGTTACATCATTTTTTTAAATGCGTCCCAATCCCAGTCCCAACATGTTTCTCTCCTAGTTTTCACCCCCCCGGGTAATAAACTGCCAATTCCCATCCCTTTCATTTTCTTATTTTATTCCCTCCTGATCATCTTAGGTTATTTTCTCCCAAACACTCACCCTGTCCCCATAGCGCGTGAAGCAGAGTCGGGCGTACTCCTTGAAGGCCATGATAACGGAGTCGTTACCCCATCCTCCCTGGTCCTCCAGGGCCTGTGGCAGGTCCCAGTGGTACAGCGTGACCATGGGCTCGATGCCCGCCCCAACCAGTCCGTCGATCAGCTTGTTGTAGTAGGCTACCCCGGCCTCGTTCACCTCGCCGGTACCGTTAGGCAGCACGCGGGCCCACGAGATGGAGAATCGGTAGTGGGAGACCTGAAAAAGAATAAAATTATAATTATTCTAGAACACATTTCATGTAAGTAAGGAAACTCTGAGATTTGAGATCTATTATCGTAAAAAAACCAGAGCATATTAGAAAAAAGTAAAACTGAAAAATGAAAATAGAAACGAGGATGCATGTTGCATCGAATGAAAAATCATATTTTAGCAAATTTTGAAAGTGGATGTATAGGAATTTATAAGATGTGCAAAATAAGTAATCAAATATCAGGTCCTCAAGATGATTTACAATGTGGAAAAAATCATCAGATATATGTAAGGGGCCTTCCATTAAGTACGTACGCACCAAGGGGGGTGGGGGGGTCTAAAATTTTTGGAAATTTGCGTACATACCTGTAGAAATCCAATGCGTATTTTAGCCTAAGGGGGGGTGGGGGGTCTAAAATTTCAGAAATTTTGCATGTATACGTACTAAATGGAAGGCCCCTAAAAGACTTTTTTTCAGTGATCAATTGACCAATTACTTCCTTCAACTTTCATTGAGCAGTTGGTATTAAGCAAACTTTTCAAAAAGCACACTTCTGAGGAACTATGTATGAGCATTGTGCCTACCCCCATTTCTTTGAGGAGCTGGATGTCCTGCTCATAGTTGTTGTAGCTGTCGCAGGCCACGTCTCCATTCTCTCCATTAGCCACCTTACCAGGAACCCGGCAGAAGGTGTCCCAGATGTTTAACCCTTTGCCTGCAAGTCAATAAAATATGTATCTGTAATAACATTGTTACTATTTGAATGCATAAAGTTAGAGTTTGTCTGATAAAGCGTTAACACTTTATCTGCAATTCAATGAAAAATATATCTGCAATTATAGTTTATACAGAAATTGAAGGCTTAACTGTTTAAGCCTTAACCCTTTACCTGCAAGTCAATAATATATATCTGCAATTGCATTTTATACACAAATTGAGGGTGAGTCGGGTGAAGCTTTAATGCTGCATCTGTAAGTCAATTATATATATATATATATATATATATATATATATATGTCTGACTATAAATGTTTCATTTCTAGTGATATAAACTAATGGAGGATTAACAGAGAGAGTGGATGGTGCTGCCCCCTAGTGGTGCAACTTTGTATAGGTGCTTGGCAGCAGCAGCACCATATTGTTTTCATTAATATCATAATAAATAATATCATTTATCCTGAACATGCTTGATCATTGTATGTCAAATAAGAAGAAATATCATCGGACTAACAAATAAGTACAAAACATGGCATAGACACTCTACCTCTTAGTGCATTTTGCATTGACCTCTATAAAAACAATTTCAGAAAAAAAAGTAAACTCATCTAAACTAGTTGACTCAAATGACGATTGTTTTTCGTTTTTCTTCTCTTATGACTTTTCTTATCGGGTTTTGACCAGAATTCTCCATCATATTGAATTGATTTAATTATAAAGCACACTTGTTCTCAAGAACGAGGTATGTGGAAAGATAATCTCGGTCTTTGGATTCCGTATCAAACAGTTGATATACAAAACATTGGTTTATTGACCGTTGCACCCCTCTGGTAGAGTGTATTCTAACACGGTCGATAAGGAACCTCTGCCACAGTGATAAATCACACAGTTTGAGTGTTATGACTGATAACAGTCGTAACACTGTTGTGTGGATACGGTGAAGAGGTTATGTAATACGTCTAGGGGCCACAGGGGCGGATCCAGGATTGGTATAATGGGGGGGAGGTGTTGGTATAATATACTATATAAATGTCTACTCAAATTTCCAAGTTTTAAAATCTTTGCCTGAGACAGGTGTCCATCCCCTTCCTCACCCCCGACCTAAAAAAAAAAAAAAAAGAATTGGGGGAGGGGGATGGACCCCCCGGATCCCCCCCGGATCCCCCCTATTATTGAAGGGGGTCCTGGTATGGCATGTGGGTGTATAAGATGCAAAAGTTGCATATCACTTGTTATCCTAGAACTTTGGATAGCTAATGGTCAATGATACTTTAATCATAATTCATAAATGCCATGTCGCCATTACAATAGGACCCATATTGCAGAGTTACATTTATTGGTCAAGGGTCATAAGTTTCTGTCATGTAACGTTGATAGGTATAAGGCCGCGTTGCTAGAATTAAATCAGTGATAGGCGAATCAGTTACAGATAAGGTTTTATGATAATGGAACTGGTGTTATATGTATGGATTTGGCACTATCTGAGACAGGCAAGTCTAGTGTTGTATGACTATCATATGTGGTATATGATTTTGCAAAAAAAAAACTGGTAGCACCAGCTCAGACAATGTTATATAATGACGCCATGTTCTATTGGTTTACAAACTCAACAGGCATAATAGAAATATAAAATGATAATGATCATGTATAGAATGGTATGTAGAAAGACGGAAATAAAGACAATACATGCTGCCCAGATAGGGTTTTAAGAACTAGTGATAAGATAATGATACAATTGGAGTATTCAATAAGGAATCTATGGAATCAGCTCTTATCAGAACTGTCAAAACTCGAAAATATGTCTATTTTCAAACAGACTCTAGATAAAGTTGACCTACAACTATTGCGAATATAATTATTAAGGCAGATGTTTCAATATAACAGAGATTATTGTGCAAATAATTTATTATCCCGTTTAATCATTCGTCAAAATTTATCATTTTCCATTTATATATGTTGTTTTTGTGTCAACTGTACGATTATTGGAAGAACTTTTTCCTTGTAAAGAGATGATGGAATTGATTTAAAAAAAGCCCTACCTTCGATATTCTAGCCTTTTGATAGGGGGGAGTAGTGCTAACCAAGGTGCAGTTATAAATAAATCTACATTTTACAAGAATTTAGATTTCAAACCAACCTACCATCTGCGTTCGAGCCTCCTTTTATTTGTTAGGATTTTGGGCTAACCAAGAAACAGTTACATGACGTCAAATTTGAAAAAAAAGTCTAGCCAAAAACTCGCAAATTACAAAATCAACCCTTCCATCTGAGTTTCATCACTAACTATAATGAAGTGATACAGGTGCTAAATTTGAAATGAATAAAAGATCCAACAAAATATCCCCCCACCCCTAAAAAGAATAAAATAAATGAAATAAATAAAGCTACATTCTGCGTTCCAGTCCCCTTCTATTTGACAGGGCGATATGGTACTGCCCCAGTAAAAAGACACAGGATTTATCATGAAATACAAAATCTACACCCACCCGCAAAAAAGAAATTAGATTAACTTAAATAAAAACAAATAAATGAATAACAAATAATGATATAAAATTAATCAAGGAACCCATCTACCGTTTGCGTTCCAGCCCCCTTCTTTCTGGCAGGAGGAGCTGGCACTGCCTCGGGTACAATACACCAGATTTGTAAAGAAAATATATCATTATAATACCAAATTCAAATAACAAAATGCAACCATGCAAGAAAACGTACCATCAGCATTCCAGCCCCCTTCATACTGGAAGGAGGAGGTCGCACTGTCCCAGATGAAAATACACCACATTTGTAATGAAAATATATCATTTTAATACCATTATGAAAACACAAAATCAAAATAAACTTACCATCTGAATTCCAACCGCCTTCTATCTGGAAGGAGGAGGTCGCACTGTCCCAGATGAAAATACACCAGGTTTGTAATAAAAATACACCATTTTAATACCAAATTTAAATCACAAAATAAAAAACCTACCATCTGCGTTCCAGCCGCCTTCTATCTGGTATGAAGAAGTCGCACTACCCCAGACGAAGCCCTTGGGGAAGTCCCCATAGTAGAAGTCGTCGCGGTCATCGGCAGCTGTGGTCAATAGAGGGGACAGACAGAGCAGACAGGTGAGAACAACCTGCACAGGTAGTAAGGGGGCCATCTTGACCACTGGTCAGTGCCAACTGACCACTGTGGGGAGATTGTGGGAACATTGTCACTGTGGGTTGTGTTGTGGGGAGATAGCAGAGACTTTTAATATAGAGAGTGGATACTCGCATGGGGAGAGGATGTCTGTCCAGGGACTAAAAGGGTGGGGGCAGTATAGGAGTTTTGGGTATTAACTTATGGGAGTTTTGAGTACCCTTATAGGAGTTTTGGGTGCGCTAGGTTATAGGAGTTTTGGATACACTAGTGGGAGTTTTGATAGTTTTATGGGAATGTTTGGGTATGTTTATATCAGTTTTAAGTACACTTATGGCAGTTTTGAGTACACTTATGTGGGATTTTGGAAATTTGGATACATTGGAAATTTGGGATATACTTATGTTAGTTTTAAGTACACTAATGAGTTTGAGGTACAATTGGAAGAGTTTTGCCTACACTTACAGGAGGGGAGAAAGTGGGAACATAGTCACAACAGGTGTTGTTGTGTGGATGGAAGAGACTTTTTATTCATATAGAGAGTGTGCACTCCAGAGGAGAGGATGTCTTTCCAGGAGCTGATTGGGGGGGTAGGGGGTGGGGCAAAATAGGAGTTTGGGGTATTAACTTTTGGGAATTTCAAGCACACCCATGGGAGTTTGGGGTAAAATCATAGATGTTTGGATATATTGATGGGACTTTTGGCTACACTTATGGGAGTTTTTGGGTACACTTATGTCAGTTTTGAATACACTTATAGGAGTTTTTGGGTGTACTTATGGGAGTTTTGGGTACATTTATGGGACTGTTGGGTACACTTAGAGTAGTTTTGGATACACTTATGCAAGTTTTGAGTACACTTATGGGAGTTTGGGGCACACTTATGAATTTTGTTTGGATACACCTATGGAAGTATTGGATACACTTATTGAAGTTTTTGGCACACTTAAAAGAAGTTTCACAGTGATTTGCATGTGTTTCTTTATGAAGCAGCCTTTTAAACTTTCGATACCATTTCCCTGAGTACAAATGCAACCACTGTAGTTAATGTGCTTTCTATGAAACACATTAAGCTAAAATTGCTCCTACCGTGCTCAAGATGGCGTATCAGTAGAAGATAACAGAGGGTAGACTGGGAGTGTCTATTCTTCTTTATCTAAGCTCTTTGAACTCAGTTTTTCTTTCGGTGTAGAAGTTGGGTATAGGGGTTACTTTCCTTTGACATTGTTTCCTGTAACAAAACCTTTAATTGTCTTTTTCAAAGCTACTTGATTAGATAACTAAATAGTAAATTTTCCATTGACTTTAATCTAACTGTGTTTATTGTACTGTCTCCTTATCTCATTTCCCCCTACTACATCCATTGTACTATTGGAAGATCTATAAGTAGGAGAGTGATGAAAATAATTAAGTCTATTCTTATCTATAACCACCATATGCGGCTATATCCATTATATAGGGCATTGTTTATACATTGCATTGTTTATACATGTACCTGTTGAAAACTTGCCTTTCGTGAAATTTCTCAGTTGCATTTATAGAACTTCATAGATCAATTTTTTATTTAACTGTCTCTAAATATAAAGCATTTTTTATTGATTTACAATTTGTCTTACATAGTCATTCAGAAAGAACAATGCTATCAAATGTTATTCTATTTGTAACATTTGTGACATAAATGAACCCTAGCACTTCGAACCGAATATGAGCCAATTCGTGGGGCCACGAATTGAATAGGAAAGAAATCATCAATTTTTCACCCGTACCAACGATAGTACAAAGGAAAGATTAATGACTGTACCATGTTTCATTGTGAATGGGGGTGGTGGCACCATCTAGGAGTGTCCGTGCAAACTGTTACGATGTGCTGTCCATTTTGCGTTCGTTTTGTGACGTCATTGGCAGTTTTATAATGTAAATAAACTGCGGTGACGTCATGAAAGCGGTAAAAACGGATGACACATCATAATGGTTTGCACGGACGCTCCTAGAGGGTGCCACTAACCACGAGGTCACAAAAATCCTGGAGGCAAGTGTCTGACTTGACCATCTTTGTGTAGCTATAATATTTTTGTCCGCACTGCTGAGGAGTGGTAGGTATTTGGGGCAGTGCATATTGGCAGGCTGCACCTGTCAGTGTATGACTAGACAGAGTACATGTAGCATGGTATCGACCTTGTGGAAAAAAAGTTTCACGAATCCCAAATTCAATAAATAATCATGATTCGAAATTTTGGGTTCGTGATGGATTCGTGGTCACGAATCTCAGGTATTAATTTTCCCCCCATTTTTTCCATTTTTTTCCAATTCCAAACTATTTAATTATACTCTAATGTTCCTCTCAGAGAAAAGACAAAGTAATTTATATGCAGATAAGTACTTTATAAAGGGAAGTTTGCATGTTTTAGAAGGTTCATGAACACTCACAAAGGTTCATGAATGTTTTCTGGACACACTCTAGGTTCGTGAAATACAAAAATATTACCGCGAATATTCGTGAACGTTTTTTGGTCGCCATACAAGTTGTCATGTGAACACTTTTTTTGGTGATCACTATGTGCTCATTACATCCACGTGGTTATCATATAAATCTAAAATGTATAAATTCTGAACAATAAAAAGAGATTATTTCGACTGAGTGTGATCATATAAGATAATTCAAGCAGAAATATTTGTTGTAGATATTTTAAGTTTAGAAATGTTAAACTTTTAAAATGATCACCAATATGGCACCTGGACTGTTTCTGGCAAGTGTGACGTTAACATTAACGATGAAGTAATACAAGTTTTGTAGTACAGTACTTTATGTGAAGTTGATTATTAGGGGAGTAATGAAGATGAAGACAGGAGTGGTGTCGAGATGCTGTATTAATTCTTCAGTCACAGGTTATTAACCATAGGCCTAAGCCTAGGCTGTTACACAAAGAACATGTGTCCACCTTGGTGTCCAGACTCCCACTCCCCTCACAGCAGGGATGCACTTCCCCACCTAACCTTTGGCCTCTGACCTAATTACACTAATTAGGCCAGTTGCAACTAGGGGGAGGGGGAGTACTAACAGAGGTTTAACCATAAACTCTATGAAGTAGTATTTGATATGTCTTTTTATTATTGTTAAGGGAATTGTGATATCAATATATTTTATATGATTAATTTTGTAAATAGTTGTAGTTGTTAGAGGGAGGATATGTCATGCCTAAACTTAGGTATGACAATGTTATCTGAGGATGTCTATACCCAGCCAGAAGGCGATGAAAACGGTCACGTTATGCAACCATACTTTTTTGGTTAGTCTGTTACTTACTAGAAAAGCATGTAACCATTACGTTATTTGTCTGAGAGGTTGAGACCTTACCAAAAAAGAATGTTATCATAACGTTCAAGTGAAGTTATGAACTATTGTTAATGTTTGATTTAAGACTGCGTAAGATCCGTGTATATCTAAGTCTTCGTAAGTTGCTTTCCAGAATGTCTGAGTAATTCAGACCGCGTTTAAAGTTTGTCCATTCACTTCCCAATAGTTCAAAAGAAATGAACGATGAGGGAACTTCTTAATATGAAAGGGTTTTATTCAATAAACATCTCATCCCGAGTCAAAGCCACCATGTATAAGTCTTCATCAGTCCACCTCCCATCTCCTATCAGCAATCAACCACATTTAGAACACAAGTTGCTCCAACGCCTTCTAGACCATTCTAGCATTTAGCTCTAACACAATCCTATGTCCGAGGTAGTGGGTATTGGTAAACTCCAGTCTGTTACATGGAGTTGGTGTACTTACTCCAGGTATAACTCCTTGGTTAAACATGTTTCTTCTAACCAACTAACTCACTAACTTTTCACTAACTGCTCGCTCCCTACCTTGCAGCGCCTTTTATACTGGTTAACAGGTGGCGCTAGGAGCGTAAGATATTTCTCCTAGGAGTAGACTAGAAGTAGACTTGCTAAGCCTGATCCTTGTTGGATTATATATTATGACAATGTATTAAAAGTACTAAGCCATTAGTACAGTTATGTCAAGACCAAATCCAAACAGAACGTTATAGTGACATTCTGATTAGGTGAGGTCGAGACCTTATTTTAAAAAAACATCATTGTAACCTAATCTAAACAGAATGTTATTGTGATGTTCTGATTAGGTTACGTCTTAACCTTACCTAAACAGAACGTAACTATAACTATCTTATTAGGTCAGGTGTCAACATAACCTAAACAGAATGTTATTATGACATTCCATTTTAGTCAGGTCTCAACCACACCTAAACAGAATGTTATTGTGACGTTCTTATTGGGTAAAGTCCCAATATTATCCTCATAGTTACGTGGCAAGAATGTTAGCAGAATGTCACAATATAACGTTGCAACAGTTGGTTGCAGTGACATTATTGGGAGTCATCAAAATAACGTCACCACAACGTTACAATGTAACGTAACAAGGACCAAACCAGATCGTTGCTACAACGTTATTATAACGTCACTCCGCCGGCTGGGTAAGTTATACTCAAAGAGCTGTTTATAGTGGGGCTGAGGGGACACACATTTAAAGGGAGCCAAAAGCAATGAAGGGTCAATATTTTGCAAATTCTGTAAACTAATGAAATATATCTTATGGCTGTAGCCTAGGCCTATGGTATAATATAAACTGTGAATACAGACTTAAACCAGGCGCGGATCCGGGGGGGGGGGGGGGGGGGCCGGACGGGCCTTGGCCCCCCCCCCCTTGCCCTGTTAAATCATGTTTGTGTGGGGGCCCCCTCCCCCGTACATTCATGTTTTTGGGCCCCCCCTCTAGGAATTCCTGGATCCGCCCCTGTAAACTACCTCAAAGTACTTTGAAACTAGTCTTCAGTCAATTTTGGTGACCCACCAAAATTGGTCTGTTTATAAACATTGCTGTCTTCAGGCATAAATGACATGAGTATTATGGAATTCAATTAATGTTATAGCTAGCTATCATGATTTATACCATATACCAATGGCTAAAGTTAGATTCTTAGAATGTTTTTTCATAGTTATTTGAGTTTGCACAATTTTGACATATTTTGACACAACATTGCTTTTGGCTCCCTTCAATGAATGTTGTGAGAAGAGAGATTTTGACATGTTCATGTACGAATAAAAGAAATAAACTTTATGTATTTCAAACTATGAATGCCTCTTCAGTACTGGGATTAAACCCCTTGTTCTGTCTCTGGATTGAACATCAATTATCCGACTAATTATTGAGCAAACTTATACAAAAGTAATACATTCAAATAAAAGAGACTCATATAATATCAGCTAACAATAATTCACAATCTTGCATTTGGCCAATCAATTATATTATCCATCGAGCTGGTAAGGAAATAATCTAATAACAAACTAAATTTAAACATATTTTATAGTGTGATATAGCCTCCATGAGTCTAATATCAAGTACTTGTAGAATTCTTACTCATTCAAATATGATTAAGCAATCATGTTAATATAAGTAGACAATCTATAAATCCACATGTTTATATAAGTAAACAGCCTATGTAACTAAGTGTCAAAATAATAGTAATTAAGAAGGATCAAACTTCATATCAACTATCATATTAGCACGTACCTTGTGATGCCTGAGCCATAGTTACCAGTATCTGTAGTCCTCCTGTGATACTCCAATGTGAAGTGGTTGTCAAGGTAACCCAAGGCAATACTTTGACCTCACACCTAAGTGTACCACTATAAAGGGCCTGCATATCATCATTATCATCAGTCGGCTTATTTCACACAAGTACATAGAACAAATACAAACAAGTTTGTCATCCAGTTTGTGTAAGGCCAAAACATAAAGTTGTGTTCAGGTATCATTAATCAAAATAGATGGTAGGTAGGTTGGATTTTTATTTTGGATTTTTATTTCTTTAACAAAAGTAAACGACTCAAATTAATGACACATAGTTTGAATATTGGTAATTTCTTCCGTATACGTTTTACAATAATTGTTTTAGAAAAATTGAACAAATTCTTCCCAGAAAATTGGTGTAGGTTCAAAAATCATTTTCTTTGTTGGGCCTTATGAATCCCAATCTTTGGGGAGTGTGAACATCACTATTTGTGGCAAATCCAATTATTAATGGTGAAATCAGATAAAGTAGTAAATCCTATCAATTGTGGGTGGGGTTTACACCAGCAAAATCATAACTATATTGATCAGAATTGTCTCACCACAATGCATACTCATACATAAGATATAACTAAATAAGAGATCCAAGTCATAAATATGATCATATCTAAGTTAACATATATCTTATTTAAAAACTCCGATCTTTAGTATATGGGACATGTGTGAGACGCCCTCATAGTTCAGTTTGATAATTCTTTGAATATTTTGTTCTGATATATATATGTATATTATATATATATATATATATATATAGTCTTCCTTTTATGGGGCCATCTATAAATGATGTTACACGCAAGGGGGTGGATAGGTTGAAGAGTGCGACACTGCCTGAAAACAGGCTTATTTTCATGTTTAAAACAGAAGATTCAGTGTGACAGGGGGGTGGGGGGTCCTATAAGTACCCTGAAAAGTGTGACATCATTTATGGACGGCCCCTATGTAGTGCAAATCACAAGTGTGATTTGTTTGAAGGTGTGAAAAGGGCATCATGCTACCAAAAACATCTGGCTATTTCCCATTGTGTAACATTCATGATCAGATAATGAGGTTCTAGTCCTATGACAGACCGATTCTGAGCATTTGGGGCTCTCAACTGCTAATTCCAACAGTCAGTCAATGAGTACTAAGTTAGTATGCTATTGTAGTGGCTGTGTACATAATCATTAGTACAGCTTCGGGTAGAGATCCCCAGTGTTGGTTCCAAGGCTATTAACAAATTTTGACTGATAGACAGAAACCGGTAATGTGTTAATGGTGTGTAGAACGAGTAGGATAGGGGATAATGTAAAGACGTATCACTAAAATGTACTAATATTGTTGAGAAATCATTTTAAGATAAGGATAAAGTTGAAATATGCAGATATTATAGTTTTTCCCTCTAAAATGTGGGCTATCTATAGCATTTTCTACTGCTGAGGATGGGGATGGGACGGGGGAGATTTATTATTATTATAAATTGTTTGAGAATATGCAATGCTTTGAAGTATTACTATATTTAACTTTTAAGAAAGCAATCTTTATATATTTTTTTTATTGTTTTGGAGTGAAGCGTTAAAACCCGTTGGTGAGAATACCCCATGTTAGTGGTATAACTCCCAAATCGGTTTTCAGAATCCCAAGTTACCTATCATATGTCAATGTTTATATTGATAAATTTGTCAGCTTCTTAGAAAATGAATTCAAAGAGAATTTGAAGCATAAACATACTTAATACTATGTTGTATGTGAAGTGATGGTGGTTCATAATCTCTTACTCAATTCATGGGCCAAATTTCTTATATATCAGAACTTGGCTTGGTAGATAAATTCAGCTTACAGAAAATATTGGTGTACATAATTGGTTGTTCATGATGTAAACAAAGGCGGTGTAGAAATAAGTTATGAAATGTCTATGTATCAAAAATCAACCTTGCATATAAATGATCACAAATCAAGTCAGCATTCAAAAAGATGCACGGTGACTCCCATTTTCTTCTTATTATCTAATCATCAACACCCTCTCTAAGAATTATTTCAGTTTTAAACACTTCCAGGCAATACCTTTAACTATGTAAGGTGTGTTAAAAGCATGATTACAACAGAAAATTCGCAGATTCTGGGGAGTATTGAAGAAGAAATGAAAAATAATTACTTTGGATATGACTACACTAGTTGTGTTTTTATTCACCAGGGGGCAGTGTAGTGCCGGCCGGATAGCAGTGACATCTATAGTCATTTGTGAGTACTAGACGGGTCTCTCACATTTCATGATGGATAGTACTTTATCAGTTTTATGTCATTTTTCTTTGTCTAATGAGAGGGGTTATAGGGATAAATCTATCAGACGCTCTGGCTTTGATTTTCATTTCCCTCATTAGCTGTGCTTATAATTCTTACATTTCAGAGAGAGTCGTGACAGCATATAGGGTAACCTCAATGATACAATGAATAACTCATTTGAATAGAATACATTTGGAAAGTTTTCTCACTTATCTTCAAGACTCTTCTTCAATATAAAGCTTGTTGAGCATCAGTATATCTACATACCATTCAGTTATCTATATATTGTCCATAGCATCTCTATATTTTCTATAACATTTGAGAATGATGATTGACATTGCCATATGTGTTCCTAACGACGTAAGCCCCGCCCCTTTACTAACACTGTTTGTTTAGGGGCGTGGCCTCTTCACTACCTGATTACCCGGGCCTAATTATAAATCACTACCTTGCTAATGAGAAACGGAACTGATACGAACGTATTTCCCTATAGAAAACGTCGATAATTCACGTCTGATAGCAGTGGCGGATTAAGAAGGGGCGCAGGGGGCCCGCGCCTCCCCTCTTTCAGAATATTAATCTTTTCGATGTAAAATTCTCAGCCATGGAGGGTACTGCAGAAGCGTTTACAATATAAGCGCCCCCCCCCGCCCTTTCATTGAAAGTCTCCGGATCCGCTCATGGATACTTATGATATATATAGGGCTATCGTTAATGGTAATATCAAAAAGTTAAGCGATACTGTTTGAATGGGGATTTCTCATTTAAAAAAAGAAAACTGTCAACAAATGTAATGAATTAGGTTTTAAGAAAGCTTTTATTTCTGTGGAGGTACTGAAAAAACACCTTCATTCACCAGAGAGATGTACAATCTTATGATTTTTACAAACACTTTTATGAAATATAGAACCTTTATCATGAGAAATAAATAAAATGGGAAAAAGATTATAACGGTGACTTATTGTTAAGGGAAATCAAGGATGACAACTTCATATTCACGCATGTGACTAAAATACGGTTTTATGTTGACATAAAAGAAATAGAAAATGATAACATTAGTACCTTCAAAGAGTTTCTAGGACTTCTGTCAACAAATGAATCCGGGTGAACAAAGTGCTAACCACACCGGCTTTTGTGTGGTTCCAGCCCGGCGAGAAATCCTCCACGCTTTTCTGCTTTCCCGCGGTTTTTTCCAATTGTCGTCTGCTCAGAGCGGCCAACCGCATTCCCGGCCTACAATACGCCACCTGGTGGCAATGACCGGCGACGACAGGCCTTAATCTTAGGGCTCCCATAGGCCGACATCAGGCCTAAAACTTTAGTCAGGAACATATGTAGAAAATCTCCTCGTTCGTGGACCTATAGGACCTATGTGGCAAAGTGTGCGCTGGTTTATTTCGTTTAAGAAGAACGAATTACATACATGATTGTATGGGTACGTTTGAAAATATACCCAGGACATCTATTCAGAGGGATTGTATTTCATATTTAGGTACATGTATTTTGTTGCAGCAGGACGCAATGTAAAGGCGGGTTTCTACAGAAGGAGAAAGCACTTTTGTTTGCACCCATTCAGTATTGACCATGCATTTCCATCCTCAACAACCAATACATACTGGCGCCAATAATCTCTGTGGTTGGAAAGGGTATAATAATTGGGACAAGTTGATCGTTCTATGGGGACTAGTCTTTAAATATGGAACTAAATGTACAATAACTTGCAGTATTTCTTATTTAACTTGGAGTTTGATCTTATAGACTATTATGGATTTAATTGTGCCACTTGGTTGAAAAAATAAGATTAGCCTATTGTACAGCATGCTTTTTGAACTCAGGTTAAATCTAAGTTCTAATATTCAGATTCTCTGGTCATTTCTTTTGTTGGGATAATCAAAACAACTTCTCATGGCAAAATGTCTACAATCAGCCCACCATATGATACATTTCTTTCAGCTCTGAAGATGTACCCCAAGAAAATGTATGATCTCGTCTAATCTCGCCTGGCGGGGGCGAGAACCAACGAGAGTTGGCCGGTGGCGGCCTCGAGCGGCAGAAGCCGGTATTTCTGTCGTCACCAGCGAAATTGAATCAGCTTTAGACAAAGGTCACTGCAAGGTCAGCGTCGGCCGCCATCTTTGATTTGCGGGTCGCTTCATGTTGGCGGTGTCTTCGCAAATTTAGCGCTAATCGAATTAGTAAGAGATCGCCACAGAAAGGGACCACCCACAAAACCCAGAGGAGCGTGCATGTTGCTATCTCCATGGCATCAGTTATGGTGTTAGTAAGGGGTCCATTCTGTCTCCCTTGTTTTGAATGCAACTTATTCAAACACTTCTTTTTTTGGATGGAAAATTGCTACTTTTCACATTGCATTAGGTTTTTATTCAGTATTACTAGGGTCAAAGAACAGAAATTGATTTCACTGAGAAAGAAAAGTGCTTTGAAGTGCTTAATTCTGTTTGAATAGTCTCATAAGGATAAACTTGATTAAGTAGATTGAAATTAATGACATAAAATATTTTCTTGCATAGCATGCACATCGGCTGTCGGACATTATGTCAGGGCTGCGGTGATAGTTTCACAAAGAGTTAATTCTTTGTGTAATCTGTTTATTCCTACATCACTTATTTAACTGCGATGTACGCGATGACTCAATGGGAATCGTAACACAAGCGACCGTGGAATGTTAAAAAGATTAACATCTGATTTACTTTTCGTCAAATTCCGAGGGAAGAAATAAAAAAAACTGTCGTATTTTACACCCAAAATCCGGTAAGGCACCTGTTCTCAAATACCACAGCAGCTACCACAGGCATCTTGAAGACCAATAGATTCACACTAAACGATTTCATGGTGTCATCACTCCTTTGATGAATTCTACACTAAACAGCTACAAATTTTATTTCTTATTCAATGAGGCATTTGTCATCTGCCTCAAAGAATTTTCAAGAATTTCATTTTTAACTTCGAAGTCTATTATAGTAATTGCAAAATATTTAAATTCATGATTTGTTTCTCCCAACCAAAGTTTCTTGGTATCAAAGAACAAGATGCAATTTAATAAACTCCTGTATATTGAAAACCAAATTTAATTATTTCGATATTTTTAAAAACACGACTTTCTGTAAGCTACCCTAGGCCTTTCACAATACTATAGACGCATGCCGACAGGAGAGTGCGGAAAGTATTTTGCATATTCCATCAAAAATCGAATTGAGGTGCGGACGCGATGTCGCCATAGGTTTAGCACTAAAAAGTCGCGTCCAATATTGGAATCGGAAATACACATTCCGTTTTTTACGCACAAAAACGTACGCAATGAAAATATTACTAGAGAAGACTCAGATTATTTCACGAAAGTTAAAGAGTGATAATGTTATGCAATTATTCAGAAAAAAATATTATTAATATGTAGTGACACGTACACCTTGACCACTGTCTGTTAGCTCTGATGAATTTGGCTGATCAAAACTTAGTAACGCTTAACGCATTAAGCCTCAAATCAACTAACCATTTCAAAGCTTAGGGTAATACCGTATAGTTTAAAACGTCAAAGCCATGATTTTCATCAAATCTATAAAAAAAATAATAATCCGATATTACAGGCGTTATAAATAAACATAAAAGTAATTTCCCAATACCAAAACACACACCAAACAAAGAAAAGAGGAGTTTAATCTCAGCCTCGGTTTATCGTTGTTGCCGCGCCTGTCATCGTAAACTTGGCATCCTCTGAGGGCCCCCGACTTACAGACGTTAACACCGGACCACTAGTATCTATACGGCACCGGCCGTGGTAACATACTGTATTTCTCCTGAGATATTTCCAAGATCACTCTGAATAGACTAACTCTCACCTGAATGTATAGGTTGTAATGTATAGACCTGTCCATCTGAGATCAACCGTAATAGCAGCGCATTTATAGTCATGCACTGATAATTTCTTATGTTTTTTTCCCACTACTAACCCTTGATTCTGAAAGAGAGGACAAATAAAGGAAATAAGACATCATGTAATAGTGCAGCTATGTATATAAGATTCCTTTAGAATGGGTATTCCTTATCAATTGATTGAGGTTTTAACAGTCTCTATCGACTCAAAGAGAGGTTCCTGTCCTTACTAAACGATGTTAGCTTCTGTAGCATTAATACTTCTGACCTAATAACCTTGCCTTGAATGAAACTTGAACTTACTGAATGAACCGCCATATTTTTCACATGGCCCCATCATATACCCTCTAAACTTTGTCCTAAGATTAGTACAGTTGATGTAAGAGCCATTTAAATGGGAACTATATATATACTAGTGGTATTTCTATATGCTCAGCCATATGTATCTGATTTAATTCTTTTCATGGCCTTCCATGTAGTACATGATATGAACATCTACAACAATTTCAGACCCCCATCCTCCTGGGATGATGAGTGCATTGGTTTTGCACAGGAACGTAATTCCAAGAATGCTAGACCCCCCTCCCATTGATGAGTATACATACATCCAGGACGTCAAATTTAAGGGCTCACACGGGTAAGCAGTTAAAGTCAAAACCCGGCATTTTTGCCGGGTTCCACATCGCCTTTGGAACGGTGCACGATGACTGATCATCACAGTGATAACTATAGTTTAAGATCACTTCAAACACATTTGCTTAATATCTTTTATTTCTCTATTGTTGTCTTTACCACTGAATCAAATTCAATTCTGTAGATTGATATATGACGGAAGACGTATGTCTATATTATACTGTGAAGATTAAAACCCATTTTGCAGCACTCTATATAGGTTTTTTTTTTTTTTTTTTTTTTTTTTTTTGGGGGGGGGGGGGGGGGATTAAAAAAAGGCGTAATAACGATCAAAGTGGATAATAAACAGGTTCCTTGTTGACTTACTGTTTGTTGTTACATTCGCTGTCGTGCAATGGGCCACATAATTTGACTGATTTTTTTCACGCCCTATTTCCGTGGGTGTTACTGTATGGAATGCCTGTGTGTTTTCTGGGTAAGTGTCAGGATTTTACTCGAGCTGTGTACTCAACAATATGTTTGTCAATGTATGTGGCCAAGAGAAACCAACTTGTATCCCTCCAACCTTTTTTTGACTCATTACTTACTCCCCATCGCAAAAAGACTAATTCTGATAAATTAGTATTCAGTCTACTTGGATCTGCAGATGTCAGCCAAACTTGCCCCATATCCAATTTTCGTTCTTTAGAATTTATGCCATCGAACCCCTAACAGCTCTTCATATCTAGAATTTCAAATATCCTTTCCCCTTTATCCTCAATATGGTTAATTCCTAATTCCTTATATACGCAGTTGTCCAATGTCACATCCTCTTAGTCTTTTGTAGATAAGATATTGGCGATACACCAATCATGTGACCAACTACATATAGGTCAACCATATCATATAACCTATTTCACTAATGTACCTGTAAAAGTCACATTTGGACAAAAAAATGAACTATCAACTTCCTGCACGCTAACCATGATATACACCTATTTTCCATCATGCACCCTCCTGATTCTACCCACTCTTGGTATAGTTTGGGAGTGGCAAATATTTCAATATATCAGAATCTTTATGAGCCAAGGCACAGCAGGTGTGCCTTCAGATCTGTTCTATTAATTTGGTTTACCCAGACGTCTATCTCAACATGAAATGTACTTTCAGCTATAAGATTTTTGTCTTTTTATATTTGATCACCCTGATGTACCTCACCTCAGGTTTCTAACTAACTATGTTTTATGTTTGAAATCAGACATACATCTATGAACCACTGTTAAATATATCCGAAGAGACTTCCTTTTCTGTATGTTATATATCAGGGGTGCGTTTCACACTAGGAGAATTGGAAAGCTTTTGTCACATCTCACAAAATTTAAGATAAGATGTTCTTAATAATCAATCATCTTAACTCTAATAATATATAGATAACAATAGGAACATACGATCATAAAGTCTGAAACTCAAACATGAAAAATCTAAATATCTTGACTAAAAGTACGATCTTAAAATTATGACCAGTGTGAAACTCCCCCTAGGCTATATATGTAAGTTCTAATTGGCTTCATTCAGTGCCCTCTACCTGTATAACATTCTACCTTCATATAGGTTATTAGGTATTTCTCCGTGGATAAGTAAGCATTTTAAAACTGATGTACCTAGTGTATAACCTCCTTTCTGAAAGATCTGTATGGTCTAATGGCCTGCAATTGGGAGTGATTAATGGGAGCGACATGGTTTGTCACCCTTAAAAGCCCTCTAAACAACTTTCTTTTTCATCTTTTCTCTAGCTTCTTATGAAGGTACATCGTCATGAGACTTACATTCTAGTGGTTCCCAGTTTCATCGGTCTAGAGAGCTTTCTACTAAAAGCTGAAATCACATTTCAGAATCCCCTGATAGACTTCCATATCTCATCCTTGCCCCTCTGAAGTTTGTGAAATTAATTTGGGTAAACACATGTGATCCCCTTCTCCATTTTTATATTCCATCTCGAACACGAAAATTGTTATTAAATCATGGGTTAGTGTGCAAAATATCAGAAGTATCAAAGCCAAAATACAGTTGCATTTGGAATGTAAAGTTCACTTAAATATCTTGACACATTATTGTATAAGTTAGGTCTCTCACTTGATCTTATAAAGGTACATTGTGCATACATTTACCCTGTTTGATGGCTATCAATTCTTGTTGATGTATGAGACAGCCAAAACAGTCCATATATAGCCACCAAAGCTCATCCCTAATTAATTAATACTGGTGCACATTATTACTGGCATGTGATAAATTACCAGAAGTCACTCAAAATAAATCTCCTTCAATGTTCCAAATTGCTCGAAAAGAAGAATCCTTTAACTGCTTAAAAAGCTTTCAACACAATAATCTCATTAATAAAAGTATAATAATCTTTATTCCTGAAAAATTAAAAGGGCAACTGATAAAACAGGAATTTATATCATATGCCCAAATTCTTCATACTTCAATACAGATCCTTCGGCAATCGTCAGATTTCAAAACAGATCATTAGGCAATTTTCAGATTTCAGGGCAGTTACATAGTACTGTTGCATTTCACATAATATCATTAGGTACTCTAAAATCAGTAAACATTGTGCGATTTTATGTGGAGAAGCACAGGAGCACTCAGGCTAGAGCTACATGTTTTCAAATGTTTTGGAGGTATTCCTGGGGTCTTTGTAGGTATTTGGTCTTTCTTCAGTCAGATTGCAGCTTCTCAACCCTAGAGGTATCTCTAATAGTTGAATTGTTCTTTCTGTACTTGCTGGTGGTGTGACCAGACAGGTGTTAGATTGTGGAGTGGAGTTGAGTGGATTGGCATGGGATGGTATGGGGTGGGGTGGAGTTTAGTTAGCAGGGATTGAGTGGGGTTGGTAGGGGTGGAGTGAAGTTGGGTGATTGTGCACAGGTTAGGGGATGGGGTGGGTGGTCAAGCATATGTGAGAGGAAGGGGCAGGGGGGGTTAGGATAGGGGATCCGGAGCCAACCATTGGTCAGGATGTGGGGTGAGGTGAGTTGGGGTGGTCAGGTAAGGATCAGTTTTGTGGGGTGAGGGTAAATACACAGAACTAACCGAGAGTGCACAAAGCCATGATTATTGCCCCACTGTCAAAGCCCATTTTGATGGTCGAGGGCTTTGCCCGAGACCATCAAAATGGGCTGGGACAAGGGCGTCAACTGTTTGGCGGTCTTCAAGTGGGTATGGGGCTTTGAAGTAGGGATAAGGGTGTGGGACAAGGTTTGAGGTTTGGATAAATGGGTGAGACAAGTGGAGAGGATATCAGGGAAGGAATGGTGACCAGGCAGGTGTCAATATGTGGTTAGGGTTGGGGTAGTCAAGAAAGGAACAAGTGTCTGTTGTCAACTGGTTAGAAAGAGGTACTGTTCTGGGATGAGTGTCACTTTTGTTGGTAGATCACACTGGGGTTGATGGCCCCCTTGTTGGTAGCACCCATTAGCTGCATTGTATTAACGAGTTCGTCTTTCAGAATAGAGATGACATCCTCAACTCCCTTCTGGCCACCATGCGCTAATCCCCAGAGAACAGGGCGACCAACGAAAACCATGTCTGCACCTGTAATAACAGGAAGAAGTCATCAGAATGATCAATCCAAAGGATCAAGATAAAACATAATCTCTATCATGAATGGCCCTGTATAACTACTGTTTCTACATTGTGGAGGATATAAACATCAGGCTTCTCTATATTAGTATAGCTGAGGTCATGGAGGACTATGAACATATCCTCTGACTGAGGAGAGACAGTTATGATCATTATCAAGCAAGATTGTTGTTTAATGGGGTATTTCTAGTTGTTTAGGGATTGCAAAGAGAAATGGGTAATGTCTTTCTGTATTGGGCCATTGAAGAAAAAGACAATCCCCAGTGTTTAGGGGAAAGTTTGGCTATTCAGCAAAATTTCAAGCCCTGTTTCTTGCCCAATGTACAAAGTTTGAAGCAATATCTAACAAGAAAGAGCAAAATAAGCAGTTTTCTTGCACAGGAGCCAAATACAAACAATAAGTAACAATAACTGAGTGGTATTTCTCTATAAAACCAGTGTGCAATGACAGGATTTGACAATCACACACCCCTTATAGAAGAAATTACTCACCTAGCGCCAAGGCCTTGAAGACGTCAGCCCCTGTACGGATACCGCCATCCAGGTAGACAGGTATGGCACCCTTCACCTCAGCCACCACCTCAGCCAGCTGGTCAATGGTGGCCGGCACCCCATCAAGGGCCCTACAAACAATTATACAGACATTTCCATGAAAATAAACATTAAAGCATGATACAAATATATAAATAATTGTTAATTTCTATGGAGGACTGGCTTTAGTTGAATAGGAAAGGCAATGGATAAGGTATTGAAGGCCTTTCACTCCCACTTATGGAGAAGGCATGCCAAGAAGGCATTATGTAAAGATATGGCTATGGTTATTATGTTTCCTACTGTACTTCTGCAGGTAATTTTACACAGGAAAACTTCAGAGGGAAAGTGAATGGGAAGACAATTATTTGTAAATTAGAGGAAAAAGACAGCTATAAATTTAGTGTCACATATTGAATTGACTCACTAATGAGGTGGTGGACTATAAAGAAAACCATAATTTGTCCAGACCTGAGGCCTATGGAGTATGGGTCATGGTGAAGGGGGTGTTGGGCAAAAGGGCTAAATCCTCTAGACTGAATATATATAAGTGATGGGAACTACCCTTCATATGCAGCATTATTCTATGATGAATCAAATTGTCTAGGATATACTCACCGACCCCCATGGTTGGATACAATGATTGCGGAAGCTCCATGGTCAACAGCCTGGCGTGCCTCGCTAGCTGTCAGCACTCCTTTGATAACAATTGGCAGGGTGGTCTGGCTTCTTAACCACTCAATATCCTTCCAGCTGCGATCTTTGTAGTGGCCACTGCCATAATCCATGTTGGGAGGGTAGTTGGTGCCGAATGCAATGCCAGATGGGTAGACTTCCAGGCCTCGTAGCTGGGTGTACCGGATGTCAGGGGCGGGTTTGTCAATGGTCAGAACAATTGCCTTACAGCCAGAGCGCTCAGCCTTCTCTATCATAGACTTTGTGTCATTTAAGTTCCCGAAGATGTACAACTGTTGCCACAACAGTGCACCTGGTGCAGCTTCTGCGATTGCTGGTGTCGGCATTGTGGCATCGATACTGACAATCATGATGGTGCCCAGCTCTCGGGCGGCCCGTGCGCTGGCTTTCTCACCGTCGGGGTGAGCCCACATGTGTGAGGCAGTTGGGGAAAAGCCCACAGGTAGAGCCACTTCACCACCAAAGGTAGAGACCTTCAATGAATCTGCTGTCACTGTTGCATTCACTTCACGCTTCGGGAGCAGGCGCAGACGTCGGTAGGCAGCCACATTGTCGTGGAGGGTGATTTCCTCCATTGACCCACCTGAAAAGTAGGTCCAGGCACTGGAGGTAAGAGTGGTCTCTGCTTCCTTCTCATAGTCGAACACACTGGCCAGGCGGGCTGGAGGTTGGGCAGCGGCAGCAGCAGGGGCAGCAAATTGGGCCTGAACATCTGATGGAGTGGGGACTGAGGTTGCCTGGAATGGAAAAGGACTGTCATAAAATATTCACACTAGAATCTTTTATAATACATCAAAGTAGCATAAATTGTTAGGCACCTTATTCTTTTGGTACCCTGATAGGTACCTTCTGGAGAGGTTTATATCTTAATCTGGTATTCTTGGGGTCAGAAGGGGCGATCAGATCAGGAGGGAGTCATTAGCTGACCACAGAATCCTTAATATAACAGCCTGATCAGTAAAGCAGCATAATAAAAAATGGAGACCAGCTACAACTTGAATTGCATGAGGTCCCCGTTATTTTTTTGCACTTCCGCTGGACTGAGATAGTGTTTTGACTTTTTAGCTGATCTTAGTATGCAGAGAGATGTATCTTGTAAAAGAAATACTCTTTGAACCAACACTGTTTCCCCTGTACATGTAGTGTAGGCCCTTGTCAATGCTGGTCTGAGGTGTGGAAACATATGGCTTCTTTAGAATGGAAAGTTTAACATAATTAAGCATCAGCACAGATATTATAACTTACTTATGTACTGTAGAGGTGAAAGAATTGGTGATCATACAATGGCTTGTGATTGACATAATTTTGTAATCTCAACCTAATGCTGATAATATTATGATACAGGTACACACATACTTACTTTGTGTGTGAGTGTGTGTGTACACATAAAGTGGTCACTATTGATTATTGTGCATGGACACTTACATTGGTGCTTTGCTGGTGGCTGATGATGCCAGTTCCAACGAGGACCAGTAGAATGGCGAGTACGATGGTCAGACAAATGAAGAACAGCAAAGCTGCCACTAAGAAACGCGGTCGTGCCTCAAAGCATTCACCATCACATGCATCCTTATCTGTAAAACCAAAAACACACATGTTTTTTGATGCATAGTTACAAAAGCAAATATCCTGTTGATAGAAAATATACATTGATAAAATTTATTCCAAAGTAACATTGGTTTTCTTTATATGTAGAAGGCTTGATCTCAGCAATTGTAGTCTGGCCCCACTAGAATCCTTATCCCAACACATTAAGCTAGGAAGTTGCACACTATTAAAAAAGGTCTATACTGACCATTTCTAGTGTGATCATTAGATAGACCTTGCAGTTTGAGGATAGAGGATTATGGGATACAGTTGGGAATAATTTATCTGAGGTATGTAGACAAAAATTTGAAATAAATCCAAGTTGAAAAGATGACTTTTTTAAAATCATATTTTTCTCATTTCCACTCAGTAAACCAAATTCTGTTATAGATCCTTCAACCATTATTTATGTGAGTTACATGAAATCGTTTGTAAAAACAATTCATTATTCTTAGCCCCACTAATCATTAGCTATTACATAGTATTTGCTAAAAAAAATATAATATTAATAAATTGCTTGCATTGAAATAGATACTTCTTCAACAATATTCATTCATAAAGTTTAAATCACTTGATGTGACAAAGCCTGTGCGTTGAAAAAGCAGCACACAACATCAAGAACTGTATGTAACTTACTTACACAAGTTCTTTCATTGTTAACTAAAAATTGAATCATTTTCATGTTTTTTGAACATACAAGTATATCTATATCTATATATATATATATATAACAGGCATCTTACATGAATATTGGGAAAACAGAGAAGAAGCACTTAACGACACCAAAAACGAATTATTGACCGAATTCAAAGAAACATGCAAGGAAGGAGAGGTGGAAGAAATCAACGACCTGTTGGGCAAAATAACACTCAACCCCGACACGGTGGCGAAGGGAGAACGAAAAGTCGTCGCTTCAAGAAGCCGGCAATTCCTACGAGTACCTCAGACAACTCCGTCGTCAACCTTAGTTCGAAAGCGTTAGACCACAACCACACGTCACTTCTGTCAAAAGGCTTGAGCTACTGCCCCACACCACAACTTAATCACCCATGCCATACACTCAGAGATGTATTTCTTTTCAACCGTAGACTACGTCTCACCCATCATTTCATTGACAGTACAGACTCCCAAGACCAACGAGATATCTACTCTACCCTCAAACCCTCTACGGGGTGGACACCTCCACCCGGTAAAGACGTCTACCTCGACAGTTATATTGGTAATTTCACCAACCACATATCGCACCCCACCCCTCCGCTAAGCCAGCAGACCAACCTAACACCTGGCGAACTTACGGCGTTAAAGGATCTACGCACGGACAACACTGTTATTATCAAACCAGCGGACAAAGGTGGAGCCATAGTTATAATGGACATCAAAGACTATATTCTTGAAGCCGAGAGACAACTCAACAACCGTCAACACTACGAACTATCCACCAAACCCTTATTTGAGGCGTCAGCAAAGAAAATCAAAACATACCTCACCAACTTAGTGAAAGCTTCGTATTTGCCACCACTCACTCACCTACACCTAACGTACAAAACCAACCGCCTACCGACCCTGTATCTCTTACCAAAGATTCACAAAACCAACAACCCAGGGAGACCGATCATTTCAGCCTGTGGAGGCCCCACGGAGAAAATCTCGGCCTTCGTGGATACCATCTTGAAACCACATGTGGTATTGCTACCCAGCTACGTCAAAGACACTACCGATTTTCTAAACAAAATTCACACCGTGAAACTCCCATCCAACCACACCTTGATGACCATTGATGTCTCGTCACTCTACACAAATATTCCACACCATGAAGGCATGCAAGCCTGCAAGGAAAAACTTTTAACCAGATCAGACGAGACACCACCAACCAGATTTGTCATCACCTTGTTGAGATTTATTTTAACGCTCAACTACTTTGAATTCAACGGTAGAATCTACCACCAGGTCAGTGGCACAGCCATGGGAACCAAGATGGCCCCAAACTATGCCAACTTGTTCATGGGACACTTGGAACAGAAACTTCTCTCCCTCCACCCAGGGAAACCAACTCTGTGGTTGAGATACATCGATGATATTTTTTGTATTTATCCAGGCAACACCGTGGAGGCTACCAACTTTCTCCACTTTCTCAACTCTCAACATCAGACCATCAAATTCACCGCTGACATCTCCAGCAATAGCGTCAATTTCTTAGACGTCACCGTAACCGTTGACCAACACGGCAACCTAACCACAAGTCTCTACCGCAAACCCACCGACACTTTCAGATATTTACACTACAAATCATTCCACCCTGTCCACCAGAAACGCTCCATCCCCTACAGCCAATTCGTCCGAGTCCGCCGAATTTGCACGTCTAAAAAAGACTACTTCTCACACACCAACGAGATGATCAAGTACATGATCCAGCGCCAATACCCAATGAAACTCCTCATAGACTCACAAAAGAGAGCAGCCAACCTCGACCGATCAACACTGTTGAATCCATCTGCCACGCCCACCACGGATGTAAACATACCGTTAATAGTCACCTTTGACCCCCTCCACAAAAACATCTCTGATGGCGCCATCCAATCTAAATTCCTGCTGGACAATGTCAAGCCTTCCCTGACAAACAGACGGATTCTGGTCACCTTCCGTCGAAACAAGAACTTACGAGATATTCTCGTCAACTCCGCCCTACGCCGCTCCAAACCACCGCGTGGGTGTTCACCGTGTGGAAAACCACGCTGTGAGACCTGCCCCCATATCAACACCGTGAACTCCGTGAAATCAACCTCGAACGGCCGCGTTCTACGCGTGGCCGCCAACTCCAACTGCCAAAGCTGTGACGTCATCTACTTGATCGAATGTTCACGATGCGGTCTACAGTATGTAGGCCAGACTTCGAACCCCCTACACGTCAGATTCCAACAACACCTACGGGATGTGAAGCTACATGATGAGTATAAATCTGTCCCGATTCACTACAACTCCCCTGGACACTCCACTGCCAACGCCAAACTAACCGTCGTAGACCAAGCGTCCGCTATCAACACTCGTCTCCGATTGGAGGACGCGTGGATCACGTGTCTCGGAACCCTCCAACCAGCGGGCTTGAACCAAAGATACTAAGATGGCGGAGATGTTGACTAAACCCCCACGCAAGGGCGTCAAATGCCCTGAATGCGGCAAGATATTCAAAACTGTCAAGGCCGAACGTCGACATTTTACGATGCGACACAATGCTGATTTACTCCTTTACGTCTGCGAGTGGTGTAAGAAGCCTTACGCCTCGAATTCCGCCTTGAAACGCCATGCGGCGTCTAGCCATCCAGAAATCGTCGTTGACCAACCTCTCAACGTTAAACTGGGCGCCTCTACGAGCACCACGGAGGACATACCAACCCCTCCGGTGAAAAAGATCTGTATCCAGGACCCCACCAAGGTAAACTTTAGAACCGTAATGGCTCCCACACCTTACACAACACCTGGCACGATCCCAACACCGATTTACGAACCCATTTCACCGCCCGTGGCCTCAACAAGTACCACCGGTATGTTGACCCAGATACCGCAATTGGGCCAGACTGACCCAGTTATTTCCACAGCGTCAATTGCCCATGTACCCGGCAACACTGCAGAGACTTTCAACAACCACCCAGACGCACAATCCAGCTTTAACCTATCGCAGTTCCTTAATACCACCGGCCAAGTTTATTTATCACCGGTTGCCACATCCACCCCGGACTTAACATCTTCCGGACGTTTCCGCCCGTGGATCAGCTCCCCTCCCGTCACCACTACGGTCACCCCGACCGTTGTCAAAGAGGCCATCGAGACCGTACTATCAACACCTCCGGACCCGTCTACCCCGGCACCTACCGTTGCCTCCCAGTGGGACTTACCTCCAGGATCACCCGAACCAGTGAACATGGGAGTACCTTCCTCACCGACACCTACCATCAACATTGACCATGGAGCAACCCTGGTTAACTACGCTAGTACTGACCCTTCGTCAGACGACGGTGAAAATCCACACCCCCCACCAACATCGACCACCCCAGAAGCCACCGCAAAAGCCGACTCGCCTACGACCTCCAACACCGAGACTCAAAATGGACAAAACTTCAATGCTATATCACACATTGACAACGTGGAACTACAGCGCAGGATTATGACCATTACCACACAGATCGACGAGATACTTCCAGGCCGTGGTGCCTTCATTGGGGAATTCATTCTCTTCCAATATCTCCTCAACCGTCCCCCAACCACTGTCTTAGTTCAGGACAACAGTGAATAATTCTCAGACTTTTGTAATTGTATTACGAGGAAAATTTTTTTAACGCTTTGGACTCACGCCGTTGTTTCACACCCTGGTGGTGTAGTTGGTTCGCATATTTTAACCTAGAAGTTCACTGATTATCGTTCATATTTATAAATTTATATTTATATATCTACCCCAGATATACCAGAGACAATGGACAAGACTTTCCACTATTACCGTTACTTTTCAAAATAACCAAAAAAACAAAAACTTCTTGACTTGTAGAATCTACCGCGTAATTACCACCCTGTTAATCCACAGGGTGAATTTCACACTGTCAATCTACACTGTTAATTATTGATATACCAGACCGATTCAGAGGTATAATTCCAATCCTGATGAAGGCCGTGAAAAGCCGAAACTAGTTGATTCGCCAATTTTAACACGTCTGATTAATAAAACCAAGTCATCAACACTCTTGTGTCGGGTTCGGTGTAGCTTCCAACATTTTATTATATATATATATATATATATATATATATATATATATATTCCTCATGATTATTACTGTATATAACGATATAAGTGCGTATTTACCAAGATACATTTGCTATTGCACCTAAATACCATTATAAAGATGCATGTTTATTTGATGTCTGTGAAAAAGAAATTTTGTAAGGCAAACAATTAAAAAAGCAGAAAAGTTGCTAGACCTACAATAGTTGCGTGAAAAGAAAACATCACGCCTCGTCTTCGATTCTGGATCTGACTCTGACCCCTCCTGCTCCCCGCCATACCTGAAAAGTGCAAACATACCACTGAGGAAATCTACCAGAAATGACCTAGTCCCAGCACTGCTACTGCATGTATATATTTACAGTGTGTCAATTCTTACTAAACAAATACTGTGAACAAAATGGTGAATTGTGATAATCATTCTTCAAAACGTCTATACCTTTGTGCTGAAAGTGATTGATTATTATTATTATTGTATGTGTGTGTTGGAGAAAGTATTTGTATAAAGGTATGTAGTTTTGTATTATTTCTAAAGAGATACTATGCACAAGATGATGAAATGTAATAATCTTTCTTCTAAATATTGACAAGTTCAAGTAAAAACATCCATAACTTTGTGAGGAAAATAAATTATCATCATTGTATGCATGAGTGTGTTGGAGAAAGTGTATATATATTTGTATGTAGTTTTGTATTAGTTCTAAAGAGATACTATGAACAAGATGATGAAATGTGATAATCTTTCTTCAAAATGTTGGCAAAATCATTTATAAACATCCATACCTTTGTGAGAAAAATGATTAATGATTATCATTGTATTCATGAGTATGTTGGAGAAAATGTAAGTGTATGTAAATCTATGTATACATGTTTGTATAAATGTATGTATCAGTTTTTTCTATATGTATGTGTTATGAGAGGACAGGGGGTAAACTAACCGTTGTTGATCAGAAGACAAGAGTCCTTTCTTCTCCCCATCTCTCTCCTGGTCCGACGCCATGGTCTCTAGGCTGGTTAACTACTAACATACACCTCTCCTGGGGATACAAAACAGTTGTCATTCAGGGAGTCCTTTTATATCCAGACACTATTAGGTGATGAAAATGTACTGAAATTTGGAGCATGTTAGAATTTTCAGTCATCTTCCATTGAATTTATTCATGATAAATTGTTCCCAATATTTCTTTCAGAACGATTTAGTTTTTCAAATCAATAACACATGTTATTCAATCTAAATAACTTCTGAGGCCTTATATATTAGCTATTTCATAATTCTTTTATCTTATGAAGTTTAAAACAACTATAACATATATGTCCAACTCTGATCCTTTTAGGGATGTTCCGAGGATTCGAAACAGCAAATGCATAGAATTTACTAGAAGCCCCTTAAGATCTATGGTTAAGTTCTTAAAATCGGTTAAGTTATAATAATGGATGGAGACACTTGCCTGACCCTTAATCCATGCTTCTCCAGACATGTCTATAGATTACAAACTTACTTGATTGTTGTAAATTCCACAGATATTCTCTACTGTATCCCACAACTGCTCATCCCGCTATCAATATAATGTGAAATCAGAATCACCTGTAGGTAGGCTCTGTTGTTACCAGAGATCTTCCATTAGCGTAGAGACCCATCACTTCCTCTTTGAATCTGTGTGGTAACTTTGGTATGATCAATACAAGCAGGGCAAAACCATTGACCTGTTTTTATTCTGCAGGTATGTTGGGATTATAAAAGCAAGTCTCTTGTGCAATGAGATGTGTCTGTAGTTCTGATGGTCAAAATAGTTTGATTATATCACTGACTATAGATCTATGAATATACTGACACTATTCATCCTTGTATCATGGTTCATCAGCCATTGGATCAATCTTATTTTAGCTGCTATAATATTTAACACAACTACCATTCAGATCTGTAAGGGCGTGATAGTCCACAAACAACTATAATATTACATACATGTTATTCGAAAACCAGGATTTTCTCAAATATATCAAGTAGGAACTAACGGCTATTTTTTTTGGCAGAATTTTGCAATAACAAAATCTTAATTTGGCTGTAAAAGGAGGGGGTACCATATCCCCTGTTGCACCCACACCCTTAAAGGGATAACGTACTGTTCACACCTATGCCCCCTGGTGGCAAAATTTCAAAATCCTCAAATCTTAAAATTGTAAATCATAAATTGATGACAGCTGACTTAAACGAAAAATTAAAAAAATATATATAAAATTTAGATGATAATTGAAAGGGTAATTAATGTAAACTGAATCAGGCACACATGTGCCCCCTAGTGACAAAAATGAATTGCCTCAAAATTTTAGTATCTCTCATGAGGCATGAGCAGGGGTTGAATTTGAAATAAAATAGATAAATGTTAGTTGTTTCAACAGCAAATTTAGGTAAATAGATAAGATAGATCTATAAAGGATTATAAAGAAATAATCACTTATTAAGGTTTTTTCAACCTCCAGCAATAAAATAACATTGGTGACCCCCATCTTTTTTGGCTTTAGAATTTTGCTATACATCCAAGGTACATATTCCCTAGATTTGGTAAAGCTGTAATGGATTCTGAATGTTGTAGGGTCAGTTAAATATGACTAAGTGTATTCTTCCCATAGACTTCTATAGTTAAGGGCTTTGTCTTTCTTAACCTCTCACTCAGAAATAAGCATGGTGACATATGTATGTTTTTGTTTTAATGGGGTTTTCTAGCATAGGTCCAACATAAAATTCTGGTTTTGAGACCCTGTAATGGATTTAGAATTTTGTTTAAACAGTCCGTTATCCCTTTAAATCTACCCCTTCCTCTTCTTCTAGAATGCCCCCTCTCCCAGTTCTATGTTCTTTGTTGATTTGCCATTATATAACTTTAGTCACATGCCTGCTGAAGTTACCAGAGGAATCAGAGCATGACGGCTTCTAAAACACCACAAATAAGCCCAGGCATCCATTCAGTCCACAGTAACCCAGTTTTGCTGTCACGAGATGGTCAGGCAATGGAGCAATGCCAGAATATCCCATACTATATGCCCCCTCTTTTGCTATACAATATTCTACTTCCTGACACACTTACAGCATCGGATCCAGGGTTTTGAAAAGGGGGGGCGCTATTGTAAAAGAATTCCTAAATAACTTTTTGGCCGAATTTTACATTTAAAAAAATCTAAATTTGGCCCAAAAAATAATAAATAATGATAATTATGTTATATACTAAAGGTTTGTGAGAGGATATGGGCTTGTCAGCATATTACCCACAACGCACCTTGATTTAGCCTGCAGGTACACCTGACCAAAATACACCAAACCAGAGAATCGCGTCTGGGAGAAATCCAGGTAAAGTATACAATGATAGAGGGTTAGTAGGCCATCAGACAGGTAAACAGACCCTCACTAGGCGGCAGCACTCCACAGCATCTACCTTCAATCATATATGCAATTTATATCACTTTACAAATTTCCAATCTATTGTTATGTATTGGTGACTTCTTTGTTAGGAAAAATGAATATCCATGATACTGAGACAGAGCACTGCATTTATGATTATTGGTCTTTGAACCTTCCATGTATGATTATGTCTCAGCACATGGTATTGTTATGCCCTTTTTGATGGATATACTATCTATACAAACACGCGCACATGTATGTGTTTATATACATGAGCAATTCCACCATTTTTTTCTCCAGTGCCTGAGAATAAAACTTCTTGTACTTACTGACAAGAAGAAGTTAAATTTCAAACAAAACAAATTTATCTAGAAATTTACACATCAAATGTCACTATAAAGCTTTCTTTTATATTGTTTTAGTGCTCCTCTGAAGCCGGTGGTCCCGGACAATACAATCAATGAGTTTCCAGGCGTGTTTAATGTTTCTAAATGTCTGTATTTTTTGTATGAATCATATATCAAACAGAAAGTATAATAGAAAGGTTGGGTTTCTGCCATCATAATTAACTATAACAATATCATGATACACTAAATGAGAGGGTTTATTAGCAGGAAGATTAAAATAAAGATTTTCCCAGGACTGAAACAAAAGATCGAATTGTCCACTTACATTCACTGATTCAGGCAACTAGGATTTACTGAAACTCTTATTTTTACCAAAGACATATAGTATAGATAGGCCACTGGTGTTGTGAATCCCTCTAGATCTGGTACAGGAGCCGCTGCCCTGGAGGAGGCTGAGGACCAGGGACCCCTCAGGTCCTTAAGGTTATCACCAAAACACCCTCTCTACAATAAATCTCAAAAGCCAGGAGTTAGTCATTCCCAGGGAAGAGAGAGAACGGGTGGGGTGGGGGTTACTGCATGTTTCCATTTTCGTACTCTTTTTAAACTATCTCCGACAATGTGCCTCAAAGCACTACAAAGCATATCAATTTGTTTCCTAGGCTTGTCTGAAACCAACTTCTAGAATGTCAGCACCCCCCCCCCCTTTTTCCGCCCCTTTTTTAGGAGGGGCAAATGAACATTTATTTTTATGTAAAATGTTGGTACCTTTTAGAAAAAGCTGCATCCGCTACTGAATGTGCATCATTTTAGACTTCGAGTGTATCATATTAGGCCATGAATGTACACGTTCATACATGTTACCAATTGTCACAGAATGCATATTCTATAACTATACGAGCTAAATGCGCATTCTTGTGCCTAGTCTGTAATTCGTAGAATGCATACTATGTCTGTATACCCATTACAGAGGAGCCCCAGAATTCAATTCTTTGACTGTTTAAGCCCCTCGTACATATATATATATACCGACGTGACGGTCGCAGACGTAATTAGGGCTGTGTGAGTGTTGATGACGGGAGTCGGGGACTTGGAGTCGGGTAGGAAAGTCTTAAGTCAGGAGTACCCTAGACTCTTTTGGTACTACACTCCCCCCTTATATTAGTGGGAATCTCATTAGAAATCAATTACAGATGTAGTTGCAGCTGGCTCCCTTCTTAATGATGGCCAGTCCCAGATTATCAGTTTTAGACGCCAAGTCCCCAACTCCCAGTCCCGTCGGTATATGTGCGACCCAATACACATTCTGAGGCCTAGTCTGAAATGGCCACCATGCACTTTCTTACAGAAGTTACCCCCCCCCCCCCATCTAAATTCCCTTTCTTTCCTTCCACTTCTGCTGCCCCTCCCCAGAAGGGGCCATGTGCCAGCAGAAGTAGGCTGTAAAGAGTGCATGTTGGCGGGGACAAAAGTGTGTAGTAGATTTAGGAATGTAAATTAGTGCCCCTTATCTATATGTCCACTCCTCAGGCATTGAGTGTAGCAAAGAGCACCTCTTACTTAATTGTTATCAGATTTCTTTCTGTAATGTATAGCTTGGGATAGAAAACCGTGTTTATGAAACTTGTAATAGAGGTGGTATGAGTTGGTGCAGGACTATGATCACAAAGGAAAGTAGACGGTAAAAAGAATGGATGAACGTCCGGCAGTCCGTATAAGTTCAAGCTATGATTATAATTCCTGCTATTATATGTACAACTGGCGTTGTTACAATCACAACTACTTACGCTTAGAAATATGAATTTGTGTGTGTGTGTTTTGGTTTGATATGTTTATTGTAGCTTTGCGTATATTACATGATCTTCCAGTTGCGTCACGTAAAATATATTAGTTTTTATGGTATGATAAGAGAATATAATATCGTGATGAGAAATGGAAAGTAATTGTAAAACTAAGTATACAGCTAGGAAGATGACGAAATTATAGGCTATGTAAGCTAACCAGAATAATGATTGTTATTTAAATGTGAAAGAAATGGACTGTTAAAAATGTCATTGTTTCATACGATCACCTTCAATAACAAGAAGAGAAAACTAATTGAGTTTGGTGTATATTGTTGGTAACCAGTTCCATCATTTTTCATCTCAATCAAACATGTGGATATATTCGCGTGATCTACACTAGAACCAGGATCAAGAGGTACATGTATATATACTCAAGCACTGAGCCATAGGAAGCCACGATTTCAAATTTCACGGTCACAAGTAAAAGTTTGAATTTTCAATTATAATTTAATTCAAACACCAATAACATAACGAATTGAATGGATCGACGCGACATCCGATTCGCATGATTTATTTTTGTGATTTCTTTTAATTTAATCCAAGATCGGTTTGCCACAAGGAACTTTTGCATTTGGACACATTCACTCTCCCCCTTTTTGTAAAATTCCTTTATCATCCGCCGCCGAATACGTGTGTACATTTTCTTTTTGGAAATTTCCAGTTTTGTATCGATCAAGCGATTATATTATATATAATCATATTTATACAATTGATTAAGCTATATATGCCATCTTGCTTGTTGACGTATATTGATCGTACGTACTGAAATAAATAGATCCAGCTAGGAATTTTCAAAGTGGGAGGGGCGTCCCAAGTTAAAGGACAACACAATCGGTACACCCTCCCAGGACCGGGAATTTTACATTTGGAAAAGAAAAAATCAAACTTTGCCAAAATAAGGCCCCCTAAATCCATCATGGTAGATTTTAAACATTAAGTAATTTAGAATAATCACTCCACAGCACGTGGACAATTTCCCATACTGACACACCCTCCAAACAAACGAAGACGTCACTTTAGGGTTGACACTAGTGACGTGACATGACGTCATCAGGCTGTCACGGTATCCTCCCCCCGGACGCCACTCCTAGACAAATTAGTCATTAAGACTAACCCCCCCCCTCGACTAACCTCCCCCCCCCCCAAGACTAATTAAATCGTTATCAGTGCCACGGGTGCTGACGTGCAAACTCCCATCTGTGAGACGTTACCGGTATGTTACACGGTGGCTAGGGGATGGAGGTAGGGTTAGGTTGCTTCTGAGGAATTTCTGGGGTGGTCTTGTAATGATTGTGGATAGGGGGGCGTGTGCGCTAAGTATTGGGGATTTTTGTGTGGCGGAGCTATATATGAGTCTGAAAAGATGGAAGAGGTGTTATAGATTTTTCTTAAAACATAACTTTGGCAAAAAGAAAAGGATGCACTATTCTCAAAATGTACCGCAACTTTTATATAATTTAGGGGCAGTAAGGTACGTTAGATGAAAATAGGGGGCGGGGGTTACAGTATATATATGCATGGAGACTAAAATAACTTTACTCTCCCTGATATAGGGAAGGTCGACAGTTGAACTGCATGGTTGAAGACAACAAGGGCTGGTAGTTTGGCAGTGGATGGTAACCTTCAAAAAGTTGGAAGAATGAATGAATTCGCGCAAAAATAATATAAATAATCGTGAAACATAATTATACATTACACAACTACGTATAAAGTTGAACAGTCACGTATACATGAGGGTTATGTATATAATGGGGACATCCTGCACAGACCAGCGGCAGGTTGCCGGGAAGCCGACGAGGGCAGGCCGTAGTGATGGGGAAGCCGGGTGGGGAAGGCAAACCTGCTTTCAGCTATACCCCAACTAGACTGAATAAGTGACATCAAACACTGCTCGAGAATTCCAGTTTTAACCAAAATTTTAATGTTTAGGGCTTTATTTCACTCCTTATTCAGAAAATGGGGAATTGTGGCGTCCAATTCCTCCTTTATTCCAAGTACTATATCCTAGTTAAACACATAATCACACAACCTTAAAAATGGTAAACCATCTATACATAATACCGATTTAGGCATTATAAATTTATATAGAATTAGCAGTTGTTTTTTGGATTAACATCGCCACCAATTGCCCCCTAAAATGAACACTACTTTTATTGTTATATCTATCATGTGACTTTTTTTAATGAAATGAGAAAAATGGGAATGTAACGTAAAGGAACATGGGGCCGGGAGATGGTTAAGAGGAAGATTATTCCAAAATCATTTTTTTAATTAACATTTTCTTAAAGTACAACTGGTCAAATTTCGGTATTAAACCGGTTTTCTGCAAAGCACCAGTAGTTTTGAATTCAACATGAATTTCCAGAATTATATACAGTATTTCCATATTGATTTGTTTGTAATTAGTCTTTAAAAGGATGTGTCTTATAACATTGGATGTACGTTTGAATTTAAAGTTGAATATTTATAATTATAATTATAAATGGAGTATTGATAAAGTGTTGATAGAGTTTTACATTTTACTGAGCTTTATATTTTGGTTATAGAATAATATCAAATAATAATATAAGATATTAATTGGGAAAAAAATATGCGCACGTTTGCTCATGTGGCGATTTGGTGAATATGGTTTCAAATGTTAAATCCTTCATAAAAACGGTGGGGCGCATGTGTACCCGCACGTATCTGCTTAGGCCCTATATAGGCCGGTACAGTCATGCATATTATAAATGGGGTAGGGCGCTATAATATCTTTTTTTTAATTGTTATTAGGTTAAAAGAAACTTGGCGTGCGCCGACGATGCTGCGTGTATGCATAGGACTACACCGATATACGCGCCTGGGGATCCTACGGCCAGATCGCTCCGGCCGGTTCTCCAGGTCCTGGTGGAGCAGGGCCCAGCAGGCCCGCACCCTGGAGCGGCCGGCCAAGGGGGACCGGCCGCGTCGAGGAATTAGAAGATGGCCCAAGGGCGCGCGCCTATTCTTTTTTTCCTCGAAAGTCCTAATTTTAAGTATAAAACTTTGGCTAAATCCAAAAAGGTGAAAATGTATATATCTGATATTATTGCGCATCCCCTTTAATTTGTAATGCGTCCGAGCTAGGCGGCCGTGTACGCTTGCAGCCCCGAAAAAATCGGCACTGATCAATGCTGCATGCATAATATCCACAACCTCTAGTATCAATTGAAATATTCTTTTATGACATTGGATGGCCAAAGACCTATAGATGCTTGGTGTAAGTTTCAGCTGGTGTCCAAGCCGGGCGGGATGGGATCTCGGGCCGACCCTAGAATATAAGTTGAAATGGGGGATGGGACGTAATTCTACTCTAAATTTCCGAAAATCCCGGACATGTAAAGATCTAGGCTTTCTTTGGGGATCGGATTGAAATATTTTAAAACAAAATGACAATACTGCCCGAACAAACATTACTATAACGAATTGGATCCAATACTTCAGCAGCGGAAATGTGTGTCTATTATAGAAATTACGGCGCCCCCTCGAAGAACTCAAATTGTATACAAAATGATGCAATATTTGGGACCGGCTAGTAGAAATGACAGTTGCGCTTGAGTCCACCCCTCTATCCAGTGGAGGAATAAGGAGGTGGCGCGGGCGCCACCCCATTCTTTGGCCAAGTTTAGATTGTTTTAATGTAAAATTCAGCGTAAAATTTAGAGGGTGTCCCCACCCTTTCTATTGGAGAACCATTATGCATCTTTTCAACTAAAGAGTTACTTATAGGGGCCAGTTGGGTTCCCAGATTTTGAAAAAGATAAGCCAATAGCGCGCGCATTTAAGAACTTTTCTGGATGTCGGATTTCTGGCCATTTCTGCTTTAAAAAATTACCATTATCAAAAACACTACAGTTTGGGCAAAAGGGGTCATCAACGATAACCTTCCTGTAAATCCGTCACTGATGTTGTGATTTAACTCAAAATTGCGCATTTCAAAAATCAGTGTTTGGTCTACATGAGAGGCGTCCGCTGCCCTTTAGTCCGCCCATATTCAAGGTTGGCAGGGCCCTAAAATCTGAAGCTAAAGGAGTTCACGGAAAACTTGAGGGCGTTCCACATTCTAGATGAGAAACTTTACCATATTTGCCACGTTTTATGCTCCTTGACCGAAACCTTTCAAAATCTGAGGGTGCTCTACACTTGGCACGTGTTGCTAAGTCTAACGGCGATTTCAACCCAAACGCGCGCCCCGGCCACTGCTACCCAGAGTTCCGGACCCAACGACGGGTGGCGGCCGGAGCCCGGCGCCCGGCGCCCGGACGTGCCCACCGCCGGTTGCCGACGTTTTCGTGGCACACGTGGCAACCAGCGCCTCTTCTGATAAGGTATCGGGACCAAGAATTCGATAATGACAAATTAGGTGATGTTTATGGAGGACTGACGGGGGCGGAATGTTATGCCAAGAATTCCCAGGATATATTAGTCAATCCATTCGTCTGAAATGTGTGTGTTACATGGTCTGAAAATAAGAACTTTTTGTAACTCATTCTCCAAGAATTCAGAGAGAAATACAGTTAAAACCTTTTCGATTCATTTCATCGGATTGTTGACGGTACATAATATCTCATTCAAGTAAAACGGCGGCGTACTTAGGGGGTGGCGCGAGGGCACGCACCCCTTCCTTTTTCTTGTCCAAATATAGAAGTATTTATAGTAAAAAGGATGGATATTAAATTTTGTTTTCTGAGTGTCGAACGTTTTGAACATCAAATATGTTCGTAGCCTATGTGAAATAAACAGTGTTGCCTAGTTCTAAAAAAACCCTGTAGGTCTCAGGTATAGTATTCTAAAGGACAGAAACGAATGAGTCATCTTTTTATCTCTTATTTTTCCTCCCGAATTTTAAGTCGCAGTTCAATTGAATTAAATGTATCGATGAGACCATATCATCTAAACGTTTAAATAGGTAACCAGATTCCTTGCTTCAAATTCAAATGCGTCGCGACCAATATATTCCATTGTTTCCAGCATATAGACTTGAACGAGAGAAAAACAATCCGAGGAAGAGGATGAATACCGCGCCAGAATGAGAATCTTGATCATAAATTCGTTTTGCCTTGAACTAATGTAAAACATTTTAGAGAGATAGTCATTGTTATGTAAAATAATGCCGCGCGCAGTTTTCGACATGAAATGAATATTATACTATAAAAGGTTATGTCAAATGTCATATGAACATATGAAATATTCCCAGGCATTGAAATGGCATGTCGCCTAGCCACTTGCCCATGCATATCCCATTAAAATATCAAATACCTCTCTCACAAAAGAAAGCGTTAATAAACATCTTTATACATTTCCAACCCGTGACAGGTGGAGATTATGAACAGAGCCTGTCCCGTTACATAAATCTTAGTCAAATACCATGATCCCTTCTCCGTACACGACTTTTCCATCTCAATCCCGACTTTTCGCGCCAAAACCATCGATTGTCGTCTGCCATCACACAATTCGTTCTTCTGATCGATCGCACATGCGCAGAGACTGCGGCGTCTGTGTATATCGAGGACACACTCTGCCCGTTCTTCCCTTTCGTTGGATATTTCGCAGATCCCGTACTGGCCGGGTAATTAATGCCACTATTAGACGGAACGGACAAGGACTCTGATTACCCGAAACATAATCTTCCATTGACAGACGAATTCCAGCCTTTTACGGTTGCCGTGTTCTGCGGGTCTAATGTGCTGTTATTGTAACCCGACCTTTGGCGTGTCTTGTGACACTTTCTTGTGAAGACTAAAAGGTGTGGTCACACTATACCATTATTCTATTGTGACGTCAATGAAAATTTCACAAAATATTGAGGATCAAACATAGGCCTATGTCTAATTCTAAGAAAACTAAGAAGATTACGACCGTTACCTGCAGCTCTGAAAAGTGCAATATTCCATAATGAAAAAAATCATAAATTTAAAGGTATTTATTCTTACAATTTTGTAAAAAAAAAAGTTGAAAAAAAAAGTCTTTTCATAGACGAGTTTTGAGGGGTTGTAGGGGGCGTTTCCCTCTCTGTTTAAGGAAAGATTGCATTTTCATTGTGCAATTCTGTCCAGACTCCATATAGGAAAAGCAAATCCAAAAGCCCACCTTCTTTCAAAATCCCAGATCCGCTGTTGCAATTGCTTATATCTTTCAATTCTTTAAAACGTAACTACATGGTCAGATGGGCAAAGAATCGTATAGTTTCTACATACCTTAAGTCCTTTCGCAATCGTGATCATGTGAAGTCAATGTTTTTAGCAGTGGGACAAGGGAATGCCATTACGACCCTTAGGTGTCATTACGGCCATCATAAATCATTTTCCGTAGTGAGACCTGTCTGTCAAGGTGCGTTTGTCACCCTATATTTGGGTGTGGGCGACCCTTTCCATGGCGTATCCAATACACTACATGTTTTTACCATATCAGCCCTTTTTAAACGGCCATTGTATCTCAGTTCTCTGGCGCCACCATTGCAGTGGTGCATGTCTTGAGTACAGCTATATATTTATAGGGGGTTTATAGGCCTGTGGTTGTTCTTCCAGGCTTATGTCGCGTTTTTCCCATATTCTCTACACAAAATGTATTACACACTGACATTACAAACATAGTTATCACATTTAATTACATTGCATGCATATGAAACAATGGTAAAGAATATAGGGTTAGAAGTTTTGAATTGTAACAATTATCAAAAGAGAATACAAAATGTCCATTGCCCTGATCAACTGAGGTGAATATTCTCTTACGTTTCTAATTTCGGTATAATCGCGGTAGGGAGCTAGGGCCATTTGGAAACATAAGATAATTCATATAACCGTGTATAATCACAATGCAGGGGCGGTTCCACATCTTTTAGAAACGGGCGCGTTGGGGTCGGGGGTGGGGCAGGGGGGCGTGCTATTGTACAATTTTCGTCTGCGGCCTCAGGACACATGCAGATACATTACTTCGAAAATTGTAATATTTTTGGTCAAAATAAAGGGGAACTGTCCTAACGCCTCTATACATCTGACCAAGTCTGAGCATGTATAAGCAGAAAGGCGGCAGTACTACATCAGGGACGGATTGCGAGCGGGGGGGGGGGGGGCATAATTTTCGCAAAATTTAGATTGTGTTTCTTTTAAATTCCAGCTCCTAAAAGGGCGCCTCAGATTTGTACATAAAGGCATCGCCCCATTTAAAAATCTCTGGATGCACCCCTGTAAATTTCAACTAGGTACATTGCAGCGCACGCTAGTTCCCTTTAGCGACACAGGCGGCGCTGTGGTTTCGAAGCCTACCATAACAGTGCTGAAGGCCTATGTCTGCTAAGGACGACATTCCACCAAAGATGGTTGCTCCCTGAGACAGGCAGATCTGAGAGGTGGCAATGCAGATATGCAGAGATAGCCTAGATAGTTTAACTTTTTTCATGATTCCAAGATTAAAAAAAGGAAAAATATTAGCTATAGTCCAATGTAATCAAAGTTAAAGCTATAGCTGCGTCCCTCAAAGGGTTTGAAGAATCTCTAAGTAATTAAATAAGTCTTGGGGTTAGGAATTCCTATAATATGCCTACCTCCCGCCCATGAGTATACGCAGGAGGAAGCATGGGAACGCGCGCTCCACACCTTCATCTGGAAAATATGCGTCTTTAATGTAAAATCCAGCCCAAACCCCAATAACAACAAAGTATTTCATCCCAACACGCGCGACCTTTCGGCGTAATCTCAATCTGTACAAATTACAGGAAATCAGCTGACCATATTGGGTAGAATCATCTCAACCATACATCATGCAGTAGGCCTATAGTACAATTTATTCAAACATTTTGTCATCACACACTAAACACCTTTAGACTTAGATTATGAATTCTCAGGTTAAGATGTTGAAAAAAACATATTCAGAAAATCACAGCAAGTAAAACTGTCATTTCTTGAAAGTAAAAATGGTGTAGACTGTACATGTTTTCAAAACTGGGTTTTCTTAATTCTGTTGATAAAAGCAGATCACTAATGTAATCCTATCCATCTCTATGTAAGCATCTTCTCAATGCCCCAGTCAATATGAAAAAGTGAAATGACCCTAGAGAAAATAGATATTTCAGAAATTTTGAGGGAAAAGATGTGGGGATGGGATAATAAGTGACATGGTCATACATCCATGAATACCTGGCTCACTTTTTCTGCTGCTTCCCAAATCAAGGTATCGTCGACAGGAAGCCATGTTTACCACTTAAGGATAGACACCAGTGGTTGCAGGTCGATTCAGAAAAGTACCGATGGCGTTCTACCTAATGCTCTGATCTGTACATACTATACATCATGTGAAAGCTCTAATTTTTCTCTATCTATTGATATAAATAAAAATATATTGGGAGTAAAAACCTAGACTAAATAGAATAAAAACTGATTATTTTACTTTTATTTTTTGAACACTGATATCTCAGTTAATACTCAACTGACATGAATAAGATTTTACACACATCTTAACAATGTTCTAATGCAGGGAAGCGTGTCTCAGATTTTTGTTTAAGAGCCTAGATTTTATTTTATGGTCAAAAACGGCAAAAAACGGGAAACTTTTTTGATATTTTTTGTAAATCAATTTTCTACATTTCATAAAATGAGAACTAGGACCTTTATCAAAATTTTGAGACACGCTTCCCTCTGTCTATATGTCAAGAAGGTCTACTTAAATTTTCAAAGCTTTAAGTAGATTATTAAGTGAGATATTGATGTTCAAAAAATATATTTGAATATTACGATTTTTTAGTTTTTCAACCCACCTACACAGCTATTTTTCTATCCATATTTATACAAGTTATATGGTTAGAAATGGTTGTTCTGTGGCTTTTCAATTATGTATTCCATTCAGTTGTACTATAACAAACAAATCTTCTGGTTATGATTAAAGGGAGCCACTCTATTCACGCCCCAACCACTGGTGTCTATCCTTAACGAATAATCGCACCACCTTTGGGTCGTCTTCAGACCTGTCTGTTACAACATGGCGGCGCCCTGCGACGACGGCCGGAAACCGTCAACAAACATAGCCTCCTGCTACAACCAACCCGTGTGTGGTAACGGGTAGGAGCGATCATCCGCCAGGGGGCGGGGGGAAAGGCGGGAAAAGAAGAAGAACAAGTCGAGAAAGTCAATCTGTCGTCTGCGTCTTCACGGGCGGAAACCGTTGCAACGCAAACTCCAAGCCATCCCCCAAACACGAGCTCCAAATGATATACACACCGCCAAAGAAACGGCGAAAATTTATTGGGGCGTCTACAGATTTAATTTTGGCGCGTTGACGGCGCAGAGTTCTAAGTTTCTCCATTAGAGCGACTCGTTGAAAGTCGCCAGTCGATTCGAGCAGCTCGCGTCTCTTTGAAGTCGAGCGTGTCCGATCGGCGGCAGATTTTCCTGATTATTACAAGCGGGGATCTTGATATCAAAGTTTCTGGATTCTGACCGGTCCTGCAGGCTAGCCCGCCCACGTGATGGGGCTAGCCTGCAGGAGGCTGGTTCTGGGTAGGGGTGACGACAGGGGGAGCTGGTGAGGGACGAGCAACTCACCGAATCTGGAACTGCTCGGCCCGTCTTCAGGGAGTCTGTAGGGTGGAGCAGCTCCAGGGGTTTCTTCTAGGAGCGGAGTTGTGGTGTTAGTATCAATATGAGGGCTACTTTGTTTTAATGTTCTCTGATATAAATGTGACGTCGGCAAAATGTGACATTAGGGATAAAGGGAAAACCTGTGTTTGTTTTTTTGGGTGAAGTCACGTGCTTCACAATTTATATAACTATGTATATATCTATAAATACATATATATATATATATACAACTATATATTTACAACTATATATGTATAGGGCCTACACAACTATATATAACTATATATAATTTTATTATATAATACAAAATAGACATCTTGCACATGATTAGAAACCTAATTACACCTCATGTAGGCTGTGTATGTTGTAGGAATTCAAAATCAAAACATGATAGGCCTAGATCTATACGCTACAGGTACATATATTCACTTGTAACGTCTGGGAGAACAGATTTGGTGAGATGTACAATGAAAATTCTTGGAAAAAAAAAGAATAATTTAGCAGCAATTATCTTTACTAATAGAATGTGGCAGATACTTGATGTATGCACAATGGATAATAGGCCTATACCTACGTAAAGGGATGGGTAAAAAAAACAATTGCTTTTCGAGATTCCTGATCCGCCCCAGAAACATTTTCGATAAGGCGACTCTGTGTTTAACTTTTGTAGGTATGCGTTCTGCCCTCCCTTCAGCCAGCCTAAGGTCGTGGGCGGAGATGGTGGAGATTCCTGGAGGAGAGATAAGGGACGTAACGGGGACATAACGGGGTGACGGAAGAGGGGCGTCGGCCCGATGCCCTGACGTGGTGGTGGGGCGGGGGTGGAAGATGTATAGCGATTGAAATTTCTTTGTGCATGGTCAGAGGAGACAGTGTTCCTGGTAGTAACATGCAGAAGGGATGTTTAATTAATAAAAAAAAAATAATTAAAAAATAAGACAGGTTTTATAAAACATATTGAGTAGAATTACAATGATAATAATGTGAACATAATTACTGCTATAGGCCTACCAAATTGCAAAGGCCTGGCATTCTCATAGGCCCTATATTATGACTTTGAACTATGGGAAGTAGCGAAAAGGTTGCCTCTGTAAAAGTGTGAGGGCATACGCGTACTCATATATAGATTCGTACTAATATATAGATTCAATCACCATGACTTCCCTAGATATAACCCTGGCAGTTACAAACATATAAAGCAACCAATAGCCAACCAGCAAACCAATACGTGATTGGTATACTGATAATCTTATTCCCTTTGTTGTTGGATGAAACACGCAATTAAACCAATACAGATATTGTATTATGTATTTGATCGAAAGAAAAGATGCATATTGCCTTTTCGATAGTGAGGACCTCATTATGATTGTGTATAAGTATATTATTTGTATGAATCAGTGTTGATTATAATAGTGTTATTTGTGAATATTTCATATTTCATACTGTTATTCCCTGATATCATATCATCATTCATATCATATATTGATCCAAACATACGAATTGGTGACAGGACTTTTGCCCCCAGACTTAGCTTTGTCTGCCTGGATTTTGCCCCCGGGACTTTTGGCCTCATGACTTTTGGCCCCCTGGACCTTTCCCCAGGGACTTTTGCCCCCCCCCCCCCCCCCCCGGTTTGCCCCTAGGACTTATGCCCTCTGGACTTTTGCCCCCAACATAATATATCGTATCGGTCGGTACAATCCCGATGGTCGCCCGAGACAGCCTAGACTATAAATATGAATAACATCTTTACGAAGGTAGGCTATACCTAACATGGGCGGATCCAGGGGGAGGCGTTCGTCCCTTTTTCATGAAATGTTGTTGTGGTAAAATTCGGCCAAAAACTCATTAATGAAATAAAAGAAATCGTTTCAAAATCCTGGATAAGCCATGCACTGCTCAGGCCTTTAGCCCCAACGTATAGTGGAAATTAAGCATTCGCATTAAAATCTGAGTCTTTAAATTAAACTTGAAGTTTAAACAGATGCTAAAAATATATGCTTTATGCTAGATATCAAGACTTATTACATATTAACTAACAACGTTAATGTCTTTACATATTCATGTGTTTCAATACTTCCTTGTAAAACATAATGTATGTGCATTTTTTCAAAATAATTATGTGTATTTCCATAATTTCCATTTGAATTGTATCATTATATTATCTCCCTACCTTATACATGCAATAATATATCTCTGTAATATCCCAAAAATCGGGAAACCTTAATAGATATTAACTATTATGAAATAAAACCCTTTAAAAATTGCACGGTCCCCCCCCCCCCGGGCCTCCCGCTCTCCTCTCCCCATATCTCAGCCCTATCCCCTCCACCCTAAACCAGACGCACGAGTCGCCTTGGGCCCACACATTGGGCAGGTAAGGGGACCTGCCAGTCGACCACCCGTTTATTATGTGTCCAAACAAACCTGACACGGGAAATACCCCATGAAAATACCGCCCGCACCTGGCCCGCCCCTGGTGGCCGGGAGGGGGACTAGGGCCGGGCGCGTGGCATGCCGGGAGGGGCATGTTGAAGGGCAGGTGAATGTCACACGGGAGGTCATGCCTGATTAGGGAGTCTGATCAAGTAGATAGGAATCCCACTTTTGGTGATCACCATGTGCTAATCACAACCAGAAAAATTACATCAGAAAAATCTAAAATTGATTAGTTCTTGATAACAATAAGGACCAATTCTAATTGGATAAGATAATTAAAGATGAAGTTATCATAAATATGTGTTCAAGATGTTTCTAAATTATGAATGTCAATTATTACAATTCAAAATGATCACCAATATGGCGTCCAGGCTGATTCAGTGGATTATGACGTCAACTGCACAGCGTCTATAAGCTTATATATACATATAAGGTCTATATATGTGTGCGTGTGTTAGGGGGAGGGGTGGTCTAGCGAAAGGTTGGACTTTTGCGTGGTTCGATTCCCCGAGGTGTCTTCCTTGCTGTCATGCATTTTCATCCTATTGTACAACGTAAAGACGTGCATGAGTTATAGCTAAAGGTGACTTTAAACTCCAACACCTCCTTGCAATACAAGTGTGTATACATGTACGTTTGTTTAATTGTGTTTGCATAAAGTTACAAAACAGTATTTCCACCGCAGGGAATTTATACATAACTATGTATTCAAATCTAGCTACAATGTTCTTGAATGACAGAAAAACATCCTGTCTCTAAACCAGTTTGTCTACATCTTGTTATCAACGATATTCTATCCCTCCATGCTTGTCTAAACATTTGCATTTTAGAAGTCAAACAAAACCTACAAAAAAATCTTCAAGGGAATGAAAACAAATATCTTCTAGGCCTGAGGGACATTGGTCCAGGGCGAGTAGGGGCGGGGTGGCCGGCCCAGAGCTATGTAAGCTATGGCACCAAGTCTGTGGGTGGGCCGGGCACAAATCTAAATCAATTTGTCTTGATATGATCTGATATCAGGGCGAGGAAACAAACAGTCGCAGATCAGTCTCTTTTGGCGGCAACCCGAGCCTTCTAACTCTCCCAATCCACCGTGACAGTCTGTCTCCAATTAAACCCCTACACCCCAACCCGAAAGAAAAACGGAGGCCAGGTTTCTAGCGGTAAAATCCTTGATCTGAGCCTGGGCCGTGGGGGTTGGTGGGGGGGGGGGGGGGCACTTAGTCCTGAAAAGGGTACCAACTGCGGTTGGTCCATCAAAGTGCTGTAGCTGTCGATTACCAATTTGGCTAAACAAAATATAATGAATTAATGAATAAAAAAAAGAAAAAAAAAAGGGGGGGGGCTGTAAATCAACAAATAATCTTTTTTGGAGGATGTCAATATGTGATACTAGAATAAAAAAAAATTACGTTTGTAATCAAATTCTCCCGTGATCACTCTCAGACACATTATTGAGTTCTAATATCAAATTGCATTCATTAAACTTGTCGATAAATGCTCTTTTGGATGGGCTGTCCATGAAATATCCTGAAAAGGGGTGTGTGTCAGCTTTTGCCCATTATAAAAAAAGGGAGAGGGACTGTAGTTTCACAGTTGGTACCTACAATTATATACTGAGTGCCCCCCCCCCTCCCCCGGGGGGTGGGGGGTTTCTAGCAGTGAAATCCGTGATCTGAGGCGGCGCGGGAAACTGAAGACTCCGGGCGGCGCGCGATATCTGCCGAGCAGACGACATTTGCAGCTGTTCTAGTTCCTCCGCGTCCCGCCCCGCGTCGCCCTGAGCGCGATAACTTTATTATGGCGTTGTGCCCCGCTCAGATTTATCATAATTACCGTCTGCGGAGCCACCGTGGGCCAACGACAATAATCTGCGATGACAGACGAGAGGCAGGCTGTGTCTGATGTGATGTTTGATACAGGAAATTGAACACCAACTCTCCATGACGACCGCCACTGCGTCAGGGATATTCTGATAGGTTCTAAAATGCCGCGCCCCATCGAAAGGAATTTAGGCTGGTTGATGCTGATGTGCATGTAATGTATTCTTCTCAGTACAATTTATATTAATTAGCATGTTAGAAATACGTTATAAAAGATGATAAAAACTATGTAGGGGCCTATAACAGGGACAAATTGAAAGATTACCAAAGGGGGACGCACTGTTATCCCTAAAAGTTTCCACTAGCCTCTCTGGGTACTCTGGGGTTATGAATTTTATATTAAAACATAATTTTGGCCAAAAATAGGAGGTGCACATTCCCCTCCCCCAATTCTTCCGATCTAAATCCGTCACTGTTCATGTAAAAAAGAAAGCCAAGCTCCCAAACCTAAAATATATTTTCGGTTAGGAGTATCCTTATTCATTTAAATTTGTTCATGTTTTCAGAATGCTATTACCATAGCTTAGGAACATACCTGTGATTTATATCATTTATGTTCAGACCGTCTTATGATTTTGTATTTTTTTCCCAATTCGTTACTAACTTCTTGAAAGATTTACCTTGATAAAGTGCAGCAAAGGTACGAAAACAAGATTCCTTCTCGGTAAAAAAAAGCTCATTCAAGCAACAGCAATCAGGATAGTTATAGTAATCTAACAAATCAACTTGATTTCCTTGATTTATAACAAGATGATTCATCTAGAGGAGCCAGAAATCTCTCAATACACAAAAGATGAAAAGGGGGAAACATAATTCTCCGACATGCCCCCAGGTGGCGGGCGGCCTCGGTTTGGGAGTCGCCATGGTTACTGCGCGATGAGTGACTCAATTACATGAATCCGTAGTAAAATACTAAAATGGCGGGAAAGGAGCGCTAACTTTGATAACTTAGGAGCAGACGACAGATTGGTGGAGCCCCAGCGGATACTTACTGTCTCCCACGTCTTGTGGAATTAGCCAAAATCATCCTGGTTGTCATGGAAACACGTGTCGTGAAATTGGAAAATATGCCATGCGCGGATGCACCTGCGTCTCAAAGTTACTTTAGGGGTCAGGTGCAAGTTTTTATATTTTTTGAAGGGAAACATTTCCGGTGTTACGCACACCAACGGTTGGATTTTGTTCCCGTTATCAAAGTCAAGATGATATTTCAATAAATGATTTCCAGATGACAAGGTTAATACATCATAGGTAGAACTGGTAGTGTCTTTTTTCTATTCTCAAATGTATCTATATCACTCAACTAGCTGTAGATAAGAAAAACAAAAGTAAAGGAAATAAATTCCTATATCATATGCCTGAAACATTATAGAAAATGAGAAGATTGCAAGATACATGTATGTACATGTATGCATATAATATGATGTTCTCCACTTTTGATATTACATGTCCCCCGGGCATGTCCTTCATAGGTTCATAGTTTCAATAATGCAAATCTATTTTAAACAATCACATGTCATTGTTTTGGCACCCACCATGTTGAAACCTACAATTGAAACAATCTTCCTAATAAGTGATAGAATTTGCAGCTAAAGGTAATCGATGTTGCCCTTTATAAATGAATGTTTTCACTCTAGAAATAGTACCAGTATATTTACATAGGGGCCTACAGCCAATATAAAGATTTGAGGTGCGTAAATCCATTTTGCATTTCGGCCTAGGCCTATTCCTTGTCTATACATGCATCTAAACCATTGATTACCAAGAAAAACACATAAGCGGCTATAGATACGCCAGAGAAGCAACTATGCCGCAACTATGCAAAACCGACAGCATTTGAGAAGCAACTTCGAGCCACTACGATAAGTCGAGACGTATATGAATTACATTCAAATCAACAAAGCTGTCTAGGGACATCATTTTTGTTGCATTTCCCCCCAGTTTTTCCCTGGCCCCCCTGATTTATGTGTTCTAGTCTATCAGCTGTCTGAGGGGGGCAGGGCCTCGTCTTTTCTCAGGTAAATGCCTGGGGTGATTAATGGTGAAACCTTACCCATCCAGGTGAGTGGGAAGTCCCTCGACACCCCTCCTCCAGGGTGTGTACTGACGACTGCATGGACCTCACCTGTTGGGCCGAGGACAGATGGAGATGTGGCTCCTCCCCCTCCTCCTCCGGGCGGCTCCTCCCCTCTTCTACCTTCCCTCCCTCTCCTACCGCCAACTTGATCTCTAGTTCCTCTAGAAAGAGGTGAAGGGAGGGGGGGGCATTTAGTATTACGGAGACAGTCCCATTCTTGTCATATATATATATATATATATATATATATATATATATATATATATATATATATATAGCATGTCAATTTTTGCTTCGCACAGATTACTGGGCATTTCTGATGCTGGTCAAAAATGAGATTTGAATAAAATCTAAACAATATCTAACCAGCGAAAGCAAATACATTTTCATGGACAAACAGTGGTATCAACCCTAGATACATGAAAATCTACCAGCGCGAAATATTTAAGTTCACACCATCTTGGTTTGGTGCCGTCCAATGCGGGCATGGTGTCTGAGGGTTTGAGGGAACACTGTTGGAAGGTGTTTCTCCAGAAGCCACTTGTGCATTGCAATAGGCTATTAGCCAACTTCGCTCCTCATCTGTGGTTCACCTGGGGCCTACGTATATCCGCCACTTTAATTAATTTTATTAAGGTGAGAGAATGAGGAATTCCTACATCCCCCAGAAGCCTTTGTGGTCAACTGGCTCCTTGCAAGATTGAACCTTAAAAATCAACCAGAAAAGGGGGGTTCCATATGGAATATACCAAGTGAGAATTAATTCTCTCTATGAACTGGACCAACGATCACCAGGTTGACCCAAAATTTTAAAGTCACCTTGCTCTGTAATGGGAGGCTATCGGAAGTCTAAAATTGCACCGCAGTAGGTGGAGTACCCCCCCCCCCCCCCCACCGCCCCCAACTACCGAAGTCCCCCAACCTCTCCAGCATCCCCTCCCCCCTCCCCCTCCCTTTCAACCATCGTTACCCCTATCTCCCTCCACATTCCCCCTTCTTACACCCCTCTCTGTCCCTCAAAAAGCCGTCATCACCGATGAGAGGCGCCAATGGGAACATTGATGTCGAGATGTTTTTTACCTGCTTTTTGTGTGATTATAGCAGTTTATATATTTTTCTATGGTGGATAAGTTGCTCTTCCTCCCTTTCTACCTTGCTTGAGCATTCAACACATTCATATTTGAGATTCCTCCTACGGCAACATTTGAAAATCTTTGCACTTGTTTTTACTTGTTTCATAGATCCTCCACACTCTTGAATTATTACGTATATTGAAGCAGGAGCAGATGTATTGCCCCCGGGATGTATTGCATGGACACATAGGCCTACCGTGTACAACTAAACGTATAGGCCCATATCCAATGTGCCTTTGACAAAATAAAGAAAATGAATTTTAACGTCGAGATCGTTGCATAGGAGAGAACTGAGTGTCAGTCATTCTGGTTTCTTTCCTTAGCCATAATAGGGGGGCCTATACAAAAACAATCTAACAACAGCTTATAGGTGGGGGTCCTGGCAATTCTTCTCCATCTCCCACCCACCACTGCATGTGAGAGATTTTGTTAAGGGAATTTGGTGGACATGGGTACATGCAGGCTCAGGAATGCAGCATTCTGATTGGTTGGTGCAGCTAGAATTAATCAAAATCTGAACATTTGGGGCATCATAGCCCCGGATCATAGCCAAACGTGTGTTGCCATTGATTGCTCATAACAGCTAGCGTATTCCTTCTTTGAATAGCCACTGTTGTCGAAAATTCTGCATCTTATTTCTCTCAATCAAAATGATCATTTTGGGAAAAATTTCAGCATTTTATGTATTTATGGGTCTTCTTTCTTAAGTTTCTATAGCTGCTTCCAGAAATACATAAATTTGGGGAATACATGTATACAGCTACAAATTTCACAACAGCAATTCCTTTTCAACGCTTGGTCAAATCCTTAGTTTCCATGCAAGCAGCCATTGCCCTTGCGCCACATGCACAATAACCTCTGCCCCCTAGTCTAGCCCCCTACGCCCCCTCACCCCCCGGCCCTCATCCTACCCGTTAACACCTGGACCCCTCCCCCCGCCCCAACCCACGCACTCTTTTCACCACCTTGACCACGTGACCCGCAGCGCCTCATATCCCTCCGCGCCGTGTGGTCCGGGCCGGTTTACCGCCAGTTATCCCGGTGTATGATTACGCCGTCAACACCCTTATCCCCCCGCCCCAACCCACGCACTCTTTTCACCACCTTGACCACGTGACCCGCAGCGCCTCATATCCCTCCGCGCCGTGTGGTCCGGGCCGGTTTACCGCCAGTTATCCCGGTGTATGATTACGCCGTCAACACCCTTATCGCCTAGGCCAGAGTATGGCCGCGTGGCCCCGGGAAATGGAGCATTTCATACCTGTCCTCTCTCATTAATAACCCGGGACTTGTTGGAGTCGGCGGAGGGCACCATGGGTGGGCCTGTTCTCTCTATGTATGTAGACTGAGATGTACATGTGGATAACCAACACATGGACAGGGGAGGGGAAGTGTTGAGGGGGTTAGTCTGCCCCCCCCCCCCCCCCCCCTTTCTTCCGCCCTAGCCTATAGCCTAGCTCATTGGTGAGTTTTATATCATAGACGTTGTGCAGATGATGTCAAAATTCCCAAAATAAGGTGTCTGCCATATCGAAGATCAATTCATAACCATGATCATTTTCAAATTTAAAGCATTTAGAATATATTTACATACACAATTTCAAGAATATTACTGAATCATAGCCAATAATCATTGTTAATTAGAAATTATAACCATTTGGTGATCACCATTTGGTGATCACATAACCACGTCATATAACGATATTTTTGGCAAGAGGCAAGTGTATTATTAGACGGTAAATGGGCATCCGATGACACATCTACGGCATTATAGTATCATGATTCTCCATTTGTATATCAGGGGCGGATCCAAGATTTCTGAAAGGTGGGGGGGGGGGGGGGTCAGCATAAAGGCTACGTACTAAATTGGCGTGGATTCGTGTGCAAGCGCGTGGCATATTCCCCTCTTTTTGTAGTCTCGGGTCCACGTGATGGATGCATATGATGTCTTCCAGTACTTATTTTCACTTTTTATTCCATATAATAAAAACTTAAAGAAGTATCTTGAAGAATATAACGAAGCTAGGGAAACACTCACTGCACCATACAGCTTGTATCTTCTGAGCTATCTTCAATGGCAACTGAATTTATATTAACTTTGTCTTTACAGGCTGGTGCGGACCGATTCATACCTACTCAGCTACCCTCAATGATACTAATAAGATTGTTGTTGGCTCGGGTGGACTAATCAACCTACCAAGCTATTGTCAATGACAATTGTTGTGAGAAGTGGTGAACGGATCATCCACAACGTATATACACCTTCCCCGGCTTTCATAAATGCCAATGTTCAGTTTGTTGCAGGCTGGGGTGGACTGATCAGTTACAACTCACACCTACCCAGCCACCATCAATGACAATGGTGAGGTCATCTGTCATCACAACAAGTTGATGTTGAGAAAATACAAACCTGTGCACAAGACTGTGTTTATCAATAGTTACTCAAGCTGGTTGCAAAGACCCAACACCCCCTACCCCTACTCCCAACAGTGTCCTTCTGGCCCACACTGCGTCTTTGTCATTGTGTTTTCTCACGGTTTTCTCTATGGACCACACACATTAAAAGGCCTTTAGAAAAATAGTTATCGATGGGTTTGCTTCAGTATTGAAGAACGTCTTTGCATTGACAAACATCTTCAATCTTACATCAACTGATTTTGGAGGGAGGTAGGGAAGGATGCATTTTCGAGCTCTTTACCTCAATTTCTTCCTTCTTTTTCCCAGTTTAGGGAGTAAGAATGTAATTTTTGTATATAAAAATTTCTATTCGAATCCATCTTTTTAGAAAAGAGAATCAGATGTATGGCCCATCATTATATAAGTTATAAATCTCAAAAACATTGTTTGCTATTCAGAAAATCGAGAATAGGGGCCTATAATAAACATTGTAACTTAAAGATACATCCAAGTGACATAATGTCATACCAGAAGGAATGGCAATACATCAAGGACCCTCTCCTTAGAAGTAGATATGCCGATAAAAATGCAGTAAATAACCCTAAATATACTGATACATCATCACAATAGCTGATGCTGACTTTAAATCACATCATAAATCAGTTTTCCTTTACCACTCCCCAGTAGCACACTTTCCATCATTCTGTATACATTTTTGCCCTGCAACCTCCTTAACCTCCTCAGCTTCAAGTTGGTTTATGACCGTAACCCACCCCACACATCCAGCCATGATACCAGGCCTAGAGAAATGAAGAAAATAACGCATACTGTCACACTAACCGCAGTTATTAATTGTTGACACCCTCCCTTTGTAATATTATTAATTGCCCCTTGTCTAGGCCCAGTGGGGTGTTGGGGATAGGCTCGTTTGTTACAGTGAAGCTGAGAGGGCTCTAGGCCTATGTCAGGCCAGGCCAAGCCTAATTCAGGCTGACTTGTGCAGTCTAGGCTTATTGTAAGCGATCCCCTCACTTATCTCATCTGGGAGGGAGAGGAATGTGCTTTTTGTGCCAACTTGAGGCTATTGCCAACCCCCTCCTCCAGTCTTTCTCCTCGGGGGTTACTCCATCTTTGATGGTGGGTACCCACTACAAAACTACAGCTCCCTGATTTTGCAATATGACAGTTCTGTGCAACTCCCTGTTTTCTGAGATGTCAAGGGTCAGCCTGTTGTTTTCACTTCAGGTACTGTATTTGGCTCCAAAACAAACATAATGAATGTTGTTCCTCAAAGATTATGATACAATTCACCCTATGAATGACTTTAAATAGCCTAAAATGTGTCCTTGATGCTTTTTTTCTGATGGCAAAAGCTATTCTCTACAGCCTTCACAGTACTGTAAGCCTTGACAGCTGACCCCTTTTAGAGTTGTCTGGTCAGTGACAGCACCCCTTTTTCTCCAACTTTGCCTTAATTACAGCCACATCTCCCAGAGTCCCAAATCCAAGTCAAATACCCCCCCCCCCCCAGGTCTTTCTCCTCCATGGTCCCACTTTGAGTGGGGCTAGAGTTGAGGGAGATTAATGTTAAAGTTGTGTTACAGAAAAATTAATCTCAAAAGCACATGAGCATGAGGTTGATAGGCCCTGTCATTAAAGTGACTGGGAGTGAAGCTAAATATGACGAATGATCTGAACCAATATTATGTGTTTTTGTTGGGATAAAGACTACATTTCCCTTTTCTTGGTTATGCATTGCCACTGTATTGGGCAAATATCTTAGAATTTGACTGTTCAAAGAAAATGTTTCCAGAGACAAATATAGTAATTTTAATACGTTGTAGCCACAATCTTGATGATTGAGGGACGGCCAATAACATTTCATCCGCTCAGGCTATATAGGAAATGATACATGTATATGTATTTTTGAGGGGAGAGGGCAGGTTCAAGACATATATTGTACTCCCTCAATGGCATGCAATGTATGCATGTACATCTCTTAGTATAGAGTTCAATATAAAAAAAAAGTAGTTCTCCGTGCATCCTCCCCTCAAACCCACTCCTATTTTCATACCATCAATTTTCCAGAAAACATTAAGACAATACAGGTTACGAAACTTCATACAATCTCACTTTGACCACTCTTCTTTTATACATAACACATCAATTTCTACCCCTCTAATTCCCACAACTCTGGATCCCTTGACGTTGCCGTGTCGAATCTAAGGGTCTAGGCTCCACCACCCAGGTCCCAGACCGTGCAAACAGATACCCTACATCTAGGCCCCTCCGACAGGAGACACAGCAATAACCCTCTTTGATCTACAGCGCCACCAACGGCAGATGCGGAAACCAGCGTCCTGCGCATGCGTGGTTTAACGCTCGCCACGGACTAATATGTTTATTCAAGTTGTGGAAAGGTTTTTGTCGCATTAAGGGGGTATGAGGTACTGAGTGTTAATCCTTTATTAAGGATCAAAAGAGAATTGGCATAAACATCCTGACAAACTATAAATTTCGCATATTCCTTTTATATGTTTGGAGAAGCCCTCTAAGTTGCCTTAGGATCTGAAGGCATAAAATGTATATCTAAAGAGATAAAGTAATTCCATATTAATTATGGAATAAAGTCATGCCAAGTGACAGTCAGGAATGATTTACACAAACCATTGACAAGCCACACAATCCATTAAATCTTGGATTCAATGTACAAAATCCCTCAACCATGGCCCAAGACATGGTTGAGCTTTTTTGGGCTTAGTGACATGCGACAGGGCTAAATCTAAAATTCGACAGGGAGTCATGGACGTTTCTTAAAATCGACAGGGCGACATGAAAGTTTCTTAAATTTGACATGGTACATTGGTATCCCCCTATCAAGTGCCCCTCACCAGCTTTTAGAAAATATTTCAACATCAAAATTAAATAAACCACACTTGGCATGCCAAATAAGAAGCTAGGATCTCTTGATGATGAGAGTTTCAAGAGGGATAGAGAGTGGCAGAGGGTGGCAGGCCCCCCTAGGGGGATGGGGAGGGGTTGTAGGGGAGCCACTGGCGTTTCAAGTTGCGTCTTGGGGCAGTGAGCCCTAGTGGTCACGTGACGAGAGAGTTGCATTGTTCTGCCGCCAGGAGGCACGTGGTAAGCATAGGTTGTCAGTGCTGACACCTAGCGGGCTGATAAATGAGTGTATACAAACATTCCGAGCCCCCACACTTGCCACCCGCACTCACGGACAGGAGGGGCTGCGAGGGGGACCAGAGGGGGCTGAAGGGGACCAGAGGGGCCATGGATAGGAACACTGGCGGATTCAGGATTTTGAAAGGGGGGGGGGGGCGTTATGGGAAATTTTTTTCCTTAGGCCTAATTGCTTTTAGGCCGAGTTTTACAATAGAAAAATGCAAAATTTTGCTGAAAAAGGGTGGGGCGCCCCCCCCCCCCCCGCGCCCCCCCCCCCCCTCTGGATCCGCCACTGAGGAACAGGGGAAAAGAGAAGTTACTCACGGAGGGGCTGTGAAAGGGTTGGGAGGGGTTGTGAAGGGGGCCAGAGGGGCCATGGAAAGGGACAGGGGAAAAGAGGAGGGGGTTCACAGAGGCTGGAAAGGGGTTATTGGGCCATGAACAGGTTCAGAGGGGCTGTGAGGGGGACCAGAGGGGCTGCAAGGGGGGACGTCGGGGCCATGAGGGGGTCCAGATGTGCCATCCGCACTCACGATGAGGGGCCAACAGGAGGGGCTGTGAGGGGTTCAGTCACGGGGCTGTGAAGGGGACCAAAAGGGCTATGAAGGCTGTTAGGGGCTTCAGAACGGCCATGAGGGATGCAGAGGGGGACAAGAAGAGGACCAGAAAGGCCATAAGGGGGTCCAGAGGGGATGTGAGTGGCCAGAAGGGCCAGAAGGGGTCCAGGGGGACTGTGAAAGAGGCTAGACGGGCTGCAAAGGGGCCTTTGGGGCCTTGAAGGGAGCCAGAGGGGCAGTGAGGGGTTTAAGAGCCTGACGGGCTGTGAGGTGATTCCAGGGGGCCATGAGGGAGTTCAGAGGGGCCACGAGGGGGATAATAGGGCCATGAGGGGTCCGGAGAGCTCTTGAAGGGGAATCAGAGCGGTCATATATGAAGAGGTCCAAAAAAGCTTGAGAGGATCAGAAACGCTGAATAAACATGTTTGTGTGCACAAAGAATACCAATGGCGCTGGGGTGGATTAAGGATTTAAGAGTTAAAAAAGAAAAGAGTGTCTGGGTACACGGTGGGTAATAAAACGTCATCAAGCCCCGTTTGAGTGTCTCGATCAGGTGTCCTATTTTTAGAGTTTGTACTATGGGATACACCATGGTGGCTCCAGACCGCTAAAATTTAAGCTAGATCTCTATGATAGACCCCCAGCATTTGCCTAATTTCAATCTTTTTACATTTAACAGGGCTACATTGGTGCCACAACACATCAGGAAATGTAAATGGACCGACCATTAATAACGTATGCATCAAGGTGAGGTGGGATTGGGGATTTGAAATTCATGTGACAATGATCAAAGGTGACAGGCGACAGGAGCATTTCTTGAATTCTTTACACAACATCGAAGCTCTACTCCAATTCCCCAAACATGCCTCAACCACCCAGAGCCCCAAAACACGGAACGTAGGCTTTTCTCAAATACCATGCATATGCGACAGCCACTTTAGAAATGATAAATAGCTACATGTGTGGCATTGCATTAATAACCAAATCATAAGAAATTAGGGGGAGATATGGGGAGTACAAATAACAAAAAAAGTACCTCCCCGCCCATCCAGACAGACACAGGTCCAGGGGAATTAAGCTGTGACATTGGTGCCTTATGATATCACAGACAAATCACATAGGCCTACAGGAGCGACATAGGTATGGTAATTTGGCTATTTGGAGGGTTTTACACATGTGTAAAACATGGTTTTATTTCTCATGTGTGGAAACCTTGCTATCCACCCTGTACACATTTGTGAACAGACATACCCGGTACGTGATTTGCCTTTTCTATGGATTTATACTATCCATAGTATTAAGTAAAATATGTGGAAAGTAGACCGAAGTACCAGGGGCGGACCCAGGATTTTGTAGAGGGGGGGGGCCCAAAAACATGAATGTACGGGGGGGTGGGCCCCCCATCAAACATGATTTAACAGGGGAGGGGGGGGGGGGCCAAGGCCCGTCCGGCCCCCCCCCTGGATCCGCCCCTGAGTACTGTGCATGGATAGCTGATGATGCAAACCTAAATGAAATGAAACTGTTGACTACAAGTACGCCATTTTCTTAATCTATACTAGATTATTGTTCTACTCCCAGTACCCAGACATTCAATTGTGACAGACGTTAATCCAATGGGAGAACCTTTACTGGTTATTTATTTCATGTTTGCCACACTCTGCTCCTAAAGTGTAATCAACGTACATACCTATTAAATCACAAGATGGGAGAATGGACACAAACAATAAGGAATAAGAATAACTCAAGCACACTTATAGATATGACATAACACTGTAAAGAAAGGTAGGCCATACATTTATTGCATCATTATACTGAAAAATGAAGTTGGTAAACAGTGACATAATGTTATATTATGCCAGATCAAAATAATTGCTGCTGACCATTCTGTCTTTTGGTGACAGAATCATTCAAAGTACAAAACGCATGATACAAGGCTGGAGTAATTATTAGGCCATATTTTCATTATTTCCATTGTGATTGTCATGGTTTTGTCAAAATTGTTTTATTTCCAGGGCACAATGATAAAAGGAATTACATTTAGCATATTCCGCCTAACCCTAAACATCCCTGGTAGCTCCATGCTCTATAAGGTTATTACATGAAGATTTTGGAGGTAAAATATGGTGGTAAACTAATTTATGAGACAATTGAAACTATACATCATTGCCAGTATTTTCCATGCCTTTTTTTTGCCAGAAATCAATGTCTGACCAAGTGGCTCCTTCTTCCGTTTGTTTGTTTGTTTTGATAGTTTAACGTCCGGTCAACCACACAAAGCAATTTCTATTTAGGAATCCTTGAATCTTACAGGTACATCTTTTGCTTAAGCATCATTTATCTCTGCATGAACTCATCAAAGGGAGATTCTCAGATACACAAAACAACCAAGCAAAAACTGAAACAACCTCAAACACTGAACAGAAGAGACAGGGTAATTTCCCTTCTGATGTATGGGTGTGTCCTGAGGGATTAAGTCCAGGATTAATCTTAACCTCCCCCTGTGACACCCCATCAGGGTCCTGGAGCATACCTGTTGAGGAGAGATCAGATAAAGCCATGGTCCTGGGGGGGCACTGACTCTTTGAAGGTTACTACCCACTGCCAAACTACCACCCCTGCGTTTTATGACTGACTGATCCTCAATTTTAGCAGACGACCCTTTATTTTTGGGCAGACACTGATCGCCGCACTGAAAAATCTAAGTGTCCAAATACTATAAGATAAATAAAAATTGCCAAAAATCGTGTAGGAAAAGTACTCATTGAATTTCTTTGTTTTTCTTTTGTGTAAAATGAAAGAAACAATATAGGTAACTTTCAAGTTATTGCCCTGTATTGTTCTATTGATGTAGTTCACTGTCCCCCTTTTTTGTCTAAAAAGTGGTAGACCGCCCCTCAATGTTGACGTTCTCCATCCCCACTTCACAGGTCCGTTTGGCAGTGGGTGCCCTTTCATGCCCAAGTGCCCCCCCCCCCCCCCACCCCCCTCAGGAGTCAAGGCCAGACAGGTGTCCCACTCTACTCAGATAAGGACTACCTGAGGGGTCAGACGTTGTCAGACAGAGTGGAGGAATGAGCTGATCCAAGGAAAACTGAACTGACAATTATAAGATTATATCACTTATCATTATGTATTACTCAGATGTATAACTGTTTTGTGTTTAATTAGTATGAGTGATGTTCTTTTGGAAACTCACAGTATAATTCATTTATGATAAACTTGCAAGACACACACACACACACACAAACACATACATACACACACACACACACACATATATATATATATATATATATATATATATATATGTTTGGAATGGTAGTAAAGTTATTCATTTGCTATTCAACTGATTAAAATTGGTAAGGCAAAGGAGGATATGAAGAATATTATAATGAAAAAGGCTATTGACTTCAGTGTTCGTGGGGCTACTTAATACACTAAGCAATTGATTTTACCATAACAGAACACAAGACCAAGAGAATTATGACGTTCGGAATGATTGCCGCTATTACTGTTCATTAGAAGACCCAAGAACCCCGCCCCCCCCCCCCCCCCCACAAAAAAACAAAACAAAAAAAAAAACAGTGTTTGCAGCCCTCTCACCGATTCCCCCAGTACTTATCCAATACCTCCGTGGTAAGACCCAAGTGTCATACCTTAAAATCGGTATGACATTTCCATCCTCTAAAACATATTATTTCTAAATATATTTATGTGAGAACTAGTATAAAATTATACACAATATATTCAAAATTATTAAGTATTAAAACTATACCCTTAAGTAGTGTCTAACTACCCTCACAGACTCCAGGTGGAGCCACCTACCACCTGGAGCCTGACCAACCAATCAGGGCCCTAGAGGCCTTTGGAGGGAACCTTGAATGCTCCACTCTGGGCAATGGGGCTGGAGACACAGAGCTATGCACATGTAACTTTTCATGGAGCTTTGGCCTGAGGCCATGCTCTAAACCTGTGACTGAAGAATTAATATAAGATAATCTGCAACACTACTCCTGTCTTCAAATATTCATTACTCCCCTCAACAATTATCCACAATTAGAAAGTGCTACTACACCAAACTTTAAAGAACTTCACAAGTACATGTACCTCCCTATCCCCCTACGGTAGTACCCCCAACCCAGTGTTCTCACCCCGTGTTCCACACACACCTCCAACCCACAGTTCGCACCCCATCACCTATTCCTCCAGTACACATCCAATACTCCCAAGTGAGGCCCCAGTAACCCCCCCCCTCCTGCTCATATCCAGTGTTCTCACCCCTCAGGCTCTCACTGATTCCCCCAGTACAGATCCGAAACCCTATAATAAAACCCACCATTTTCCATATTACCAATCCAATCTTCAGAGTAAGACCCAAGTTTAACCCCCCCCCCAAAAAAAAAAAAAAACACACAAAAAAACAACAACAACACACACACACTATAAACAACAACAACAACAACAACAACAACAACAACAACAATGTTCGCACCCCTCCCACTAAGTTATCCAGTACCAATCCGACCCTAGATTAACACCCAAGTACCCCCCACCAACCCATGCAGTGTTCTCACCCGTTCCTCCAGTACAGATCCGATACCCCACCAGTAATCGACACCGCCATCTAGCGGCTTATCCAAACAATCACAGCGGCGGGACACTTTCCTCAAGGAGAACTGGAGATGGCTCCCTCCTCCAGAACCAAAACCCCATCCTTCTAACTGTCGGGAGGTGGCTTCCAGAGTGGGGCCGGTCTAGCAGGGTGTTCCTCTTGGGGGATCAGGGATCGACCTTACCCCTAAGTATGGAGGTAGCACCAGTTTGGGTTGAATACATCTATTCCTGTTATACATATGTTTTTATTAAGTATTTTGGAAGGAAATTAAAGCTTGAGTGTTGCTTTCTTGTGTATGTTTATAAAAATTAAATTTATAAATTCGTAGTCTATGGAAGCAGGATATGGACCAAAGGAAAGATGTGTGCAGTCTAGAGCAGTACTGAGCAGTAAGTAGCATTACCAAACAGTACCAAGCATTACTGAGCATTACTAACAGTACCGATCATTACTGAGCATTACCTAACAGTACCGAGCATTACCAAACAGTATCAAGCATTACTAAGCATTACCAAACAATACCGAGCATTACTGAGCATCACTGAGCATTACCAAACAGTACCGAGCATCACTGAGCATTACCAAACAGTACCGAGCATTACTGAGCATCACTGAGCATTACCAAACAGTACCGAGCATCACTGAGCATTACCAAACAGTACCGAGCATTACCAAACAGTATCAAGCATTACTAAGCATTACCAAACAGTACCGAGCATTACTGAGCATTACCTAACAGTACCGAGCATTACCAAACAGTATCAAGCATCACTGAGCATTACCAAACAGTACCGAGCATTACCAAACAGTATCAAGCATTACTAAGCATTACCAAACAGTACCGAGCATTACTGAGCATTACCTAACAGTACCGAGCATTACCAAACAGTATCAAGCATTACTAAGCATTACCAAACAGTACCGAGCATCACTGAGCATTACCAAACAGTACCGAGCATTATTGAGCAATACCAAACATTACTGAGCATTACCAAACAGTACCGAGCATTATCAAACAGTACCAAGCATTATCAAACAGTACCAAGCATTATCAAACAGTACCAAGCATTATCAAACAGTACCGAGCAGAACCAAGAAGCTCGCCGTCAATGGTAGCTGTATACACCAGTTGTCGACGTCCAGCACCCTCTGTCGGACCGGAAGACGCCGCCCGCACCATGACAACGCGCACGCGCAGTGGACACATACACCCACTCTCCAACCACAACTTCCCCTAACCCACAACCACTAGCGCGCCAGTGACCAGTAACAAGAGTCTGCTGGGAGAGTGACAGTAAGTAAGCAAGCGCCAATGGCGTAAGCAGTAATCGCCGGGTGTCGAGTCAAGTGTTTGGGGTATAGACCCAGGAGGTGAGACCCAGGAGAGAGAGAGCTGGAGGCTGCTGGCTCCCTGGAGGAAACAGAGAGACGCAGGGCTCAGGAGCAGTCTGCGCTGATAACCTGTTGGTCCTCGGACGCTGGAGGAAGCACACGTGACCGAGGGAGAGACGCGCGACGGGCGTTCTGAGTGTGTGACAAGTGGGACGCTGGAGGAGAAGCCCTGGAGGAGGGGTAAAGGAGGGGTGTGACACGCCACACATGGGTCTGACTCTGAGAGGAGACACCCTTCTATAGAACGTTACACCCAGAGTCTCCAACACATGAACTATTACGGAAGACCCAGACCCCCACCTCTTTAATTAATTAATTATTCATAATAACTCTTCCTGCCAACCCTCTGTACAGTCGCCCAGCGGCTTTGCATGGACCTGACACATCCCCATCGCCCTGAAGAATGACACAACCTCAGGGGCAACATAAACAGTCTGAGCATCACCCCTAGTTCCGGCCTTACTCATCCTCACAGTTCCCCGTGGAGGATTCCCCGACGGGAGCGGCAGTACCAGTAGAGCCCCGCCGGCCCACCCTGGAGGAGCCCCCGGAGCGGGCACAGCGTGACGCCGGGCGCCCCGCAGCCACTCCGCCCTGGGTGGTGTGGTAGTGGTTGGTACCGCGAGCAGTTCCGAGCAGCTCCGAGCGGCTCCGCGTAGCTCCAAGCAGATTTAAGCTGTTCAAGACTGTCGATTCCGAGTAACTCCGAGCAGCTCTGAGCAGGTCCGAGCAGCTCTGAAAAGGTCCTAGAAGCTCTGAAAAGGTCCTAGAAGCTCCGAAAAGGTCCCAGAGGCTCCGAGCAGCTCTGAGCAGCTTCTGACAGGTCCGCGTAGCTCCTGACATCTCCGAGCAGATTTGAGCTGTTCAAGACTGGCTATTCCGAGCAACTCTGAGCAGGTCCCAGCAGGTCTGAGCACATCTGAAAAGGTCCGAGCAGCTCTGAAAGGTCCTAGAAGCTCTGAAAAGGTCCGAGCAGCTCCGAGCAGTTCAAATCAGCTCTGAGCAGTTCCGAGCAGGTCCGCTCAACTCCCACGACCAGCTCCCCGGGCGAGCACCGCGGCCTCCCGTTAGGTCGGTGCCGGGACGAGCGTCCTCCTCCCCGGTCTGTAGGCGAGCGGCTCCGGAGTTGGAACGAGCAGCTCGGGCGGGACGACGCGGGTCAATTTCAGGGACAGTCTGCGGCCAATTGAGTCAAAATGGAGACTTAAATCTAATCATATTTTGTACGCCATAGGCCAACGTAAGGTGAACGCCATTGCCCTGCATTCAAAGTTACAGGAAATGTTAACTAGGAGGAATTTGACAAAAAAAACAATCTGCATGTTCTCCTGTAACGTATTGCAATTCGTGCTATGTTTTTGAGAGAGTCTAATTGCAGAAATTGGCGAGAAATTCCTTATTTTACCCTAGGATAAATCTCAACCATAATTGATACATTCTAATTGGAACCCAGGAGATTTTTAATAGGCCGAACTACAGGGGAGAACCTGGATAAGGATATTGTAGTTTTATTAGCAATTATCTCCGAAACATATATGGGACGACGCCCAAGGAGGTCCTTAACTTTATAACAAGTGACACTTTCTAATTGGACGTACCAAGACCTAACTAGTAAGCCCACCCTGGAGGAAAATCCTCCTGTGTGGCACTAATCAGTTAATCTAATTATCCAGCCTTAATCCTTAGTGGTCAACCTCAGGTATTCTGGGACACTGGCCACTACCCTGAGACACTGAAGGATATTGGAGGAAACCCCCTTTTAGTACTTTCCTCCAGGGTCTGTCATCAGGTTTCCATGGTGACCCCCTGGAGGTGATGTCAACAGGGTCCAATTGGCACAGGGAGGCGACCAGGGCAACCAATAGGAGCAGAGATAACAGGAGGACTCCTTTGGGAGATCCTATAGCACTGCAGCCTTTGACCACAATCTCCCGACAGCCAAAGAGCAGCTCACCTTTTGTGGGGGAGGCACCCTGGAGGAACAGACACCTCCACACACTGGAGGAGTGAGGGTACCTGCCGAAAGCGGTCAGATATTGGGACACTTTGAAGAGGACTTGGAGTGCTGATTAGCATTGGTTTATTAATGACTACACACGGTTTGTTGGTGACTACAAGGGGTGGTATTATGTCGCCGTATCTGTGGTGATAATTAGTTGGATTAACGCTGTTTGTTAGCAGGATTAACGTTGGTGATTAGCAACAGGATTAGCACAAGTACCGCAGTGGATAGTGGATGATCAGCTTTCCTCAGTTAGTCTACACTCATGAGGCCGGACTATACACTCACCACTTAAGGTACTGACGGATCTTCTGCGGATGACATGCATTTGAAATTCAACCAGGAAAAATACCCCAGCTTTAATTTTGAGAGGGGAACTTCTTCATTTCCCTGATATATTATTATCATCAGTCACATTCAACTAATATGACCTGGACGACATTGCTATTTAGCAAGAAGCCATAGACTGAGAGAGGACATTCAATATAATCTTCGCGACTTCTACTGCAATTTTGAGCATTTTCAGGAAGTTTTACGCCTAAATTGGGCCTCTTCTCAGTGAAGAGGACGTCAGGGAATTTTCAAGATTTCCGCTACTCTGCTCCCCACCCGTCACGCGGTGGGCGACCCCTACTGCCCCACGCTGGCGGGCTCCACCTCCAGCAGCGACCGGCTCTGGGCCGCCGCGGCCGGGGTAAGGTTAGACCACCACCACGGCCCCACCACGGCCCCAGCCGGCCCCTGTCACGGCCCCTCACCGGCCGGCCCCGGCCCCTTTCAGCTGGGATCCCCGCTCGACCCCACCTCCCTATCCGCCCGCGCCAACGCCTTCAGCATAGCGGCGCTGATGTCCGACCCGGGGCTAGATCCTGCCATGCTGGCCGGCATGGGGTATGGACATTTGGCCGGGGGGTTAGGAGGGGGCGCGGGGATGGGCATGGGGCCGGGAGGGGGACCGCCCCCGCCGCCCCAGAGGGACTGTTATTATGACTGGGGCCAGGGGTCCGCGGGGTCCGGAGGGTACGGACCCCCGCCTACAGTGCCCAGTATGCCCGGCATCAAGGGCATGGAAGGTGAGAATTAATTCTACGTTTATTTGTTTATTTATTCATTTATTCATATATTCATTCATTTATTTATCTTTTCATTTATCTATTTATATTTATTCATTTACTTATTTGATATTTCTTTTCACTTTTTGGACTATCTCTAATTATCAAAAGTGTACTGGGCAAAGGCTGTTGAGTGTTTCTTATAAGGAAAAAATGAAATACAGTTTACTTTTCTGCCGTAGTAATTTTGAAATAATAAAATTATTTTCAATTATAAAAATTGTATTTTGGTATATATTTTTCTGAAATGTAACAGCATAGGCCTACTTGTATATGTATTAACTTGGAAATTTAGATGCAGAAATTGCTAGAATCTTTCTCTTTTTTTCTATTTTGACTCTAGGGTATACTTACTTTTCTATTAAAAAATTACAGCCAACACAAAATATTATTTAATCATAAATATACATGTGTGTGCTTTTAATATTCTCCATGGCAAGGAGAATAGAGAAAACAAGCTATTTACAAATTAAAGTAATCTCATTTTGGATGGTTTGTGCCACTAGAGTAGCCTGATATCCAAGTATTGGTACTAAAATTAAAACTCAATTTCTAAAACCATCACGACCCCCTTAGTGATTACCTCAACCCTTGTGTTAACATAAACACATACCCCGACTACCTCCTGAGCCACTGGTTCTTCTCAATGTCCAAGCTCCAACCCGACCTCTACAACTTTCTCCCCAACACAGGATAATGTAAAGCCCCATATCCACTAGGCATTTTTACCAAGTCAACCGACTGATCAGTGCTAAAACTGGTAGAATATACTTAAATAATCAGCCAATTTTAGCACCAATTCAGACCAAGAGAGTAGACAATGATCCAGAAGAACCTCACAGCCTATTATATTGAACTTTCCAGGATCTTAAAGCAGTGGCAGATTTAAAGGGGGGGGGGGGGGTACCTTTTTTTTGGGCCAAATTTAGATTTTTTTTAAATGTAAAATTCGGCCAAAAGGTAATTAACAATTTTATTTCCAATAGCGTGGCCCCCCACCCTTTTCAAAATGCTGGATCCGCCACTCTAAAGGTAATTTGGAAAATGTCTTGTACAAATGACCTTTCCATTACCTTAAATGTATCTTAATGTCCCATAACAAAACTCAAAGGGCAGTAAAGGTTAGTTTTCACGCAGTGTCAGTCGGCCACAGAATACACAGAGCTGCTCATGCAAAAGCATAGGGATTTGCTCGCATTTATCATAAAAATCAGCCGATTCATTGGTCGACTTTGTAAAAATCGCTTAGTTTGTCTAGGGCTTTAAGTGTCCCCGTTCTCCTGTCACAAACCCCTTCACAAACCGCAGTGGTTTCCTCCAGTATTATAGTACTCTCCTCCTCCCTCCCCTCCGGCCATCTTAGGAGACCCAATACTCTCTACGTCCACTTGGAAATGTTATCTCCTTTTGTGAGCTACACGCATGTCCCCAGGCTACGCGTGTATTTTTATGTTTTGAGGGGTTTTATTTCAATACAGCACATTCTTGGTTGTGTTTTGTGAATATATAGGAGGATTGAAACCTTATAGAAAATGGGTTTTGTATTGTGGCGGTGTCAAACGTCGTGATAATCAAGTAGAAGAAAATATTGAAATGGTAAGAGAGGGATATTTTGGAATAAGTCGCAATATGAAGAATGTCATATATTTTTCTGAATATTACAAGAAAAGAAGTTTTGGGGGTCAGGTAAATCTAGCGCAGTTATACGATGTTCCAGCTTTAACGTTTATCAGTAGACTTTTATCGATTTTCCTTTCGTGAAGTATGAAACGACAATCTCGTAAAATAATATTGCCATCACCCTTGGAAACTAGCTCATTCATGGAGCAGGCTAAGTGTAGGTTTGAAACACGTTGAAACAGTCTACAAATGTCATGTGGCCCCGAGGCATAGACAAGGTTTGAAGAAAAAGAGTTTGAAAAAGAAATAAAAATGAAACCTACAGGCTAACTACTTTCGGTGGCGTATTTAAAGATTCGGAAAGTTTGTCCCATTTATAACATGTAGAAATTAAATATACGGGTTTCTCCTGATCTAAATTGCTCGAAATAGCCTGACCTTATGCCACCTTTTGATTATTTAATGGCATACAAACTTATATCTACAAGGAACTTTAACAATCCTAATACCATATTGCAAGGTAATATTATGCTAACTTCCAAAAGGTTTTTTGTTTAATTTTATTATTAATCAATTCACTTTTTCCTGCCCACAGCGTGCATCCTGAACGCGGGCTCGGGTCGCCATGGTTACTACGACCCGGCCACCATCGCCTCCTCCACGGCCGGACCAGGAGCGGGCGTCCACCCAGCGTCCCGCCCTGGAGGCGGATCCACCCCCTACGACGCGCTCCCTCCACGGTCCCAGCAACAACACTGCCAGCAGGAACCCTCCCCCGGGGGGCTCCTCCAGGGTCCCACGGGGTCCCAGGACATAGCCTCAAACCCCTCCAATGACTCCCAGGAGAAACTCTCCAACCCTGGAGGAGGAAATAGCGGAACCGGAAACGACGGAACCGGAAACGGCGAAACCGGAAGTAGTAGTAATAATGGCGGCGGGAACCCTGGAGGAGGGAATAATGGCGCTAATTCCGCTGGTTCTGGGAGTGTGGGTGCGGGGTCTCCAGGCGTTAAGGCGGGGACCTCCGGGGAACAGCAGCTACTGGAGGCGAACGCTGGAGGGGGCGTCGGGGGGGAGGGGGAGAGGGAGAAGAAGCCCCTCCATCCCAAGCTGTACAACCAGCAGGCCCAGCTGGAGATGAAGGACCTGTGGGACGAGTTCGACCACCTGGGGACGGAGATGATCGTCACCAAGGCCGGCAGGTGGGTGTTCTTTAGGAGCTAGCCTCAGTGTTTTTATTAAACCTTTTTTTGCAGAATGTGCAGTGGTCAGTCCCTAGAGCGCACTTGAGTTGAGAAAGGGTACCGACTGCCAAATGGACGACAACCATGAAAATAACTGTACACAACATACTAGAAATTGCAACTAAAACCTTAAATTGTTGTATTTGGGGCAACTAGGTCAGTTAAACAGAGAGGTAGATCCAAGGAGGGGGATATAATGGAGGTCCTTACTCCCCACCCCCTACCCGCAAAAGCAAAAGGGGAAGTGAAGCAAATGTACACAGATATACGACTTATTCTCAATGTGCCCTTCTTTCCCTCCCTTTTTGGAGTATTTGAAAAATACAAGTAATAGTCGGTTTCCAATTGCATGACATGACTTCTCAGAGTTGAATACACTATATTTTCATGCTATTGCTGTATGGAAAATGAATCGATTCATCAGAACTATGACAATATTCAGTGGCGGATCCAGGTTTTTGAAAAGGGGGGGGGGGGGGGGGCGCGCTATTGACATTCTTTTCTTTTTAATTACCTTGGGGACGAGTTTTACATTAAAAAAATGTAAAATTGGCCATAAAAAAGAAGGGGGGGCGCCCCCCCGCGCCCCCCCCCTCGAAATCCGCCACTGATATTGGGCTTTTAGTACAAAATATCCCAGTTAATAGTTCAGATTTGAGGATGGGTTCCACCCCAGCCCGTCCCAGCCTGTCATCAGGAGTCGCTCTGTATCTCCTGACACGGGTTGTCAGGGGGCCGGCTGGTGTTTACCTTAATTAATTAATTACACAAACATTAATTAGGTTATCAGGTGGCTGTTTATACTGGGGCCGCCGTCCGCTGTCACTCTGACAAGAAGGGGCGTGGTCTGCGTACACAGCCTGTCAGTCACAGAATGTCAGTCACTCACAGCCTGTGATTCGGTCACAGCATATTTCGCCCAACCACGGATAGCCATTTTCCTTAGTTTTACCTGCAGGTTAGCCTAAAACAGTATGCATGCTGGGTAAAGTTTCGACAAAGCTCAAGGCGTTAGCATACAAATTTCCATGAATTGTATTATTATTAATTTTGAAGATTTTTGGGAATTGCTCAATACATAGACAGCAGTCACAGCCTGGGAGTCGGTCACAGGATGCAATAAGCTGCTCGCGACAATTGCTCAATATATAGAAAATGATCCAGGTAAAATATTGAGCCTATAAGAATTGTGTGACTGTCAGGGGTGTGGTCAGCGTATGCAGCCTGTAACTCACAGCCCTCTTACTCATAGTCTGTGAGTGAGTCGGTCGCAGCATACAAGGAACTGCTCGCGACAGTTGCGCAATACATAGAACATGACCCGGGAGAAATATTGAACCTATAGCTTATAAGAATTGAGTGACTGTCGCAGGGAAGAGCACTGTGAGCCTTTGAGTCGGTCCGGGCGTACGCTGAGCCCGGGACGCTGAGCTGCTCATTGTATAGGGATTTGCTCACTGCAATATTTTTTCTTGCTTAATATTACATATAGAAAACTATCCTGGACCTAGGGCCAATATATTATGTTGAATCTGTGTCCTGGATCATGTTTTATGTATTGGACAGTTGCCGGGACAGTTGCAGCGAGAAATAACATTGCATGTATAGGAATAATCCCCCGGAATAAACCCCTGTTGCTACACAAAAAGTTGTCATGCAACCTAGTAAATTGATCCTAGGAGTAACTCAATGTAATTATATATATACACATACATATAGGACCCGGTAGTATGTATACGAGGGGTTCACGTCCCGACGAAGCCAGTCTCTCTAGTCTACCCTTGCAATCTAGCTGTTGACACCCAAATATATTCCGTACTATCCTCGGTCTTCCATGCAGTCAACAAACAAAGTGAAACTGGGAGAAAAGTGAGGAGACCACCTTATAAATTTTATGGTCACCCAACTAGAACTTGTCCTTTGCAACATTATTCTCACATTATATTTGCCAAGCCAACAGCTAGTTTCCAAATTGCCTTACAGTTTAATGAACTTTGGCAGCAATTACAAAGAGGTTTCATGGCTCAACGACCAACCCTATACATGTACACAATTTAGGCTTATTCCTCCCAATTTGGCAGGTTAATAATCAGCCTTACCCCAGCCTATAACTTGACACCGCCACATGTGGCCTATTATAAGCCCATATGGCTAGGCTTGGTCCGCAATTAAGGTGTTAAATTGCAATTACTCGCGTCCAGCCTAAGGTCAGGGGGGTGTGATGGCCTGATAGGCGTGCCAGCGGCCTAAGCCTAAGGGAAGCCTATGATAAAGCCTAAGGGAGGCCTATGATAAAGCCTAAGGGAGGGCGGCATCTAGGCTTATCTGGGGGCTTCGCTTGGACAAGATTTTCGTGTCTAGGGGCAGTGAGTTCTTGACACGACACGTTTGAGATTGAGGTAGAAAATTGGGGCTGTATCTGGTGGGGTGGTGATACTGAGTGAGGGTGTATCTTTGTAGAGGTTATGTCAACAATGTGACACTTGGCATTTAGGTTGTCAGCTTTAGGCTAATAGGATTAGTTCTTTCCTGTAGAAGTTACACAAATTAACGTAGTGTATAGCAAAACAAAATAAATATATATATGTAGGGCGTGCTAATGTTGATGTGACTACTTAATTGTTAAGACATTAATTTCAAATAAAGAAAACATATATTAGAGCTTATTTTGTGTTAATTCAAAAGAAAAAAAGCTAACAAATTGCCGACGGGCTTTTAACGTAATCTATAGGCATCTATATTGGACTGCAGTAAATCAAAATGATTAGCGATACAAATGGTTGACTTAATGGGAACGAGAATTAGATATTCAGAATTAAGTTCTAAGATACGATGATTTGCATTACGTTCTGAGATACAATGATTTGCAGCTTTTATTTCCAAGACACTATCTAGTCGTTGGCCATAAAAATAATTATCAAGTATGACTAACGTAATTACATGTAATACGAATTGCATACAAACATATTATTGCACCGCGATGTAACCTTCAGCTATAGGGAATAAATAAGATATTGGCAACTGAAATTCTGCTCAAAATCGAAGGTGACTCCGTCAATCATCTCAATGTTGGCCGGATGGTTTGGCTCATTTTTCACCGCGATCTTAAAATCGGAAGCATTGAAAACCATTATTATCGGTTCTTTGCGGCGTTCCTCAATGCTTCTCAGTACATCATGACGCGTCTCGGCAATTCGCGATACCTCGCGATGTTGCGCGGTGCGGCGCGCTATACAGTGGTGGGTTGGAGGGGGGGGGGGCGCCAAATATTGATTTTTTAATGTATTCTCGGAGGGTCCGGTTGAAAATTTTACAATAGCCCCCCCCCCCCCCCTTTGAAAATCTCTGGATTCGCACCTTCGTAAGGCTCCGCGCGGCATTGCGTCCTCCCTCGCCGGCTCTAACGCGCCCCGACAGCCGTAGGACCCTCCAAGTGACCGTCCGGCAGACAGGTGCACGGAGCAGCTCACACGGAGCAGCCCCGAGCAGCTCACCGCTCTGTTTGTTTACTCAGAAATAACCCTTTATTTGTTTTTCTGCAGCTGTTCCGCCATTTCAGCCAGTAACTGCAGCGGCCGGTCGTTGTGACTGGACATTTATACTTTTTACTCCTCGTAAATTTAGGCGTTAGTTCTGTTAGGGAGGTGGATTTGAGATTTTGAGTTTTTTTCAGAATAAGATAAGAAGCTATAAACATGGGCGTGAGCAAATTATATCTCGCTCACGGTCATAAATCTGAAGGGTGGTGGGAATCCATAAAGATGTTTCAAGTTTTATTACTAATTTTTTGTCGCGAATGAAACCTGCTGCATCTTCTTGACGGAGAAAACCGGGAGACTATTCAATATGATTCACTGTTCTTGACGGTAATGCCATTCAACCTTTCTTTTTGTATGAGCTCTAAAAATGTGAGACCCCAATTTTTTTTATTATTATTTTTACACCATTTATAGAGAGAGCTTATGGCTAGATACACTATAGGCTTCTATTGTGTAATTTTTCACTGATCTACCATAACTATTCCCATCAAGTCTCCCACCGACCTTACCAGATCCATGTCCCTAATCCTCAGAGACTCAGGAATACTAATCGTTCCACCCTTTGATAAAAACACGATAATCCGGGTATTTGGCGTCCGCCATTATTTCCCGTCGTCCATCAGTGTCCACTTCCGCTTACGTCACTAGGGAAAGTCTCCACTCTCCACCCTCTCTCTCCACTCATAGGAGTATCCTCTGTTGGAGAAAATCGATGGGGACTCATACACGACTTTAGGGATTAGTTGGAAGCCACTTTTAAAAATATAGGGGAAGATATCTATCTATGATATGCCGAAAAAGGTAGATTATATTGCGTATGGATCATATATATATGCGGAACGGTTGTCAAGTGTTTCCCACAAACTAAATGATTTGCTTGTAAGTGTAAGGCATGCATACAAGGCTCAATCCGCCTTATGATCATATATTCGATACTTTGATAAAATTAAAACCCTGACATTTCATATCTAATAAGCATTACCTTCCATGCACAATTAAGATTATTATACAGTATATTTTTAGTCAATTATTGATGATGCTAAGGATTTTGCAGATCCAAAAGCACACTGCTTGGCGAGTAGCAGTGTCAGGGTCATCCCAGTTCGAGGCTGTAAGTTGAGCCGGTAGTTATCTGCCCCCACCTCCGACCAGAGCCCTCTAGCGGACTCATTAGGGAACTAGGAATACCTCTCATCAAGGGGGGGTAGAATCCCCCTCATCAAGGGGGTACCAGGGCACGAGGGGGTTAATGAGGGGAGGCAGGACACGGGAGAGGCAGAGATAAAGGACTATGTCAATTTTAGAATATGATACCTGGGTTGGTATGGAGCAAGAGGGACGTTATTTGCGGAGGATACTGGGGTTGTTGAGCCCTCTGAATTAAACAGACAGGTCTTTTGGATGCTATTCTTTTAATGTATACATGTATACTTGAAAGCCCTGAATGGGTAAGTACAGCGTATGTAGAGACTTGGATAAAGCCTGTAAATGTTGGACTTCACTTATTATATCTATGATTTTGTTAGTCAGTTATAATATTCTTTCAGTGAGTTAAAATTGCCAACGCATCTATAATCTATAGTGTGTTTTTTTTTATCTGCGTATGCTATACAGCCGAGCTGTGCAAATACATCAAAATAATTATTAGGTAATTTCCTTAGAAGTCTATACATTTTGACCCTATAGATAGAGTTACACATTGACTAGCTATAGAACACAGTCTCTATAAAAACATACTCACTGCTTTCACCTGCTGGGCCCTTTCTTCCTGTAACAGAAGCCACGTAATATTTTCACAACAGATTGCTCAAATTTGCACCTTATAGCTGGCCGCCAGTCGGTAAAGATGTCCGTCACTTGTCAGGAAGACCGACAACGAGGCTCCCCTCCTTCCGGAGCCCCCCTGCCCCCCTCCCCACCAGGTGGCGTATTGTGGGAGGTTTCCGCACCTGCGCACTGAGTCTCTGCCGAAACAAACATGCGCGTCGACGTAAAAGGGTGGGCATTTTCACATTATTAGAAGTTATTATTGGATTCTGGACCGAATGTAAGTTGACAAATTGATCAAAAGACCAGAAGGGAACCTCCTGTTAACCGGCCACTTTTTAGACCGGACAACTTTTCAAAATAACATAATTTTCATGAATGCTTTTACGCACAGGGCTCCTTACAGATGCATTTTTTTAGTTAAAGGGAATATTCTCCTATGCATAGTTTGACAGTTGCGTTGGATATATTCCTTGCGGAGAAGCAAAAAATTGATGTCAAAAACAAAAAGTGGGACATTGGAAATTGCTTGCGATGTTTGACATTGCGTTGGAATCAAACTCTATAGGTGATGTCTAAATTTCCTACATAAAGGCTTAAGCTTGAATTTGCGGATTCTAACATGTTGGTATGCAAACCCCAAGCATTGGCAGCTATAAGCAATTTAAATGCTACACAGTGCAAGGCAGAATATGGCATTTTCTGCCTCTGCACGGCCCATCCCACCCATCCCACCTCTCCGACCACACCACCTATTTTACCAGTACTTGTCCTAGACCAAATCTGGTGCACCCCAATCCCCAGGTGCACCTCCTTCCCCCAACCCCATCAGGTGCACCCGGCCCTTCTTTGATGGGTCTAATCACAACACTTTGAAGGTGGGGTCGGGTGACATAAAGACCGGGAAGGAGTGAAGAAGGTGGTCGAGTCATGCAGAGGGGTACCGCACGGAGAGTCTAACGACACGGGGGGAGGTTTTCAGTCACGTAGGACTGTCACAGAACGCATGCGCAGTCGTCCTGTCTTCCGCCAGATGGCGCTTCTCAAAGAGGGCAAATCAATAGTCATTGCGCATGCGCGTCCCTGGTGGGTTTATTTGGACTTCCGGTATGAGTGTAAGCAGCTTCCGGTTTGGTTGTTCTTAACTTGGATCAAGTCAACATTTATGTGGGAATTAAGTCTGATCAGAAATTGCTACACATGTAGGTACATTTGACTTAGTCGGGTCTTTGAGCAATGATCGACAAATACTGATTTTGTCTCCTAGACTTTTGTCTATTTCTAAATGTATGCCTCGGATCCTGCCGCCCTTTTCAAACTCATGGATCAGGCCCTGTGTACTGTGATTTCCCTTTCAGTGCACTTAGCGAAGGGATGAAACATTAAAATGAGAAAGAAAACACCCATGATCCTCTCATCCCTGTATCCTTTTCTGGGACATTTATGTTTTAATTATAAATGCCCCCCCCCCCCCCCTCAATATCCTATATAGATTCACAATGCAATATACACGGAAAGCCAGAAAAAACGAAACCTTGACGATTTTTGACCGGACACTGTGTATGGAAGCCACAACCCGAAGCCACTCTATATAAACCTATAACCATTGCAGATTTTAATGAATATTCAACAAGGACGGCTTGGATAGTTGTTTTGATTAAAAGTTAAATCATAGACATACATAGATCTTATGTATCTCGAGCTATGGTTAAACCGAAGAATCAGAGTTGATTACTCTAAAATTGAATGATATACAGTGAAAGAAGCAAAGTCAAAAAACAATATGAATGGTAAACCCAGCCTGTGCCTTATATATATATAACATACAATATATAACACATACGTCCTCCTAAACCACCACCTCTGCGCATGAGGTGGGACACTCCTCTCCAGGGTGGGACGTAGGCGGGACACAACAAGGTCTGTCCCGGCCCCCTCCAAGCCAAGGTCCACCCAGGTTTATGTCTCATCACACACGGACCGCTTATTGGAAAGAACTTGTAGGATTTTGACCGGAAACTGTATGGAAGCCACTGACTCTACATAAAATTATAATTTTGATAGATATCGATGAACAACCAATTGATATAGACTGCTTGGATAGTTGTTTTGACTTAACGTTAAGCTGGGGAAGCAGACCCCATACTACAGTAATACTCTGAAATAAGATAATGATACATTGGAGGAGGCCAAATAAAAAAAGAATATCTATGGCGGAGTACGCCTATGCCATATACCAGGGGTTGCACTATAAAGACGCCATGTCTCTAATAGCCACAGTTCTCTGTATTTGACGACTCAATATGATATATGGCTTTTCCTTTTGGCTATGGCAATTGTTGTATTTTTTTGCGATTCAATCTAGAGGGCCACTGAGGGCGACCCCTGTATACCTCACCCCTGTGAGGTGGGACGCTCCAGGGTGGGACGCAGTCAGGACGCTGCCCGGTCCCCCCTCCTCCAGGGCGCACCCAGGAGGAGGTGAACTTTGTCGGCCGCTCGTCGCCCGACGCACAGTTTACACGGCTTATAAGCAAAGATAGCGGCCTCAAAGGCGGCGGTAGTGGCGGGCTTTTAACACGCCTGGCCCGCCTGTGTCGGCGCGAAATATTTACTGTATGGAGAATGTCGCCGGCAAAAATAGAAGGCTGAGATCAGGGGGACCTTCAGGGGCTGGGGCGGGGTGTGTTTGGGATGGGGATTGGGATGGGGAGGGGTGGGGTGAGGGGGGATGGGGGGCACTGATTCTTTTTAGAAGGTCTTTGGCGGGGTCATTGACCTTTGGGAATTTACGCCCTCACCACCACCAGTGTGTGTGTGTGTGTGTGTGTGTGTGTGTGTGTGTGTGTGTGTGTGTGTGTGTGCGTGTGCGTGTGTGTGTGTGTGTGCGTGCGTGCGTGCGTGCATGTGTGTGCGTGTGTGTGCATGAGTGCATGCATGCGTGTGTGTGTGTGTGTGTGTGTGTGTGTGTGTGTGTGTGTGTGTGTGACTGACCACTGCTGAATTTCAGTCGGTTGCTCGCTGTATTTTTTGGGTGCAGATCACTACCCCCCTCCACTACATGAGAAATTTAGATAGATAAAATTGTTCATGGAAACTTATATTAGAATTATGAGATCTATGAAAGCAATCAAGGATAAGTGAGTTTCTAGAAATACTCATTTTTGTGGATGTAGCTAAGTGACCGGACCCTTCCTTGTGAGAAAATTTAATTAGCCAACCACCCCCGGGACCACCCCTCAGTTTTATGCCTACCGCATCAAAACGGAGGAATTATTTGGAAAGCGTGTAGCGAGTGCCCCCCTCCCTCCCATGCTAAGGGAAAGTTAAGGGTTGATATAAGAGACCACTTTCAGTATGGAGGGCAGCGAACCTGTGATACAGGCCAGTGTAAGGATATTAAAGACCCTGCCTGAAATTAATTGAGGGATTGCTTGGACTGAGTCAACAGAAAACTACCCTAGGGTGTTGGACTTTATTTGACAGTTACAAAACAGCAGGTGTAAGGTGAGAAAAAAATTACAAAGTTTCAATGTTTTTAAAAAGAAATTGAATATAGGGTTATTATTTGTATGTCGATTCTGCTCTATATTTCACATAAGCCGTGGTCAATTGTTCTGTAAAAGTGATATAGAGGACAGAAGTTGAGGGGACCAAGCCCTCTTCCAATTCCCAATAAAGTAGGGTGTGCTATAAATAAGTGTCATCGCTATAACGCTTATTAACGCCTTTTTCAAATTCAATGATCCAAACTTTCTCATTGGGAAATAGACAATATGAAATCTAATACTTGTATTCAGTTAATGTAAACTGACACTAAATCTTAAACGTTTTCAACATAAAAGCTATATCAGTTTAACTCATAATATCAACATATCACGCAAAGTTATACCATGTCGCGCCAAATTGAAACTGAAGGTGTTTTGTCCAAGTGACAAGCGAAACATTTTTAATTTAGATTTCAAACAGAGGCAGCTGATAAGACACACACACAGAGTTAAGATGTCAGCCTTATCCCCCTGGGTGGAAGTCAAGGCAGACAACCATGTAAAAAGACACCCCCAAAGTCAGCAATATCTAGTTCAATTTACTGTGATTTATGTGTATCAAATGATAAATCACGCTGTACCAGTGTACTGTTACTTACCCCTAGAGGCATGGTCAGCATCAGGGTAAACTTAGTCTGAGGTGAGCAAGTGTAAAACATGTATAATGTATATTAGTTAATGGAGCGACGGAATCCCAGACGCAAACTTTTTTTGCGTGATCAGATAGAGTGAAAGAAATTAAGTGCAAGTGCGGAGAAAAAGGGAGGGGACTCCCATTTGAGCCATTGTATAGATTACTAACTAGAAGGTTGGAAGACATTGATGTATGTAGAAACGTCAGAGTTTTCCACACTGCCTTGCTACTGAATCTAATGGACAATTTATCATGCACCTAGGAAAAGTCCCTAAATTGCACCCCTCTTTATGTGCAGTCTCAACGCTGACAGAAACTTGCTGAGTTTGATGCAGACAAATTTGCATTGTGACACCTCATGGAGTATAGGTACAAACACACTTAATCAACCCAGATCTATAGTCTATCCCAAACAACAAGTCCCAATCGACGTTTGAATGAAAAACTGCCCTTGAAATGCCAGTTTGAAACAACACAACGCCATTTCCTGACTGACAGCAGCCTCTTCTGGCTTTAACCATTGGAAAATCTGGACGTGAAAAATGAGAACACACTCCACGGGTGCATTAAAGTAGGTGCGGTGCTTTTGCGACCTTCATTTGAAGGAATTTTGCGACATTCCGCCAATCGGCAGACGCGGTCTCGCGAGACCACACACAAGACGCGAGACGTGACGTCACGCGTCCCTGCCGTTGTCAAGGAGCAGAGCAGACGACATTCTGACGACCCTCTGGTCGGGCATGGGTCAGTTAGAAAGGCGTTACTTCAGACAGTACCATGCCAGGTTTTTGCTCCTCTTCAGACGCTAATGATTTTCTACTGAGTCTTGGCACACCCGAAAATAAATAAAGAATGTGTATTTAAATGGTCTAGTTCCTATAACTATACTTGAATGGAAGTGGCAGAGCTTTTACTTTGTTTGTTAAGGGAAGAGACAAAGGGATATGTTTACAAGCATTCTCTTATAGCAAGTAGAATATCTGGGAAAAATGGTTTTAGGATTTCAGTCTACTCAATTTGCATTAGTCCTTCCATAGTTTAACTGTCAATATATTTAGGTTATACACTATGCGTGTCATGCCTAATTTAGGAATCTTTCTGATAATACAATGAGGAAGACAATATTTGAAAATGGCGCAAAAGAGATTGGTCAGAATAGATACCGACAAAAATGAAATATATTGAAAGTGAACCAATTTAATCAGGTTAACAGCCGATAAATACAAATAGGATGTCGTGAATAGATCCGTGTTACAAAAGGATTTAAGTCACATTGAAAGGTACATAGTATTCAAATGAAACAAGGTATTTGATTGAGAATACAAGACATCATAATCACTCCCAACTTTAACACACCCTCCACATAACAATGCAAACCGCCTTCTTTCTCTTGATTTATCACACGGTGCGTATTGTGAGCAGGGCGTATTGACAGGCCATACGCATCGCTCACTATATATACACCTAATTCTGAGTAATACTAATAAGAGTTTTTTACATTTCTTGGGTGATTAAATAAAGAAGAACCTAAAGGGGCGTCCTCGGGTGGCTGTACGACCCATGGGGATCGTACAAACCTCAGGCTTCGCCCTTGGTTTGTGACGATCCCCTATGGGTCGTATGGCCACCCGCGGTCCTTCTTATTATAATCCTGTGGTTTCTTGCTTGACCAGTCCCGTTTCCCCTGACCACTCCCTCCCTGTGGTCAGTTCCTTGACGTTGTCCATCTGTAGAGATTTAATTAGCCTTCTCTAGATACAATCTCCCTTTATGTGTCCTCCTTTTAATAACCAAGTGCCAGACGTGATATGTGACACCCCCACTCTCCAGCACATGTCGCTGTACAGTGTATGGGGGAGAGGGTGTGGCAGCAGGGACCTAAGACTGGGGTGTGTGTACTTAGAATGGGCATCTTGGCTTATCCGTATGTCATAGAATGGAGGGTAAATTATTTTACCCTCCAAAGATGGGATTTTTGGTGTACTTTTGTATGCCAAAGTGTTTGGGGTTGTTCTAAGATGAACCTACATTTTGTATCAATTACCTGGAACATTCTGAAAGTAAAGAAAAAAGAGAGTTTAACAACCTTGCAGAATTCACAGACGATTATTAGAACCCCCAAGACACACAAGAGAAATTCTTTGCATATCAACAGAAGATATACGTAAATCTGGTGTTTTAGATTTTCATTTATATAGTAGGAGCGAGCATCCCAGCACTCTCGCCCGAGGTGATAGGACATTCAAAATGTAAGGGCTACATTTACCTTTACTGAAAAATTATATTTCTCCCCCCCCCCCCCCGGACCCAAGAGAGAGATTTTCTGCATCTTAAAAAGGGAAAACTCTGTTTTTGTCTTGTGTTTTCATTTCAATAGTGGAGGCCAGGGTCCCCCCCCCCCCTCCACCTTGCGCACTGGCTCTGGATCCCCGCCCTCCACTCCTGTGGATCTCCCCACGCGCCTGCCCGTCGGCCCGGCCCATGCCCCACGCCCTGACCGCCGCCCGTCCAGTTCACACTCCAGCAGAACGAGCAAACTGTGACATAAACTGTCACGAGACCTGGAGCTGGCTTCTGTTAGGAGTCGGCCGGATCGGGCCGGGGGACGTTTGGAGATGTGTAGGGGCAGGGAAACAGGAGGCGCGGGGTAGGCTATAGATACTTTGGATTGGGATTTTGTAGGGGGTGGCAGGGCAGTGTAAGGCAAGGCTTGAAAGGTAAAGGGTAGGCCCCTATATAGGCCTATAGGAAGGGCCAGGCAGTGAGATCAGACTATAGGAAATAATAATTGTTATCAGTGCTGAGAGAAGGATATGTCAGTGAGGTCTGGTCGCACGCAACCCCCCCCCCCCCCCCCCCACACACACACACGGTCTTATTTTGCACAATTTGGACTTTCAATACAGCTTTTCTGTTTCAGAAGTAGCGCTACCCTTTTGTAATAGACCCCCCCTTTTTTATTATAGAAAATACTGATCCAGTTTATGATATAGGCAAGGTGTGGTAGGGCATTCCAAATCACTACTCATTGAATTGTATGTACCTTTACTGAAAAATACATTTATGACCACTTGAGAGATTCCTTGACAGACCCCTTACTACTAAACGATATCCCTATGCTGAGACGGGATTATTTTCCCGCGTCTCTCCGTCAGGCCATTTAACCTCATTCGTTTTTCGACCCTCCTTCAACGTTTCAGTGACTTTAAAAAGCCCCCATATTTTGTGGTTTCATCGCGTCCTTCGCGAACTGCCCGAGCAGTAAATCGAACTCACCCCCACCACGTGACCTGTTGACGGACATTCAGGTCTCACTGCACCAGATTATTTTACCGCCATCAACACCGATGTACGGCTTACTTTCCAGCCAATTTCACGCATGGTTTGGCGGGCGGGACCTAAACCCCTCCCCGTCCTCACGAGTGCAAACAAACATGAGCACTTTGTGAGCACTTTGTGAGCAGTTTGTGAGCTGTGAGCAGATCATGAGCAATTTGTGAGCAGGAGTGAGCATGTTTTGAGCAGGTTGTGAGCAACAATTTGTGAGTAGGTTGCGAGCCATCTGTGAGCATTTTGCGAGCAATTTGTGAGCAGTTATTTAACAGGATGTGAGCAATCTTTAAGCAGTTATTAAATAGGGTGTGAGCAACTTGTGAGCAGTTTTTAAGTAGGTTGTGAGCAGGTTATGAGCACATTTTGTGAACAGATTGTTAGCAGACTGTGACTAGGTTGTTAGCGGTTTGATAGCACTTTATTAGGTTGTGAGCAGGTTGTGAGCATTTTGTGAACAGGTTGTGGGCACTTTGTGGGCAGGTTGTTAGCAGTCTGTTAGCATTCTGTTGGTAGGCTGTGGGCAGGTATGGAGCAGGTTGTGAGTAGGTTGGAAGAACGCCGTGAGTAGCTGAAATATTCTCAATTGCTCAGGACAATGGGCGCGATACATTGACCTAAATTGTCACTTTTACGCTTTCCAGTACCAGATATATTGATACGCACATGAGTAGCGATTTATAACGATGAGATTAGTGGCTGTCGTTTATTTTGAAACAAGATGCGCTTTTTTTTTTTGGGGGGGGGGAACCTTGGGTTTGGATTGAGTTTTGCATGCCAGTAAAAGGGAGGGCGTTCTCCCCTACAAACTTCTAAATCCGGCACTTAGATACGGGACTAGATATACCGTATTCTATTTTGTACTTTTTTTTATCTCTTTGGTATGATATCAGATAAGCCTAAATGATTTTATTTAAAAAAATGTTTTTGTGAAAAGATCTTATAAATTTCTATTTATCCAAATTCTGAATAAATATGATATCAGCTATACGAATACACCTGATTTCTAACCCCATTGGGGACATGGCCAAACATCATGGAGTAACAGAAACCCAACCCTCCACCTTTAAGGGGTAATCCCCTAAAGCTGTTTACCCAGACACGCTCCACCCCCTCCTAACCACCCCCTGTCAGCTCGGATTAACACCAGCGGGGTGGGCGCGCGATTGACAAAACAAGAGGCGGCACGTATACCAATGTGTATATTGGAAATGACGCGCGATTCGCAGCCGCTTGGGGATGGGGAATCATGCGTGTAGCGAGGGAAAGTGGAGGTTGATAAAGTTAGGTGTGATACAGAGCGCCCCTTGTGGTGTTTTTTTAAACTACTGTAAACATACATTATTTTTGCTGTGCGTAATTTTTGCGCAATTATCCATAAAAAGAGGTATTTTCGAGAAATCAAAACTGCTTTTATTTTACGTTAATTTCTATTCATTTTGTAATTATTATTGTTTTCACTCATTATATCATATTTTCCCATTTTGCCGGCTTTGTTCAAAGTACATAAAAATATATGAACAGCGCGAAAATAAGTAGTTTTCCGGTATTTATTGGGGCGAGCAGTTGTGAGCTGGCGGGGCCTGTTTCTCTCAGCCGGTGAGCAGCTCGTCCGTCTCAGACCTCTAATTGGAGCCTGAGGCAATCCCCGCCTCCTGATGGCTGTATGGGACAGGGGCAGGACCCGGCGGACCTAACCTGATACCAAGTGTAACCATTGAGGAACGGGTTCTGTTTTTTCTGGGAAGCGGAGGGGTGGGGGTGAGGGGGGGGGGATGGGCGGGGAGGGGGGGGGGGGGCTATTGGGTTTGAGGTTTTGAGTGGTGAAAAGGGATCACCTCAGTAGTCAACATGTTAGTGGAGGATAATCCCATATTGTTTGTGTTAGTTTGGTCATTGTTTATGGAGCAATTCTTAAGAAAATCAAAAAATAAAAAGAGAGGAAAATGGGGACGGGGGCGATTTCTAACAAATATTTACAATAGATATTCACAAAATTTTCCTGAGCAATTTTCGGGACTTTTGTATGTTTGACACTGTGATTAAGGGTGGTGCTCCCAAAAATGATTGGCCAACCAACTCACAACTAAATATCAGTAGTGGTCAAACACACAAAGCAAGGACAGTATTTTTGCAGTGCGTAGTAAACCTTCAAAGAATCAGTGCCCCCTCCCCTCCCGGGGCCCAACTTCCCAACTTCCCATCTCCCCATCCCATCAACCTCATCCAGGAGCCTTGTTAACCAGTGGTTTACCCCCATGCCTGCATCCCTCTAGGCCAACACCACCTTCCTACCCCTCACAGAAAACAGTCCCCTACCAAAGACTCCCCCACCTCTTTCCTCCAGCCGTAAAACCCCTCCATGTGGGATTTATGAGTTCTGTGAAGCACACCACCCCTACCTTCTCTCACCACCCTCCTGGAGCCCCCGTCTCCCTTCTCCTTCCCCCTCGGGGGTTTATCACAAATTACCACCCCATGGTAGGCCCCTAATGAAGTGGGGAGGACAGTGCCGCCTAAAAACTGTTAGCGCTTAAAGAGAATAAGCACAAGTGGCTGTAGTTGTTGTCTGAGGTTGCTTGTTGTTACATGATAGAAGCTTTGTTTATTTAGTTTTAGATATATAAGAATGTGATTGATTAGTGTAAAGCTTCATAACTCATGTAAGGATCTTACCTGATAAGTTTCACTTCTGATCATGTGTTATCATACAACAATTGATTGATACCATATTATAAGACAATCAGTTCATTTAGAAAAGATATTTTTAGAATAGATACTTATATAGGCATATAGACAATAGAATTAAAAATATGGGCTCAAAAGATATCGAATAGTTACACATGATATATTTCCGGTTTTATTTGTATCCAACATTTAATAGCCATGTAATGTCATGCATAATATTAGTTTATATGTATATAACACAATACCATATAGGGGCCTACCGTATATAATTCCGGATCCCCCAGGTAATATGCAATTCTGGGTATTGCTCTGGATCTGTATAAAGGGCCGTAGCCACTAGGCGATTTTGACCTAGTCAGCCGACTGATTGCTGCTAAAATCGGCCGATTATACCCCAATAATCGGCCGATTTTAGCACAGATTCAGATCAAACATATATGTACATTTCAATGTACTATACCAACAGGTGATCATAAGAATCGGCTGATTCTCCCAGTTGCCCTACCCATCGCCGGTAAAATCGTCTAGTGGGTATGGGGCTTAACTAACTGAATATCGAATGAGCTTTGAGTGCTATGTATCACATGTATACCCCACGGGTAATACCCTTCAGGATTTTTAAATAAATCACATTATCTAGAATCTAGAATTGCACCAACCAAGGGTTATAGCTTTTAACTATTCTTTAGTATATGTCCTTTCTAGAAGAAAAACGACTGCACTTCTTCCATAGTATTCATTTAGCTATTGCTTGTGTTTTATTCCGTCTTCTCCAAAAGTCTCGCCATGATTTCCGATCCCGTCTCAGGTTCGTTTGCCCCGTGGAGAGTAAAGCCAGCCGTCTTGTTAGTTTAGTACTTTGTAATGATAGGGGGCGGCGATAGGGGGCGCGGCAGGTGCCCACGCCTACAGGCTATAGTGACACACAGAATAAGTACAGATAATATTATTATTGAAATGTCAATGCAGGAATTTGCAATTCATTGAGATGCAATGAAAAGTTAAATTAGATTTATGGAACTACCAAACAAAATTAAATGGGCCTCAAGGGGCTGGTTTATTGTCTGGTAATTCTTCGTTCCACGGATAGCTGATTTAGAGTATTTCAAATAGATCTATATAGGGCTTACACATCATGCAGATTCATTTGGTAAACGTCTATGAACAAAACAGTAGTAAAAATTATAGTGATTATAGAGATATCCATCTGCAATGAAAAGAATTTGATTTTCAATCCCTATACTAAAAGGTATCATATACAGGTCTATGCTGATACATAGGCCTGTACAAACTGGAAAATATTCAATACTAGTTTTTATAGGCCTATTATGATAAACTACGCATACTTCAAGGATGGAGGAAAATGTGTTTTGTAGCATAGAACAAGAGGCAGCTCTAGTTTAAACTATAAAATTTGATTCCCTCTCTTCAACCCCCGCGTCCTACTGTACCCCCATACCCCCTGCGAGCAGCTCGTTTTCCGCTGGTCGCCGGCGGCCATCCACTCATGTGTTGTGTCCTCATCGAGTGCGTCTATCGAGCCGGGCACCAGCGAACCCGAGAGGCTACGACCACGTGACAGGTATGACAATGGGTCCTGTCAACTGTTGGAGTCTACGGCTCACTCTCCCCTATTATCGTCCACAGCTCAACGTCCGCTATTATCGCCCGGCCCGCGGGGCATGCTGGGAGCTGCTCAGGGGTTGAGCACGGATTGAACGGTTCAGGGAGGGGTATCGTTGGAGGGGGAGGAATATTGGGACTGTATTGGGGTTTTTGATTAGGGGTTGGAGGGTTGGAGGTCCTGTGTTCAAATTTTAGGAATGTCTCCATCCCTTGTCTCTTGTCACTAGTTCATCCATGTGTTGCGTTTTGGATCAGAGAAATGCTGATGTCGCATGTGCCTATAGGTCTACCCTTTTCAATATTGGCCATTGGGTCTTGCAAAAGCTACCCCTCGAACCCAGCCCCAACCACCTGAGCACGTATCCATGATCCCCACAACTCTATTTCAATTGAACTCCACACTTTCAGATGGGCATTCCCTCTTGTCCACTCCACCCAACTCCTCCAGTTAAAACTCGCCAATTTGATGAATGGCCTAATCTACGGAGCACTTCCCGCCAACAAAGCCGTTATCAGCTCGGCCTGTTTGGTCCTTCCCCTTTAAAGAACAGCCTAGACCCAGACCTAGGGTGCGGGAGGCACAACACTGGGCTCTGATTACACTGATTGTACGGACTCCCACTTAAGACTTAGTCCAAGATGGCAGTGATTTAGGGCTAGAAAATAGGGGGGGACTTTGATGGATGCATGTGACTGACATCATCCTAGTTTTTTTTGTCTGTGTATTTTGTCTGTTTTCCTATGTATAGCTGTTGAATAAGAAATATTGTGAATTCTTTTTTATTAAGATCAGAGCTTTATTTACTTATAAATTTTACAGATAATACTTTTTAACGACCTGCTTCCACTTTTTTCTTCTGTATACATAAGTTCTAAAGAATACTATAAATATGTCTCAATATCTTAGCAGAAGTCTTGAATTTGTGAATTCTTTCAACATGAAATGTCAATCCTTAATTTTAAGTCATTTAATTCTTTTTTCTTTTTATAATTAATCCATATATATATCCTTAGGCCAGTGAAAAGTTGATGGGACCAGTAAAAACAAAATTTCACTGGCATAGAGTTAATTAAAAGAGGATAACAATGAACATTCATTCCAATTTTGTAATCTCTAGGACCCAAACCAATGAATGTCGAAACAGAAAGTTTCCAATCGATGTACATTCAAATGACGCACATTGTTACCAATAAACCACCAGCACATATTTATCGGTGGCATGTGGAGAGGGGGATTTGTATTAATTACCCACTTGTTGCCCCCCTACCAGCCCCTTATGCCCCACTGTTTGGGTGTCAATGTTAAGAAGGCAAGTCGTCTGTAACTCTTTGTTACACCTCCTTATGAGTGGGACTACGTGTAGAACCGCAGGCACGGCGCCATGTATTGGGTGGGGATTGTTTCTTTGCAGATTGTTTTTGGAAACAAAGAAACAACTCAGAGATCTGACCATACAGCTGCATTCAAATTCCAACTCAATCAAAGTAGACTTACAACTTGTAAGTGCTTGTCAGTTAGGTGCTTGCATAGTTCTCTATTCAATACAAAAATATTTTGTGAGTGGATATTGTAACTTGTCAAATGTAACCACTTGTGAATAGCTATATGTGACAAAAAGATCTACATATGATATGAAGCCCTACTTATGACATAAATGTAGGCCTATATGAATGAGGAAATATGGCCATACATGAGACATAAATGCCATATACAAGGCATAGAGCCCTACTATTGATATATCACCCTATCTAGGTCAAAAAGCAGTATTTCTTTGTATTTGGTATAAAGCCTTATTTGTGACACAAGGACAAATGCGGGCCATAATTAAATCCTTTAATATAATTCAAAGCCCTAAATGAGGCATGAGACCCTATTGTGTGATAAGGTCTTAATGCTTAAAGTACTAATTGTGACATAAAGCCCAGTTTAGCACATAAAGGCCTTTGTGGTACAAGTTATAAAACTCTACCAAATATGCCCCCCCCCCCACAAAAAAAAGAAATAGATAAATTAGCAAATACAATTCATAGTTAACATAAACAAATATAGAAATGATAAATACAAAGAAGGAAAGAGAAAGGAAATAAAATTTATAGTTAACATAAACAAATATAGAAATGATAAATAAAAAGAAGGAAAGAGAAAGGAAAGAAATAGCAAATAAAATGTATTGTTAAAATAAACAAATATAGAAATGATAAATAAAAAGATGGAAAGAGAAAAGAAAAGAAAGAAAAGAAAAGAAGAAAAAAACGGAAACAAATCCGTCCCCTGAGATTACCGCTGGTGGATTAGGACGTAGCTGGCACCTCGTAGATCAGGGCTGACGGGCAGATAAGGCCGGCCGCCAGACGTCAGCACCGGGCGGGGGGAGGCGCCCTGGAGGAGCCCGGGAGGGGCGGCACGTCAGGGGGATGCCACAGTAGGCAAGGACAGGTGTAGGGGGGTTGATGGTTGAGGGGGGGGGGATTTGTTGTCGTTTCCCTATAAGAACGTGGTACGGTGAACAGGACGGATCCAGAAATTTCAATGAGTGGGGAAAGGGGAGGTGGGGGGGAGGAGGAGCGGGACGTCATGAGGTGGATGCCACACCTCGACCGGTACCCTCGGACAGGTGTACGGGGGGCAGGGGGCGGGGGTAGAATCTGTTGTTTGTATAGCTTCGTACTGGCGTGGTAGAGTGAATAGTACCAGGAAGGGACCCAGAGATTTCAACAAGGTAGGGGAAGGGGGAGGGCGTCAGGTGGATGCCAGAGTGAATGGACAGGTGTACGGAGGGGGGAAGGGGGGAGGCAGGGGGTTGTTGTCTTTAATTTATCCAAACAGTTGATAACCAAAGTGAAAATTTGGTCATTTTTTTGGGTTGATTTCTTGTTGTTTGTTAAGAGGAATAGGGTATTTGTCTCTTTCATATGACATAATAGCCCCATGCATTTTTAATGAATTTCCTGATTTTTACTAGTAGCCCGCGGTCATATTGAAAATCCTGCCGGGCTAGTGTATTCTCTGAACAGCTGAGTAGACTTGTAAGAATTCAAAATCCAAGAGTTAAAGTTCCACATCAATCATGTTAGCAGAAAATACATAAAATATTTCCTGAACGGGGCTAGTGCTTTTATTAAGTAACTTGCCCAGTGGGGTAGTATACATCAAAGTAAAGGAAATCCCCATAGTTTTACACATAGTCACATACATATTTCCCTAACCAGTGAGCAGTTTAGAGCTCACGGTGTGAGGCCTAAACCCACATTGTTCCAGTCAGGAAGTGGTGAACCTCTCAGCCACACGTCTTTATAACTGCTATGATTACTTGTGTCACAGTCAATTGACTCTTATGGCCCCATGCAGATGACAACTTAGAGTGCCTACATCCATTTCCATAAGGTCCTGCCATAATGCCCCATTTTGACGCCACGTCAGATTGTCCCCAGCTCCACTGACGATCACCACATGGCTGGGTGGCCTGTCAGAACAAAGGTTTGATATAAAACCCTTTGAGAAGCCCCCAAACCCTTTTGCCCTTCATCTTGCTTTTTTATTTGACAGATATCCAACTGTTTTTCGCTAACTGCAAACATGATAAAGATTCTGGGTGAGCTATATATCATTTAGGAATATAGGAGTTCTGTATTTGTATAAACACTCATTCTTTTCAGTCCCTGAATAACAGTTGACCATTTTCCCCGTTTCGTGTATTATCAATATAATGATTAAGCTGTAAAGTAAAGTAAATGGCTTTTACCGATCTCCTATATTACAAAGCCATGCTGGCCTATACTTTAGATCTTTTGCGGATTTGTTTACCATTATATAATGAAATATAATGATATTGCCATTGATATTTTTTTTATAGATCTTGTAGACAATTTTTGCAATAATACACTTTCCTTAATGCAATTTATGCGATCCATTACTCGTTCATTATATTGCTACCAAGGAAACATTTGAGTTAAACACACTTTGGATAATCGGGTCGTCTTGTGTATGGCAAAGACCGAAACAAGGGTCCATTATGAACCAACCATAAAGTAACCACCTAATAATAAAATCATACAAACAGAATTAATTTTGATAAGAAATCCAATTTAGTGGACTGGATGAGATTGGAACTGGTTAAGGAAACCGTGTCAAAATTATATCAATTAAATTAGATTATTATCACTGATCTAGTATAATGTGATAACATGGGGGGAAACTGGAATATTGGATATGGGAACTAGCCAGCTTTAAATCACTAGACCGATACACAATACATACAACCCTCTCTCCCCCTCCTAAACTCCGACCCCTTCAGGGTGGACTAGATTATAAGATATCTTTTGGTATTTCCCTCAATGAAGAAGTGGGCGCCAGTAGAGTGGAGACCACCCGCTGAGTCTGTGTGGGGATTATATTGTCTTATCTTTCCCCTTGTAGCAGGTTGAGGGGCAGACCAACCCCACTAAGATGACCAGGCTAATCACTTACACACCCCTAGTAATGGCTCAATGTCACACCTGACCAATGAAAAAAGAATGAGTGGTTTCTTTTGGAATTGCAGGTTTATTCTGTTGTTGAGTATGCAGGGTCTTACATATAACAAAATATTACAGAGGCCTATACAGAGAGTATGTGGGGTACTAGATTAGTTTAGGTTGAAGGTATTGATTGTTCAGTGATATAGGTTTGTGATTAATTTAATAAAGATAGGTTTCTGTTATTGAATAAGAATCTACCTAATTCATCATAAATCTTGCATGGGTGTTTTTTTTTTACAAATGAAGATATCTAAATAATACATTTGTTTCAATGCCTCCAAATAATCGTGTCAAATTATTTAGGTAGATTGAACGAATCATCACAGGATTATTTCCTTTCCAAATAATTAATGTACTTTCATAATTATTTGTCTATAACCCCACTGAAGCCCCATCTAATCAACAACACAATTTACATTTCTCGATTGTCAGTGATAGTTAATGAGGAATTCTTGGAAGACGAATTACTACAACAAAGTCTATCCTGTTTGAATTAACATTGACATTTATTCTGTCCTAAAATAACTATGAGACAGGGGTAAACACACCTATATAACAGATAATGGAGACAGGATCTGGGATTGATTGTCAGGTTAGATTAACCCTGGGCTGGGGTAATCTGTCGGGAGGAAATCTAAGAGGTCTGTGGTCTGATAAGGATACAGACTCTGGGGTTTGAGGGGGCACTTTACAGACTAAAGCCAGGGGCGTAGCCAGTCCTAAAGTCAAAGGGGGTTCCAAGTATATCTAAGGGGGTTCTGACTAACATTTTTGGCAAGGTTTCTTATATTTTACTTAAATTTGGGAAATTAAAGGGGGTTCCAGACACCCAGGAAACCCCCTGGCAACGACACTGAAAGCCTATAGTTCATCTAGAAATATTGCTGCCGATTTAAAAATCAGCAGTTGGTATTGCATGAATGAACAATAGGTACATTAAATACTAATTTGATATTAAATGCTCGCTTCTTAACCCCATACACATTAGGGCACTTTGGACCTCAGTGATCCTATTTTCCCCTGATTGCCGAATATTGAAAATAAGTTTGATAAAATCGCCGGGCAAATCATCAAGCGATATTCCCAGCAATTCAGATCGAACATGCTCATTTCAGTACACCATGCTGCCAGGTGATCAGAGGAAAATACAATCTCTGAGGTCCAAAGTGTTCTAGTCAGTAGTGGGTATGGGGCTTCTCCAACCATAAAATTGAAATACTATTATCAAATAATCATGAAATGGTTAATTCTTGAAAAGCGTCTTGAAGATGTAGACTAGTTAAATGCATTCTGCCAATTTGATATCAAATAAGTAAAAATTACAAAGGTAAAAAGAAAAAAGAAAAATGAACAGAAATGGGTGGCTCTGTAGGTTCAAACTAATATCTACCTTCCATGTTACTCTCAGTGAGTAGCCCCCACCCCAGCCTGTAGAGGTGAGGAGGGGATCCCAATCGGCCCAGACGTCATGGGGAAATTGGCATGGCTCCATGCTGGGGGAACATGCATGGGTGACAAATGAGGCAATGGTGGGGGATGGGAAGAATTGTAGGGTGGCCATTTGTTAACGGGGAGATACTGTTGGATATAGGGTGGGGTGGACTTACCTTACAAAAATCATTAGCAAAATAATATTATGATGGGAATTTATATGTGTTATATCACCGACTCAAAGAAATGTAGTTATTAGTAATGTCAGCAACCTCATGCAAAACTGGGCCGACCAGCTTCTCTTAATTTGAGAACAATTGGAAAATTTTCTTTCTCTGGTAAATGATATTAATGCTTTGGTACTGTTAGTGTTACTGCCTGAGGTAATCTGGACCATTCCAATGTACTAGATTATACAGATATTGGGTAGACTGCAATCAAAGTAACTAACAACCAGTTTTTCCCTAAATAAATGGCCTAATGTGGCATATCCAAGCTATCAAATAATTCAGATTGCCCTTACTGAGGCAGGCCTATCTTTTTTCAAGTTATAAACTCATATCTTTATAACAAACCTACCTTTTTAACATTAATGTTATGACGATCCATATCATTTACAAAAGGTGAGCGATAATACAAGAAAGTACGCCACCTAGCGGGACGCCGCCCGTCGCGCCCCCTGGTGGACACGGCCCATTGGCCGCCATATTGACTGCGGCCTGACCCCTGGCGGCGGGAGGCGTCAACAGGCCTGGGGGGGGGGGGGGGGTGAGGAGTACATCTATCATACAGGGTTTATGGGAGCAGGGGTGCCGACGGCAGGAGCCCACACAGAGACAGCGGCGGGGCTCTAGGTGGGAGGGATTTAGGAAAATTGTAAGTTTGAAAGATAGTTTTGGACGAAGATTTTTTACCAATTTGAAATTAATATAAGTCTTGATGAATAGAATAATATGTTTTTTGAATAATATCAGTTTTAAATAGTGATTTTCTGTAAGTAGCTTCTAGCTGATTTGATTATTCAAACCTAACATATTAGGACTCTGACCTAAAAGATGGGTATATCGTAGGCATGGCATGAATACAAAAAAAGTTTTTTAATAATGCATGATTTTGTGGCATTATCTATGATGAACGACTCCATGAAAAAAAGACACTATTTAGCTAAGGGGCATTTCATATTAACTATTCTGAAATCAGATCACCAAACACTAAGTCACTTTTGATAACCATGCTAGAAACATCCCTTTAGGCGTACACAGCCCCATGACACACCCTTCACGTTATATGCCCGTACATCCACACCCACCAGTCGCCCCCACCTCTCCAGGCTTCTCTTCTGTTGACTTCTGACTTCTACTTGACTGCTATCTCCATGATGCTACAAAACAAGACAAATGAGTTATTTATTAGATAACCTGGCACCAGGTCTGATTCCTGGAAGTTGATTCATGCTCCTTTTCCTTTTTATCCTTCCTTTTTTCCTCTAATGTCCATATCTTCATTCTTCTCATCCTTCTTCATATTCCGGATATTCCTCCCCTCTAAGCTATAGTTTCCATATATCTCTGTCTATTGTTGTTGTTGTTATCCATCTTCTTTTTCTTCTTTTTCTTCTTGATCCCATTTTTACTTTTTTTTCCGTCTTTATTCATTTTTTCTATTATTCATAATTGACTATAATGAAGATGATGATTCGGTATCTCAATAAGGAAGTTGGGCGGAGGTCCATGGATATACAATTAGCAATAGCGGTTTTGGGGGCACTTAATTGGCTTTTTGGGCAGTAGAAAGATAATCTGAACAAAAGTGTGTAAGGTACCGATAAGCCTTCAAGAGACGGGGGGAGTACTCTTAAAAATAGTGATTAGTGGTATTTAAACATTTTTCCAACTGTTTTTGTTATTCACCCGTATTCATAAGATATTGTAAACATGCTGCTGGTAACTTTATATCTTTTCCTACTCACAGAGCAGTCTATTTTTCTTGATACACCTGCTGGAGGGTTAATCCAACAATTCTAGTTCGTGAAAATGGACAGTCCCTAAGGCTGGGATATGTCAGTGGATGCTGTTAATTTCAAAAAGTGCACCCGGGGATGCGAGACTTTGTGCAGTTGTTGCCTATTTTCGTAGAGTAGTTGCACTTAAAAACAACAAGAAAAGTGTGTATTGGATGGATGGAAGAGTGCTGTTGCGAGGAAACAGCCACTAAAACAATGACAGTAACAGATGACATTGACACAATTCGAATGGCCATGTGAAAACTTTAATTATACTTCTAACTGCACAATTATATATAAATACGCACAAGAAAGCTTACTTTGGAAATTAAGAACTGAATCACATTTTTGTCATGAATTATGTATCCCTATGAACATCTTAAGGAAGCCTCATGGTGAAGAAAATATATGGAAACAGCGAAGGGGGGCTAATTAATTAGTAATGTTCAACACTCCACTCAAACATTGCTACACCACTGCTTTTCAATTCTGCAGTTCAATTTCAGGTACAAAAATACTATAACACATTTTTCGCAGTATCAAACACCATTCCTTACATTGAATATAGAATGTGCACTGGAAAGAGAGTATGGAAAAAATCAAGTGGGAATGTAAAACCCGGGCAGATGCAGAGGTAGATAGAAGGTGCCGCCAAGGTGCGAACCGTTTAGTAGACGTTAAAAAAGTCCGTCACGGTGTGTCTAGAGGAAGCCACCCTGGGAGTGGGCGCGAAGCCACCCGCTGAGAAGCTGGGAATCCACGGAGGGAATGACCTGGGAATCTGGATAGTTGGGGAGATGGGGAAGATATTCAGTCGGTAGGGGAGATGGAAGAAGCCACATGGTGAGTAGGGAAGCCACTTCGGGAAATCTGAAGCCGTCTGGGGAGTTAGAGAGATGTGGGAGGCCACACAGTGAGTATCAGAACGTCTTGGAGGGTGGGGAAGCCACATAGGGAATCAGAGAGAATGGGGAAGCCACTGGGGAATGGGAGAGAATGGGGAAGCCACCTGGGGAATGGGGGAGAATTGGGAAGCCACCCAGGGAATGGGGAAGAAGGTTGAAGCCAACCGGGGAATGATGGGAGAAGCGACTCGGGGAATGAGGGGGAATGAGGAAGCCACCTAGAGAATGGGGAAGCCACCCAGAGAATGGGGTAGAAGGGTGAAGCCACCTGGGGAATGGGAGAGTTGGAGAGCTGGGGAAGGTACCACAAAGGTAGGGGATATGGGGGAAGCCACATTGTGAGTGGGGAAGCCACCTAGGAGTTAGAAAGATGTGGAAGGCCACGCATTATCAGAGTATCTTGGAGAACGGGGAATTAAGCCACTGGTGAATGGGAGAGAATGGGGAAGCCACCCGGGGAATGGGGGAGAATGAGGAAGTCATGTTGGGAATGGGGGGAAATGAGGAAGCCACCCAGAAGATGGGGAAGAAGGGTGAAGCCAACTGGGGAATGGGAGAGTTGGAGAGCTGGGGAAGGTACCACAAAGGTAGGGGATATGGGGGAAGCCACATTGTGAGTGGGGAAGCCACCTAGGAGTTAGAAAGATGTGGAAGGCCACGCATTATCAGAGTATCTTGGAGAATGGGGAATTAAGCCACTGGTGAATGGGAGAGAATGGGGAAGCCACCCGGGGAATGGGGGAGAATGAGGAAGTCATGTTGGGAATGGGGGGAAATGAGGAAGCCACCCAGAAGATGGGGAAGAAGGGTGAAGCCAACTGGGGAATGGGGAGTTTGGGGAAGCCACCCGGGGATTAGGGGGACAATTTCTCAAAATATATGATTCCTGTTTTCTAAAAAAAAAAACCCACTTAAGGTTGGTGTATAAACTAAAAGAGGAATGAAGACTAGAGGGATATAGATATGAAAGATCAAGTATAATTCACAGAACGTCCATTTATACGTGTACATGAATTTAAAAATGCCATTATTTAAAAAATGCACAATGTTCTACCTCCTGCTTTCCCCGGCCTCCCCCGCCCCCCTCCCGGCCTCTCCTCCTCCTGGGTACTGGCGCCGCCCGCTGCTCCCGGCCGTGAACCGTGCCCCCGCCGCCAGGGGTCGGGTGTCGGCCCCGGCGCCACCGGGCGGGAAAAGGCCGGGCCGCCGGGAGGAGTACTGTAGGCCTCCAGGGTCTCAGTCGACGGGCCTCGGGTACTCTGGTCTGAGGAATGATTTCAGATACTTTCTCATCACCCAAAATGATAATTATTTTAAAAGTTAATTTCACACATCACGTTTAATAACGGTCGCAGCAAGACAATTTCATTCAGTTTCTTTTTGGAGTTTTCTGTTTTTGTTATTAATCCTGACTTACACCCCTGTGGTCTAAGCCCGGGGGTTTAAGCCGTCTCTGCTGCTCCAGGGGCCGATACCCGCACGCGTTGTCCAGATTCTTTTTACAAAGGAAAGTTGACAAAATATTTGCAGGTCTGAAAAAATGACCTAAAACGTACAGATTTAGTGAGATGAAAGACAAATCATAAAATCTGGTATGGAATTGTGTTTTATCATGAAAAGAATCCATGGAAATTATAACCATAAATACTATGCCAAATTCTTTGTATTTTGAAAATACATGGGCTATAGGCTTTTGGGGAAACGTCAGTGGTTTAAGAAAGAAATGTCGATATTCTATCCATAAGAATTACATGGTCTCATATACTGAGCTAAGGTGCCGGGCTCCAGGGTTCTCACCCCCCGGCCCGCCGTCCTCCCGGCTCCTCCAGGCTGAAGTCGCCGTCAGCACGATTCGTCAGGGTGTCCGTCCCGAGCTCCGTGGGGAGTTGAGGCCCATTTCACTGTAGGCAATTCTCCACTGCGATCTTATGTTGCAAGCACAAAAACCAAGTACTTAGACTTAAACATATATATTCTTAGACTTGGATAATTCTATGGTAAACCAAAATAAATAAGATAATTCTTTATACAAAAGGTTTGTAATTATCTATCAAATCGCAATTCAAAATAGCTCATAGCGAAAGGGATTGGACTGGTTAGGGCCTAACACTTGTGTTGATATTTTTAGTTCAGAAACTGTTGAGGCTTCAAGAAAAACATTAACTGTGGACCACCATTATCGTTATTGTAGTTTTCATTTCATTAGCCTATTCACTTATGTTGTAGATCTATATGAATGTTACACGTATATAACGAGTAACTAGGTAAAAATAAATCCTGGAATGGAAGATAAAATATATCCTGATTTTAATGATAACATTATAATCTAGATCACTTCACGAGGCTACCTTTGTGATGACTCATTCTGAAAGATTACTTTTAAAATCGGAACATAGTATATTAATGTTTTCATAATACAGGATCATTCGTCTTCCATAATAATGAGCTGGGAGGGAAGAATGCAAATTCTATAATTTCTACATGTATTATGTAATTGAATCGATCACTCATCCAGAAAACCCATATAAGTAACTTCTATATAACACAATTTCCTCGTTCTATCTCAATCCAACATTGGGAGTAATCTGTATAGCTATAGAATCAGGTGGGAAGAATTGAAGCGTGACCTTTCAATAACTCCCCGCTAACAAGCGACGAGAGAGCTTGTTATGAAATTCTCAAACTTCATAACGTGACGACAGCCTCTGTCCGACATAACCTGACGAAAGTCTGGAATCCGCCGGGGAATCCGCCGCCCCCGTCTGGAATCCGCAGAATGTGGGACCACCTTTCGCCCCGTCCACCTGCTCCCACTTTCTCTGAAAGCCCAAACCTCCCAAGGAGAGGTCCCATCTTCTCTGGGGGGTCAGGACCCCTTCCGCAAGAGGCCAGGACCTCTTTCCTCCAGGGGTTAGAGGGCTTTCCTCCAGGGCGGCCTTCCTTTCCGGGCACCACCCAGGCTGAGGAGGATCGGGAGGGTCGTCAAGGTTTCAGGTCTCGTCCGAAGCCCTCAGATCTCGCCGATTCTCGCGCCGCTGTGTCCCCCTAGCGGCTTCAAGCAGAACCATATGGAGACAGTGGTAGGGAGTCGTGGTAGGGCTTTGGTGAGAACTTTAAGTTATTGTTGAGAAATTATACAATTTTCTTGTTGTCGGAACTATATTTTTGGCTTCATTCATTATTTCACCATGTTAAGGATAGTTTGTAACAAGGCCAATACTTGTCATTTTAGAGTGCAATATACAATATTGAGACGATTCTAAAAATATTTAAAATAAAGTTATATGAAAAAATATTATCTCCTCCACTTGATTTTAGGGGTACAGGCCCACCCTTGTAAAGAAGCCCCTGCACCACAGGCCCCCATAAGCCCCAAGGGTCGGTCGTTACGGACACCCACAGATGGCCCTGCCACTTAGGGGGTGAGGAGGGGGGGAGGGGGGCGTCTGAAGGAGAGGGGGGGGGGGGGGGTGAAACAGAAACAACAACAAGGGATGGCAGAACCTTGGATGGCAGTGTGAACTATGGCTTCTTTAGGGAGGTGGGTACAACCATTCTGGCTTCTTGACAATAAGCAAAACTTCTTTAAAAAAGAAAGAACATGCATCTTTGAACAGGATAATTCCAGTGTGTATGATCATGACATATGGTTGGTCTTGCAAGCAAATAGGTTGACCTTTGTTAATGTTTCCCCATCTATTTCCTGACAATTTTCATTTTCTTGTCTGCTGAATTGTCTGGATCAAAACAAAATAGGGCCTATTCTGTATCTAAAAACAAAAGAAAAATAGTAAACTTAAATAGATATTGCAGGGAAAAAAAGGAGAAAAGCTCATTATCTAAAAGGCTATTTGCCCTTATTGAGTTTATAGCCTGCAAGGTTATTCTGCAAGGTTTACCACTTTTGAAAAGTAGAAAAGTTTTCTACTTGATCAGACGGGATTCAGAATCAGTGCTCTATGTCCGTCAATCCCCATGTTCTGGTCCCCCAGAATAATGACACTCCGCAGAGAGAAATCTTCAAACGTTCCAAGGGGTGGCTTTGGCGCGTCTTTCGTCCGCGCAGACGACGTTTAGAGGTCTTTAGAACGGATTAGCCTCGCTTTGGATTAGGGAGCTACATTTGTCAAGGCTCTGAGAGTGTGCTGTTAGTAGGAGGTTTATGTGAGGGCAGGGTGGGGGAATGTGCTGGTGATGGTAGGGAAAACAAGCTTATTGTGTCTGCCTTGGTGACATTTGGAATTGTCAGGGACGTTATGGCGGTTAACAATGTAGAATGCTAATGCCATTAGCGGGTCCAGGGGGGTCCAGGGGGTCCTGAACCCCCTTTTTGGGGACACTTAAACTTGATTAAGAGAAAAAAAACGTCGCTCGTGTATGCGCTAATGCGCAGTGTTTCAGTACTTAGCCTTTATATGTGGACCCCCTTCCCGAAATCCTATATCCATCCCTGTAATGAGAAGTAGAATTTTTGTTCATTATGTATTGTGCGTCTATGATCTGGAATTGTTGTATAAACATCAAGCATATCTATGTGTATGTATCGTTGCTCCATTAAAAGTTGTTTAGTGGCATAGTTAATTGGTTGCACACACTCTATGCATTAATGCATGCGTACATTTATGAATATTCATAGAAAGTAATACAATATAAAGCATTATATCACAGCTTGCTAATTGCACATGACCCCCTTTCCCTTTCGACAGGGGTGAGAGAAAAACATTGTAATGGAATGGAGATATCCCTCGTCGAGAACATTACAACTGAGAAGGAAAAACAGAGAGAATAACCAGATGCTCCTGGGGCAGTTTCTTCGTTCCGCCATTCCACCTTCTTCACTTTACACAAAATGAGAACAAATCCAGTGCATATCAATCTATGGGGCCCTTGATGGGAGGGGGGGGGGTCCCAATGTCACATGTAGAATGTAAAAAACAGCCATGTCGCCCTGTCAAATTTAAGAAAAAGCCCCCCTGTCGAATTTAAGGAATAACCCTGTCGCCCTGTCTATTTTTTTCAAGAAAAGGCCATATGTCCCATGTCACTAGTGCCTAAAATGGCCATGTCGCCATGTCGAATTTGGGGGTCAAGGGCCATATCTCTACAGCGGATCATATTGCATCTTTCTAAGAAACACCTTAAAGTATGTCACTCCCCATGCACTTGTTTTTCTGTTTAATTAGGTTAATAGCTCAGAAATACACCAGGCCTCCCCCTCCAGGGAGGGCTCCAGGGGCGGGGTACCTTTCTAACCACCAGAAACAAACTACCCTTGTTACTTTACATGCGCTAAATAATCAATCAAAGTGCCAGCCCCTAGTAGACACTACACCGCCAACACACCCCTCCACGTCACATCCGTTTATTGCAGCAGGGAAAACCGCGCGTATCGAATAACCTGGACGCTCTGGGACGGGTACATGCACAAGGCTATGCTTTGTCATGGTGTTTGCACATGATATGTGGGGTGTCTTCTCCTCCCATGTGAGACTTTGGAAATTTGTGCTTATCTTTTTATCAAAAATAAATAAATAAATAAATGCACCTTCTTATTTAGGTAAATTTTTTGAGTAGATCCATAGATATTTTGTGAATTTGTATGAAAGAGTATAAAAGTAAGATACACAAACATATTTTCTAGCCTTTCTCAAAACTCCAATAATATTTGGGATCTATTGGTGAGCTTAGCAATAGCCAAGGTGACCTTAAGCAACTGCTTATATTAATTTTCAATTCAGTTATGGAGGACTAAAATGTCAAATTGTCAAATATCTGATTATCTAGAGAAAAGCATAATGGGACACACTACAAATAGTGACATTAAGAATTTCACCGTCTTGGGCCACTCTAAACATTGTGGGTGGACAGTAGAAGTATTGTTCGCCAAATGGCCACCAGGGGGAGTATGCTCCTTACCCATACTGCACCACGCGTCGTCGTGCATCATTGCCAAAGGGACGGCTCAAGGACTTTTTAACCTTACCAAAAGTCAAATGCTTTTTGCAAGGGAGGAGTATTTCTTATTTTTCCATCAGGATTGAAAAAGAAAGATACTCATTAAAAATACTTGCCATCATGTCACGTTCGGCCTTAGATTCTCATTAATCTTGGTGTGCTAGCTGCATGGTTTATCCTCCAGAATATTAGCATCGAGGCAAGAAAGTGTCTTCTTGTCCCATTGGAATATAGGGGCTATATTTCTAAGTTGGAGCTTTTTACATTTCTTTTTTAGAGAAGTATCAAGAAGCCAACCACACTTAAGTTATACCCATAGTTAAGCCCCATATCCACTTGTGTGATTTGGAGTTATGTGGTCGCATATTTCTTAGATTGCCAGTCAGGGGATATAGCTCAGTGGTAGAGCATTCGACTGCAGATCGAGAGGTCGCCGGTTCAAATCCGGCTGTCCCCTTAGCTGCCTTTTTGAATGGCTGGAAGATCATGTAATAACGTGAAGTCATGTACCAATAAAAAGTCATCCCATACTCTACACATCGTCTTCAAATATCACATACCAATAAAAAAAGAGTGTCCCCTGTGTTGAAATGTGTATGTCTTATCTGAATCACCACAAAATCTGCCGGATAATTTGATCATCGATTACATCAAACATATTGGTTTAAATATACAGCATATGTATAGTGTCGGGCATTCAGAGGAAAATATTCTAGGGCCTAATTAATGGGCATGGGCCTTAAGTGTAGGTCTCTAGACTTAATGCAGACGTGGAAACGTGACCACATTCTGATCATCACTATGTCCCCATCATATGTACGCGAGAAAAAGACGGGTATAAAATTGATAAATTCTGAAATATCTAAAAAATTATCACCAATAAGGCTCATTTGTGATCATTTTAAAAGAAAGGTTTTTATATAGGAAATTTCTGATAATTGGGACGTCATCTGAACAACGTCTATAATATATAGTTAGGGTTGGCCATAATGAAGAGTACTGACCCCCAACCCCCTCCCCACCCCTCTCACTCCCCTGAGTGAACCCCTACATGTCGCATTCTCCACCGACCTTGACCGTGACAGGCTTCACTGGCGAATGTCCGGAATTAAAGGTGGGCGGAGCCTCAGACTGTATGCGGCTTAATAATGTATATATCAGAGATAACCTATAGGCACTTGCCAGGGCTGAAACCTCTACTTTCACGGCTGTCATATCACCAGTCCAGCCACATGCACCATTCCCGCATGATCCAGCGCAGAATCAGCACTTGTTGACAGTTCACCCCACTCTCCAAGCATTGGCATCCCACTTTGGCACCCTCCCCACTGCGCATGCGCACGTGCTCCCAGCATGCGTCACGGTTTACAGATGTCCCGTGACGCCACTAGGGGTCGCTGTGGAGGGCTACGGGGTTCTCAGGTTACGGGGCAGAGGCTGGGAGACGCAGGGGCGACGCAGACGGAAGTGACGTAGATGACAGGGATGCGCACGCAGTGTCATGGAGGTATTTGACGTCATGGGTGAGAGGAGGAGGGATGAGGGAGGGGTGGATGTCAGGGTGGTCTAAGAGACGTTTGGACATGGCAACCACAAGTGTGTCAAAACTTGAACTTGTGCCTACTTCAAACGCCAAAACGGATTCAAATTTAATACACACTAAGGTATAAGCGAACGATTATGGTTCTTTCATATTGATAAGGCCTTCCCTGGAAGGAGTGTGGGTGTGGGTGTGTGTGTGGGGGGGGGGGGGGGGCAAGAGATGTAAGACATTTTGGAATACTGTTATGCATTTTTGTATAAATCAGATGCGTAATTTAGCATAGGCCTACATAGGCCCCCTACTTAATGGTAGGCTTCTGATATCCCAATCCCTATTTCTTAGATTTAGGTGATATGACGTATAGTTATTACTCATCCATATAGAAGGAGCTAGGTGCGTCGATTATGTCCAATGTAAATATTGCTTCATTGTATTGTCCTATCCCCCTCCCCATCATTCTGTAGCATATCAAATATCTCCCTTATTGAATGAAGTAAAACCAATACTTTCCCTAGTCCCGACGATAAGAATATTGAATCACTGGTTTCAACGCCACATTAACTCCCATTAATAAGCCTAATCTTATCAATCTTTCCACGCCGTATTCTCCCCCAGATCCTTCAACAACCCCACAACGTTCCCTATCCACCACCGACTGTAAACTAGATAACAAGTTATTATTAATGGAGCAAAACCTGAACTGCCCGTCAAAATAACCTCATGTTGAGACATCCATCTGTTATTACGGCCCATAAGAACCAGTGTCTGGAATGTCAATAGATGGTTATCCATGGTTGGCTCCTTGGCCGAGAGGTATGCGCCATTATGTCAGACAGTTTGGACTGATGACAAGCGAACTCATAATGATGAGCTTCGTCAGTTGGTGTGGTCTCCATGTAGCGCTAACTCAGGTCACGACTGGGTGGCGCGCGGTGTAGCGTAACCCTAATCTGTTGTCGTCTTTCGTCGCTAGGTGGCCGCGCGCACACCGGTCTCGCCGGCTCTCGTTGACATCACGTGACCCGGCGGCCATCTTGAACTGACCTTGGATAGTCTGCAGGGTTGCTAAAAATAAAACTGAAAACAAATTTATCTGATTTATCGGGGTAGACGGGGAAACAATAGGGAAATCACATCTGTTGGGTCAGAAAAAGTGCCAGATTGAAAAGCTATTTAGTAACGGTGGTTGACTAGAGTTCAAATTTATGACCCGTTTTTGGATTTTATGGTTTCCCCTTGGACCTGTCTAGGAAATAAATAAGATCTGCATAGCAAATTAAACATTTTTTTGTCAATTGTCTAAGGCGGATATATGGGTCTAAATTTTGGGTGAAAAAGGACGAACTGATAAGATACCCAATTCCTAGGAGATGGGCATGGACATTATATATAGGCCTAGACCCTATTTAATGATTCAACAAGGTTTTTGATTTGCTTCTCAACAATTTGCAACAATGGTGTCCACACAACGTAGCACACTTTTCTTTGAATAATCTCTGTGGTTAAGCGTCATGGGAAGCTCATTCCTGTTTCCTGTCAACTTTATCTGTTTTACCATGTTGCACATATTGATAACTTTCTCTGATGATATCTGCACGCGTACTGGGAACAAGTCGACTGTAACAGGCCCTGTAGCCCGTCTACTGCAACTTGGCAATTCTCAAAACTCACCTCGTTTCCCCTATTTCTATGTGTATGGGGGAGGGGGTTTAACAAAAAAGTGCGTAGAGGTGTGATGCTACATGCTTTTATGTCTTACTACTTAGCCTACATGCTCACTTCTCCCTCCAATCTCTTCCGAAGTCCTGCTTCCGCCTCAATCAATACTTAAAACACATGATTTGATTTAAATAAAGATACATTCTTTTTCATTCCCGCAGGCGGATGTTCCCGACGTTCCAGGTGCGGCTCTTTGGCCTCGACCCCCTGTCCCACTACATGCTGATGTATAAATGATTTAAATTCTCCTAACATTGTAATCAAAATGTATCTTTTCTTACAGGCGGATGTTCCCGACGTTCCAGGTGCGCCTCTTCGGGCTGGACCCCCTGTCCGACTACATGCTGATGATGGACTTCGTCCCCGTAGACGACAAACGCTACCGGTACTCCTTCCACTCGTCCTCCTGGGTGGTGGCGGGTAAGGCCGACCCCCACATGCCCGCCCGGATACACGTCCACCCCGACTCCCCGGCCAAGGGCGCCCAGTGGATGAAGCAGATCGTGTCCTTCGACAAGCTGAAGCTGACCAATAACCTCATGGATGACAACGGACATGTGAGTGGGGTTTTTTTGGTTTTTTTTAGAGGAAAAATGTTTTTATTTTGGATTTATCTTACTAGGCTGATAGCATGGTACTTGAAGGATAATCTCTTGGAAACTATTGATGAATATATCATACTATCAAGACGAAGCTTCAATTACCCCAAAGACCTTATGACAACTTGGAATTCGCAGTCTCTTGATTATGCCTTATAGGTTAAGTGAAAATTTCATTTCTCTTATAGGCCAATCAAAAAGCACAACAGGGCCAAGCCTGGCAATGTCCAATTGAAAGTCCATGGGATTATTGCTGGTAAAATGGGATGTGTTCACATTTTGCCAATCTAGGCCAATATTAATCAGGGCAATAGCACTTAAGTCTATAGACTATATAAGTAAAGAAGGAAGATTGTTCAGCCGTGCGATTTCTGCGTCTCTTTCATGTAGGCTCATTGGACTTCCCGGCGAATTATTACAGAATAATGTTAATAGGTTTTGGATTGGAAAGTTACAATACAAATTGTATCCCCAAAAGGGCTAATTGAAATAATCCATGGTGACATATCTAATGAACATGCGTCTACTAGTATTCTTTTCAAGTTACCAGTGGTGGATGGAGAATTTAAGTGAAAGAAGAAAATAGAATTTATGAAAAACGTTTTAACTATAACCAACCTGTAATTTAGCTATGGTATGGCAAATATCACATTTCAAATTGAAATTCACTAATTTGAAATAAGACAGTTCTCATTCACACTCTGTCACATTGGAGCCCTATAAAATATCCAATGATTAAAACCAGAGAACATGTCGCCAGTCCCCTAACATTAACATTATCAGGGCCTGACCTTAAAGGGCATGTGTCACGTCACTGTTGTGACGTAGGCCGCCTGCGTCCTGTCATGACGTCAGCAGGTTATCATGGCGCCACCTGGCGGATTGACGTGGCGGCGTTGTAACGCATTACGTCCGGCGCCATCTTTTACCCATCTGTCAGTGCGCCACCAGGAGAGGGCGCAGAGATCGAGCCTAATGTCCTTCCTAGAAGATAGGCTTGTTGTCATCGCAATAGGCTAATTAGGCCTAACCCCGCCTTATCGACTTGGCCCCGCCTAAAACAACAAACTCTGACCCCAGGTTTATCTGCCGGGAAGGGAGGCTGTTGGAAAGTTAAGAACCAGAACTCTAGACAAGCAAATAAATGAACCTTGATAGGTACAGGAAGGACAGGCTGTATAGGTTACTTCTTTGCAAAATTTACTTTGCTATTTGTTTACAAGTGGCAGAATCACTATTTAGGGGATGTCCATAAATGATGTCACACACTAGGGGGTGGGTTGGTAAGTTGAAAAGTGTAACACTGTCTGAAAACGGACCTTGATGTCATGTTTAACACAGTAAATTTAGTGTGACAGGGGGATGGGTGTGTCCTTAAAGTCCCCTGAAAAAATGTGACATCATTGGGTAGCCTCTTATTGCCTCGTTTATATCTATAATGTTTATAATATAACAATCTTCAGAGTAACCCTGGTTTTAGATTATTGAAAGTACTAAACAATATGATAAAATGGAAATGACATAAGTTGTCGATATGGTTTACAACACTCAATACACATTCACTGTAATACAGTGTGAACTGTGTAACCGTAGCTAGATTGTATTTGGTAAGATGTGTAGGCCTCACTGATTTGTATATGAAATAAACATAATGTAATTTAGATTAGATCAGCTGTATATAGAATATATATGATATCTGATCAATTATACCTCCAGAAGGCCCTGAGAAGTACAAAGTCATGTCGTATAGCTAAGAACATTGTCTTTTTATCCAGATATTGATTAATCCTCACCTAAGTACACAAGGTAATATGTATGTGTGTACAGAGTAGCAAGTCTTGTTACAATAAGACCACATGTTCTTCTTTACCTCACAGATCATCCTGAACTCGATGCACAAGTACCAGCCCCGGTTCCATGTGGTGTACGTCAACCCCAAGACGGAGGACGTGTCCCAGACGGAGAACTTTAAAACCATCACCTTCACCGAGACCAAGTTTATGGCCGTCACCGCCTACCAAAACCACAGAGTAAGTTTCTCCAGGATACTTTGAAATTAAGTTTGTATGAAATTATGGCCAATAGGCATATGTAGTTTGCGCGTTGCTGTGACAATTGTGCAACTATCCGGTCCATGAGTGTCCCGGCCAATCGGAAGTACGTTGCATTGGTATAGTCACTCCAGGATATCATGCTTGCTTGTAAATAACATATAAAATACTACATTATGATAAAATTCAAGTTTTGCAAAACCGAGCCTTGCGCATATGCCATAATATTCGTAACCCCAGGGATATGAGTGTGTTGGAGTTACATACTTTGTCAAAAATTAATTACTTACAGGTACGCAGGGACAAACAATTGTTTTTAAGGATGTATAAACTGCATTTTGATGAAACATATTTAGTCCAGCCTAATAGACATACAAGACAGGCTGATAAATCCACATTCCATATTGAGAACATTAACACTGAGATCTATCGTAGATCACCATATGTAAGAGGTAGCCAGTTATGGAATGCCCTACCTATGATGATACAGCAAAAAGAAACTTTGTTTGACTTCAAACTATCAATACAGGCTTACCTTGACGAACACCCAATATTGTAACCAGATGCTTATCTTAGCTATGGTTCAATACCAAACAAACAAAATACGTTTGTTCCCTCATTTATTACTGCTCTTTTCTTTCTTTATTTTCTTCATGGGTCTGTTTTGTCTCTAATATGTATTGTTGTGTGTAATATCTCTTTTGTCAATTACTGTATTGTCTAATTATCATACCTATGCGGAAGATCACATGTATGTGAGTATGGTTTAATACAACAAAAAACAAAACAAAACAAAAAAAATGGACGTTTTTAATTGTGGCTAGTAGGTAAGATGTCTAATGATCATCTTTTCTTCAAATCCATAAAATTTCGCTTAACAAGTATAAACAAACAAAATGGTGGAACTCGCATGATGTTTATAAACATCATATATATGCATAAGGGCCAATCAAATAATGACGTACTTATAAACAGGGAGTGGGAGGCAGTGGGGGTTAATGCATGGAGTAAGTACATTTTAAATGTATATCACATGCATGCCAAAGGGCATGGGGGACAAAGTTTCTTACACCCCACCCCTTTCAGCACGTAATACCCATTAGAAGAGAAGGCAATGTTTGTTTTCAGAATTGAAAATGAAACTGGTACTTTTTCAGTTTTAGAATACTCTGAAAAGTCTGGAACATCATAACAGAGCGCCATTGAATCGTTGGTGGACACTTTCACGAAGAAAATGTAATCTAGACCACCATTGTCCCTCTGGCTCCCGTTCGTTTTTGTCAAGATCCCCTACTACAATTACCGGCAATAAAATACATGTTAGCAGATGTTGGCCACGTGGGATTTTAGTAAAGCCCGCATTTCACTAGCCAATTTTGACTACCGAGAATGTGGTAAATGTGTGCATTAGGAATATTACAACCATTGCATGCTACATATCATTGGAAAGGAAATTTAAAATCCTTTCCAATGATATATAACATGCCTACAGTTAGCCCTTATTCAGAATTTCCAAAATCATAAGAAAAATCGGATAGTCGCATACAGCCCTAATAATGCGTGGAATGTGGGATATCGATGTATTGAATTACTGACCATCCCTGTTATTGAAGGCGGGGTCGCGTCACCCCTTCTAAACATCATTTGTCTAAAAGCAACGGAAGCGACAGCAAAGAGATAGAGTGACAGAGTGTATGCCTGTAGGGTTTCCCAGACATTGCTAAGCAGGGTTAGATAACTTGAATGGCGCTTCTTTGCAAAAATATCATGCCACTTTAAAAGTGTGATATGATACAAGCTTGGATATTCAATTTAGAATTTTATGATTTCTTTTGAAAATGGAACGGCAATGGAGGTCAGAAAGGTGCCATGCATGGTTAAAGAAAAAAGAATATCAAGAATGAAAAGAACATTTTTTATAGGTTATGTAGAAAATGTTTTCCTCTTCAAGATATTGGAAACTGTGAGTAGAACAAGCACCTCTATCAAAAGTTATTGCACTTTCTGTATTCATGATGATTATAAAACTTACTTATTTGATATAACATATATACCTTTAAGTTTCCATTCATGGAAACAAATGCAGCAATTGGGAAAAGTGGTTCATAATGTACAAGAGGTGGCAAGGTTCATAAAAAACGTATCTCAGCTTCTATCACGCAGTATTATTTTAAAATGGTTGGCAGCATTTGAAAGAGCACTTTCTCTAATATCATGTCATATTTCATGACACAATTCATTGCCAATAGGTCCCTTTTTCCAAAAATGCTCCCAAATCCAATGTTAACAACGTCCAAGCATTGCAACATTAGAACAAAGATCCAAGCATCAGATTTAGCCTGCTGTTACGCAGTAGCCCACAAAGTATCTAATCTCTTAGATTATCGGAATGAGAATCTCGTGTATCTGTAAACCGAGAGACACACTTATTTATTTTCAGACTGGGGACACGAGAGATGTTTTTATTGGGAGGACCTCCAGTATCCATTGCCTGAGACTGAAATCGGACCCCGGGGAATCAGTGGGAGACTGTTGGGGTTTTTACTCCTGTTTAACCCTTTTTTCCCGGAGCAGGCAGGATGACAATTTGTCAGTGGGTTTTATTGGGTCACAAGAGTTAATCACGTCCAGAGGGTGTTTCCGAACTACTCCTATTCTAGGGTGAATATAGGACTAAATTCACACTGGCGAATCCATGATTTCAAAAGACGGGGGTCCCCCGGGGGGTCATTTAAAAATAATTTCCTTAGAGGTTTTGCGCCAAATTTTACATTAAAAAAAACAAATATACCTTTCTTCATGGTATACGGCTAATTATACTTAATGAAACACATGATCACAGACAGTCTATTTTCTCTTTTAAAGGGTGCATATAAAAGTGTCATAAATTACTTCTTCAGTACATGAATCTCTGGATATTCTATAGGGAACATGTTCAGGAAGGAAGTTGCCCATGCGTACCTGTTTCACCGAATATTTTCATTTTATCAAACATATGATCGGTCTATTTTCAAAGAGGGTGCCTGCATGCTTTCTATGACTTTTATATAACTTCTGCAGAAAATACTGTTTAAATTACTTCTCCTTCACATGAATTTCTGTATACATTCTGTACAAAATACCTTTAGATAGCTATAGGTTCATACCTGCAACCAACCAATATCCCCCCAGCAGCCGCCCCCTCCTGGAGGCCCTTATCAGGCCTGTGAGGGTGGGCCTGGGCCGAGTTACCTGTGGGAGTCAATTAAACCTCCTCCAGGGCGGCCCGGGCACCTGCTCATTACCAAACACAACTCTCACAGGAGCACCTCTGCACCCTCTGAACTGCAGGGGAGCGATTAGGCTGTCCTGTAGCATATCCAGACGGAAGGAGATACAGGATTTCGGAGAGAGGAGAGTCAACATAAGCTTTACACAAAAACATCATAAGTGCTGGCATAAGTGCACACAAGGTTTTCCTCTTTTCCAACCAAAAGAGGGAGAGAGGCCAGGAGTCTTAGATCCCCTCTGGCCCTGTTTGATATCGAAACCATTTGATTTGCTATGAAGCAACTAAAGGTGGAGCAAGCTCTGAATCATATCTCCAATTAGGGAAATGCAACATTTTGGCTCTGGAAAATAATACTTATTTAAGTAAATTGAGCAATTGAAGGAATTGAGGTTGCAGTGTTATCATGTTTGGGGAGCTTCATAATTGTCACTTCTATACTGAGGCTAGGGCTCTGAAGAAGCCCCCTACCTTTGGTTCAACCTCTTACCACTAGGCACGCAACTCTAAAAAGGTATACCGGCCCACTGCCGAGCTGTAAGTGTCCTATGGGGGTTCACTATCTCCTCCTGATATGCTCCGGATCTGCTCATGGGGTGAGCACCTGAGGTGTTCTTAGCAGGTTAGTCTGTGGTCTGAAATAAACTAAATATCAAATGGAATAGGGACAGAAGTATCATAGTTGGATATAAATACCTGCACGGGGCCTCCCATTTAATACATGCGCCCATTTTTCCTCACGCCATTGATGCATATAATGGGCTTAATGGAATGGAAGGCCCCTATGCTACTTGTGCATGGAACCATCATCAACATCTACTACAGACTAATAAGCAATACATACCCGGATTTGACTTAGTGTATGGTGCTATTTCTAGCAAGAGGGAGAAATGTTCTGCAACCATGCTTTTTTTGTCAGTTTGTTACTAAGATGGTACGTAACAATTACCTTATTGATGGTGAAGTTGAAACCTCAGCAAATAAGAATATTATTGTAACATTATTTTTGGTGAGGTTAGGACAAAATCAAAACGGAATGTTATAAGAACATTCTGTTCAGGTTGAAGGACATAATCAGAATGTTACAATAACTTCGCAGTGGAATGTCAGAGCAGTATGATGCAGCATCATTATAGGGAGAAATCAAAATAACAAAACAAGAACCAAATCAGAAAGTTATGAAGTTGAACGTTATAACAACGTCACATGTTTGGCTGGGACAATTATCTTGGGAGATTCCTATGGAACATTAGTAGACATCAAAAAATGATCTAATGAGCATTGCATATGCAATGTAGTTAGAAGTTATGCCTTTTCCTCTATCAAATATCTAAATGGTTTCAGCGTGAGAACGCATTGAATGCTTTGATCCTTTTTATTAGGAAAGTTGAAAACATTTGATACGTTTCTTTCATTAGTGACTTGAATCCCCTAAACTCCCCTATCCACCTGGGAAGCATTAAAGAACACACCAAGCCTCCAATGATATATCTGGGCGACGTTGGTGTTCCCAATACTATTTAAGATGTTTGTTTACATTTGTCAGAAGTCCTCTGCCAAGAAATGGTTTTTTTCCTGGATGAGGAACGTGTAATAAGGTGCAAGGTTACCCTTAATCTTCGGATTATCTGCCCCCAAGCTATTGGGTGGGGCCCCCAGGAGCAATGGTTTCCAGAAGCAGTAGGTGGGACTATGGGAGGTATGGGGGGTGGGAGGACGGAAGGCGGAGTAGGCGGGGGGAGAAGGAGGAGGAGAAGGCGGAGGAGTGGGAGGGGAGTTGAGAAGGAGTGGATTGGAGGGGGGCATTCATTCCTCAGAAGTATTTAACCACCTAAGATATACCTGTCTGTCTGTATGAAATGAATCGAATGTATCACATTGAGAATTCCTGAGGTCAGTATTTAATATTATATGCTTCTGCCTTCTCCGGTGCCAGCAGTCACAGGAGACCTCTCTTTCAAGTACTCAAAAATATTTGTGGTTTTCTCTGTTTTCTTTTCCATTATTTCTTCTTTTCACATTAACACAGGCCCCCCTCAATCCCATTCTGAAGGTCCCCGGCGGGGACCGTCTCCCCCTACACCCCACCCCCTGTGGTGCTGTGAACAGCTGGACCTTGTCAGCTCGGATGGCCCACTCCAGGGTATGAGGGGGACTCACCACCAGTTCCAATTTTGAATAATGTGAAATCCTTTCTGTGTTTCTCTGTTTGATGATATTTTTTATAAATGTTATCAGATATGAATTATATAGATTACAAATCTCAATTTCTTTATTCATTTTCGATAGTTGAAAATTGATATCTTAGGCCCGATTTAAATTATCAACTTGAAATTTCAGAGGTAGGTTCCTTACATTCCTGTTGAAACAAGCAGGAAGGGGGTAAAGGGGGGTTGTAGGGTTGGTTCAGGGTGGTTCTTGTTTGGTTCTATGCTGGTTGTAGGGTGGTTATGAGTTTGTTGTGGGGTGGTAGTGAGTTGGTTGTGGGGTGGTAGTGGGATGTTTGTGGGATGGTTTGTGGGGTGGTAGTGGGGTGGTAGTTGGGTGGTAGTGGGGTGGTAGTTGGGTGGTAGTGGGGTGGTTGTTGGGTGGTTGTGGGTTGGTAGTGGGGTGATAGTGGGATGGTTGTGGGGTGGTAGTGGGGTGGTTGTGTGGTGGTTGTGGGGTTGTAGTTGGGTGGTTGTGGGGTGGTTGTGGGGTGGTAGTGGTGTGGTTGTGGACGGGTAGTGGGATGGTTGTGGGGTGGTTGTGGGGTTGTAGTTTGGTGGTTTCGGGTTGGTTGCAGGTTGGTTGTGGGGTGGTAGTGGGGTTGTAGTTGGGTGGTTGTGGGGTGGCCATGGGCTAGTTGTAGGTTGGTTGTTAGTTGGTTCTGGGCTAATTTGGTTGGTTGTGGGTTGGTTTTGGGTGTGGTTGTGGGACTGACACGGGTTGGTTGTGGGATGTAGTGGGGTGGTAGTGGGGTGGTTGTGGGGTGGCAGTTGGGTGGTTGTTGGGTGGTTTTGGGTTAGTTTTGGGGTGGTTGTGGGGTGGTTATGGGGAGGTAGTGGGTTGGTTGTGGGGTGGTAGTTGGGTGGTTGTGGTTTGGTTGTGGGGTGGTTGTGGGGTGGTTATGGGGAGGTAGTGGGTTGGTTGTAGGGTGGTAGTTGGGTGGTAGTTGGGTGGTTGTGGGTTGGTTGTGGGTTGGTTGTGGGTTGGTTGTGGGGTGGTTATGGGGAGGTAGTGGGTTGGTTGTGGGGTGGTAGTGGGGTGGTTGTGGGCTAGTTGTAGGTTGGTTGTTAGTTTGTTCTGGGCTTATTTGGTTAGTTGTGGGTTGGTTTTGGGTGTGGTTGTGGGACGGTTACATGTTGGTTGTGGGATGGTAGTGGGGTGATAGTGGGTAGGTTGTGGGGTGGTAGTGGGGTGGCAGTTGGGTGGTTGTTGGTTTGGTTGTGGGTAGGTTGTGGGTTGGTTGTGGGGTGGTTATGGGGAGGTAGTGGGTTGGTTGTGGGGTGGTAGTTGGGTGGTTGTGGGGTGGTAGTTGGGTGGTAACTCAAAACTACCCCAGATGTACCCCAAACGCAACTCAATCCTACCCCAAACCAACCCAAGACCAACCCCGAACCTACCCCAAACATAACTCAAACCTTCCCCAAACCTACCCCAGACCAACCCCAAACCTACCCCAAACCTACCCCTAAACTACCCCTAAACTACCCCAAACCTATCCCTAACCTACCCCAAACCTATCCCAAATCTATCCCAAACCTACCCCTAACCTACCCCTAACCTACCCCAAACCTATCCCAAACCTACCCCAAACCTATCCCAAACCTATCCCTGACCTACCCCTGACCTACCCCTGACCTACCCATGACCTACCCCTGACATATCCCAAACCTACCCCTGACTTACCCCAAACCTATCCCTGACCTACCCCAAACCTACTCCACACCTACCCCAAACCTATCCCTGACCTACCCCAAACCTATCCCTAACGTACCCCAAACCTACCCCAAACCTTTCCCTGACCTACCCCAAACCTACCCCTGACCCACCCCTGACCTTCCCCTGACCTACCCCTGACCTATCCCAAACCTACCCCTAACCTACCCCAGACCTATCCCTGACCTACCCCAAACCTAACCCAAACCTATCCCTGACCTACCCCATACCTACCCCAAACCTATCCCTGACCTATCCCTGACCTACCCCAAACCTACCCCAAATCTATCCCTAACGTACCCCAAACCTACCCATAACCTTTCCCAAAACTACCCTAAGCCTATCCCTAACCTACCCCAAACCTACCCCAAACCTACCCTGGACCTACCTCTAACCTACCTCGGACCTACCCCGGACCTACCCCATACCTACCCCGGACCTACCCCGGACCTACCCCAAACCTACCTCAAACATAAACCTGACCTACCCCAAACCTACCCCAGACCTACCCCTGACCTACCCCAAACCTTTCCCTGACCTACCCCAAACCTACCCCAAACCTAACCCTGACCTACCACAAACCTAACCCTGACCTACTCCAAACCTATCCCTAACCTACCCTAGACTAACCCCAAGTCTATCCCAAACCAACCCCAAACCTTCCCCTCAGTAGTGGTGAGCCCCACACCATATGTCATATGTCAGCCTCGACCACTTGATGACACTTTAATCACACTAGGAGTCGGGGTCTGAGACCGTCGCCGAGGAGGCCGGTGGGACTGAGGGGGGCCTGAACAGTGTAAAATGGCTATACTGCCTACAATCAGGGACATTCAAATGAATGCTCCGAATACTTAATCCATACTGACATACATGTTCAAGTATGTACGTGTACCAGTATGCCATCAGTGAAGGATTACATTGTAGTTATCTGAATGATTTCAGTATTCGTTCTTTTAGGGGCCTTCATCGAGAGGGGTATTGATGGTTCGATTATAAGAGATGACTATTTCACATGTCGTCGTCGCTATTAAAACCCAATATACCATGTCGAATTTAGAAGAAATGCACCTGTCGTTGTGTCACATAAAGGGGTCTGGGGCATCTTTTATAAAGTTTCTGTTAGTTTATTTTTCTTTGCAGTATCTGACATTTCACAGTTGCACGTACAGAGCCAATCGACCTTATATGTATTCCAGTCCTAATTTTCATGCAAATTTGGATTGGAATGCAGTGAATTTATTATCATGTATGTGTTATTATCACGTGCGCCTAAGCTGCCTGTAAGATATGACTGATCCGCATACAATTGGGTGTAGACCCTTAAAATTGTCAGGGCTACATGACTATTTCTGAAATTCAAATTGCAACATAGAACTAAGTGACAGGGGCTCGGGGGATGGAAACAAATGACAGGGGCATCTCGTAAAATCGACTTGGGAAATGGAGAGTCGACTATGGAGGGCCATTAAAATTAGTATGGGAATTGAAAATATAGTGACAGCTGCCATTTCTCAAAATCGAAAGTTTACGTGGGACCCGGGCTTGGGACTCCCCAATATACACCCCCAAACCACGGTAGAACTCTTGCTTTCCCCCATCCTAACTTCCGTCTCCTGCCTTTGCTTCAGATCACACAACTCAAGATCGCCAGCAATCCCTTCGCCAAAGGATTCCGAGACTGCGACCCGGATGACTGGTAAGTAGACCCCGGATGTTATCTGCCCGTTAGGCCGCCAGGGGGCGTCGTTAGCAGTCCTCCCGGCATGCACCTCGGCTGGTCGGTTCCGCTGCCCATGCGCAGTGGATCTGGAAATCCGAATACCTGTGCGCACCTAATTAGTCACGTGATTGACATTATCTAGTCACGTGACTATGCAGGGTAAAAGTAAGGGGTATAGATTCGAAGGTATATCTTAGTGTCCTTGGACAGACGGTATGCCATGAATGTTCTTTTGACTTGGCGTTTGTTCGTGACATTATTAGGGCCATTTGAAACGGATCTGCCCTGAATTCCTAAAGTCAAATGGGGGGCTGTAAAGGGCAAAAACATGTAAAAATGTAGGTGCAAGTCTGCAAACTGCATATTGGTTCCTAAAAAAGGTTCAGAAGTGTACTTTCTTCAAAGTTACAAGAATGTGATGTCTTCTACCTGCAAATAGGCTAGGAATGGTAAACTTACAAGGAAAAACCTATGTAACTTCAGAAAGTGTTCCTAGAACCAGTTTGTACTTGCAAATACCCTCAAAATTGGCAAAAGTTACAAGAATTTTTTGCAGTACCTCTAGAGGTACTGTAAGTAACTGTTGATTATATTGATTTAGTGAAATTTAGTATTTTTCTTGATTTACAAAGTGCCAAAATGATCAAAACAGTTTTCTTGAGATTAAATGATAAGAAAAATTTAAAAGGAAGGCTAGTAGACAATTATTTTTAAAATATAGATTTTTCTAAAAACTGTCAAAAGTGCCATAGGGAAATGGGATCAACATAATATCACTCTTCTATTGGGTTGGTGTAATGGTAATGAGCACTATTTCATAAAATCTCTGAAATAATAGGAATGGGAGCATCAGGATACAGAGAGACACTGATCTACATTTAGGAATCTGTAACTCATTTCCTGGCTGCAACTTTGTTTACTTGCTATTCCAAGTGTTTCACATCTTTTATCACTTACACCTTTATATTATCCTTTTCTACAACACACATAAATAGTGTATGAGCAGTACTGATGTTTAAACACATGTAATTTCCATTATATTAAGCTATGGACACTATTTTCAATGACATAAGCAAGAGTGGTAAGTGCTTACAAGGTTGTAAGATACTTACTGGTGACGTGCTCCTGATCTGTAAAACCTACCCTACTATTTGGGAACAGGAGTCAGGAGATACAGACCCAGAGCACGTCTCCAGTAACTTTTACAGACTATAGTTGCAGACTTGCAATTTTGAGTTAGGAATTCGGGGCTGATCATGAATGATAGAAATTGGTCCATTGAGTAACCATGTTAATTACCCAAGTAAATCAATTAGATGATAAAGGTTTTGTGTGGGAGTACTCAATTTTAATCTGCCCAGAAATATATTATGCATTCCAATTAGAGCCAACTAACGAGTGACATAATAGAAATTTGACTAAATTTCAAAAAAAAGATACTAATATGCGAATTCACATCATTTTAAGTTATGGCTAGATCGAAAAACTCATTCAAAGTTGACAACTTATATAATGCCATTAAGAAAAATAACATCCCCCTGAAGCAAATGGACAAAAGGCCTTTTCCAAACACTCTGATGAGACTTATTACAGATTAAATTTAAAGTATTAGTGACATTTTCGAGGCAACCTGCTAGAAATATTCTTATTTGTTTTTCACGACAGCATATATCTGAGCTTTTTATCATTGAATCATAACGTTCTATTTCCGGTTTTAGCGTGGTAGAAGTGCTGACCCACCTCAACCCGGGCCAACGGCCCCGGTCCCACCACCGGCCCAGCTCTCTACAACTCATCGGGATAGCCCGCAAACGGAACATGGGACCCGGACAGAACGGTAAGCGGGATCTATCAATCAAGGGGAAATTATCAATAAAATGTACATAGGGATGAATTGATTGAAGGTGTGATTGATGTGTGTGAATTAGGTATAGCCATGCTTTACGTGCGTGTGTGTGTGTGTGGGGGGGGGGGGGGGTGCGTGTGCGTGTGTGTGGGTGGGGGGTGTGGGTGTGGGTGTGTGGGTGTGGGTGTGGGTGAACTAGATATTCCAATTGTTGGTAATGTACGTCCAACTAACTTTGCTTGGGTGTAATATTCAAACTAACAAATGCTTTAAAGAATCTTAGAAATAGCATAGGAGTGATCAACGACCCGATTTTTAGCCGATTCTGAACAGAATTTAAGAATTGATATGTTTAGTGTAATATGTAAAGTATCATAGCCCTATTCCTAGCATAAAAAGAGCATCTTATTTTCACATTTTTATAGGAAGGGTTGGTTTGCCCCCTCTAGATTACTGGCTCTGGATCTGCCCCTGATCTATGTAAAAGTCCGAGGACACCTGGCATAATCAATTTAGTGCCAAATTCCTTCACTTGGAGGTATTAGTCCATCACGTGTCATTAAGACCCTTGACTCTCTCAGCTACTTAAACAAGTAGCTGAGACGAGAATAGCCAACAATAGCTCTCCCAAAGCCAGTTATTTCCCAAAATAAAAACAGAAACAGAAACAGAGGCAAGTGCCCAGAGTACAAGAGAGTACTTGTATATACATCACCCTTATAGTTTGTAAGTCGATGACCTGTTGTCATGTTAACATCTTTATAATATAATCGTGAATATGATTTGTATCTACGCTGGAAGCAAGTGAAAAACGGCCATAGGCCGAACTTGTATAATTTATCCAGGATAAATAAAAGATTTAAAAAAAAAATAGGTCTCTAAGTATAGGGGATTCCACCCCATACCATACTACCGGAGGAGGGGGGGTCACTTGGGCTTGAAAAGGTACCCACTGCCAAAGGGACCCTCACAGCGGGGGCGGTGAACATCAAAATGGAGGGGCGGTCAATCACTTTTAAGGCAAAAAAGGGGGGCAGTCAACTACATCAATAGAACAATGTAGGGGCAATATACTTGAAACTTAGCCCTATTGCGACTTTATTTCACCCAAAAATAACTAATGAAATGTCATCAGAAGTTTTCCTAAGCAGAGTCTATATATCTTTTGTTATTGAAACACCCTGATTTTTGGGTGTGGTGATCTGAATCACCCACAAATGGGGGGGGGGGGGAGGGGGGGCAACTAAAATTCAGGAGTGGTCAGTCACAAAAAGCAGGGGTGGTAGTTTGGCAGTGGGTAGTAACCTTCAAAGAGTCAGTGCCCCCCCCCCTCCTGGGAGGGGATTCCTCCCCATACCATACTACACAACCTGTCAGAGAACAATCCAAACCCTTGGAGTGTTGGGGTCCACATGATGTATTATAGGTCGTTAACACCCTATACCATCCATCACTCCAGTACTTTGGGTCCACCCCCACAATAGGACTCTGGAGGGGCTTAATCCCCAGATAATCCTCTTGTCATTGACACCTCTTTGTGGACCTCTGACAGATTAGACCCAGATTAATCTTATCTCTCTGGGAGGGATCAATGGATCATTTGATCTCCATGAATGGAAAGGCACTTGCAGAGAGTCCCTGGCTGCGTAGGGACAGCATTCCCACAAATATATTAGGAAATCGTTTTGATTTATAACTGCTATACTCTAAATTCGCTATTTTTGCAATATTCTTGTAATATTAAATATTCTTGTAATATTTAAAAAAAAATGAAAGTATTCCAATATTCGGCGGATTTGTTTTTCTGAAAACCCTATCCACTATTTTATGGAAAAAGGAGATGTAATTAGAGTTTATGATCAACCTGTTTAGGATCTTTCAATTATGACCTAACTAGGACCACCATAGGCTACATAGCTCCAATCGAGGCATATCATGTTATACCAAGCATTTTTCGGACCCGGGGAGACTCCTATGGAGAAGTACATTGTGCAGTCATTGGTCGATTTTACAAAAGTATTGGTTCTTTTTTTATTAAAATAAAAAACGCACTCATTTCGATAAATACTACAAATTAAACTCAATAAGGACAAAAATAGACTCAGAATTACTTTAAAGGAAAAAAAACAATAACTTTATGACTGTCTATCCACGAAGCGAGATGGGGTATGAGGTATTGGTTGACGTGCATACGTTCCTGTATAATTTCAACGCCTACTTCAGCCCTGGAGGGGTTGGGAGAGCTATCTATTTTTTTGAAAATGTTCGTACATACCTAAATACCTTATGGAATACCCCGATACAATTGATCTAGGACCCTCAGCCTAAAAGACAGACCCATCCCCCACCCCCATCTCCCCCCCCCCCCCACCCCCTTGACATTGATTAATGCCCCCCGGTCCACCTGATCCCCCTAGCGGCAGGCTGACAAACCCCACACCGCCCCCTAGTGGCCTCCACCTTCACTACTAATGGGAAACACAGGTCTTCACAGGCTAGGACCAGACAGATACAGGGCTGTTTGCTTTGGGCCATACCTCCGTCACATTTTTATAGGATGGCTTCCCGGAAATGCTTGGCAGATTTAAAGGAATAAATTGTGATTCTTTTAAATGGGAAGTCTGGTTTGATATCGGTTTTTACTTTGGATCTACTCCCTGTAAGATACTGATGTTGGCTTTGCTTGATATTATATTTGAAATATGCAGTATCACGAGTTATAACAATTATATATAGTATATAATTGTTATAATTGTTATAATTCATATTATGATGAGGCATCTGAAATATGGGAATTGAACCCATTGCAAATAATGCATAGGGTGACAGACAATAATTCTTAATCATCTGCCCAAATGCCCAGTTATTGAGATAATGGATATCATAATGTCACAGAGAAAACTTCTGATAATCATTATAACTTCACAGAGAAACACGAGAGTACAACTCAAGTCATCATCTTTTGTCTATTATGCTACACTTTATAGATGTCCTTCAACACTCATAACTTAGTGTATTAACTAAAACAACCAATCATAAATCATTGCCAGTTAGCATTAAAAAACACCTTCCCAAATGTCTACCAGAGCCAAAACCATACTAATTCCCTACCATTATTTTTTCCAACCACTCATATTAAGGAATGCCCCACACCCTCTCCACATCTATCCTTGTCTTGGAGGGGACTATTTCTTTGTGGGTTTTATGCTCATTCCTCTGGCGGACTAATATTTATAGTGGCTTGTCAGGGGGACACTTGGGTTACCAGGTCTTTGATAGATGAGTCCACAACACAGGCTGTAAGGGTACTAATGTGGGAACTGCATGGAAACAGATCTGGGTGGGGATTGGGGCGCTGGTGGGGAGGGGTATAGATGCCTTCTGATTGTGCCACTGTTGAACAAATGGTATATATCTGACCGGTGTTGGCAAATTGTTTGGGGTTATATGGGTTTGGGGGTGTGGAAGGGGTGAAAGGGAGGGGCTGCTATAGGGAGTGGTGAGCCTTTAGGAAGATAAGCTTTAAGAATGAAGTGACAAGGGAAGAAGGCATGTTTTCAAATTGGACTTGGGACATGAGCATCTTTTGTCTTGTGACATCTGCTAGCGACATAGCCATTTTTAAAATTCCACATGACACCTCCCTCGCAATCATCCCTTTGGGCTATAGCTATCTGAATACAGTTATTAGGAAAAAACAAACACCAAAATCTTATTAGATAAGATATAGTGTACATACATGCCCTTCTTTTTATATCCTTTATAAAATCAACGTTTCAAACTATGTTCTAACTGCTGTTCACATATTTCGGTCCTCAATAAGAACAAGAATCTCGCCACCCTAAGTCAGTTTACGTGACACACTAAGACAATGACCATCCCCTCTGTTCAGTAAAACACACCAGCCGCCTGCCTTCTACTATTTCACTGCCCTCTGTTTTCCCACTGTTTATTATCAGCCCTTATCGTGATTGCAGCGTGAGTTGAGCCCCCGTCGGATCACCCCCACCCACAACTCATAAATCCTCGTCCCAACCACCTGTAGTTCATTTCAACGCCGCCAGGGAACGCTGCAGCAGCCCTTCATACGTCACAGGGCGCCGCCATGTTTGTCGCGCACGCGCAGAGACCACCCACGGTTTTCTGACAAATTGGCTGCGTTCTGTGTTGTTTTTTTTGGTAGTTGGGTGGGGTTCTTCTCCCGGGCTACATCCCCCCCCATCCTCTCCCCACTATTCCTCCAGGCCAGGGTTATACCTCCGGGGAGGGGGGGGGCACTGACTCTTTGAAGGTTACCTCCCACTGCCAAACTTCTGTCCCTGTTTTTTATGAATGACCACTCCTGGATTTTAGTTGACCGCCCCCTTTAATTTTTGGGGTATGCAGATCAGCGCCCCCCAAATTCAGAGGGTCTCAATACCATGAAATAGACAGAAATCACATAAATTGCCTAGGAAAACTTCTGATAAAATTGGCATAAGTTCTGTGTGGGAAATAATGTAATATATAATGCTAAGGTTTGAGTTATTGTCCATTATTGCTTTATAGAAGTAGTTCACCGCCCCCCCCTTGATTGACATAAAAGTGGCTGACTGCCCCTCAATTTTGATGTTCACTGCCCCCACTACATAGTTTCGTCTGGCAGTGGGTACCCTTTTGAGACCCAAGTGCCCCCCCTCCCCGGGCTAGTGTTTTCCTCTCACCTCTTTCACTTCCCTGACATGCACACGTGAAATCTTTCACATGTTATTTTATGCAAAAGAATCATGGGTTGCCATTTTAAAAGTGAATCAAAGCCTTCTACTCAAACGATTCTTCTGACATGGACATATCTCGAGAGAAATCGCAGTTTGGTTTTAAGGCCAATAGTGTCAAGAAAATGAAAAAAAAAGAATATTTATGATCCCTGACAAGGCCTGTTCATGTTCTAGCCTAGGTCTAGAAACATTTACAAATGACCAGATCCACAAAATAATCATGCCCTGGTTGGTCGAAGAGAACAAAAAAACTTCTTTTTTTCATTGTTTACACCAGGCCAGAAGCGTTTTGGCCGAGATTGAAATAAGATCCATGTTTTTGTGAATCATTACAGATAGGTTTGTTTATATGAGAGCCAGTGTTTCTAGACAGTTTACTATTTGGACACAAAGGTCCTAGTGTGAGATAATTAGATGGATAGAACCCAGGGCCACATTGTAGGGCAATCAGTTGGGAGAGTTTGCTCGTGTTTGGGGGGATTAGGTTCTGTGTTTCAACAGAGTAAGTGCAGGAAATAACGGTTCCTACGTGTTGAAGCAAACTGGATGGTATAGCCTGCTGTATGAGCGGATCCAGGGGAGAGGTGCGGGGGGGGGGGGGGCGTCCCTCCGTTTTTCTGGAAGGTATTTGGGTTTTTAAAAATGTAAAACTCGGCCAAAAACTGATTAATGAAAAGAATAATCCAATAGCGCGCCTTCCCCTTTTCACAATCCTTGATCCGCCATACTGCCTGGGATAATTGTGGTGCTCGAACAAGTCTTCTAGTCTTGCGACATGTACATGAGACCTCTTTGGTTATCCTGAATGTCTGAAAGAAACTCCAAAAGTAAATGCATTGAATGTGATTAGACAAAAGATGAAAAAGTGTCCCTGCATTTTTTAAAGCAATAACATACACTTTTTTTTATATTAAAATGGCTCTTGGCTCGCACCTTAATTAGGGGCCTCAAATTGTTGGCCCTGTCCTCTAAAAACTTTAAAAGTGTACGGTGACATGGCCACCCATATTAAACATAGGAGTTTGTTAAAAGTAACAGGAAAGAGACACAGCTAGGGGACATGGCATCCTTGTATTACACTCCACTACCCAGAGGGGTTCTCCCAAATATTTTCCGAATTGACAATGACAATTGACAATCAATTGTGAAAAGCGAACGCCTTTCACAATTGGTCTGAGAATTACCTATAGGCTAGGTATAGACATCATAAACTAAGACGAGCAAATGACCTCTTCGGTCCATGAGGCCTGGGTATGAGGCTTCTAATAACTGTGAATGAGGGCCAATGAGAACTGGTGAACCCAGAGCTCATAAAGCGAGCGTCAGTCGTATATAAATAAAAAGCCCTCCCATCAGAAATCCCTGGACCCGACACCTTCACATTCCCCGCTCATATTATATGAACACAGGTGCAATTTCCCCTCCACCTGACGAACGAGTACGCTACTCTCACGTGACACGCTGACAACCAATGAATGGCCGTGAAGCCCGATACGTCATATCCGGCCCACGTGACGCCCGAGTGCTGCCCTCTAGCGGAGGGTGTAAAAGGTGTAACATTATCGACTTTACGCCTCACCTGCAGCCAATCCGCCATGTCACAGGGGTCGGCCTGGGGTGCAGGGTGTCGATATATAATTTGCACAAAATCTTTGGGTTAATAGGGAGTTTCAGAATCCAAAATGCATCTTCTTATGTATGTTAAGGTATCTATGCACACATAATAGTATATACTTACAGTGTAGTTTATTGGCCATTGTATGGAAATTCTAATAATCATAAACGTTGAGCAGATGACGTTATATTGCCCAAAATGGGCTGGCTGCCATATTGGAGACAATTAGTTATTTATTATTTTGAACAAATATTCATGGTAAATGTTCTTTGAATAAACTAGTTTAATTATGATCAACAATCTTCATCTTTTAGAATTCATAAATTTTGTATTTATTACATAGCCGTGTGGGTATGGCCACCACGTGGTGATCACCGAAAAAGGATCACGTGATCACATCTGCACAAGGTCTATAGGCTTCTGATCAAATTGACCATTGGCCACAAGGGGATTTCTAGAATCGAACAAAGAAAGATGGCGCAAATAGGCCTATAATCAATTTTAGTGGCCGTGTCACTTTTGATAAGGGTGCCCCCTCCCCTCTTTCTAAGATTCCAGAATCCGCTCCTGATACAGCATACACATTTATCCATGGACTTTGTGGGTAAAAGATATAAGATAAAGATAAAAGATAATCTATGATATAGAATATAATCATGCCATAATTCTTTGAAAAGTTATAAATATTACCTCATAAGAAACCATTTTCCGTAGACATAGGGCCTACATAACAATAAATCTTATGTATCTCTATGCATTTTTTCATCATGTCATAGTACCATAATGCTAGGAGAAGCTTATGTATCTCATATCATAACACCATATCATATAATAATCATATTGAAAGCTCTCCGCTTATAAATGTTTCTCATGATATCATACCATATCATAATAATCATATTGAAGGCTCTCCCATGCATGCAGTACATTTGGCCCTGCATAAAGTAGTGGCCCCTGACAAATTGTATAGTGACCCCTAACGCTGCCGCTGAGCCCCTCGGTCCGTACTCTGAGACGTTTAACGTCGGGAGGGTTTAGTGAGGTAGTTAGTATCACGACCTGAAGGGTAGGGGGTAGGGAGGTAGGGGGCCGGCCAGGTGCAGCAGATTGGCTCCATTACATGGCCGACGTGAACAGACCCATTCGTCATCGGCCTACCATGCTTCCTGCGGCTGGGAGTGGTTTTTGGGGGGTCTTGTATGGGTGGTGTTGGATAATGTGTGGTGTGAATCCTGGGCGGATCCAGTGGGTCCCAGGGGATCCTGACCTCTCCCCCCCCCCCTCCCCCTTTCGGTGGACACTTAAACTTCATGTAGATCTAGAGAAAAGAATGTCGCGTGTGCCTGCAAATGACTTTTCAGAAATTAGCCTATATGCAGACCCCCTTCTCTTCAGAATCCTGTATCTCAGTACTATCTGCCCCTGCATTTAATGTGTTGTCTGTGTCTGTGTATGTGCGTATGTGTTTGTGTGTGTCTGTGTCTGTGTGATTGTGATGTATGAGTTTATTACATGTGTGATACATATGTGTGGTACATGTGTGTGGTCATACATGTGTGATGAATGTGTTTGATGTATATGTTTATTATGTGCGATATATATATGTGTGATGTGTGATATAAAAGGTGTGATGATACGTGTGAAGTAATGTGTGTCTGTGATGTATGGGTTTATTACATGTGTGAAACAAATGTGTGATACATGCGTATGACCATGCATGTGTGTCGTGTGTGGGAATGATATATGAGTTACATGTGTGTAATACATGTGTTTAATATTGTTTTTTATTTGTGAAACTTGAGTTATTTACATGTGTTTCCTCAGGTGTTATAGATTTGAGTGATATATTTGTACAATACTTGTACAGAATATTTTGCTTTAAAGTTAAAATGATGTTTTATGGATACTTTATATGTTACAAGGAATTTGAGATTATGGAATTCAAGGAAAAAAATATACAAAATAAATAGTCCAACATTTGTTCCAAATTAATGGGACGTTTTTGTGCCTCGAACGTGGCTTTAGATGTGGGGTGCTGTGAGGCAGGAAATATTTTACAAAAACTCGGAGGGTTTGAAGCCATCCCTGGAGGCAGGCCTCTGAGGGAAGACCGCATGGCCCCAATTATTTTTTCTTTATTCTATTTAAGATAGGTTTGTTTGAGGCTGGATATGGATCAGTGGGGATATGTATGAAGGCCCAGACCTAGACCTGGCCTACAGACCTCTCCTCTCAAAGAATAAAGAATAAGAAAAACATTTCTCAGCCCAGAAACAGCTTCCTGTAATCTGTACAAATTGGCATCGTCTATTTCACATGAATTTCTTATATTTTTATACAATTTTCTTTCTGGTCTAAATGAGCATTTGGAGTACTTTCAATAGTGCATAGATTAAATCCTTGGACACTACATTCCTAAAGGGTATATTCCACTATGCGTTGGGTGTTACATACATTTGCTCTAATCAGGAAATGCAGGTAGCTTGCGTTTCAGATACCAACATGTTATCTAAAAGTATTTCATAAAAACCTCATAGAAACGTGCTTGCTTTCCTGCTTGCATTCTTTTTTAGATATTTGTAAATTGAAAATTTTAAAGTGGCCAAAAAGTGGTCAAAATTTGAATGGTCGCTTTATACCCTGTCCGCATTGCCCTAACACAAGTAGAAACGTAAGTAAATTCTATATTCCACTATGTGAAATTGCTTGGATTTTCTTGTATTCAAGTCAAAAAATACAAGTGAAATGTCCAACGCAAGGGAAATGATGCATTATGGAATATGGAATTCAATCACAAAAATTGACCATTGGTGTGTGTGTGTGTGTGGGGGGGGGGGGTACTCCATTTACTTACCACTCCCTGGATTCACCTCTGCGTTGTTATCATTTGAGCCACATTCAATATTATCTGAAAACATTTTAATCTTAAATATATGTTTTTTTCCCTCTCCCCAGACTGCCCCCAGACCACGGACGCCATGACGACGACGACCATGATCCCTCGCGTCATCAGTCCCACAATGCCCGGCTCACTTCCGGTCCCTCTGACATGCGCAGGAGACCCTCAGCAGTCGACGACGACCTACAGTAACTCGTACTCGGCCTACAACCCCTACGCCACAGACTCTTACATGGGGGCAGCTGTAGCCAAACAGAGACCCTCTCCCTACTCCAGGAACATGGATTATTCCACAGCAGCCTACCACGCCAGGGTGAATGGAATATATCCAAGGTCTAATCTAGGGTATGGCTATGAGGCCCGATGATCTGAGGACTATTGGTGGATTTGTGGTGGGATTTAACTTAGAACGACTTATTTGGATTAATATATTGGGATTATGAACATGAATTTACTTTTTTGAAGTGATGATACTGAGTTTGATATTGATAACAGTGGATTCAATTTTATTTTGATGTAATTTCCAATTGGATGTTTAAACTGAGAATAAACGGTGCTGGAGCATTTATGTAAAAGTTCAACTTTGGGTTATGACCTAATCTGAGTTCATATTTGACAATTATTCAAGAGGAATGGAATTATTCAAAGGATAATGTATCCTGACATGGGACACTGACTATTCCTCAATTATAGCGGCAATATTGAATAAGGAATGCAAATAAGGAATAAGCACTAAGGAAAATCAGTTAAATGCACAAGTTGCTATAAGAATTACACGAATTATAAATGTTTGCACTGATATATTTGACATGGATTCAAATGATATGTGAACATTTTACGATACATAATGCTACTGGTTACTGAAGTGATAATGTGAAAACAATAATATTATTTAATTAAGAATATAAAACGTTTCAAGAGAATTCAAGTTTATTTTCAACGAATGAGTTCCGATACGAAGTCCTTTGATGATAATACATTGTGGTGCTTATGATGCTTGTCATTTTTAGAAAATATAAACGGTTCAAGAGAATTCATGTTGTCTTTGATGGTTATCTTTATGTATAATAATAAAGACCTAAGTGATAATATGGAGTCTATGGAGGAGTTATAATAAATCTATCTCAGTCTTAACAAAGACTGACTTGTAAATATTGCCGTTGAATGTGCCTTGTTCAGGTTGAGTCTCAATGTAAAATAAAAGTATTAATAATATGTATTTGTATATTGTATAGATTATTGATTATTGAATGTATTATGTAATAGGTGATAATAAACAGTATTTAATCAATTTTGTTTTTTCTTTTCTTTGTTGTGATATAACAGAATATCTAGAATGATGCATGGTTCATAGGCATCAAGGGTGAATTCTTCATAATTCATCAGGCTGATAACTTATCAGTGTGCTATATAATTAGTGTCATGCGATAAGCACTTCCTTCACAGTGGTCCACTCACCCGAAAGTCCCAACTTAAATACTAGGCTCGCTTGTGATCCATCGTAAAGCCCCAACATTGTAATCATATGATTCATACATACCTGAGTTGACGGGGAGAACAGACTGTATATGTTTGACTGATACTCAGTATAATAAAACTTAATAAAAAAAAATTAAAAAAAAAAAAAAAAAAACTCAACTCAACTCGATTGCCAGGCAGTGGAGCCTGGGCTTAAGATTGGAGATAATCACTGCACCAAACTTTGGCAAATGCAAAAGATGATAATAGAAAAGCTCGAGGCAAACACAAAGTAATTGACTGAAAATGCAATAGATGTATAAAGGCCATATTCCACTATAAGGTCTTTGCTTGCGGCACCATGAAAAGACGCAAACAAACTGCCGCAAACATGCTTGCACTAGCGTGCCACAAGTTGGAGTATAGGCGCTTGAGGTAGTTGCTTGTGGTACTTGCTTGTGGTACTTGCCATTTTACATTGGTTTTCTATGAATTGCTTGCGGTCAGACATACCAACATGTTGGTATCTGAACTGCGAATTGCTTGCGGCACCTAAAAATAGCGACCGCAAATACCACCTACTGCAAAATGGAATATGGCCTTAACTCAAATGCGTTTTATCTACTTTTTTCTATTTCATACTTTTTTTCCAGGAATTGAATATGAAGTTCATTTAGCTGGTCCTCCACAGTGTCCTTCGTTTCCATCTTCTATGAAAGACACAATTTCCTGGGGGGATCTCCTCTTCTCACATTAATCTACATAAGATATTGCAATCATTAATATAACAAAATAATATGCACGCACAGCCTTCCATGAATATATGGGGACCACTACTGCAAGGATTGATATGCATAAAACGTGCCTGGCCAAAATCAAATCTGTGACATTTTGATTAGGGGCCTTCCATAGAGTATGCCCAAGCAAGAATATAACGTTATTATACCGTTATTATAATGTTCTGTTTAGTTCTGCTTTGGTTCTTGTCCGTTATTTTGATGGCACCCAAAAATGTCTTTAGAACCTGTGACGTTATTGTGACATTCTTGTAACATTCTTTCACATTATAATAACATTATCATAATGTTCTTTATTAGTAAGGTCTCAACTTCACTAAAATATAATGTTATTATAACATTGTTTCTTTAGTAAGTCTCAACTTTACCTAAAATAACTGTTACATGAAAATTGGGCAGGTTACAGACTAACTAAAAAAGTATGGTCGCAGAACGTGTTTGTTATGTCACTGCTTGCCTGGGGGTATGCAGGAAAAGGGGGGAGGGGTCTGATTTTTTTGAAAATGTAAATACGTTCCTGTACAAAATTAATGCATATTTCAACCAAAGGAGGGAGGGGTATGATTTTTTAATACGTGCGTACCTACTATGTGGAAGGCCACTCGGTGGACCCGTGATCTACCACTGATGCAGGTTCCAGCTTTGACAGATTTATCCCAAGGTCTATGATACGAGACGTCCGGGCGTCTTATGAGGGAATCGGTGTGGGAGGTCCAATGCTAAATAAAACGGATTTATGCAAGGAGATGAAATCGACTAGACATGTTTTCAAAGGATAGTGTCAGAAAAAAGGATTTATGCATTGAGATTAAGTCTACCGGATATAATTATATCTTATGATGGGGGTCGCTCAAGGGTATTGTAAATCTCAGAGTACCTGATAATTCCTATAATTAACAATATATAATGATATTTAATTATATTAGAGATCAGTTTCCTTGCAAGTGTTAAGGAATAGTTGTTTACATATTGCAAGCAGGATTTAGGAATGACTTCAAGTAAACATCGATTATGAATTAGACACTTTCTATAAAAAGTATCTTTGCTGACTAGGCCTTCGATTAGTAGAGCCCCTCTCCTCGACGTTGCTATGGCAGGGAACACTAGCGCCGTCTGTGGCGACTGGCAGAACTAACTTCTACACCAATGGCCTGAACCTATGGGTTTGGGATTTGGGCTCAATACTTTACAGCATTGGTCGCGGATGAATGATTGGACGCGTAGATGATGCCCCCCCCCCCCCCTCTCTCCTATGCTACATTTATCGAGTATATCATCATTTTGAGTATAACAATATTGTGCCTCGAGGTTGCGGGCAAAATTTAACAACAGCGTCCCCCCCCCCCCCCTCCGCCGTCCAATGGTCTGCTACTGCATAGAGTTCTGAGGAGCAACCGGAGAATATATTATAGCCTATGCGCAGAGGATATGGTGTTATATTCTTATTACCGATATATTTGAAGATTAGAGTTCAGGTAATTTTCCATCATCGACACTATCACGATGTGTCCGGGCTCAGAATACAATTTGGTTATGGTATCCATGAAATGTAAATGCGCATGTTTAATCACATTGCCAAACATACGAAAGGTTCATAGACCTAATGTATAACACCCTGCGCTAAGACTTAATTAATTCCTTCGAAATAGAATCGTACACGGTCACCATATTGTATTGCATTGTATGCTCTGTTTGTGTAATATAGACATTTCTTCATTTGATTTGTTATCAATAGGTACAATATCTCTTTGGTCAAATGTACGGGCAATATTGTGACAAGGAAAATCCACGATAATGTGTTAATATTTCCCGTAAAACAATATCATTGTTTTCGTCGGCTGTTTCTATCAAATATTCATGCGTCAATTCAATAGATTTTCTAGCATACATTTACACCCTATAGACCTAGCATACTCACAAAATAGGTATAGGGGCACTACATATCCGCTTTTGAATGAGTGGGCTACAATAGCAATACCAAAGTGTAAGTCAATAAAATTGATAAACCACAGTACATTCCTCTACTCATCCGTAGCCCTCTTATCAACCTTTCCATTCTGACATCAGATTCCCAAACACACCAATCGTCTAAATCCGAGAATCAACAAGGAATCAGCGGCCGACTCACCTGATCAGGGAGCGTCCCGACAGGTGGCGTAATCCGCCTACTTCCGGTTATTATGGGATGCTCAGGAAAGACCAACTTAGCTTTTATATAATAGTTTGAACGACTAGCGGCTTGGACGTAACTACAGTCTAAATGAGGTGGACACTTATCAGTGGGCGTTTTACAGAATTCACAAATTAGGTGTACTTGTGGGGAATGTTTGCAGATTAAGATAAACTTTTGACATGTTCTTCTCATTGAGTCATGCCGGTCATTGGGTGTACATTCGGTGTATAAACCGGGATATGGTGCTTGATATTGGTTAGTATGGGCGCGCATGCATGCAAGGGATGTTCGGGGAATTAGGAGTGAATTTATACAGCATCCACCGACCACAAGCAATTTGGAATTAACGTTACTAATAGAGGATTATTTGTATGAATTCGCAGGCAGTCGGAATACAGATGAATGTATTCGAGGAATAATATTTGTTCATAAGTGGACTTACACATTATTGGAAATCGCACAAACTGAGATTTTATTTTACACGGAAAAGAAAGTGTGCTTCGCCGGTTGCAAATGAAAAATCTCCTTGAGCTGACTAAGAGAGAGAGAGAGATATTTCCATTACTCGTGAGCGACTTCATTCATCAAAAGAATTAGATCTTAAAACGAAGACGCACAAGGAAACCGCGCATGTAAAATATTTGACACGTCCATTTAAATAATTTCGAAATTCCCAAGAGAATACCAAGAGAACTCGTACAAAAACAGAAACACATTCAGAATTTACTAGGGCAAATAGTTCAATCAAATCAAATCAAGAAAAGAAAAGAACTACAGCTACTGCAAGATAAACAGCTACAGATACTGGAAAATCACATAATATTTTAAGCGACTCTTTCACATAATCCAAAGAACATCATGGCGAACAAAACGCACCAAAAACCCCTCCATCCCTCCCAACTCACCACCCTCCTCCTCCCCCTGCTCCTCCTAACCGTCCTCCCGTCTCCAGCCTCCGGCGCCTGCCCGGCCTCCTGCCGGTGTTCCCCGGCCTCCTCCCCCGGCAGTCCCCGGTACGAGGTGCGGTGCGCCGGGCGGGCCCAGGAGGGGGTGCCGGACGGGCTGCCGCGGGAGGCGACGGACCTGTGGCTGACGGGGACGGGAATGAAGACCCTGCCGGCCGGGAAACTCGCCGGGCTGCCGGCTCTGAGGAGGCTGTACGTGACGGAGAATCTGAAGATGGACGCTATCGCCATTGGGGCCTTTTCAGGTGAGTTGGAGACCTAATATGGGTATAGGCAGTGGTGGATTTTGGGGGGAGGGGGGGGGGGGGACGATCCCCTGTTTTTGACCAAATATTGTCTTTTCAATGTAAAATTCTCGGCCCTTGAGGGTCCGGCGGATAATTTTACATTAGCGCTACTCCCCATTTGAAAATCTCTGTATCATCCCCTGAGTATGTATCTGCTGTATGTATAGGCCAAGTCAAGGTGCGACGTATCGGTCACGCTCTGTGACGTTCCAAAAATGCATGGGTAAATGACTTGTTCATACGAAAATGAAGTTTTGCTATGAAAATCTTGTGTTGAGCTCATTTATAACCAACTTCAAATTAGTCAAGAATTTCAATATCTGCATGCACCATACAAGGTTATTTCGTGGCGCAGGTATAAATGACAGAATTTTTGCTTAAGATTTCAAATATAGTGCACATAAACTTACAATACGTTTATGTGCACTATATTTGAAATTTTAAGCAGGTGAACAGAATTTGTTTGGAATCATGTGGCTGGTTAGATCGGCCCTTCATAACTGGTGGATTGTGTCATCCTTGTTTTATGACCACCAAAAGCATTTATATACATGTATATATATATATATATATATATATATATATATATATATATATATAGTTTCAAAATCATTCTAAGTACATGTAGTTGTGTAGTTATAATCGAATCAAATACATACATACCCACACTAGACACGTTTCATTCACGTTATTCATACCTTACCTTACACAAATTTGTCAAAAGCTGTATTTAAGTGCACTCACCTACTTGTGTCTATACCGTGGGCATATTCCTTTTTGCATTTAAAAGCTCTCTAAAATACAAGGAACAAATAGAGTTACAGCTTTATTCCTAGATAATTAAACTGAAAATAGAATGTAAGAGCCTAAACTAAAGCCTATATTCCACATGTCGATATGGAAAATTATGGTGAAATATAGACATTTGATATGTCACTAGACAGATTCTCTTTCGAAGGATAAGAAGTGTGGTTTCAAGCCATATTCTTGGAAATAGCAAGCAAATACAAATTTGCCAGCATCAAAATTGTGCGGAAGACAAGCTTTTTATTTATATTGATCGTCCGCAGGTTAACCCTTTATACCTATTTCCACCTGTCCATGTAGGTCTGGGCGCCCTGGAGGAGCTGCACCTGACGGGTAACGCCTTCAGGTTCGTCCAGGTGGGCACCTTCGTCGGCCTCACCCACCTGAGGGTCCTAGACCTCAGCCGGAACCAGTGGACCGTGGCCATCGCCACCATGTTCTCCGGGATGACCCAGCTAAGGGCCATGGACCTCAGCAACAACAACCTAACAGACCTGGGCGAAGGGCCTTTCTCCGCCACCCTGCCCGCCCTGGAGGAGTTCAACTTAGCGAATAATAAGTTAAAGGGGGTGAATAGTAAGGTGTTCTCAGGGGGGTGGGGGTCGGTCAGAAGGGTGGATTTAAGCGGGAACCTACTGGAGAAGGTCCCTATTGATGGCCTGGTCAAGCTGAGCGGGCTGAGGTCACTTGACGTGTCCGGAAACCCCCTGCGGAGCCTCCAGGGGAACGCCTTCCAGACGCTGAGCACTCTGGAGACGCTGAAAATCAACTCCATGGAGGAACTGCGCGCGGTCTCCACGGCGGCGTTTGGGCGGCTGTACAGTCTGAAATGCTTCGAGTTCAGGGATAATAGGAGGATCAAGGCCTTCCCTGCCGACCTCCTCCCGGCGCATAATCAAGCCCTGGAGAGGGTGGACCTCTCCAACAACTCATTCACCACCCTAGAGGGTGAGTTGCTCTTTTTTTTCTTATTTTCTCTTCTTTTTTTTTTTAATTTTTCAAATTTTTAATTTTCTTATTTATTTTCTTATTTTATCTTTTTATTTATTTTTTGATTTAAACATCTCTTCAATACGAGAAGTTCTTCCGATGTACTTGATTTTTACAATATGGATGATCGAAGTAATGAACAAAAATGAGATATATACAAGATAAGGTATCACATCAACTCTAAACCATGACTTCAAAATATTCCAACCAAAATAAACCAGCTCCTTTATCCTGCGTTAAACAATAATTCATTGTCACATTTTTGTACCATGTTTAAGTCTAGGTTCTCCAACCAATGTTATATCTATACTATTTCCTGGTTCTAAGAGGAATGATCCAATAGCACGTCCTCCCAGTTCAGATCTTTATTTCCTGCTGTGTAGTACATACATGCCTACCACCTTCAACACATAGTGGAACGTGCTTGACCTATTATTGAGGTGTATGAGATCTATGTATTTAGATAGTTTTGATATCATAATAAATTATTAGAATAGATATAATATTTTTTGTAATATGGTGATATAACAAAATGATTTCATAATTTAACCCATCTATAATGGGGGATTTACTTCTCATATATATTGTCACACTTTTGTACCACCTCATTTGAATAATTCCATATTTTTTTAACCCCTCCATAACAGGGGCTTCACTCTTCATGAACAGGCCCAACCTGACCGAGCTGCTCCTAGACAACCTCCCCCTGAACTGTGACTGTAAACTCTCCTGGCTGGGAGCTGCTCAGAGCAACTCCTCCCGATGGCCCTGGGCGGCCACCTGGGGGTCAGAGGTCAACAATAATGAGACAAACTCCACCACAACCCGCCCGCCCGTGTGTGTGAGTCCTGTGAACCTGGATCAGCGGTCGGTGGGGGAGATGGTGGAGGAGGACTTCACCTGTGAAGGGGCGGGGTTTTATAACGTGAGCACCCTGAATGAGACGACGGTGAACCTCACTGATACCGTCACACTAACCGTGAGTTGACTTTACTTTTAGAATAAAAATAATTAATCCTACATATTAAAGACAGTTATTGATAACTATAATACAGATAAATAATCACGTGCAAATCTTTTGTGTTTAGAAACAGATAATTTATTTTTTCACCATCCTGTATCATTTTCTTATATCTTTTAACATTTACATTTACATTAACACAGTCATCCATCACTCCTAAATGAACGGTACTGTGGTTTGAAAATAAGGGATAAGGTGTCTATGATTACGACTTGAATCTCAACAGTTTTTGTAGAAAAATTCCTATCATACTTACCTATTTATTTATAGAATCCTACCATGCTGCAGTAAATGTATTTATTTAGTTTTTTCCTATTAATTTTTTCCCTTTAGCCAAAATCAACATTAGACTGTTCTTAAACTCGACCATAAGTTGAGCCACTCAACTGAGTCATTCTGAGTTGATGGCGGTCTGGTGCTGCCATCTGGTGTTTAGAGAACACACTGACTTAGATACACACAATCTTTCCAGTTTTCTCCCGTGAGGTGAAAACTGTTCAATTATATCCATTCTACCTAGGTGATATACAATAAACCCGAATCACCGTAATCATGTTTTATCTGAATCTTTACAGTTCACACTTGAATATTTATTGTAGGTTTTTCTCCAAGAGTATAGGTCAAAGATGTACACCTAAATGCTACATCATTTGAAAGAGAATAAAACCGTCTTACTGATATATAACATGATCAAATTAACCCCTATTTCCACAGACGATTTATAAAATCGGCGGTAAAATCGGCTGGTAAAAGACTGCACTTGAATTGTTAAAAAAAGACGTTGATATCATTAGCCAAACCGAGAATAGACAATAAATGAGTTACCTATTTACCATGCATGATGCTAAGCGATGCATGATGCATGCCTTAGCGAGATTTCCTTCTTGAAGATGCATTTATATAGATATTCAGACCCTGAAATATAATCTATTTTTCTGGGGGATACTGTTTCTTGGATACAGACATTTCACTACATCATTTTTATGTACTTCCCTTGAATTGAAACGCATAAGAAACATTATTTTAGAGCCTGAAATACATTTGTGTTTTTGTGCCTCCAGGCTTCCCTCTCCCCGGGCCTGCCGTCGTCGCTGTGGGTCCACCCTTCAGGATGGACCCTGAGGGGCAGCAGGGACCAGAACAACACACTGGTGAGTTTGGACAATGTTCAATCAAGCCAAAGACTCACTAGACTCTAAGGATGTTCCTAATCTTTTTCACTTTTGTTTTATAACTGGCATTTCTCTCTCCGAATTTCGCAATACGATACAGACTTTTAAAACGTAACGCAACCTTTAATAAGAGATTCATATGGCGGGAATTGTGTCTCAAAACTTTGATTAAGGCCCTTTTATTTATCTGGTTTGTTGATTATTTGATAGGCCTATATATGATAAAAAGACTTCCATGAATGTTAATTATAAGAGGGCCAACTTTAAAATGTATATAATTATGTTCATTTTTGAAGATCCACACCCATGCTAAATGAAAACAAAATGCCGATGTCACATGTTATGTCCTATCGCTTTTGGCTTGTATTTCTAAATCCATTTTTCTATCAGAAACAATACTTGCAGCATTACATTCTTCTAGCTGTTGCTATGCACTGCAAACTTATCTATAACTAGACTTGTAGTATTTCAATGATTGATTACCAAGCTTTGACGCAACAATAAATAATACATGAATGGATTCTTAGAAAACCAAAATCCCAGAAACATCAATAATAATTATATAATCCCCCAACCCTTTCAGAACGCCACCTTCACGGCCACAGAGACGATTAACTCCGACGACCGCCGCGTGGTGGCGACACTCACCGTAGCCTCGGTTTCGCCCGCCCACCTGGGCGTCTACACCCTGGTGGCGACGAACGCCGCCGGAAACAGAACCCAGCACTTCCGGGTGCGTCTGTACGACGACAGCGTCCTGTCCACCCCCCGCCCGGCCAACCTGTCGGCCCGCCTCCAGGGTACCGAGGTGTTGGTACTTGTAGCTGTGATTCTTTGTACTTGTCGGTCAATTTTCCGTATGCAGTGATATGTTTATTTACAGTTTTTGATATATTGTAGTGTTTACGTTATAGATATGGATCATCTTCCATATAGAAGAATAAAGATAAATGAAGCTTAGTGTTGTCCCGGGAGTGGGGTATCATATAAAAGATTGATTGTGTAGATAGAAACCCTGAATCTTGTTACATTGAGATAGTAATTATTGATTAATATTTCAATTATATTGTAATTGTATTGCCCTTTTGTACGTTTTTCAAATGAATATTTGTATGAATAAATATAAGAGGAGGGAAGTATAGCTTTCCAGATATTCTATTATTTCACATGTAAATATTATGTATAGAGTTGTTTAGTACTATAGATGACCGCAGGAGTAGATCTCCAGCGCTTTAGACAGTGTAGAAACATTCAAATGAAGAAATATTGTCAATGAAAAGTACAAAATAGCACCCATCAATTCTAGAAATCTTGTTATAATTCAGCGCAACATTTTGCCTATAGAAACTTATTCCGATTGAGAATAACTATAATGTTGCATCCAGTAGAGAATTATTGCATTTCTTTGACTGATTTCTTCCCTTCATTTATTAATAGGTCTTTCAATTGTCAGATATGCATTTCTCAAACCAGTAGGCCTACTCTATCCCCTGCATGCCAAATAACCTAGCTAACCTAATTAAAGGTACGGTCTACCCCCCCCCCCTCCCTCCAACTTTTAATTACCCATCCTATAGCAGTACACCTGCGGTATTCCCCATCATCCCCCTATCACGCACATACACGTCCCTAAAAGAATAGACTGTTGGTTTTTGCAGTTAGTAGCCAGATTCTGATCAAATATTTAGACCCTTGTCAGGTCACGCCAGCCCAGCCCAGCCACAGCCACGGGTCGAAGGATGCTGGAAGGTAGGAATTAACTTGGCACCGGCCCCAAATGAACTGAGTTTACATTGAAAAGATAAAGGTCAAACTCCGTGTTCTTAATGAAAGACATTGCCTGTGTAGGAATGAAAAATATGGGACTTTTTCTCCTTTCAGAAAAATTATAGTTTTGTTAGATACCAAATCTACAATTATTCTACCTGAAAAAAAATTAAGCAGAATTATGTACAGTCAGCCAATATTGGAAGGGAGACACACTTGTGATGGTTGTATTTTGATTATGAGAGAAATAGATTATATCAAACTTCTTAATAAAGAAAGATTAATATGAACCGATATTTAGTGTGTTCAAGCCTTTTTATTTTCAGTTAGAATGCTGATTAGAGTGGAATATCACAATTATCTGTAAGAGGCACAGAATTCGCAAACCCTTTGTACACATAGGATAATACTTTTGTTATAACTACATTTCATCAAACTTCAACCGATTGCAAGAAGAGAAAAGCATTTCATTTCAACAAAATTCCACAAATTAAATATAATAATGCATTGTCACAGGAGTTGTATTTTATACACAATTGTTTTCTACACCTCATAAGAGATACACATTTGTATCTTAATACTGATGATACCGTTTAATTAACCCCATATTATTACATGAGTTGATTCTCTATCTGTTTAAAAAAGATACCATATACATGTCGTTCTTTTTAATCTAGCTTTGCTACGTCCTTTTAAATTATACCACAAAAACTATGCGGCAAAATATGAAAAAGTTTGCACTGCAAAAACGTTTACAATCGTACAAACCACACATTTGTAGAACAAAGTGAGATGTAGAAATGTATCACAAACCCTCAAATTTTACAAAATGTCTTCAGTTAGGAGAGTGAACTCCCAACTATGACATGAAATAAACTATAATACGAACAGCTGTTCTTCTCTATTCTTTTTGAATTTGGTCCGCCTTCCATTGTTGAAACTTCACAAAGTCAAAGTAGAGTTGGATCACTTTCTTACCTAAATAAGATAAGGGTTAGATATTATAAGCATTTTGAGGGACACAATGTAGTCATAAAAGTCAATTCATACGGAGGCTTAAGAAAATACGTACACATATCTAATCTTCAAACATTAGAATAAATTTTGAAATTCATCAAAATTTCAGTTGCAAATCAGGACAAACAGATCTAACTCAATTTCAGCATGAGCTACAGTACAGGCCAAGGGGGCGCAAAGCAATTATTGTTGCCCTCGTTTTTACAAGTGAGTGCTTTAGCCCAAGACATAAATGTACTTGCAAACTGGGGAAATAACAATAAGTGAGTGCGCCCACAGTTTTTACTAGATGTATTCTATATCAGTTACACAGAAAATGTTGAATGTTTTACTGACAACATAACAATTGCCATCCACATTCAAAGACAGGCATTATTGCCCTCCGGAGCAATAACACATTATATTCACCGGTTTCTGAGAGGCCATGGCAGGGAAAGTATCAAAGTATAGGGGCTGGAATCCTGATATAGAGTAAATTCACAAAACAACAATATATTGCTTACACTTAAATCTGAAGCTAGCTTGGCCTCTGAATACATCAGTGTAGATATACTGCTGTATACAATTAGTTTTATCTGAACAATCTAAGTGTCTGGTTTCGACATTAGAGGTTAGCATGCGGCAGACAAAGGTTGAAGGGTTAATTACGGTAAGACATGTAAGTGGTTAAAAAGGGGTTATTGATGAAGTTGTAATATTGCGTATTAATGGATAGGCCTATAGCACCTTGTAAAATTGTATAAAACAAGGGGTAGGGGGCCTGTCCATTGCCCCCCCCCCCCTTTTTTTTTTCTTCTTTTTTTTTTTTTTTTACCATTTTTACGGCGCCCCTAGAGGGCTCCACTGATTTCTTATTAATTTTTAACAAAAGGGCACCTTCCCTTTCTAATTGTCTGGATCTTTTCCGAAACGAGGTTAATAATTAGGACAATGCATCATTCATGAATTGCTCAGCAGTGCCCAGTCTTTTCGTGTTATCTAAATGAACAGTCAAGATAGGGAATTGCGTTCCTGTTACAATTGGGAACATGATTTACAAGAGAGAGACTGATAGCTTTTCAGTCTATGTCGTTTTCTTCATATCTAAGTCCCTAAGTATAAAGCCCTATACCCACTAAGCAACTTTACACAGTTTGGCAACAGATCGTCTCTAAAATTTACCAATTCTGTCCCTAGAATTGGCCGATATTAACACCGATTCAGATCAAAAATGCATATTTCAATATACTCTGCTCACAAGCGATCATAAGTTTTTAGCACAGAAATGTTGCCCAACTGTGTAAAGGTTGCTTAGTGGGTATGAGGCTTTAATTACATTTATCGGGTGTAACTGGCTCTTATTGTTAAAGGACATTTGCAGCTTTAAACAGGTAGTTCAGCCTTTGGGTCAGGTTTCACAACAGCAACAGCATAATTGCGTCTCTCACGTCATAAATAATAATTATCATGATGAGGTTATTTGTTTCTCGTTCTCATTCATAACCAAACCTAGGACATAGCTGACAACAGAAGTATGCAATCAAAATTGTCTGAAACGTCACAATACTAAAGTCAAAATATTTCGTTTGAAAGCTCTGGTTAAAGGACGGGTGTAAAACGCCCCTTACCTCTGTCACTCTCGTCGTCTACCGTCTCGAAGTGCACCACGTTGGGTGAGACAGCCGCCTCCAGGGCCTCCATGAACTAAATGGGAGAAAACAAAATTAATATTGACTTCTTTGTTTGCTACTTTGGTGTAATTATTTAGTCTATAGTCAGAGTTGATTGCATTAAAGGCCTTCTAGTACTTCTCACCTATAATCTCATAACAAATCAAAGATAAAGTAAAACTTTTCACCAAGCTCACTGTGATCCATACAACACTTGAGAAAGTGGCTAATAGCAGCAAAGACGGAGTAATCAGTGTTTACAAATTAGTACATGGTCTTTGGTTAATCAATTATTAAATACAACTTCTAAAATGATGTCTACACACTGAACTTACTTCAGGCCATATCAAGAACCAATGAAAAAGGCTGTTACAAGCCAGTCCATTTGGTTGCTAATTTCTTTTTTAAACAACCTGTGGAACTAGCAATTTAGGTCATGGCACCATTATTTAATTCCGCTCTCATCCTCTATGTGGCTTCATGTGTAAGGGTTAGCATCCCCCTCCAAACACCTATGTTGTAGGTTCGAATCCTGGATGGACTTGTTACAATGAAAAGGTCTTACCTGAGTATTAACACTCTCCTGGTCCTTTTCCTGCCCCTTACCCCCCAGGAGGTGGACGTAGGCCTCTGACCGGTCCACCTTACTGACCAGGGCCCCCAGCTCACTCACAAACCTAAACAGTGTTATACATGATTGATATGGCTGAATGTAGGAAAAGTCGAGATAAGGCTACATTTAAAATTACAAGGTGAATTTTACAGAATTTACAGAATAATAGTAATGATTTCAACAGTTTAGATAAGATATTTTGTCTTCATTAAGTGTTTAGAAACTTGATATATGTCCCAATTAATGACGACAGGTAAAACTGCTTGAAAGACATAGGTTCTTGACATGCTTTGAGGTCTTATAATGCTGACATATATTTAAACTACATGATATAAAATGGCAGGAAGAAGTGCACGATGAGGTAGATGCACTCACTTGGCAATGTCTGGATGCTTTGTCCCTTGGAGTTTGGGACGAGTCATGACCTTCCTTTTCAGAAAGTAAATAAATCCAGGACCACCCTGAGAAAAAGCATACAAAATCCAGTTTTTATAAGCAAATGACCATGGATGTAACCTGTATATGGCATGTGTTCTAACCAAATCTCATTATCCAAAATACCGTTCTTATTAGGAAGTACGGATGCTTGGTGTACAAAAAATCATTAAACTAAGGATACAATCAACGATAGTACAAAGGAAAGATTAATGAGTCTACACTGAAAACACAAAGTCGTCAGAGAGCCACTTTAAAGCTGTCAGAGGGTTGTCATAGGTGACTTTTGGGTTGTCATAGGTGACTTTTGGGTTGTCATAGGTGACTTTTGGGTTGTCATAGGTGACTTGTGGGGGCAGAGCAGGGCTCATTTCAGGCCATTGATGCTGTGTGACAACCTTGTGACAATCCTTTGACAATTTGGGGGTGGTCAGAGGGTTGTCATTGTGAATTTTGAGGCTGGATGACAACCCAAAGGTTGTCATTTTCTCCTGACTACTTTGGCCAAAAAGGTTGTCAGAGAAGCAAAAACTGAGAATCGGGTTGTCATAGGGTTGTTACAGAACAAAATGAGAGTCAAAAGTACTGCCTGACGACCCTAGGGTTGTAAGTGAATGGTGCCTAAAATGACAGCCCAAGGTTGTCATGGCCTCTGTCTATGATAAAGTATTGTAAGTGAATGGTGTCAAAAAACATACAACTCATAGGCCTCCTATGTGTAATGGCCATACCTAATAACTACTAATAAGATAATAGGAAGCCATTTTTATGAACTATGATATCTACAGCATGAAATTATCATAAATAAATTTGTTTATATAAAAGACACAGACAACATTGGGTTGTCGTTTTTGGCACCATTTTGACAACTCTGTGTTTTCAGTGTATTACGTTTTGAAGTGACATTGTCGTTAGCAGTGCCCCCTATGAGAGTCCGTGCAACCAGCTACAACGCAACGTCTATTTTAGCGATTTTCGTGACGTCACGACCCTTTGTTTATAGATGACATCACAAAAATTGTAAACATAGACGTCACGTTGTACCTGGTTGCACGGACTCTCATAGGGGGCACTGCTAACAACAACGCCATGAAAACACGGTAGGACCTGTCGGAGTTGCACATCTTAGTGAAGCTATATTATTTTTGATACAATAAGATCTTTTTTAGTCAATGTTACATGGACAAGGTCCTACCTGGCAGTAGATAAGAAGTGACTTCATGTTGTAACCTTGTTGATACTCATCAATTCTGAGTCTTATCCCTCCTGAAAAAACAGAGAATGTTCCTTTAGCAATATACTAAAAGGTATGATTGATTTTGTATATTGTAGGAACAACAGAAGGAATTTAATAACAAAGAGCATTGTATAAAAAAAAGATTACGATACCTATTTATTAAAAATCTGGATAGTTTGACTAGCGAAAGGGGAAAGTATTTTATGTTCAGGATGGACCGAAGGTTTAAAAAAAATAAAGAGACACTTACTTAAGATTCCTTCAAAGGTTTCATTGACGTAGTCCTGAAAACAAAAAGGTGTTAGCCAACGGAAGAGCTGATGAATGAAGTTCCTATCAGGAAAGACACACAATTAGAGGCGTTCAATTATTCCTAATTCTAGATCTTATTCTGTAAGCCAGTAAATATTAGTCAAAGATAAATTGTAGAACCAACTCAGTTTGATGGTTAATAAAAGTATCAGATGAGTTTGAAAAACTGCTCATAGATATTTCAATAAACTTGTGATTGATTGCATTTAATATGTATGACTCTGATAATGAATCGTCAATGAATATGTAGAATGCTATCCCCAATATTCCAGGAAAGCATATTCGGGAAAGCCTTGAGTATATCAATATACATTTCTCTTAGACAAGCACACATTCAGTGTGGATGTTTGGGATCATATAATCATATATGACATCACACCTATTCTTAACTTACGTAAAGGATGGGGAGAACTGCACCATCTTTCATTATTTGGAGTAGGCCACTTGCATTGGGTATTTGGGAGGATACCAACTAAAATGAGAAATAATTATTTTCTTGTATACATTATCACAATTAAGAATAGATATCACAAATGCACCAGGTATGGAGTATCACTATGTTTGTATTGGAATATCTTTTATAATAATATTATAATACAAACAATAGTGACCAATCATGGGAATTGGTGTCCTAGAGGGGGAAAGTATGAATTTGAATTTGCATTCCTACCTTTCAGACAATGCAAACCATTTATAAATATTCCCATAATAGGCTGAGATATGGGAGTTTGAAATCCCCTATGCAGTACACACTGGTATACCCCTGTTTTACCATTTGTGTTCCATTTCCATATTACAGCTCCTTGAACCAAACGATATTCAATTAAAAATTACAATTTTCTTACTTATCAAAATTATTCAAAATACAATAAATTTTCACACAGATCTTCATTCAAATAATGGTTTTTACTACCAGAAAGTAAAAAACTTCTGTTATTAAAATTGACAAAAATGTTCTATGCAACCTGAACATTCCTTTTTCTGTTGCCATGGTAACATGACAACATTCCTTATTGCAGCACTCTTTTTAAAAAAAGGACGTTCCTTACAAAATTACCCATAATGCAACTTTCATAAATGAATAGAATAATTTTTTGCTTATAATCTTAATCTCTGGAAAATTCTGTCTAAGTCACATTTCTTAGGGAAATATGCATTATTACCTTGTTTTCATCAATAACTCACTTAATAAAGGACTTAGAGCAAAGTGACTAAAATCCCTCTAGGTTACCATATCCCGTGACTGGTCATAGTGATACACCATACCTGGTGCATTTGTGATAGCTGACAAGTAAGAGTGTAAACCAATGCATTTATCATCCTGAATGGTTGTAATGAGAGTTCCAACTGATCTATTTTTATAAATATTTTTTATAAATATTAAGAAATAATCAATTATATTATTATTGATTATTTCTTAATATTTATCGAAATTAATTGAAGATCCCAGCTTTTGTCTATACAAGGATATAATGCATAATCTTTTCAGAGAAGTAATGGGGGAGTGTCTACAGTTGCTATAAAGTCTTAATTAAGGCAGTATTCCATTATGGTTGTTTGTCTTGCTTTGGGTAATACAAAGCAACTCGAGGTGGCATATACAGACATGTGATTCTGGTGACACTTGCGTTGGGTCAGTGCAAATTCCAACACAAGTATTTAATAGTGATTTACTATAGATGCTCGCGTTCGCAGATACCATCATGTTGGAACCTGAGACTTCTTGCAATGCCAAAAAACAATGCAAATGCTTACCGACGCAAGATGGAATATGGCCTTAAAGGAACTAGTATAGGTCTGCTGGTTAACAAAGGACCAATTTTGTTCATGTGACTTTACTTTATAAAGAATCAAAGTGATCTGATCATAACACTATGAGTTCTTGAATATACCATGAGGGTAAAATGTCGCAAGGAAAATGTGTTTGAAAATTCTCAGATATAGATTAGGTATTCACAGGAACATATTATGACATTGCAATCGGCTTTAATTATAGGGCATAGTGCATTTTAAGTTTTTTGGTCCTTTCTTAATCCCCATACCCACTAGGCGACTTTGACCTGAGTCGGCCGACTCATTGGTGCTAATTATAAAATCGACCGATTCTACTTGAAGAATCAGCTGATTCTAGGGCTGACTGGTATCAAACACATGTATTTCAATATACCATACTGAGTGGCAATCTGAATCGGTGCTAGAATCAGCCGATTCTATGAGAATAATCAGCCAATTCTAGTTGGCCAACTCAGGCAAAATCGCCTATAGTAGGTAAATCAAATTTAAGGAAACAGCTGCTCTGCCTACCACAACCCTGGGTATGGGCACGTTGAGCTGCACCAGGCCGCGCTCTATCTGCTGCTGGGACATCCACCGTATGTTCTCTATGTCCCTGAAATACTGGTCGATAGCCTCCTTGGCCTTACTACTGTCTGAAACATAGGATTTATGATGTTGTGTAGGATGGTACCCTTTTGTCAACTATGGAATAAAGAAATTGATACTGCATTTGATTGTATGGCTTGTTCTGTGTATACCCAGATGCTGATATTGCTCAACAATAAAGTGTAAGCAGCAAGGAGTACCTCTACAGTACTCTCTAGCAGCTAGCATTCCCCTGCCTATAGTTGTGTGTAGTAATACACATAACTATAGTTCAGTTTATAGTAACAACCTTATAGAGGCTACTTTAGCCCTTAACTGTGTCACAGCCTGACACAACCCGACGCAGCCCGTCACACGCCACCTGCCTGGGGCAATGTATACTTTAGCAGAGTTGTATAACTAAATCCTAATTGTTATATTTATGATTTAAAAGTTTCAGGGCTAGGGGCCTTCCATTTATAATGCAATTGTCAACTGTTATGTTTTGACTGAAGAGCAGGAAATATTACATAGAAAATAGTAATGAGGCAAAAGTTATTACAGTACGCAGTAGTAGCAAAGTAAAATGTAAACAGTACTTTACAATAAGCCCTTCCCACATTGGGTAAATACCAGGATTAGACAAGGGTTGGACAAAATAACTATATAAGCCACCTTTGCCTCCTGAAGTTGGGGTTACTGAAATAAGCAGTAACCATATTTTTCTATATCCCCGAGACCTGCTTAATCATTATGATTTCTTAAATTTCATCAATTGACAGATGTGTAGGTTTGACAGACAATCAAAATGCTGTAGTTCATGGCAAAACAGATTGGACATTATAGTCAGGGCTGACAGGCTTTACCTTTGGTTCCTATGGGAAAATGGCCAACATATAAAGCTGCATTTTACAAATTTTGAGAGCAATCTGTCAACAACATTGCTTTTGTTAATTTTGTATTATGCAACCCTTGTGAGGTTAAGCATGGAGGCAATTTTGAAAATATTTCATGGTCAACTACAATGTTGGTATAAACTGGGATGGGTTTATTCTCACATGGGTACAGAGTCACCTTATTGAAAAAGATGTATTATGTCTATCTATGTAAATGTTCATGTTATTGTTGTTACCTGGGTCCTCCATCAGTCTGGGCATCATCTCCCCCTCCGTCTCCACCTCTTCCGCCAGCTTCCTCTTACTCTGTATCTGCTTCAGCCGCAGCCTCCGGTCATTGTCATAGTCCCTGAAAGATGGCATTGAAGGAGGGTAAGAAGAGGTTACTCGACCATTGCAAAAGTTATGAAGTTTTCAATGTCACTTTGGCATAAATTTAATTTATATTGGCAATATGTAAATCAAACAAAGACATGTGTAAAGATTTAATGGTACGTTAATGAGGTAATCAAAGACCAAACAACAACCTAGCCAATAGTACAAGAATAAGCATCTATATGTTTTTGCATCAATAGTAAAGGGAGCAAAAACTTAGAGTGATCAGCGCCAAGAGGTATCCAGAGAAAGGTCTTTGCTGGAGAGTAAATGTTATAGAAAGCTCTTTGGTATGGTTGGCAAGCTGGGAAACAACATTTGTCATAGAGGGTAAGCTGTGGGTATTTTATTTGCTTGCATTTGTCATACATTGGACCAAAGGTAGGTATTGAATACAGAGGAAGGAAAAGGCACCAAAGACAGGAGGTGACCGAGGACAGCACCATAGATTTCATAGGTATGGGAAGTCTAGTAATAGATCCTATAGCACAGGATAAGGCTTGTGGGAAAGAAGAGGCTGAAACGGGCCCACTAAAATAAGCATAGACTCAGGACAGTGTTCCACACATACAAAATAGATAGCATCTAGACCAGGACGTACAGAACTCCTTCCAGGTTCCTGGACAACTGGGGCAGTTTGGGTCCTTTGGGTATTTTACCCTCTGACCGGGAGTTTCTCAGGGATATGCTCCTCTGGTGTCTGCATTAAATCAGGGAAATGATATAGATGTTTTTTCTGAACAAAATAGCAATATAAATTCAAACAAGAGCAAAATCTAACAATACTTTAATTGACGGATAGCAATAGTTTCTTGGCTCATAGACTGACAGGATAAAGGTTAACAAGACATATGAAGAACAAAGGCATCGCCCTTTACAGACCTCAATTGCCTGACCCTATCAGGTGCCTGTGCTTGCTTCCAAACAATTAATTTACGGTGTTTGGAAAAGGGTATACATTTGATCAATAGGTAACCAGAAAACTGTTCTAACATATGTTTTTCAAACGATAGCCAATGTAATTTCATTATGTAAACAGTGATCAATTTGTATGTGGTAAATATTATATATGTGGGCTCTAGAAACCATCAAGGCTAAAACTACAAATCCTCCTACCTGCTTTTCCTTGTCCTGATTTTCTCTATCTGGTGGCTGATGCTGCCCGGCTCTACCCCCTCCGACCTCAGCACTGTCTCGATCCGGGGCAGGGTCCAGGACGAGTTGAGGTCGTCGTCAGAGTCGTAGCAGTTAGCGTGGTAATGGCTAATATTAGCCGGCCTTAAGCTTTTAGCCTTCTCTGGGTCCTTTATGTCTGGTAACCCAGTAGTCTTACCACCTTTAAAGGAGAACCGCAAGGACAACTTTAATTTTTACATTGTATTGAATATGTATTTCTTTAAATATATCTGCAAAACTTAGCCTACTTCTAATTTATTATAGATATAGGAGAAATTAATATTTAAAAATTAAGTTGCACATGGCTTTTTCTTGGTGCAGGTGACGTCATCTAGGCTCTTTTAGATAAGAAGGGCAAGGTGATACGGGTCTTGGTATGGGTGATTGCACACAGAAACCCCTGCAATTGATAGCCTAGATGATAGCAGCCCTGTGAGATTAGCTGTGAGAGTGTATTCACACTGCTTACAAAAGCTTTTTTAACTTACTATATTATCCTTGTATTCGAATTTAAGTATAATGCTGCTTAAAATATACATTAATTGAGTGGCTTGTACTATAATTATTTGGTATTTTCGTTTTCCCCTTTCAGCTTCACCTTTAAAGTCCATTGGGCTGTTGTACCCGCTGTCCCGGTACTTGTCCTTACTCCCTCTGGATTGGACGTCCTCGTCGAGTTTTGGGCGTCTCCTGGCCGCCGCCATCTTGGCATATTTTAGTAACTGGAAGGGGAATTTTTTGGGCCCTTTTGGATTTCGTAGGGGATTGAGGCTTGTCTGGGGTTTGTCGATGGGTGGGATTTTGAAGGCATTGTTGGCTTTTTCGGGAATGTTGCTGGGGATGCTGTTATTGTCAAGGCTATCCTCAAGGTCATCGTCAAGGTCGTTGTGCTTGTCATTGACGTTCCCAAAAGGTGGCGCCACCTTATCATCCCATACCAGCCTCGATATGGGGTCAACCGGAAGTCCCGAAGTGCCCTTTGGCTTCTCGTAGCTCCTTCTCGAAACCTCGCGACCTTCTGGGAGCGACTGGGTCGACCATGGATAATCCCTTGACTGCTGCAAGCTAAAAGAAAAGGGTTTAGATTTAGATTTCGAGCCATCTTTATCGCTCTGTGTTGTCGTTCCTAGCCCGGTTTTGCTGACGCTTGGAAACAAGTCGCTCAGGCGCAGGTCCGGAAGTTGCTGTAGTTGTCGCGGTCGCGGCCAGGAGGATCTCCAGCGCGACGACGCGACGTTGCGACTGAGTTCGACGAAGGGGAGATGGACGGGCACCTTCTCCCCACGCCGCCCCCCTGGAGGCATTTGGAGGAGAATGTGGCAGGTGTTTTAGGTGGAAAGCCGGACATAGGTGCAAGCGACGTATTGGCATGGGAATGGGGTAAGGTGTCGGCAACTATGCATTTCTTTTATAGGCCTATTTGGAAAAGCATGTTAGAGATCCAGAGGAGAGTATGGACGCCGTTTCCTCAAGACAAACCAATAAATGAGCATGCGTCCAGTAAAATCTTCCTGGAATATTCACTGAAGTAAATAGCATTGGTGGACAATCATTTTATAACTGTATTACCATGGCAGTGGTTAAGTTGTACGATTTGCACCATTTGCATAATTCGGCACTTTCATTTCGGTAGATTTGTTTCAAGATTATTATTTCCAATGCAAAGTTCCAAGCCGATGTCCCCTTTAGTGCAACTTTTAAATCCAAATCCTATGTTGTCCCGTGACTTTCTATCAGTTTATGTCATTGTGTAAAGACTGGACGAACACTAACAAAGGCGTGGCTGCAAGGCAACCTTCCTGAGTAGTATAGGAAAAGTTGCATATTTCCCAGGCTCACGTCAAAACAACATTAATCCACAGTGCAGAAGGTATCCAACTAAAGCCGAATGTACTACACGTAACCTAACTGCGCTTCTAATTCCTTCCAAACTGATCTACGTAGACGGATTGAAATTTCTAGGAGTTTAAACAGGAAGTGAGCTCTCCAGCCCCCCTCCCCCTCCCCCCCCCTTCCCCTCTCTTACTGCCCCCGACCAATGCCTCCAGCCATTCTAATCACCTCTCTGTAGCCCAGTAAGAATGAGGTAATGAGTCTACCCCTACATCCCTGAGCAACTCAAATCTATATAGCATCCACAGAAAATAAATCCAAACATAAATCAACCTAAAACATATATCACACCTTCCAAAAGTATTTCATATGAACAGAAAATGTGTCTTTCCCCAATTATAAGATAGTTAAGTAATATTTTAAGATTGCAATTTTTTTTATATTTAAGAGGCGATCAGCGTTAAAGGGTTAACTCTGACATTTCCCTGCGGACCTGATTAACTCGCCGACCTGCTGGTCCCTGGTCGGTACTGAGGAGCACATAGGGAGCTGCCGGCTACCAGCGAGGTGAGCAGGTCACGAGCAGCTGGGAGCTGATGGGGCGCCAAGTGTTCGACATGAATTTCCCAACAACAGCTTATTTACGGTATTTTAGGCACTTGCAGGCTAATTTGGACTAATTTTGTCGACAAAAAAGTAGCTATAGAAAATACAGGTATAAATGATTGCTTTATATCCATAAGTGATGAATGAATTTTTAATAGATTTGATTGAAATAAAATCAAGATTTTTACAGACACAAATGAAGCAAAATATTCAATGTTAGTTTTTCATCATGCTAACCACAAATGATGCAATGATTAATGGAAATGTCTATACTTAAGCATTGTGACTTGTCAACATAATTATTTCGTAGAATGTATCTGGATCTAGACTAGTCTTATCTAAAAGAAATGGGTTATCTGTAGTGGGGAGAAATTGAAATTTACACTGAGATGCCGATCTGAAATTGGTGATTTTGCATTTTTAGGAAAGATCGATCTTCAATGTTGTGTTAAGAAAGCAAACCAAAAGAACTGATTGTTACATTGATTTCGAATCAACGCTTGGCACCTCATAGCACAGGTAGGATGAGAAGCGATACTTTAGTGGGAGGTGGACAATAGAGAAGGTCCAGAGAACAGAATGTGGTATGTAGGGAGGTATAGAAAGTTGGATTCTGGTGGTGGGAAGCCTTTGAAACAGGTTTAAAGGCTGGAGAGGGGGGCTGGGTTTATATAATGAATGATAAATGACTCGGCCTCAAATCACTGTATACTAAGGTACCTGTAGACTTTCGAGACCACCCCACTGCACTTCAAGGGGACTTTACAAGTCTGCAACAACATGTAGCATCATTTGAGGATTCCCCGCTTAGAAGTAATATTTTCATTGGCTATCTATATTTAGTAAAGAAAACCCCTCTGCTGGTTAACCTTTGCAGTACTAGCTTGCCAGAAACCAGTGGACCGCAAAGGATTGTGGGGGAGGTGGGAATTCCCACCTTTATATGGTAGACTTTGGTAGGCCCCTGATACAGCAGGCAGCTGCAAACAATACATTACGATGGTACCTGCAGCCTGAATTAAGGTGCATTGTAGGTATATAGTATTTCGAGATTATTTCGAAACTCCCTTCATGGCTCCAGGCCAGCTCTGTTATTCATAAAGTAAACACTTCCGTTCCAGCGACGATCCTGCTCAAATGGCAATGGATAGTGGTGTACTATTCATTCCAAAACAACATTAAAACACTATATTGGGTAATGTGTCAACGAGGTCATTTTCCCAACAAGCCTTAAGGTTTTACTCCCTAATTCTACTCCCTAATTTTACTTCCTGATTGGGAAATCATGAGAAGAAATACGTGCTAGACATGTTATATATCATTAGAGAGCATTTTGAATTATCTTTCAAATGGTATGTAGCATTCAGGTTTTCTTCTAACACATCTCAAAAAAAAAAGAGGCAAATCTCAATTAGTAGTCGAAATCATATAGGGAATAGGCCTACAGGTTTTAGGCATTTTGCTTTATATTGTAATGGTATTCTTTATTCCCTTACATCATGTTACCATCCAGCATCTTTGGTTTGTATATGATATAGAGGAATATCTTACATCTCTATAAGAGATACAATATAAGAGAGGTTCATTACAATATCAAATGCATAACTAATGCATAATTCATATCAGTATTGTTTCATTTTTGTTTGTCAATAATTCCAAAATTAACCTGGTTTTTGATGGTTAAAACATGTTTTTATCATGAGAATAACAAACTGTAATATGACTGTAATATTTCAGGACGCAATGGACAATATTGATTATGATATGTGTCTCCCCACACAGAAAGGATGCTTCGAGGGGGATATATCTTAAGCTCTATAGGTAATATTAAGGGAGATATGGGTAGATTTGTGAAAAATAGGGATGAAAATGTCTTTAACCAACTTTTTGTGTAGAACTCAGTTATCCTACTCTAAACATTACATTTTTTTTTTTTTTAAAAAACATTCTATTTGGAATGTTAATAGAATGATTTTCCCCCAAATATTACCAAACATCAGATTTTTGGTTACCATGGAAACAACAAAACTTTGCCAATTTTGTCAAAAATTGTAACCCATTTGCAAAAACACGACTTGATCGTATTACCAGTCCAAACTGAAAGAGATTATCTTTTGTAGAACAAAAGTTATGAGCTAAATAGCTTTTATTACTTTTTGTTAGTTTATGCAGAAAATTTTATTTCAATACTAAATATTTAGATATAATCATATTCAATATCTGGGCTTTTTGCCATTTTCAGAAATACTGACCATCATGTGTTCAACAGCCCGTAAATTCCTTGAAAATTATTTGATTTTGATGTGCTTGGTATCATTTGAAAGTTTAAATCATCCTCTTTAATGCCTAATTCCCGCCTGGAGCATCCTTTCTGTGTGGGGAGACACATATTCCAAATAAAACTACAACACAATGAGGAATCCTAAGATTTACCTTTTATATTATTATGAATTCAATAATATTGAGTGAGCATGTAAACTTAATAATCTTTGCAAATGTCACAAACACATAACCGGTAGATAATTTGCCATTTTGACTACTTATGCTGCAATGGAATTCTACTTTAAAGCATATTCTAGTTTGAACTATTCGAGCCCAGGGTGAGCCCTGCTAGCCACCAAACGGTCCCCTTACTGACAAATAATTTATCAAAAGAGTGTCCACTGTTAAATAATCAATTGGTTTCCATATCATAGACCTTTGTCTCTCATTTGAATAATTATTTTCATGTTGCTTCCTTTTCAACTCACTCAGCTGCGGATAACTGGTATTCTGAAACACATGTATACTAAAACCAACAATTCTTTTGTAAAGATATATTAAAACACTGAGAATAGTAAAGATTTGGAATACATCTAAGTGTATGATGAAAATACTATTTGAAAGCTAACCTAAGTATATGATTATAATGAAAATACTATTTTGAATCTATCCTAAAGGATAAACACAACATATACGCGATATATACAAGAAGATACAATTATTTAATTCAATCTTCCATCACATAGAAATACATTTGATACAAGAAGAAACCTACTATTGCCTTCCCATTATGGAAATTGATTCAAACTAAAGGTTTGTATTAAAATACTCATGCCAACTGGCAGTGACGTTTATAGGGTAGAAATGTTTTTTTAAAAAAACGTTTATGAAAATACCTCATAGTTATTATTCGAACCCAGCCAAGGATATGACATTCTAATAACATTGTAGCAACATTCTGGATTGGTTCTTGTTACGTTGCACTGTTAGGTTACAGCAACATTCTTTTGATGACTCCCAATTATGTTGCTGCAAAACCAACTGTTGCGACGTTATATAGTGACGTTCTTATAACATTCTTGATGCGTTATTTATGAGGCTGATACTTCATAAGAATGTCAAAATAACATTCTGTTTAGGTGTGGTTGAGACCTCACTTAATGAGGATGTCACCATAACGTTCTGTTGACACCTAACCTAATACGATGGTCACTGTAACATTCTGTTTAGGTAAGGTTAAGACCTGATGTAATCGGAACATCACAATAACATTCTGTTTAGGTGAAGTTGGGACCTCCCCTAGTCAGGAGGTCACAACAATGTTCTGTTTAAGTGAGGTCTGGACCTCACCTAATCAGAATGTCACAATAACATTCTATTTTCAGTTTTATCTTAACCTAACCTCACCAGAACGTTATGAGAACATACTGTTTTGGTTAGGTCTCAACCTCCCAGAAAAATGATGTAACAGTTATGTGACAATTTAGTAAGTAACAGACACACCAAAAAGGTATGGTCGCATAACATGACTGTTACGTCGCACCTAGGCTGGGAACTGTTCAATACTGGTATTAAACTAATAAGGTAATATTAGCCCCTACCTGATGCTCTCCTTATCCTAAGTCAGCATGTTCATCCAGTCCCCAGTTGTCTCACTATAAAAGGTCGATCCTCATGACCTCTGCATATTTGATGACTTTGACATCCACATCGATCTTGGTGACAGCGCCCCACGGTGGATGTTAAGGCATTTCCAGGAACGCTCTGCTAGAAATTTCCTTCTGGCTGCGTTTGAAAAGCTTGGAGTTCTCTTTGCATAATGGACTTTTATTTTAAATTAGATATATTTGGTGCATAAACAATAGAGGAATAATGTGTCTGTATGCATTTGGTTTGACATATTTGAAGTATATTTATATTTTGATAAGGACAAGGAAAGATGGAGCATTTGGTTTAACATATTAGAAGTATATTCATATTCACATAAGACCCAGGGAAGGCCATATGAACATATTGATCTATCAGCCAGTTTGCATTGACAACATCTAGCTTGGTTTACGAACGCGCCGTTTTGGATCAATGGCGGGAGTTCAGTCAGGTGTAAAGACGTCACGCTCCGGTAATTGTCGTCTGCCTAGACTGCAGTTATGTCCAAGTCTGCAAGGTGACCAAACTGTTACACAAGAGGTATCTAGGTCATGGAAGGACTAAAGCCTGCTCTTCGGAATTGGGGAGACCAAATTCAGCCAATCAGAAAGGCTAGGAGTTGAGTAGGCCTATGACGGTATTGAACCCCACACCCACACTCAATGAACCACCTAGATCCTATATTGGCTTTGGATACACGTGGCATTTTCTGAAAAACAATTGTCTTATGGCCTTGATAATTCTAATTCTAATTTCTGTTTAGATAGGTCAAGCATAGGCTAACTTTTCTTCAAAAGACATTGGCCACATGTAAGCTAATATGATATGCAAATGTCCATAATGCTTTTAATGAATCTAGTCTGATTCTCCAAAGAGAATCTGTTCCCAAAAGCCTATATTCCACATGCCGATTTTGCTGATTTTAAACATTGGAATTAAAGTTTAGTATAGACAAGTTATATATCTCTAGAACACTTACAACACTGGGTTGATATAGGCAGAGGCCATGACCACCCTGGGCTGTCGTTTTAGGCACCATTCACTTACAACCCTAGGGTCGTCAGACAGGACTTTTGACTTTTCATTTTCTTCTGTGACAACCCTATGACAACCCAATCTTCATTTTTGCTTCTCTGACGACCTTTTTGGCCCAAAGTAGTCAGGAGAAAATTACTACCTTTGGGTTGTCATCCAGCCTCAAAATTCACAATGACCACCCTCTGACCATCCCAAAATTGTCAAAGGATTGTCACAAGGTCGTCACACAGCATTGATGGCCTGAAATGAGCCCTGTGATGACCCAAAAGTCATCTATGAGAGCCCAAATGTGACCTGTGATAACCCTTTGACAACTTTGCAGTGGCTCTCTGACGACTTTGTGTTTTCAGGCCTGCATGGTACACTGATGAACTGCACTTGTAACTGTAGCAGACCACATCCTAATTTATGTTTGATGATTTTGATCTTTTGCAGTTGTACACAAACACTAAGCCCACTTATATATAACAAATAGTGCATTCCTTTTGGCCTAATCAGAAACAGGGAACGGTAAAGTGAAGGCTATATTCCCTGATGCGTTCTTGTACTTACGTTACGTATTTTCACTTGTGTTTATCTCTATAAATGCGAGTGAAATACAAGCATTTTTCAATTTCCTTGCGTTCATACTTGAGCTCATACTTGATGCGAGTATTTCTTTTTTTCCAATCTAGCAGAGTTCCTTCAGTCAAGCAAATGCAAGTTTGCTTGCATCCAGATACCAACATGTTGGAATTGGGAAATTCCTAATTAGAGGCACCACAAGTTTGTTTGAATGCTTCTTAGAATATAGCCTTAAAGCAAATGACGTTACATTAACTGCCAGAGTTGAGTAATGTGGACAGAAGAACAAAGTAGCTTGGCCTACTGTCCAAACAAAAGAATCAGGCCTGGCAAAGTAAAGTACAAGTTACAGCAGCTAGGGCTCAGATTGTTATAAGGTAGGTTATTGGACCCACACCTTTGGTGATGGGTCTCTTTTAATCTTTAGGCATTTTTAGGCAATGACAAAATTTATAGTGGTATGCATTGGTACATTAGGATATCATTTGGCTTGGTGAAGTAGCAATACCACAGTACAACTGGCAATGATGGCCTTTTTGTATGGCGGCCGTTTAACATTGGGGCTTTATAAATGATTTTAACTGAATATTTGTACCACAGTATTTATGGTCCTCTATCCGATTTCCCTGGTTTTAGTTTAATAAATATCAACTTAAACTGTTTCTTCTCTCTTCAATAGTAACTGATCAAAATGCTCATTACTGCAAACTGACTGAATGAGAACCAGAGGCACAAGTTTTGGGGAAATTTAAATTTTATTATTATAAAATTGTATGTAAGTTTAATAATTGTTATATTATAAGAGAGTTGTAATAAAAGAGGTAAAATGAATGAGAGAGGTGAATATGATTTGTGAAATTATTATATTTGTTGGGTGGGAGGGTGGTAAAGTTGAGGAGAGTTAGGGATATGTGTAATGGAGGATTGTTGATTGAAGAAGGAGGAAGTATTGGAAGGTGTATAGGTAAATAATATATAGGGTGTATAAGGAAGGGGTAGGTAAGAAAGTTTATGTGGTGAACAGCCAGGTGGCAGCAATGAGCCTGCCTACAGCCAAAAGACTGGATGCAACCCAAATTAGTAATTAAGGAAAAGATACAATATAACTAAAATAGTTATTATAAGTTTGAATGATAATGACAGATCGATTATGACACATATATATAAGTAGAGATAAAAAGTGGTGAAAACACCAGCTTGTCTTTACATAGGGGGCCTTCCATTAAGTACGCATGCACAATTCCAAAGATTTTATACACTAGAGCCCCCTTTATCGCAATGGATTTAACCCCCACTTCCCCACCCCTGTTGGTGCATATTTAATGGATGGTCCCTAACCAGTGGCCCCAAGACACGACATGATGGTTATAGTAGTCCACCACCACCACCAGCCGTCCCTCCTACGCGCTGGCATGGGCAAACTCGAAGTCATGTGTTTAATTGTTCCTTGTCCGCGCGGGCATGAAGTTTACCAGGGGCGGATCCAGGAATGCAATAAAGGGGGGCGGGGGGGCGCCTATATTATAAAAGTCCCGGCGCCCCCTCTTAGTCTGGGGTCCGAGTCATAAAAATTCTGATTCCGTGTGCCATGAAAGGTTTATACTCGAAACTATCTTGGGGTGCTAGAGGGGTCCTTTGGGCATAAGAATATGCCATTCTGTAGAGGCTAGTACTCTAACCCAAATTGTGCAAACCCCCCCCCCCCCCCCCCCCCGAGAATTTCCAAAAAAATATCAGGGGGTGGGGGAGTACTCCTACGTTTCTGCCAAACCAGTGGGGGCGGGGGGAGGGGGGTATATTTGTCCCAATGGGCCACCGTACCCCAGTGATGTGCCTGGGCTATCTCTCCCCTTATCAACCACCTGGATGCTAGACCAAAGTTCAATATTATCTGCATGCAGGAAACAGTGGGAAGGTACACCTTCATTTTGTACGTTTTGTGAAGGGAATCCATTAAGATGGCTGATACTGAGGTCCCCATTGAGAAGTACCCCCTCCACTGCCCCCCTCTGGAGGAGGTGGCCAAAGGTAGGTCATTAAATAAAGTCATAATTAGTATATATGCTTTGCATGTAAATGGTTGAGTTTTGAAAACAACAAGATCTATGTTTTTGCATGTAAATGACTGTAATGAGTTTTGCTAGCCATTGCATGAGCATGCTGTAGTTATAGTATAATTGGGAAGGTATTTTTATAAAATGATGTGTCTAAACGCATAATAATCATGAAAAAGTGATGATAATTGCATATCACATACATCTAAAGTAATATGAGTATGGTTGTTATATAACTGTGGTGTGGTACATCAATGTAAAGGAACGGGATTGATTCTATCACACATGTATACACCCTTCTTATGAGCATGCGTCGTGTAGTACTATACTGTTGGCGGGAGGCCACGAGTAACAATTTTATCCATCAAATTACATCATAATGACATATCTGCTTTGTTACTATAAAAAATAAGGTCAGGTGGGCAAATAGCGGACTTAAACTACTTTTTCTGGACCACCTTTACTAATTTTAGAATAACTTTGCATATAATGTGGCTATAGTATTGAATGATATATCATTTTAAAGCTAAGAATTTACCTGTTCTAAGAATGCAACAGATGGCTATTCCAAATGGAATGTTTTTATTCTATAGAACTAAAAAAAAACTACAATTTTATAAAAAGTTGCCGAAAATGTTGGACTTCCAATGTTAAGGGCTATAAAAATATTTCTGAACCATTCCAATTGCTTGTAAAACCTGCATTTCCCAAAAGGACATTTCATGGGGATTATTTTGATATATTATTTATGACTATAGTCAGCACCAATGAAAAGTTATTTAGTTTTGAATGCAAAAGATAAAAGTTCCGAAAACCACCTTTTTTGCCCATTTTGGCAGCCCTATTTTAACATTAGATTACACTCCAAATATGAATGGGATTCTATTGTTCTCTGTTCATGCACATTAATATTATATTTATTATAAATAGCAAATAATTTTGTTAATCAGGTACACTAGACTAACTTATTTAGCATGTTATGTTGAAATATAGATTTGCAAAATCTGAAGTCAATGAAACAATATGAATTATTGTTGGTCATTAAATCTTGTAGGGCCTAACTGTCTGACACTTTTATCCCAGTGCAGCCTCAAATTTATGTTTTTTGAGGATTTTTGTTTCAAAACTGTTCTAAATTGTAAATTATGGAGATTTACGAATGAAATATTGCCTATTGAAATATATATTAATTATAAATACCATTATAGGTATAATTTAATTGATTGTGTTATGAATATGATCCTAAATACTAAAGAATAATGTCCAAATAATGGTCAGAAATGGTGATAATTATGCTTAATGAGGCTAAAAATGCCCCTCCAAAATGTATAAATTGTGTTCTTATGAGCAAAAAATACGTTTTTATATATTTTTTCTTATCAATTTGAAGGAAATTGATATTTAACCACATCCTCTAGGTGAATTTGGAATATTGTGATGCCTAATCACCAATTGGATCAGGAATAACAAAACTGTGAAATGGGTGCCTACCAAGTCCCCTATTTGCCCACCTGACCTATAGTGATCTTGTTTCATGATAAATAACGAAGTTTATAGAGGGAAGTTTTAAGTCTTAAGTTTTAAGAGGTCAACCGCCACCATAAGTAATCGAAGGTATCCACCAATATACAGGTGGAACTATATATATGTTCTTAAAATCGGATTTAAAGGTCATCTTGTCAGGCAGTTGCATTGCCAGTCAACCTATTGGCCACGTTGAAGCCAAATAATGTGATACTAGTTTGTGATGCTTTTGATGAAACTAGTATGATTTTCCATGTAGAATTAGTTCTGAAAGCTCATATTCCACTTTGCTGATTTTAAAAATGGGAAGAAAGGTTTAATATAGGCAAGTTATATATCACTAGAACAGTGTTACAGTTCTCTTTTGAATTATATATAGGATGTAAGGTTTCATGCAATATTCTAAAATACGACCAAATGAATATAATATCGGCAGCATCAAAAACTATTCTGCTCTATGTTTAGTTTTACAGGCAGGGCTAAGCAAGAACTTTGCCAATGTCGAGGTGTCCGTGGTGGAATGTCCGGATCTCACACAGAAACCCTTCATGTTAGCTGAGAAAGGTAAGTGCGTTCGAAATATTAAAATGTTGAATGAATATAGACGTTTGAGAGCACTTATACACCAATTAAAACATCTCCCTTGAACCTTATTTAAGAATCGGGCCATACGTTATGACCAGCTTTAAGCATTTTTCCCCATGGGGTGTTACAGAGTTTCCGAAAGACACTTCCGTTAAAAGATACTTACTGAATGCAATAAGGGACGTACAAGAAACGCCCAACACCTTTCGTATAGCAAATAAAACCCATGAAAAAGGTTGTCTATATCAAGTCGATTTGTTATATTTTTATCACTTTAAAGTCGCCATTTACTTCTCTGCGATGGGGCCGTCGAATGAACCATTTTTACATTGTTTCTTGACCCACAACCCTTCTTCTTTAACATGTAATACCGATAGAAATGTACTAAAGCCCTTATCCCCCACCCCCTTGATTTGTGCAAACGGATGTTTTGATTCAAAGAGGCCACTCATTTCCATCAATTGTCTTCTTATTTTGCCCTCTATTTCTCTTGCCCTAGCCTTGTCACAACCATTGTTAACCATTGTTGTGATATCTTTTTAATCGAAATTATTAGGATGTAAGGCAATATATCTAATCTCATTAGTGCTCGGTGATTTGAGACAAATGAGCATTAGATCAGACCGATGTAGCTAAAACGTTCCCATTGTAACTTATGAATTTTTGTGTCCTTTTGGGGGATTATGTAGAACTTGCATTCTTAAAGTTTGAGAGAAAATCATAACTATGATAGAGTAATTGACCTTAAAGTCAGTTACTATAGTGCTATGCCATTTAAGCCTATGTCTATTTCCCTAATTTTACATTTTGTGCTCTCTTCCAGGCCTGTGTGGTAACCCTCGTCTCGCCGACGTGGGAGGAGTCCCCAACCTGGTACCCATGGCCCAACTAGACAAGGTAAACTTCTTATTCCTGAACGGCGATTTTATCATAACATACACTACGATAGATTATATAAGTATCTAGTATGAGATAGATTTGAGATATCTACGCGAGCTGAATTGTAATGTTGGAGCAGTAGTTATAATGCTATGCGGTTATCAGATGAAGTTGCTTTATCTCCATCTGATAGTGAACTGTTATCAGTCTGTACATTGAGACCATTTACTATATAGGCACATATAGTAAGTGGAAAACATATAGATGTGTATTCACTGAAGAAGATGATGAATCCTGTATTTGTTATCTAATTTGCCAACAAAAGAACTAAACTGTATGTAAGTTATTGTTTGAACAAAGAAAAAGAAAAAGAAAAAAACTTTGAACTTAAGGAGATCAAAGATTACATCCTCACTCTCAGATGCGCCTCTTAAACTGCCGTTATGATGTAAAAAGTACTATGTCAGATCCCTTTCCTTTTGCTCAGATCTAGCTGTTTACATCTAGGGCCAGTCATAAGGGTGGTCATCGAAGTCCCAGGGAACTGAAATAACATTGGGGTCTCTACCGAAGCTATACTGGAGATTGTATAAATACTCTGAGTATTCACTGACTGATCATGACTACTGGAATGAGTTGTTGTTGTTAACCAAAAACCCTGTATCAAATTGTTGTTTATTTATATCCAAGATAGTTATTGAAATGCCAGAATTTTACATGTTCAGACTAATTACAGTCTTCATCAGGACAATATTGAAATGTACATGTTTGATGTAAATCGGTGCTTAAAATGGTCCAAATTAGCTTAAAATGGTCCAGACTTTCAATGGCACTAAATTATGAAGCACAAAACATGAATTGCAACAGTATCAAAATGTACATATGTTCCAATCAAAGCTCAAAAACATGTCTTATAAATATATAGAATTATAATGAAGTAATTATATTATTAATTTTCCACCCTTTATATATCACACACGTACTGTACCCATGCACCATGTGTATTGTGCACACTGTATTTTTGGTTATCAGAAGAACTGATTGATGATAAATAAACATAAAGCTAAATAAAAAAGATCTTTGTATATTCTCCCCCTACAGATGTACAACCTGCAGACAGTCGCCCGTCAGGTGGACCTACCAGCCGGTCTGGTGGTCGGGGAGGGGCCAGACCCTGCAACACTGTAACACTAACTCTCTGTTCTCCCCCTACAGAAGTACAACCTGCAGACAGTATCCCATCAGGTGGACCTACCGGCCGGTCTGGTGGTCGGGGAGGGGCCGGATCCTGCAACACTGTAACACTAACTCTCTGTTCTCCCCCTACAGAAGTACAACCTGCAGACAGTCGCCCATCAGGTGGACCTACCGGCCGGTCTGGTGGTCGGGGCGGGGGCCAGACCCTGTAATGCTGTAACACTAACTCTCTATTCTCCCCCTACAGAAGTACAACCTGCAGACAGTCGGCCATCAGGTGGACCTACCGGCCGGTCTTGTGGTCGGGGCAGGGGCCAGACCCTGTAATGCTGTAACACTAACTCTCTGTTCTCCCCCTACAGAAGTACAACCTGCAGATAGTCGCCTGTCAGGTGGAGCTACCGGCCGGTATAGTGGTTGGGGCAGGGGCCGGACCCTGTAACGCTGTAACACTAACTCTCTAGGTGTATTCTCCCCCTACAGAAGTACAACCTGCAGACAGTCGCCCGTCAGGTGGACCTTCCGGCCGGTCTGGTCGTCAGGGCGGGGGCTGGACCCTGTAATGCTGTAACACTAACTCTCTGTTCTCCCCCTACAGAAGTACAACCTGCAGATAGTTGCCTGTCAGGTGGAGCTACCGGCCGGTATAGTGGTTGGGGCAGGGGCCGGACCCTGTAACGCTGTAACACTAACTCTCTAGGTGTATTCTCCCCCTACAGAAGTACAACCTGCAGACAGTCGCCCGTCAGGTGGACCTACCAGCCGGCCTGGTGGTCGGGGCAGGGGCAGGACCCTGCAACGCTGTAACACTAAAGGGCCGTACCCACTAGGCGATTTTACCGTCGCTGGGCGACGGGCGACGGGAAAAACGGCCGTCGTCGTCGCCGGGTGACGGTAATATCAAGCAAGTTCGATATTTTCTCGACGATTTTCTTGACTATTTTCCCAGCGATGCTGTCTCCCGTCGCCCGTCGCCCAGAAATGCACCATACCAACAGGGGGTCGCTCGGCAATCCTGCGTTGCTGGCCGACTTTGCCGCCGATTCTCTCAGTCGCCCGTCGCTCGGCGACGGTAAAGTCGCCCAGTGGGTATGGGGCTTAACTCTCTATTCTCCCCCTACAGCAGTACAACCTGCAGACAGTCACCCGTCAGCTGGACCTACCAGCGGGCCTGGTGGTTGGGGCAGGGGCTGGACCCTGCAACGCTGTAACACTAACTCTGTTCTCCTACAGAAGTACAACCTACAGACAGTAGCCCGTCAGGTGGACCTACCGGCCGGTCTGGTGGTCGGGGCGGGGGCCGGACCCTATAACACTGTAACACTAACTCTCTATTCTCCCCCTACAGAAGTACAACCTGCAGACAGTCGCCCGTCAGGTGGACCTACCGGCCGGTCTGGTGGTCGGAGCAGGGGCCGGACCCTGCAACACTGAAGGGGTCAACTGTGAGGTTAGCTTATGTTTACATGTACACTAGTCACAATGTTTTATTTCCTTAATTGTCAGTTATTTTATAACCTGAAAAAGACTTAATTCTACAACATTAAAACAAAGTATTAATCTTTTTTTCAAATCAAATCAATTGGAGCTTGTCAAAATACTTCAACCCAACCTAGTATTTTTTTTTACAGTCTAATATGTACATTTTTCACAATATCTTATTAGGCCTATCAGCTGTTTTATGTAGGCCAACTGGGAAAAAAATAACCCTGCTTCTGTATTTATATCTGCAAATTATTTGTCTCAGACGTTTAAGTGAGTTTATATTATTTCATTTTTGCTGGCTGGTTGATGATTGGAATACTTCAAGCCATCCCAATTATTATTTTAAAAATGTTTATCTCTTTTTCAATATACAAATACCCAGATTTTTATTGTATAAAGTTTGGTGTTTTTTCTTCTCATCGTCAATATGGTCAGAAAAACTGCCTTGCTAACTTTCTAACTAAAGTAATACATGGTACAAACCCCTCAGAACATTCCAACAAACCATTAGTGAGCCGAAATATTAAGAGTTTGCTCTTATCAAAAAAGCCAAATAAAGTATTTTTCAAGTAATACTAAATCCATTAATTTTAATGTTATAGATGATGGCCAACATTAAAACAGCAAGTGACGGGCAAGTTTCCGCAAACAATACTCACATCTGTAAGGTGAATCCCAAGGTGAGTGTCCCTTAACTCAGATTTATTTCTTGTTATATTGTAGGTAATTTAAAATCTCAAAATGTTGAAAATGCTCCTTGGCTACGATGCTAGCCCAACGTGTTCATTTGCTAGTTTTGATTATAATACGCCTGTTGGTATTTGCTTTCGGTATATACTATAAGTTAAATAAGATAAAGTGGACGTTTATTTTACATTATGTAACATGTATGGCAATCGAGATCGACATTTCCTTGTCTTATTCTTGCAGGACGGAAGTTATATTCTGAAGAAACCTGACTCAACTGACTTTTTCCTTCTCGGAAATTTCTTCATCTCTGATGGTTTGCCTGGAAAAGTAAGTCCAAGGTCTTTTTCCCCTCCAAAGCAGTTCCAAACCTACTCTCCATTCTACAAAACCTAGTGATTTCTTTATCTACTAAAATGTTGTCTCTGTCAAGGACATAAGGTTTAACTGGATCCTCTATGAATGTATGTGTGTGTTTGTGTGTTTCTCACTCTATTTTTATATTATATTATGTTATACACAATTATTGCAAAGGATATATAAATGTATATATGTATTTATGTGTGAATAGGCCTTTATACACATACATATATCCCTACTTACCTACCTACGCAAATATACATATACATATATAATATATGTAGATGTTTATGAGTAACAAAATGATTGAGAATTAACATAAGAAGACATTAACTGTTTCGACACATTACACAATACTTTTTATGCTAGAAATCTTCTGTGATTTCCTTCCAGGTGCTGGAGATAAAGGCAGCCAAGCGGACGGGCCCCCAGAACTTCATGGTGTGTGTCCGTAAGACCCTGGAGGCGCACTACGGGGACCAGACAGTGGGCGTGGGGGGCACCTTCCTCCTGGAGCAGGGCAAGGCCAAGATACATGTCATGGTGAGGGGTAAAGGTCTTTGAACCTTTAAGGTGGGGTGGATAAACACCTACAAAGGCTAAGGCCGTATTCCATACACCGAAAGTGCGCTGCTGATTTGCAGCCACTATATTTTTGCAACAGCCGATATATAATCAGCAGCACACAAACATGTTGGTAAATATTTCCTGCTGATTTCAAACTTGTGCCAATATTACACTTTTGATGGCCGAAATTGCACTGAAAGAATTTCATCCCGATATAGAATTTTTCCATGGAGATGCTCAATATCGGCGGCGCATACTTTCGGCATGTGGAATACGGCCTTAAGGGTTCCTGTGGTTGACCTAATTGATTTATTCAAGTAAATAATCAAGAGTTTTTTATGTGTGTGTATATATATGTATTTTATATATTTAAGTGAGTTATTATCCTATATGTATCATATACTGTAACAGGCATATATCACATGTATGTATTTTTGCCTTGCAGCCTGACTTCTCCAAGACACCGTTGCAGTCAGATGATGAGGTCAACAACTGGCTAAAGTTCTACGAGATGTCGGCGCCCCTGGTCTGTGTGGGCCAACTCATGTCAAGGGACCCAGTAAGTTGACTCAAAAATATTAAATATCATTGAAAGATTGCCCCTAAAAAAATTGTTAGGGGCCAGCCAAGTTAATATCTCCATATTTATTACAATATCATAAACAAAGTACAATGTTGTACAAAAGTAGGTCATGAGTTAGTGTACCTATTCTGGATATTTAAATGGAAGAGTACCGTGAGCATTTTACAACTAACAAACACATAAGCCACTTACATTGTTAACACATAACAGTGATAGGCTATCACTGTTCAACGCCGGGAACTTTCTTTGCCACTGGTACACCAATAATCTATGGCTGATACCCAGTGGCCTAGAAAGATCGTTCCCCTCTCGAAAAAAAAAGATTAAAAATTAAAATTAAAGAATCTACAATAAATAGAAAAAATGAATCAAAAGATATAGAATAATTATATAAAAGGAAATTGTTAATTAAAAATGATAAATTATAAGTGTATTTCTTTTCCTACAGGACCTGGACCTGCGCATCGAGCACTTCCACTGTTTCAGTTCCCATGGAGACGGCGGTCACTACCACTACGACACCACGCCCGACGACGTCCGGTACCGGGGGTACCTGAACGTGGCCGAGTACATGTACCGCATTGACCGACCCAAGACCACCCATATGATCGGACGGGACTGATTACATGTGACCAACATTTGGTGCAGAATTATATGTTTTAAGAATATCTATATATATATATATATATATATATATGAGAATTGTGTTTTAAAAGGATAATTCAAACATGAAATTTGATAAAAACTTTTTAAAAAAAAGAAAAATAACAGAGTTATGTATTGTTGTGAGTATTGTATTATTAAGCTGGTGAAATCAAATTAAAGATGCTTCACCAAAATCAACGACAGACGTGTGGTGAATCTGTTTTGTTAGAATTATGTTTATTGATCTGCGAATCTACTAGTTTCAGCTTTTAAAGGCAAGCATTGGGGTCAGGGTATTAGACTAAATATGCAATAAAACATAAGAATTACCTATATCTCCGCATTTGACTATGATGTTATTTATGAAGTTAGAAAAACTCTTTACTTAGCAGATTGCTTATTTCAAATGCAAACTGCCCAACCCTTTGCTGTTGTGTGTGAACCAACCAGAGGTAGGACCTGAACTACTGCCAGTGGAAACTAAGAATGCTGAAGAGATCAGTTAAGTATGGATAACGTAATTGCTGAACAAAAAAGGACTCATTTTATAAGGAATTGGTCAACTTTATTACAAATGAAAAACTCCTTGAGGATATCTCAAGAGTACAACACAAAGTAGCCCAGGCTGATGTCACAGACATCAGTGAACCAGAAGTGTTGCGTCACTTCCCAAAGATAAAGCCTAGTAGGAATTAACAGCAAGTGACACAGATATGCTGATATGCCCACAGATACCCACCTCAATTTAATTTTTGCAGTTGTGCTTCACTGTCTCTATGATGATGTCCTGATGGGAGGTCATGTAGGAAAGGCAGCACTGATCACTCAGGTAGCATCCACATTCTCATGGCGATCAATGCACAAGGACGTTATGGATTATGCACCCTCAAGAAGAGAGCACCACACCCAAACACAGCAGCACAACCATGGGAATGACCAGACAGAGCCTTCCGATGGGTTTGTTGTGAGTTTGTCAACCCCCTGAAGAGGGCAGCAGACAGGTCAAGATATGTCATTACATTTATCGACCTTCTAACAGAGTATCCAGAGGCCTTCCCTGACTTTGTCTGCTGCTACTGCTACAACAACTTTCCTGGGTAACATTGTGTGTTGGTACAGCCACTATGAAAGGCTGTATAGTGATAGGGGTCAAACCTTCCTGTCCAAACTGTGCAGAGAGGTAACATCCAGAGTGTTATATAGGCAGTCTTTTACAATTGGACGAATGCCTACACTAGTACAGGAAATGCTAGAGCTGAGAGGTTTCACAAGATGCTGGAGAACATTGTGGCCTGCTATGTGACGGCAGACCACACAACATGGCCCCAGCTACTCCTGGTGCTTTCTGGTCGGTACGGTCCTGCAACAGCAGTAGAACAGGGCTATCCCTGCAGTCAATGCTGTTCTTGAAAGATCCAGTTCGCATGATTGTCCCCTCTGTAGTGCCTGTGAAAGAACAGCTGAAAAGATAGACAACGAACATTTCATTCAGATAAACAAAACAGTTAATGTGCTCAATAACATGACAAAACAAGTAACTGTGGAGTATAAAAAAAGAGGAAAGGTACCACATAGATGTCAAAACACTGGTTTATGTCTAGAACCTAAGTGCATATATATGAAAATGTCCAAATTTTTATCACATTACAAAGGCACATGTACGATCACGGAACACAAAGGGAATCATCTTGTCAGGTTAGTGTCTCTACAAAGTGGCATCTGTATAATGTATGTAAGCTAAAACAGGCTTATCTATCATGGGCCACCCAGAGTATCAGAGCGTATAAAATGAAGAAATTGTTGCTAATAACATCAACCCCTTCTCCAGGGATCAGACGGCTGAGGATATTTTTTTTAACAAACCAGCAGGCCATCATAGCCCAAGTTAAGCTCAGGCCCCTTACAATAAAGGGGAGGATGCACTTAATAAACAAACCATGCACAAAATGAAAAAGGCCAACCCCGAAAAGCCGGATACAACTGGAGTATCAGCCTAAACCAGGCCCCAGGAACCAGAAAACAAACAATTAAATTCACAAACCAGCACTGCTGAACAGTCCCTTAAATGTAACTTATGTGTCAACGTAAATCATTTACTAAATGCAAAAAGAAGGAAAAGATACCATGTAAGGATCTGTTTTCCAGGTTACACAATTTGTATATATTTTGCTTCTTATAACATCAAGTAAGTCTCATGTTGATCACAGTTCCGCCTCCGTCCTTACAGGGCAACCCCCGTCCTTACAGACTGTGTTTTCCCTTGCCCGTATACTTACAGGTCCGCCCCGTCCTGACAGGGCATTCCCAGTCCTTACAAGGCCGCCCTTGTTCTCCTATGGTCCTTCCTGTCCTCCCGGGTTCCTTCTCGTTGTCCTGGGGTCCTCCCCATCTTTCTTGGGTCCGCCCATCCTCTTGGGTGGATGGCCTCTATGGCCTCCCCCAGGCCTCTGTGGACGCTCCAGGGCCACTGTTAACGTTCTCTGTCTCCTCCTGGCCACTCCTTGCTGCTTCTATACCAAACATACTGCTATACCCGGGTCTCTCCAAGGATAAGAGGCCTGTGTGCCCTGTGTTGGTCAAGACCAAGAAGAGACAGCAGTTATGTGATTTGGGTACTACAGCATGTAGACACCCAAGCAGCAGGCATGGTAAAAGGTCTTCCCTCCATCACTCTCCTAACCCATCTCCCTGAATGTGAAAAACGCTGGGCCATCCAACCCCTGGGCAGTGGTACCTGCCCAAACACACACCTGCCATTACAAAGGAGAGGGCTAAATGTGGGCACTGGTAATTGTTTGCATAGCTGCCATTCACAATTCTCCCACACCAATTGCCCCTTATAAAATCAACAGTCCTACTGACTACAAACATTACATAGAGGCAAACAAACTGACCGATGTCGGCCTTGGCTAAAAGCTGAATAGTTAACGCTTGAACACTTAAAGTCAGTCACTAACATAGTATTCACATTTGATATGACGCCCTGGATATAATTCCTGCTTGAGATTGGGCTTGTTGCTTTTTGATGTGATGAGGGAAAAATCATGATTTTTTATATTAGAATTGGTATCGAAATATACAATGATAAATAAAAGTATACCAATGTATAATGCCTTAGTTTCAGGCACCTGCTTAAACTATTTACCCAGTCTGACGTTTTCTGGCTTTCTTCTGACGTCCTTTTAAATATTTCTACAGGAATCATCTTATGAATACAACTGATATAAAATATGAAATCTCTTGAAATTGTCCGTCCATTACAAAAAAAAACCTTATCTATTTATCGTAGCTTGGTTAAGTTGAGCAGAATTTACAAATAGGTGGCCTAAATTGAATAATTGGGAATACCAGGGAAGTTGTTTGGGAAATGGAGCAATTTATAATTATGTGTTTTCAGCCAAGTCTAAAGGGTTAACCCATATTTACTTTGTAACATCTGACCTTCCCACTAGATGGCGTGTTTGGCGTGAAAAGGGTCTATTGTCCAATCTGTCGCCCCCCAGTATTGAATGTTATATTTAGGTCCGCACAGTGTGGGGTACCTTAAAACCTCTAATATAAGCCGCAGAAAATTGCCAATTTTAACCTTAAAATCGGGTGTGCGGTTTATCCTTTTTCTTCTGTATTTTTACATAAAATAAAGTCAATCGTAAAAATTAGGGATACATCTATTCATATTAGACTTTAACATTGGTATTTTTTGGGTTATCTTGCATGCATAGAGTCTTAAATTTTGATGTTTAGGGGGGAAATGTGGATAAAATTATTAAAGTTTCTTTGGTGATTATGCCTGAAGTCTGGGTGTTGCTTATATTAGGGCAATGCTTATATCAGAGGTTTTTCGGTAGTACCAGTCTCTTACTGAATACCGGCATTTATAGTTATCAGCCTTAAAATATACCCTAAATCCCTCATGTCATGATTCGACTGGTCTGTTGAAAAGAAAACGTCACGCGTCAATCAATCACCTAAATATAATAAGGAGACTTCAAGAGAGATTTGAGGTTTATTTAGATTCTGTTCATACATGGGGGTTAATACATATTCTGCTGAACATGTCATGTCGCCCTGAACATAATAGCTCACCAAAATATTGAGGGTGAAATTACCAAGTGATATAATTTATAAGTGCCAAAAGAATGTTTTCGATGCGCGAAGTGTGTCTCAAATTGCAGCGCAGTCAATTGCAGCATTCCAGGAGGATATACATGAAATTTATACTATAGAATCTGGAATGCATGGAATTTATATTATAGAAAAGGGAATACATGGAATTCATACTATAGAAAAGTGAAAACGTGGAATTTATACCATAGAACCTGCATGCGTCTGTGATAGACTTGAGGTATACATTCATACATCTCTTTATCTGATATACCTGTCGTTCTTATTGCTGTGAATCTCCTTCCCTTTCCCAGAACTTTAACCAACACTATAGACCCCTAGAAAGGCTAGGCATATAAAGTTGGGTTCACCCCGCATAGTTCAGATACCTGTTATTGATTTGGAATGGGCTTTGACTTTTATCAAAACGCATATTGTCAGTAATGGGGAAATTAGAAACTATATTACCATGAACACCAATAAGCCTAATTGTAAATCACCTTCGTCCCTTAGCTTTTGGACATTTAATTTCGCAAACGTATCTGGCTTTTACATATTCATATATAATTGACCATTGAGGAGTGAATATTTTGGCGTGGCGCTATTGAAATTAACTTCTTAGTACAAGTGCATGCCCAAATCTATACTACAAGATTATGGTTTGTCTGTTCTCCCACTGGAATGCAAGAATACAGGAAATCCTCCCCCTGTTTCCCTTTTACCAACCCTCCTTTTAATCTGCCATTTTATTCTGCTTTTTCTAATTTTCCATTATGTATTTTCCACAAAAACGTATTCACAGTATTGAGAGGGGCGTCGTCAGTACTGTGAACGACCCCAAACTAGTCGCCGCCCCCTCCCATTGTACCATGGCTACAGGGGCGGATACGGGGGGGGGGGGGGTCCTGGTGGTCCTGACCCCCCTCCCCTTTTGGTGGGCCCCTAAACTACAAAAAGAGGGGGAAATGTCATGCGCGTATGAGCTAATGCACGCCGTTTTGATACTTAGTCTTCACGCTGACCTTCCCCTTTCAAAAAGCCTCGGCCCATGGCTACCTATTCACATAAGTGCCGTTTGTATACGCCCATCCGACAAATTGAGATGTTATCAAATGACACAGGTATCCTATGGCTGTATACCCTGATAGATATAGGAGCCTTCTCCTATGCACATATTTCTTTACGCACCAAGAGGAGGGGGGTGGAAGGGTAAGAGATATTTTGAAAATCTGCTTACGTATACGTACTTAATGAAAGGTCACTAAGTCCTATATTCATATTACTATCTGTATGCGTCTACCACCATAAAAAATTTTGAAGATATGTTCTAGATCGTTGTTTTTCTTCTATACATTATTGTACTCCTCATACTTCATTTGTTCACTTACATAATTATTTGCAGTTGTTCGCAGAAAGAGCGAAGATATTTGCAGCGTAAACAGTATATATACATATTAACGTTTCTCCTACCAGAAAGTGAAGAGTTAAACTATATAGGTGAACATGAAATCACACATAAAGTATATTTCCTAGTATATCAGCACTTCAAAGTGGACAAAGATAATTAAACGTATAAGGAATATGTGTTACAATAAATGAAATAGTGTTCATACCACAATCTCGTCGAATTTGGTGTAAACAACCATTTTTAGTAATTCTCCAATTCAATTCCAAACTTGTTGTCAAATACATCAGCTCTCCAATCAATGCATCTTTTTCCCATGGACATTTACTTAATCTTCACGTTTACACATGCTCTTCCAGACAGTTTTATGTGACATTTTCAAACATGATTAAATAATGATAGTATGATGCACCTAACCTAAAAGATTGGAAGTTTGACTAAGGTAACCTCCACCATTGCTCATCATATCACTCATTAATATTTGCATATGCTACTGGAAGAAGAAAATCCCTGTACATGAAGTAGTTATGAAATAAATATTTTTAAAAAAAAACTAGAAAAAAAATTCAAATTTCATCTGCCCTGCCCTGTGCTTTGTTATAACCCTTTAAGTTGGCCTTAGGAGTACCGACTCTCCAAGCGCAGGTAAAACCTATTCATAGCGCCCAGTATAGGGTTGTACGGGCTAATCGGGTTGGGGTCTATGCTTGGAGAGTTAAAGTAGCCAAATTTAGACCCACCCGTCTCAGGTCCTCTTTATATAGGCATTGGCCAGTCCATTTCCTTTGGGTCCCCTTTGGTATTACAACACAACAGGACTTAGTCGTGACAAGGTGTACCAAGGCCTTACTCAAACATGTGAACGTTTCAGGGGTTTCTTACCTTTAGACACAGGGATATTTTGCAGACAGAGGAATATTTTGCAGACAGAGGGATATTTTGCAGACATGGATATACATAAATATATTAGCAAAAGATGGATTTTACACCTTTTTGTGCTAATTGTGATACCAACTCTTCTGGTTTCGTCTCAAGAGCCGGTGACTGTAAGAACAAACAAGGGGGAGGTTAAAGGCCTCCGGTACACGATTACTCCACGCTCGGGACAGGCCACAACACTGGTCAAGTTTTTGGGGATTCCCTTTGCCGAGCCTCCAGTAGGGAAACTCCGCTTTAAACGTCCCAAGCCACATCCTGGATGGTCCGGGACCCTGGATGCTACAAGACCGCCTCCAGTATGCCCAGGGATGTCTGCCCCTCCTAGGAGGAATCCCCAATCTGGTTGGGGGAATCCCCCATCTGGTGGAGGGAATCCCCCATCTGGTGGAGGGAATTCCCCAATGGGTATGGGAATGCCCCCACCAAATGGAGAAAGACCCCCGCCTGGCTTGAATATGCCTCCATCGAATGGGGAAAGACCCCCTCCTGGCTTGAATATGCCCTCATCGGATTCGGAAAGGCCCCCTCCTGGCTTGGATATGCCCCCATCGAATGGGGAACGACCCCCTCCTGGCTTGGATATGCCCCCATCGGATGGGGATAGACCCCCTCCCGGCTTGAATATGCCCCCATCGGATGGGGAAAGACCCCCTCCCAGCTTGAATATGCCTCCATCGAATGGAGAAAGACCCCTGCCTGGCTTGAATATGCCTCCATCAAATGGGGAAAGACCCCCTCCTGGCTTGAATATGCCCTCATCGGATTCGGAAAGACCCCCTCCTGGCTTGGATATGCCCCCATCGCATGGGGAACGACCCCCTCCTGGCTTGCATATGCCCCCTCCAGGCTTGAATGTGCCCCCTTCTGGCTTGGATATGCCTCCTCCAGTCTTAATTATGCCCTCTCAAGGATCAGATATGCCCCCTCCAGGATTACACCTTCTCCCAGAAGACCATGGACCTCCACTGCAGGGCATGGAACTACCACCACCAAGCATGGAAAGTGAAAGTCAAGTGAAAAGTGTGATAGATTCTTCACACCAAATGCCCTCAGGCAAACCAGGGACCCCTTCTACCCAAAGGTCTTATGTGCAAAACAAAACAACTGCTTCACCAAGGATGGAAGGTCCATCATCAAAATCGCCTTCTCGAAGAAGAAGGGCAGCAGAAGAAGGGATGGTTAACGGCACAAAAACAATTATTGAAGCCCCATTCATGGATGATGAAGACTCTTCAGGGGAGATCCCTTTTGTCCGTGTCACATTGCCACCTAAGACAAACGACACAGATGAAACCCCATCTTCTGATAACATGCCCCCTGTGAGCAGTAACCAATTGGAAGATAACGCAACTAGTAGCGAATATGACTATGTGACCGTGCCTAAGCCAAAAGTGGATGATGGCATGAATCCATCCACCTCGGCCATGCCTGTGATGGGAACAAGTAGTGCCCAAGTACGAGCTGAAAGGACTACAGGATCCACACAATCTGCAAATCCATCATCTAGTACATCTTTTGGAAAAAGCAGTTCTATCACTTCACAAAGTCAAACTGTATTTCGCTCCACTACTGAGAATCCCCTTTATAACTGGGATTTACACAACTACACTGCTCCACCATCTGAAATGACACCTATCCCTTTATCTAAAACAACTGTTAGAGGTTCCAACTCAAATAGGTTTCCTAGAATTCCACCCCCTGTGGCCAGACCAGAGAGAGTTGTTAGTATGGAAGATTGCCTATTTTTAAACATCTTTGCTCCAGAGAATCCAGACAGCACAACATCACTACCAGTGATGATCTTCATCCATGGTGGGGGATTTAGGCAGGGATCGGCTCTCGATACAGATCCATCCAACTTGGCCGTGCAGGCAAATGTCATAGTGGTCACAATTGCCTACAGGTTACATGCATTTGGTTTCCTCTCGCTTCCCGGCTCACAGGATTATCCCGGAAACCTGGCTCTTTGGGATCAAGTGGCAGCTATGCGATGGGTGCGGGAGAGCATTGCCGCTTTCGGAGGAGACCCGCGGAGAGTGACTCTATCCGGGCATAGTGCAGGAGCGATGAGTGTCTCTATGCATGTGGCTAGTCCTACCTCAAAGGGGCTCTTCCAGTCTGCCCATTCTATGAGTGGAGTGCTATTCAACTTCAATGGTAGAAGAACTAGTACACAGTTATCCTCCCAAAACTTGCTTCAAAGGCTGAATTGTAATATAACTGACCCAGAAGATTGTCTGGCTACTGTGAGTCAAGAAGACATTGCTAGTATGTCCTTTGACCTCAGCTTCACTCCAATAAATGGTGACCAGTTTTTCCCTGAAGAACCTATGGAGTTGATTAAAACAGGAAAATTCAACAATGTGCCCTACCTTCTTGGCCTGAATTCAGATGAGGGGATTTTGTTTGGTTTAATGGTGCTCAGAGCAGCGGGCCGGGAACCCGATTCGCCTGCCCTTAAACAAGCTATTATGAGAACGATGGACCAAAAGTTAAAGTATCTGTTTGGTTCACAAGACATAGATGATGGTATAATGGAGAAGATAAATAGTCTTGTGGAGGAAAAGTATTTGTGGGATACTGACAATGTATTCAGGCGTCTCAGGCAGTCTCTTGATCTGTTATCAGACCTGGACTTTGTCATACCTGTCAAGTCTGCTGCAGATGAGATAGCAAAGCATAGCTCAGAGGTAAGTAACTTTGTGGGATGAGTGAAACTTGATTCTCATTAAATGTGCATCTTACATTTTGCAATTAATGACAACATAGACATACACTCAATTTGTATTACTACAGCCTCCTTTTGATATATAATGTTGAATTTCTTATCTGTATACGTTTTGAAGGCCCTGCAAACTAAAAATGGGCATGTGTGTGTGATGTCACACAGAGAAGCCGTTATTTTCAAATTTCCAAATTGTACAATTAATAAGATAATTCAATTTTGTACGTTCCTGCTGTCAACTAATTATAGAACATGGGTGGGGCGGCTCAATTTTTTACATAAGGGTGCGCCAACATTATCTTTTTTAAATCTCTGGATCCCGTCCCTGTACATTTTGTGTGATGCACATTTTCGCGCATTGTGCTAAAAATGCGCGAATATAAGGATAGGATAGATACCAAAACATAAATTCATGTTACAGATCAATAGACACAGCAAAAGTGCAAACATTTTTATGTGTAAAAGTGGACATTAATACTAGATACCAGAATATTAATTGTCGTAAAATGTATACATAAATTGACACCTTCATGATACCAAGTCATCCCATCTGGGATGGCCTGTTGGGGGTTTGAGGGGGCACTGCAGGGGTAGATACAGGGTTTCAGAAAGGGGGATGCGCATATTAACTAAGGGGTCGTCCATAAAATGGCGTCAGGCTATTTTGACCATTTTTGACACCAATCCAAACCCATTTTCATGTTTTTCTCTTTGTTAAATATAAGTCCCCACCAAAAGGGGGTGAGGTCAGGACCCCCTCCACCCCCTTAGAATCTACCACTGCTATATTTTAGTGGCATGTCTTAGTTCATTATCAAGCAACACAACTCCTGCATTTTTCTGATCCGTCACACTTTATTTGTTCCAGGTATACCTGTACTACTTTAACCACAGCCTTTCTACGGTAGAGGCGCGGTATGAGGAGGCGCTGGGGATAGAGTTCGGGGCTGGCCACATCGAGGCACTCCCCCTGTTCTTCGGCCTCAGTGACTCAGAGATGAACAGAGATGACCAGCTCCTTTCTGCTGACTTCATCGGTCATCTGAGCAGCTTCCTCCACGGGTTGGTCACCTTTTATTACACCTTTTGCAGATCATCAATGGTTGGTTGGTTTCGCATTGGTTGCTTAAAAGCCATATTACACTATGCAGTGGGGGGACCATTTGCCGTGCTCAATTTTGCCACTGCAAACCATTTGCATTTTGGATACCAACATGTTGGTATCCCCCACCGCAAGCATTGCATAGAAAATCAATATAAAATCATTTGTGGTATCACCCACCGGAAGCAAATACCACAAGCAATTTCTTATTGTTTCCATATCTTATTATTTTTCTAAAGACTGAAAACATATATCAAAATAAGTTTGCAAAATGTTGCTAATTCTCAGCACTGCATTGATTTTGACCCTCTTTAATTCTTACCTTCTTTTAAAAAATTCAATTTAAAAAGATAATTTTGAAAATTCTGTTCACATTTTTGGCACCAGGAGACCCAGCTTCCAAGGCGCAGGGTCGACTGCCCAACCCTGGCCTGCGTACGATCGGGAGGAGGGAAACTATGTCTACTTCGGAGAGGACGACAGTAGACGGACCTCTTCATTAAGGTATATTTGAGAATGAACATGTTCAGAAGATTGTTACAGAGGGAAACTTGTCTCAGATTTGTCATTTAGGCCTTAGTTTGCATTTTGTGCCAAAAAAAAACACAGGAAGAAATTTATAAAATTTTGCAACATAATTTCCTAGACTTCATAAAACAAAAAAAATAAGACTTAATTCAAAATTCGGAGCCAAGTTCCCTCCAAATGATCATCATACACATATTCAAAATTTCAGGTCTCTGTGTACATTATTTACTGAGATATCCTTGTTCAAAAAAGGGTGGTCAAAAACTATTTTTTTTAATTTCCGGTTTAATTGCACATGTGTACTTCAACACTTATTCATATGATTTATATCAATAGATCTAATGATCTATAATATAGGTACAAGGGTTATATATTACAGAAATAAAACAAATGAAATGAAACAGCATACCGCTGCAATTCCAAAGTATCCCTTATCAACAGTGGTCTATCCCTAAATATGCATAGTTAACATCCATGGTGTTGGGAAATTGTTGGGTATAAACGATTTCTGGAGTTTTTGGAGTGGTATGGATCTTCAGGTGGCATTACACTACATAACTTTATATATCGGTACAGGCCCGTACACAACTTCTGCTGTGGGGGGAGGCAAGGTTCCCTAAGTGGAACTTGTGCTTATAATTTCAATAGATTAAACCTCAAAAGGGGAGTGGCGAGGTTCCCTAGGTGGAACTTTTCAAGATTTCCGTTTTTTGTAATGAATCTTTTAAGGAAAGGTGGAACTTTTAAAAATTCCTTGATAATATATATATATATATATATATATATATATAACATCGCATACATATCATGAAATGATTTATATGTTTGTGTTTGGATACAACATTCAGATCGGGATTCATGAATAAGTCCATGTCATTTTGGAGTGACGTCATCCCTGCGTTCGTTGATGACGTCAGCAGTGTCAGTGGTGACTGTGGCCCTGACGTTGAGCCTGAACCCCCTTCTATGGATGACGTCATGACGGTTGTGACGTCACACGGCAAACTAAAAGGCAATGTTGTCTTTGACTCTGACACTGGTAGGCATTTCGATAAAAATTAGGGATCTCAATGCTTAAAATCTAAGTTGATCTATACAATTAATCGGTTATGATTTCCTTTAACAAAATGTGATAATTAGCAAGGAAATGAATAAAGTGGGAATGTCTATGCATTTTAGGAGCTCACCCAGCCCTAAAATCTGAGAGGGTTCCAGGTAAAGATTCTTGTCACCAATCACAGCACTGCCACCTGGTGCTTCTGCAAACAGTGTGTCATTATTATTATAGGGAAAAAAAGGGAAGTCTATGATCAAAATGGTAAAATCCTTAGATTTGTTTAATTGATAAGATCAAGACTAAAGATCTGTAGGAGTTTCAAGAAAAAAAACACTGAATCATTTTTTCTAGGATTTTTTAAGTTTAAAAACTCAGGTATTTCCATAGAAACCTATGTCGTAAAGATCTAAAATGTTTGCAATCCTCCAAGTGAAAAATCAAACGGTAAATCTTAATTTCCTTCTGGCTATGGATTTCTGATGTATTAAAGATAAGATTGCAAACATTTTATGTGTAGCATCAGTATAAGCATAGCACATAGAGGATTTCACAGATATTTGACAGGGCGACACAGGGCCCCCTCTTCCATTCTACACCCGTGGGGCACTCAGTCTTTGAAAACCTGTAGGTACCAACTGTAAAACTACAGCCCCCCTATTTCGCTCTTGGCATGATCTGACAGCCCCCCAGGCCCTCAGGAACAGCCCCTCCAAAAAGGTATCTATTGACAAATTTCTTGGTCAAAATTTTTTGGTCCCAACCTGGTTACTTTTAAAGACACTATAAAGGATTTCAACTGCATATCTTTGACTTTTAGTGTAGTATCTACGATAGTATATCAATGACAGCCCCCTGCTAATAGGTAATTTGATTATCAGTCAGCCTTCCCCTTTTAAGCCATATTGGTGATCACTAGCTACAGTTCTTCGATGGTCCAACCTTAGTTGGTACCCACTTCCAGCCTGAGTGCCCCTCCCCCCTCTCACGGGAATCTACACCCCTATAACAGGTTAATTTCCCCCTGGCCTTCCAGTTTCTATGTATATAGGGGCCTATACATAGGGCCTATATATATATCCCTTGCTGATTGTATAAGGTAATGATAGGGGGGACCCAGCACTGACCAAGCGGTTCTTTGGGTTCAATTCCTGGTTGGTGTCTCGGTTCATTAAGGGATGAGGTATAGCAAAAATGATTTCCAGGTTTTGATCCCCTGTTGTTTGCTTGCCCTGCCACCTTCATCTCATAGATTCAATCACCAAAGACAGAATTTGTCCCGACCTGTTTTCGCTGTGAAAATGACCCTGGCTGTCCATCATCACTCACTCAATATATATGATTCCATTTCAAATGTTTCCAATTTCCCTCAGGGCGCCTCTCAGCGTCCTTCCTGGGCATACCGTACGCCGCGCCCCCTTTCGGACCTCTCAGGTGGCGGCCTCCCGAGCCTCTCACCAGGTGGCAGCACGTCCGGCTCGCCCAGTCCTTCGCCGCCACCTGCCCCCAGAGGGCGCCAGGAGACCACAGCGAGGACTGCCTCCACCTCAACGTCTGGGTGCCGCACTTCAACGATGAGTGAGTAGGGTAAAGTCGGGTAATATGGGCACCTTAAGGACCCATGTCTGTGAAATCAAGAGAAATGCTCATAACTTACTTCTGTTATCTGTTATGGAATTGTTATCAGTAATTGAAGAAATAAGTGGTCTTTTGACCATCTAGGTCAAGAAATAATCAATATATTGAGAAAATAAGTTTTTGCATTTTCAAAACCCATATTACCCTCCACAGGGAAATATGGGCACCCCCAATTTTAGGGTAATATGGGCACACCTGCCCATATTAGCCCTGTAGAATTACAGTGACAAATGAAGGAGGCTAATATGGGCAGCACAAGAACCCTGCCCATATTAGACTTCCCATAGGATACTATGGGATTTTGGGGGATGCCCATATTACCCTAAAAAACAGTCTTTCATAGATCCTCTATAGAATAAAGGCTATTTCTCCTATATCTTTGACTGTGGTTTCTACTTGTTCTTAAGAGGTTGCACTACAATGTGGTATTTGAATGATTAAGATATTCCTACTCACTCATATTTTATGTATGGTTATGTGATGACATGCAAGCAAGTTCACATACCCTCTTAAAGGTTTTGTAGCATATCTTGATAAATATATAGTAATTTGCTTACAAGAAATGGTCTATGTTAATGTTTTTTGGTTCCCCACAGTGTGATAAGGGGTTACAGGACTTGTATCTGACAGAAATATGAAATATTGGGGGTGCCCATATTACCTGCTATGCCCATATTACCCGACTTTACCCTATAATAAATAGATTTATCATGCATCAGCTAAGGCCCTTAAAGATGGGATTATCTTTATAGCAATACAAATCTTTATAGATCCTAACTATGATCCAGAATACCCATCTAATAGGCATGAAAAATCAATTGTTACTATAAATTTCAAATTACCATGTATGACTGAGGTCATTGTCATGTGATTTCTGCGGAAAACTCAATTTTTCATTTTTTTTCACTTATTTTCCACTTATTTTGCTATTTTCTCAGAACTGTACAGAGCGACTTGGTAGGGTCCCAATTACCGGTTGCCTTTTACTGCGTAACTATTCGGGACATAACCCCTCTCCTTTGACATTGAAGGTGGTAGAAACCATTGATTTTCTCACCTCTCTTTCATGATCTAAAATTGATTTTCTGTTACGTTATAATTATATAGATCAGGGCCCATGCTATCCACAACAATCTACCTTTTCTCTGGAAACTGATTATAAGAGATACAGGGAGACAAAACCCTATTCTGAAGCTGGACGTCTGGAACTCTGATCTCAGCTATGATCGAGCCTGGCATACTAGCATTACTAAATGTGTATAAGCTGATTTCAGCTATTGTTTTCACACTAAGGTACTCACGAAAAGTTGTAGGCACTCCCACACATGATGACACAATTATATTATGGTGAACTAATTTGCCTGCTATAACATTGCTATTGATTGAATACTTGTTTGTATTGTGTGACTATTTGATATTGCACATTTTTCAATTTACTTATACGGAAGATCACTTGTATGTGAGTATGGTTCAATAAAAATTTAAAAAAAAAATAAAAAAAGAACTCCTGATTTCAGAAGGTGTCCCATGAGAAAACTTGCCGTGCAATCCCAACCGGCCGCCCATATTATGCTCTAGGATGAGGGAGCGCAAAGCAATCGTTATTGCCCTGGTTTGCACATACTGTCAAGGGCTTTAGCCTGAGCCATAGGTGTGCGCAAACTGGGGCAATATTAATTGCTGAGTGTGCCTGCAGTAAGTTATTCATGTGTTCTATATCAACTACACAGAAGGTATTGAAAATTGTCACTGACTACAATGAAATCGGCATTAGCATTCACAGACAGGCAGTAGCCTATTGCCTTTGTGGAAGTATAGGGGCTGGAATCCTGATAAAGTATAATAAGAACTGCGGGTTGTCTAAGGATGGAAATAACCAAGGGGGCTCTAAGCAATTGTTATTGCCCTGCTTTGCACATACCTTTAATTTGGAGGCTTTAGCCCAAGGCAGGTGTGTGCAAACTATGGCAATAACAATTGCTAAGTGGCCTGCGGTCATGTCAGTGAAATGTAGTTTATCCCATTTTGAGAACCTTTGGGGTCATCCTTGAACGGCCTCTACACAGCTATAATTTATCTGACTACGAAATCAAAAAATAACTGAAAAGTCAACCAATCGAGCCATTAACATCTCAAAGGTGCTAACCACGTCAACTGGTCACAAATGCAAATTACTAGAGGGGCAGCAGATTTCCATACTATAGAGAAAAGGTATTCGTATGTTATCAGGTGCTGCAGTGTAACTGCTAACACATAGATATATAACATAAATCTAGGCCTATAAAGGACGTTATGCTATAATTGAATTAGACCACCTCTACCATCCCCTCCCTTTGTCATGTTTTTACTGAGTGAAGGACGTCCACCCATGCCACCAACACATTTATGGACGGCCCCTTAGTAATTGCATGTACTATATTTCACATGACGACAAGGACACTTCTCAAAAGCATCGATTGATCTAGCACTTATAGTAACGAACGACAGAATTCAAAAATCATAACGACATGTGACAGGGCCATTTCTTAAATTTGACATCTAACAGCTAGGACCCCTCTCGCCATCTAAACGCTAATGTCGCATGTCTCTGTCACATATTTATTCCAATGTCACATGTCGAATTTAATAAATGCCTACATCGCATGTCAATATGATTTTTACCCTCCCTGTCATGTCGTTAAGCCCCCATGTCGCATGTCGAATTTAAGAAAATGTCCATTTCGCCGTGTCGAATTTAGTGGTCCATCCCCAATAGCAAATAATCATGCACCGTTTACCCCCAAGTATAACCATGTATTTGTCCAATTCTTTACAGTGCGAAATTGCCGGTCCTTGTGTACATCAACACCACACACTTCCTCACCGGAAGTGGGAACTCTCCTGGTTTCGGGACCCTCGCGGTATCTATGCAGACTGTGGTGGTTTCCATCAACTTCCGGTTGGGGGCACTCGGCTTCCTGTCCACCGGAAGTGACGGCTTTCCAGGCAACTACGCGCACAGAGACATACTGGTAGGAGGATTAGCTCAGTGTTATCAAAGTATTCCAGACTAAATTTGTGTTATAATTCCAGATTCAATTTTTGTTATAATTATATCTGTTAAGATCAAGGAGCATTCTATGCAATACAGGCCCTTATATACAGGTTCTGCTGTAGGGATGCAATGTTCTTTTCTATATTGGGGATAAAGACCCCTATTCATGGCATGAAGGGAAAATGAACTATATATGAGATAGGCCTTTTCGGTTGTGGATCCAAAACTTTGAAAAGGGGGTCGCGCTAGTAATATTTTTCCATTGGTGCATTTTGGAGCGATGTTTACATTAAAAAAAAAATTCCAGAAAAAAGGAGGGGCACACGCTCCCCCCCCCCTAGATCTGCCCATGTTTTTCGTAAATTCGACATAAATCATGGAAAGCTCTTCAACTCGACAAGGAAAATGAAATTAAAAATTTGTGAAATGCATCTTTGTATAATTGGCTTTTTTCCCATAGGAACCAATGTTAAAGCCTCTCAGCCCAACCTATAATGTCCAACCCTATTTTCCCTAAAATGCAGCACTTTGATTGGCTGGAAAACCTACAAATCTGTCAATTGGTAAAATTTAAGAAATCATAATGTTTTATCACTACTTGGTGAAATAGAAAAATATAATTCTTATTCATTCCAGTAATCCCAGCTCTAGGAGACAAGGATGGCTTTTACTTTAATTTTGTCCAACCCTTGTCCAACCCTGGGATATACCCAATGTGGGATGGGCTTATTGACATTATGTAATAGTACGAGACTGACGTCTAATACAATCCATGGGGTTCATTTCTGAAATGCATCCCTTTTCTGTACTCAACCCTCATATTTGACGTGGATAGAGTTAGCGTGTTCCTGTTTTGTCATCAGCTGATAAATTGCTTATTTTGTACTGCTTTGCTTAAGAGCGATAACTTTATCCATTTGTAAAGAGTATCGTATTTATTTCATAGACTGTCAGTAGTATATGAAAATGAACGTAAACGTACAATAAAGGATACTGGTAGCATATGAAAATGGGGGTTCTGCTTCAAGTGCATGGAACATATTTACAGGCGTCTATATATTATCGTCAGAAATATTTCTAAATCTCTCTACAGAAAAGAGATTGTTCTCAACACATGAATGTTTCTAGATTATTCAAATTTAATCGTAAAATATATATATATATATATCATACCTCAAAAGTTAGGGGATCTTCCTAAAGGTGAGATGCCTCTTATGAGAGAAATTCACCATGTGATACCATAATTATGTCATAATGAGCTATAAGGGCTACATTCCGCAGGTCCTATAGGAATTTCCTTAATCACTATATTGAAATATCAATGTTTGAATCCTAAACTACATGTCAGAGTATTAACTTCTTTTCAGCTTAGGAACCGTATTTCAGATTAGGAACTACAGTATAGATAAGACACTGCATTTCAGATTAGGAACTGCAGTATAGTTTAGGTACCACATTTCAGATTAAGAACCGCATTACAGATTAGGAACCTCCTTTTTTAAGATATTATATATAAACCACACTTAAGATTATGAGCTACATTTCAATTCTAGATGGCGCTGCGGTGGGTCCAGGACAACATATTCAACTTCCGGGGTGACCCATCCAAAGTCACCCTCGTGGGGGTGGACGCCGGAGCCGCTCTGACGTCGCAACTCATGTTCTTACGTCAATCCCGGGGATTCTTTGCGCGTGTCATTTCCCTGGGCGGCACTGCGCATGCGCCTTGGGCCACAGACGCAAGACCGATGAAAACAGCGCAAAGCTTAGCCCAAAAGGTGGGATGCCAAACAAATCATACATCCGCCATGATGGATTGCTTGTTGGGAAAAGATGCGGAGGAGTTGGTACAAGTGGAACACTTAGGTAGGTATATTACATTCCGCCAGTTTATCCATCAAAAAGTATCCCCTATTTTTGAGGTAAAAGCTGTGGCCGTGTTTTTCACTTATAAAATGAAGATATAAGATCAAGAAAATATTTGATGAACCTGCAGGAATATTTATTTACATTATTTTCCATTCAAAATGACATATAGTTTTGGTTGGTAATTTGCCCCCGAGCTGCACAGCGAGCCTCCTAAATTCACATGTCATTTTGACAGGGCAAAACCAGAGTACCATATATAACTGGCTGTAACTTTTGAACCAATGCAGTTAGAGATGAAATTCAAAAAGCATGTTAAACTAGACACCGTATCTGTCTGATAATATGTTCTTCAATATCTTTTGAGCATTTTCTCAATTTGTATGTAATATACCTAAATTTCTTAGGGTTTCCTGGACTCCATGGTTACAAGTCACCCTTGGCGTCATATCCTTGGAGACCAACAATCAGTGAGGACCTAAACTGGCTGAACCCGTTACAAAAACCTGAAGGATCCTTCCTCAGTGGCGCCACCACATCTGCAGGGTTCCAGATGTCCAACCAGGTTTCTGGAAGACCTTCCGGAGCTTATGATGACCCAGAGGACTTCTTGGAATTTCTGGAGGCGTTTATGCTTGAGGAGCTACAGGCACCTAAATCTGTTTATCTAGCCGTGAAGACTCAATATTTTCCTGCTATTGTTTTGGCTGATGGTGGTAAATTACGGGAAGCTGCTATACAGATGTGGACGGATTGGGCCTACCTCGGACCTCTGGCGGCCACAATGGAAAACTTTGAATTGTAAGACCTATAGACCTTTCTCAATAGATGGGCGCCCCGCTAGTGGAATACGCCCAAACCAGTGTTTTGGGATATGGAGCCCAATGGCTAAAATGTTTTGGGAACAAGGCTTCTATGGGATGGTCCACTGCGCAGGTTCATGGGAAAGTGTAGGCCTGTAAGGATTAGTTTAGAAAATTCTTAAATTTGACATGGCGACAGGGCTAATTCTCAAATTCGAACACAAATTAAGTAGTTGTAGAGCAGGGCCGGATACAGAATTTCCGAAAGGGAGGGGTCAGCATATAGGCTATAAGTACTGAAATGGATGTGTGCAGCATGTGTGCAGCATTTTACCCCTCTTTCTGTAGTTTGAGGTCCACCAAAAAGGGGGGAGGGGGTCAGGACCCCCTTGCCCCCCCCCCCCCCTCTGGATCCGCCCCTGAGTACATGTATTCTTTTTGGCCTGTAGATTGTATTCTTTACCTTGTCCTGCAACCATCTGGACAAACTCAGGGGAAGGATGAATGACTTAATGTATTGTTGTTTTCCCTTTTAGTCCATCAATAGGCTTTGCCTACCTGTTTGACTACCACAGCCAGTCTACGCTAGTCAGCCATGGAGATGACTACCGATTCTTCATACCCGACATGTACAATGATGACCAAGCTGACATGTTTGTGGCTGACATGATACTCAGATCCTCACTCCAGCGGACTGTGAAAGGCTTCGTTGACACGGGGTAAGGCGAAAAGGATACTTCTTCTGTATTATCACCCACATGGTCGACGGGCATTGCGTATTGGGGGCAGTTCGTATTGCCAGGCCGTTTGTACTGCTCACTGTGGACTCCTTGTTTTCAGTGATTTTAACATATTTTGGATATTGTTTGGGTGAAAAAATAAAGAAGGACCTTTGGGTTCGTCCTCTGCTGGTCGTACAGCCCATGGGGATCGTACAAACCTTGGGCTTCGTCCTCTATATGTGACGATCCCCCATGGGTTGTGTGGACATCCTCAGACACATACACCCCTGTGGTCCTTATTATAATATAATAAGGACCACAGGGGTGTCGAAAAGCATCGTAGACTATTAGAAAACACCATTATGGTGTTTTCCAATATTTCTGTTCCATAAATTAAGATGAGGGTTTGCCTCATCTTAGCTATGACAGTTTTCCTTACCATGGTTTGGGGGTCACTTCCAATGGCTTGAGGTCATTTATGACAGAATTATTAAGAAAATCCGTTTTTGAACCATCCTAGGAATATAGTAAGGATTCTTCAAACTGTTGTACCTATGATGAATATTTTGAAACGGGCCACTGTTGTGCTGATTAATCATTTAATAAATATATATAGGGTAAATTAGAGTTATAGACCTTTCTTATTAGTATGAATCCTAGCGGATTTGTCTGAACTAAGGTTTTAGGACATAAGCACAACTGCTCCTTTGGGGTAAGATCGGAAAGATGATAAAGATGTCACTTTTTCACTTGAACTTCAAAATCTGACTAAAGCCAATGAATAGATTCTACCTTTCATTTATGGCAAATATGATATGAAATTATGGACAATCTTTATGATAGGTGCATTCTTATGAGGACCGAACTGTGCAGTTGTGAGAAATGTCTGCATAGTGGCTACCTTGTAGATAGATTTCACTGGTTACCAGCATTTCCCCTTATTCATTACTCTGAAATGATTGTATGATATGATATACCAGCTTCTATCTTTCCGTAGCTTACTGGCTCTAGCATACTCATTGCATTCAATAATTACCTTACGTATATCAAAATAGCACTGGCTCCAACCGTTACCAAAGCTGTACCAGTTAATTCTCGAGTGAGCCAGAGCTAGTTTGCCAAGTTGAGATAGATGCTGCTGGTTATAATTAAACGAAAAAAAAAGAGATTAGATAGAGCAATTTTGATAAGGGCCTCAAGCTTAGCAACTGTGTCTTTTACAATAAACAATGGCATTACTACTAAATACCCTAGAGGAGTAATTATCGGCAAGTGTAAATCTTATTGTGAAAGACATCTTTCAGCATGAGGCACTAATAAAAATTCCCCAATCAGCCTAATCTGCTATGGAAATAATTAGAGTGTGGAGTCTCTGGAAGTATTCCTAATGATAGACAACAATGATTCTTTATCACTTGACATCTAGGTTTCCAATATCGCCCAGTAACCAAGGTATATACTGGGCCCAGTACTCCCGGGATTCAAAAGAGTATCTCTACGTCACACGTGATGCAGAGGTCAGAAGCCAAACGCTCGATGACGTCACAGCCGCACGCATGCGCTTTTGGACCGAGACCTTGCCAAAAGTTACTTCCCTCATCGAATCTTCTTGCAACGGCGTCAGTGACAGAGGTACGTTACAGGGAATATGTCCCTTTCCCTATCTTTCATTGCAAGTATCACTGGCGGATCTAGGACTTTTAAAAGGGGTAGGAGGCAATACTGGGAAAAAATTCCTTATTACTTTTCGACTGAATTTTACATTTAAAAAACGCCAAATCTTGCTTTTAAAAAAGGGAAGCGTATGATGAACAGGGCTTAAGGATTTCAGAAAGGGGGTCCGCCCAAGTAAGTACCGGTACTAAAACGTCACGCATTTTCAGGCATATTGGTGACGTTTCTTCTCTCTTTCTCAAGTGTAAAAAGATTATTTGTGTCCAGAGATAATTTTGAAAGTCTTTTTTTTTTTATCCTCTGAGGAATATAACGATCTTTAACCAAATAGATTAGAGAGCTACCGCACCTTACCTCACAATGTCTTTAAAGCAACCCAAATACTGCTCTTAAGAGATGCTTTACATGCTTAGTTTGTATCCTATAGTTTTCATTATTAGATCAAACCCAATGAATCGTCTACCAACACACATTAATGATAATCTTTCCCACCAATGCAGTTCCTGGGTCCTTGATTAGAAGTGAAGACAGATCTGAAGACACTGACAACAAGCAGACTACTGGTAATATAGACCCTGTGGAAGTCCAAAACTCCATGAACAACCAACAGTTACCACCTACCTCTGAATCAGGTTTGTAATTTTGTACTTTGAATACACTTTTCATCCTTATCTCTAATGCTGATTTGATGGAAACATATTTCTACATCCACAGTCAGAAGTCAGTAATGTAAACCAATTTCTAGAAACACTGCAGTCAATTACTTTAAATATATATATATATATGTGTGTGTGTGTGTGTGTGTGTGTGTGTGCTGCTATAATTGTGTGCATTTGACTCTAGATGCAGTGCTGGAAACTAACTTTTTGGTCTGTCGGCCAACAGGGCCTTCTTTTCCCAGATATTGTTGGCCCTGACAGCTTTCCATTGGCCCCTATTTCTCTGTGTTTGAGTAATTCCCATCATAAATGGCAGGGCAAATGGGAAAAATATGATCATACCCAAAGGAAATGGCAAAAATTCCCTGTCGGCCATTAGGGCCAATTTGACACTAATTTTTTGCGAAAATGTTCGGTCCCTGTTCTCAAATTTTCCGCCATTTGCTGATGGGCATGCAGTGTTTTTGGCAAACACTGCTGAATTATTATTTTAGAGAGCTAAAAAAAAAATTTTTTTTTTCTTTTTTATATAATTTTTATTCGGGTTCTGGGGATTCACCATAGGTGATCTTCCTTCCCCTCCCCACAACTTATACATACAAACTGTTCAAATACAACTCATGATATGTACAACTGTCTCATTGGTCCTGGATACAATTAATGAAAACACATTAGATGAATACCATTAATGATGTATGAACATTGATGAGTAATATGAAACGGGTTGTATGATAACATACAAATCAGTAAATTATAGTCTTAATTACTATCGTAAGGGTTGTCAATACTATGATGCAGTCTTGGCAAAAATACTGACTTGTCTCTAATATTCCTTATATCGGGTGGCAATAAATTCCAAATATTGCACGCACGACACAATACATTCACAGTTTTCATTTGATGTTTAACTGAAATGGATGTAGTGTCACATGATGAAATGTCATTCAAGTTTGAGCATCTGGATAGGTAAAAAGATTATTTTGTGTCTAGACATAACTGTGACAGTCTATTTGTATTCTCTGAGGAATATAAAGGTTTTTTTAGCAAGTTCATTTAGAGAGCCACCACACCTTATCATATATAGTGTCTGTAGGGTAACCCAGACACTGCTCTAGAGAGATATTTTACCTGCTCATTTTATGTCCTAGTTTTCATGATTAAAGGAACTTTGAGTAAAGGAACCTTATGGTAAACTGTTACTTAAGATTCGTTTCTTACATTCCCGTCAGTAATTTGCTCAAGTTCCAATTAGATATGAAAATGGTGCAACTAGTAATATTGAATAATGTGTTTTCCTTTTCACTACAGGCATGCTTCCATTGAATCTACAAGAGGTATGTGTTAGTTTTCGTTCTAAGATATTTTTCATCCCTGTTAAAGTAGTCTTAATTCATGTAATGTAGCAAGATTCTGGCTAAATTTCAAATCCAAAAACCATCATATTGAAAATGAAAGCAAAACCCCACACCCACAAGACAATATCATTAAGAGACATGTAGCAATATATTTGCATATATTAAGAAATGTAGAATACATATATCTCATTGATATCCAGTGTATACCAAAAACACTTTGTGACACAGAATAATTATTTTATCTGACGTTAAAATGTCCGACATGGCCAAGGGTTTTTGATTACACTGATTATCATTAAAACTGTAGAAAAAGAATATGATATGACCGTTTTATTGTTTTGTGATTTAGGGTAATGAACAAAAACTGTGTGAATGTTTGATAATTATATACAATTATTGTAGTTTACATTATATCTCATCTGAAAGATCAGGATGTCCTGAAGATCCAGAGCCAGTGCTCTAGGGGGAGGCAAACCCCCCCCCCCCCCCCCTCCTTATAAAAATGAAAATTTGCCCCTTTTGCCCCCCCCCCCCCCCCGGATCCGCCACTGGTATCAATAAACATCATTTCAAACAATAATTGTTTTTCAGTCCCAAATCGTCGTCGTGGCCCTTGGTGGAGTTTGTGCACTACTCCTTTTGGTTGTCATTGCACTTGCCTGCAACACGTGCACCCTGAAGAGACGTCTGGTGGACGAGAAGAGAACTACTCCATCAGGAGTGGTCGTGTTTGACAATGAACTAAAACATGCCACTAAAATGTAGGATCGAAATATGCTACTGAAATGAAAAGTCTATGATTTATACTTTTTTAAACAAATGAAATTCCAGACCATGACACCACCTAGTGTGGAACTTAGCCACAGAGCTGTTGGCCAGACAAACTTGGGGTTATTTTCTCTTTGTTGAGCCTATGTAATTTGTAGACATAAAACAACCCATGATCATTTAATGCATAAAAAGTTACAGAATTATGTCTAGTTGCATCATTTTGTACAAATCTTTGTCTTTTTTCCTGATACACGCATTGTCTATGTATGTGCATGGTGCATATATGGTAAAATCATTACTCAATGATACAAGGTTCTAGCCAATCAGAGGCCCCCAATCAGTGCTTATCAGCATTACATAACAAGTGTGGACCCCCACAGCCTGGTGGTTGCCATAGCAACACCTGGGCAAACAAACCACTGGACCCTGACAACCAGGGTCTTGAAAGGACTCCATAGAGTGACACCCTGTTAAAGGAATAGGCCTGAACAATCAATTGGGATATAATATACATGCTGTAATTGCAATATTTTCTGTTTCACTGTCTTCTGGTTTATCATGACAAATTGTGATATAACATCTTAGGGTATTGCTAAGAAAAGATGGGATATTAGCGCTTTTTTTTGGAAAGAGGAATAAATTGTTATGTAGACACTACAGTACTTTAATCACATCAAAAATAGATAAAAGCCTGGGCCCGACGGCTCGTAGTGATCTTAATCAAGTCAAACGTTCCTAATTAAGTTAGGTAATTAGTGCTAATGATAATCAACAGAAACGGCTCGTAACTACCCCAAGAACATTTGAAACAAGCAATTTCATTGGTTTACCCCTAATCAGATCCGCCTTAATCATGATTAGCGACCAAATATTTAATTTAACTCATGAGGTAAATTAAGTTGATGATTAGGGATCGTTAGATAATTATGACAGTGTGTCCTAATCAACCTACGGAGGTACGAGCCATCGGGCCCAGGAGTACGAGATAAAATATGATCGCATAGACCTAAAGCACTTCGCCAAAATTAATACCGTGGTCTATATCATGTGATAAGGCATAATTATGCCTACGGCCTAAGCTATGCCATAATAATATAGAGCTGAGTTATGCCACGGCGTCTTAAACATGAGGAGATATACCAACTGTATTTTTAGAGTGCATTAATGAGAGAAAAGCGAACAAGATTATTACTTTATTTTTCTTCTTTTGTTAATATTACATTTCATGTTTTGTAACGCGTTATTTTCGGTTTGATTATATATCACCACTTGTAACAAATAATGTGTACTTTTATTTCTATGCTGTTGGAAGATCTTGTACCACAGGAAACAGTTAAAATTAGAAGAAAAAAAAGTAAAAAAAAGATGAAGGCCTGAAAGGTGTTATCAAAGCATATGTATGTCATATACCTAAAGCAACTAGTAATCGTTGTATGCCTCTAAAATGTAGGCCCAATATATGCCATCAAAATGTAAGATTCAAGTAGGCCACTAAAATGTATACCTGAAGATAGCTACCAAAATGTACGTGTTTTACTAGTTGTACCATAAAATTATCGATGAAAATAAAAGAAAATAATATGTTTTTTAAAAGCAATTTTCTTCTATGCAATATCAAGATATTTAGAAAGGACACCTCTACATTACGTTACATAGGAAATTCAAAAACCCTGAATGTCTATACGCAACATGCAGTAAGCAATAGAACAGTGATATCAAAAGTAACTTTTCCTTTGTCTATCAACATAACCATTTTGTATATCAGATTCAAAACATATATAGTTGGATGTCTTATCATCTCCTCACGAGATCGTCCACATTCATCTTTGGAATTTTGATGTCATATTATTTTATGATTATTCTTTTCCTATACTTTGCCTTTGAACATGGATGAATTGGTATTTCAAAATGTTTTTTTTGTTGTCATTTTCTGTCCTTTATGTAGTGAATACAGATACTCCACTCTCTGCTCCAACCCTGCCTATTTTTGCCAGTTCAGCACAGGTGCCCTCATGCACAGGTGACTGCTGTATGGTCACATCTCACTGTTTGTTCCAAACAGAGGCGGGTCCAGAGGTCCAGAGGGCCCTGATCCTCCCCCTCCTCCCTACTGGTGGGAGTCTTAGACTTGACAAAGAGACCAAGGAGAAAAAGATGTTGCATGCATGAGTGTGCACTAACGCATGCCATTTTAGTAGTCAGCATATATATGCGAACTCCCCCTCTCCAAAATCCTGTATCCGCCCCCACCAAAGGGGTCGTCCATAAATGACGTCATGCAGCATGGGGGAGGGAGGGGGGGGGGAGGGGTTGATGTTTCCATGACCAAAAATGACAAGGGGGGAGGGGGGTCATGTGGGGCATGACATCGTGTTGAAAAAATTTCAATTTTAATAATTTCAGAGAAAAAATTGTAGGTCAAATCATAATATTGAACGCGGAAATTGCTATTTTCAATTAAAATATGCCTTGTAGACGAAAACAAGGGACCTGAAGAACTTTGGGGCCCTGTACCTCTTTTATATCCACCTTTTTTCTATTGTCTATTGATTTGGTGAGGGGGGGGGGGGGTCAATTCGATATGATGTCATTTCTAGAGGGGGGTCAAGGGTTGCATGACATAACATGACAAGGGAGGAAGGGGGGAGGGGTCAAAAATGATCAAAAATAGCATGACGTCATTTATGGACGGCCCCAAACATATGTATGGAATCACTACTAACGTTCTGGTTTTCACTCAAAAGCCTATGGGACTTAAGGTTGATTTAACAAGCATTTACAAATATAAGAAATCAGAATATGTTACTCCTGAATGCAAGTCAAAATAATATTATTATATTGCTATTGACATTTACAACATTTTCTATAGCATAAAAACGTTTCTGATACTTTCATACAACTATTTCTCAGATTCATTGAAAAGAAAGTTTTGAAAACACTGAGTGGACATCTCATACCATCGCCGGGGTTTGTGTTTTCCATGTCAATTTCTAAGACCCCTTCCATCGCATTTAGTTCAAAAGACGTTATAATGATAATTATTATGGCACAGTCGCATCTGGAATATGATCTTCTTTAATACCAACTCTCATTTATTAAGTGTACCGTATGTTGAATTAAAAAAACAAAAACAATTATCAATCATCAAACCCTCTGTTTGTTGTACAATGGTCAGTCAGTTTAACTCTGATCCACCAGGCAGCTGTAAAGATGTTTTATATGTAGTTTGATCGCTCTACGACAGGTGGCGAGAATGCGTTGATCCGAGCCAAACCTCTTCTCGTGTCTGATATAGTGTGGTAAGCGTGGTGAGCAGCTCAGCGGAGTGGGGATTGATGGGGAGGCCTTTCTTATGGGTATGGACTCCTAAAATCAACATGGCGACATGGCCGGAAAATTTGCACATAAATTCATAAGTTGATATTTGTGGTATATTTCACTTCACTTATGTATTTTGAAAATATTTCAAATAAAAAAAAGGCAAAATGTCTGGATAAACGTCAATCATTTAGGAAGGATATAAGATTAGAGGATTACCTAGTTTCTGGGCTTTTTAGTACTCCCCTTGCTACGTCATTATGATGGGAATTCCCTTTCAAAATGATTTGGGAATCCCATATTATTGAATAAACGTAGGTAAGTAAAAATACAATTAATGATAACCTGCATGGGGCTTAATTAAATACTTTCCGCTTAAGCTCTGTTTCCTTTCTACAAGTTTTTGAGAGTGGGGGATTCCCTTTTATGGAAATCTGGGGATTCCTAATTAGTCCTTGCTATGTCACAGATTTGGGGATTTCCCTTAAAACACACAAAATATATCAAATCTTAAAGTGTCATAACAGTGTCTGCCTTTGGAATAATCTTAAGATAATTCTTGCATTAATGGTACTTGATACAAAGGTCATTCTCAATGAACTATGTTGGAAAATATTGATCCTGTATTATTGTATGTGCAAGGTTGCCTTTAATTTCGACACGCGACATCAGACCTTATATAAGACATGACGGGGGGGGGGGGGGGAGGGGGGGAGGGGGGGGGAGGGGGGGGGAGGGTAAAAATCATACCTACATGCAACATGGCCATCTCTTAAATTCGACATGCGACATTGAGAAAAATAAGCGACAGAGAAACAAAACATTACTGTTTTGTAAATTGTCGTGCGACATCGGGACCCCCCCCCCCCCCCCCCAATCTACAGCCCCACTATTTGTAATGCATCAACGTATTCAGAGAGGGTACCTGTAGGTGGGGGCGTCACTAAATGTTTGTGTGTGAAAATGTTTTTTTCTTATCTCAATTTGAGTGGAGAATCAAACTAAGTGAATAGGTGCTATGGAGTGGGGGGGGGGGGGGGGAGGAGGAAAGCAGGCTAGGGGCAAATAAGCCTATACAGGATTTCAGAAATAAAAAGAAAAAATAGGAGGGGGGGGGGGGGGCAGGATCGAGGGGGGTTGTAACGCGATTCCATATTTTACGCGTCGTTCCGTTTCGGCTGCACCGCTATGAATCCAACTTTTCCCTGTAACGCCGAGTTTCTCGGACGCGCTTCCCGCGCAGACACAGTGTTAATAAAACTCCAGTTTCCAAGTCACTTTATGACTCCTTCTTGGATTTCCCTAAACCTCTACTTATTGAAACATGGTGGCAGCGGTGGGACGAGTACTAAAACAGCGTGCATTCATTCGTACGCGCGACATATTTTTCCGATTGGGGGTGGGGGTGGGGTCAGGACCCCAGGACCCCAGGACCCCCCCCCCCCCCCCCCGCCTCATATACAGATCCGTCCCTGAGGAAGGTGCACCCCTCTTTCTCTAGAATTTTACGATCTACATGCATTGGTGTATTTCTATGACTCCTAAACTTTCAGCAGATTCTACTCTAGATAAATGATCTAGGATATAAATAAAATAAAATAGGTACTTAGAAACGAATAGTCCCTCAGTCCCGGCCGGGCCCTGAGTGAAATGCACATCCGAATCATGCCTAAAAGTTCTTCCTGTACAGCATTCCCCATACCTGTCAAACCGTGCTGTTCATGATGCCAAACCAAAAACGCACAAAAACCATGCCGTGCAAAAGTGAACTCACACAACCTTGTGTGCATGATGAGAACGTGCAAAGTTATCCGGTATGTCTCAGATCCCTCTTCCCGCGCTCCTCTCCACCCTCCTTCCGCCAAACTCTGGCATTGCAGCTGGCGGAGCTGGACCAAGTAATTAGCCATTTGCCGACCAAAACAAGTCGGTAAAGACTACACAAACCGTTACACGGTGCTTACTCCACGTCTGAGTGCTCTACTAAGGCTGCTTGGCCAGAGCCTGACAGGCAGAGATAGAGAGAGTCAGCTTGCAGTCTCCTGCAGCGCCAGGAAAACCTTCACTCTCCGAGCAGAACACCAGGTGGGTTGAGTGGTTTATTGAGGAGTGAGTAGGTGGTCGAAGAGTGACCGTCAGTGACGTCATACGCCGCGTCTCTGACCAATCAGGGCAGAGCAGGTGCGTGCTCTCCAAGCGGATCAGGGTGTGATTGATTAACCCTTGGGGTTTGGTCACCAAACATCTGGTGGGAGAGCGAGCCGAGCCTAATGGTATTCCCTTGCTGCCTGCGTTGTGCCCTTGGACCACTCCCCTCCCCGCGATGTTTTCATGAGGAATATGCGTGCCTAGCGAGCATTTCAGGAGTTTACACGCTGGATGTGCACATATATGAGTGGATTTAGTCGCCAGGGATTACTCTGAGTCGGAAAAGCCGGGAGACAGGCTGTGGAATTGTGCTTTTTCTTGGGAGTTTGGGGCTGGCCGCCGCTCCGTTTTGAGGGAGTAAACGCAGTGAACGGAACAGCGCTAGTCGGAGCCCGAGAAGAACCATCAAAATGGCGGACTTAGAGGCAGTTTTGGCCGATGTGAGCTATCTCATGGCGATGGAGAAGAGTAAATCGACTCCAGCCGCCAGAGCTAGCAAGAAAATAATTCTCCCGGATCCCAGGTAGGCTTGATTTCGACAGGAGAGCGGTGGATTTGCGAGAATAACCTCGTTGCAGTAGCTGTCATTCTCATCTCTCTCATCTCATTATAATATGCTCTGGTAAAGATGGGCCAATCTCCTCTACTGAATTGACAGTCCCTTCCAACTGATGTGCTCATTTTGCCTCTGTTATTTTTTTCCAGTGTACGGAGTGTCATGCACAAACACTTGGAGAAAATGGGGGAGGTAACGTTTGATAAAATCTTCAATCAGAAATTGGGTAAGTTGAAATTGATGCAGTGCTCCCTGTTTTCACTGTCCTACCCTGAAAGCTTGCTGGCAGCAGGCTTCAGCCATAGACATGATACTAAACAGAAGTCTGTAATGTTATGATACTGCAGAGTCCATGCATGAATGCCACAGTCAGGCATGCAATTCTGAAAATAAATCATCACAGCATCCACCTCGAATCTAGATAGGTTTCACCAACCATACATGTGTGTACAAATAAGCCTCATCCCATGAAAATGATGACACAATGATTTGTGTACATCATTTTATGGACTGCCTCTCTTAATTTAAATCAAATTTGAGAGCTATATTTGGTTACATAACTCATTTTTGAAAAATCACAGAGTTATAGTCTAAACGGTACCACCATGACTGGCAGCCAGACAATTCACATTGACTTAATTGCTGACTGTTCTTTCTTTTCTTATTTATTTTTTTAAAACTAAAAATGGTATGATGGCACACAAACTTATTGACAATATGCCCACATAGGCCTATACACCTGTCTATACTATAGCCATATAAATATGACTCTCAGTAATACAATTTGAAGTAAAATAATCTAAGGCAATTAAGGTCACAATTTAAATGGCATTTTAATCTAGTTCTATGATTGAACAATTATGCAGACAAGATGTCTCATTAAGTTTAAGATTAACAGACCGGAACTCGTAATCTCCATGTGTAATTGGCAATAATATTCTACACCAAAATCTCAGATAAAGTGAAGGATGTTGCTGTCATTCTGTAAAAAGGAATACAGCTGATTATTAATTAAGAATGTCATAGCTATAAAATATGTTTTAATCTTTTAAATTGGTAATATTCTGAATTAGATTTTGTATAATTAAAAAAATCTGGAGTTGCTTTGTGACGTTTGTCTACCAGTATGTCATAGATATATATATATAAGGAAAATTAAGAATTTTATTGTATACCTGTATGTCACAGAGTCTATATTAGGTAAAATCGTACAGGTGCACTGCAGTATTCTCGTGTATTATGCACATATTGGATTAAATGTCATGAATTACAACTTATTTTGCTTTTTACTGTCCATTCTCATAAGGTTTATACACATGCATACATCTAGTGGGTCTCTTTGCCAAGTCTATAACACGCCTGATATGAGCCGTTTCCAGTATAGGTGACCGTGGAGGGTGATTTCCTAACTGGGATCGATACCTAGTTTATGTATACGCCATATACTAGGGCATAGAGCACAATCGATATGTTTTGATCCATAATCCGTATACACGGCCAAGGGTAGAATGCTAATATTAGCCGTAGATATGGCCAACAAGTGCAAAACTTCAGTTGTTATTCATGGCAAAAGAGACAAACTTTATTATTAGAATTGATGTGTAAATTGCATATTCAGACCTGAATCAGGCCTGAATATATAAGGCCACACTTAAAAATAAGTAAGTTTCCTGTGTACGACCAGACTCAGTATTTTGCTGACTGAAAAAATCTATTTCCCTTTTTGGGAAAGTAATTTATTCTCTTCATATGTGTCAATCATACCCCCCCCCCCCAATTAAATTAAAATTCTTAATGTTCCATGGGCGTATTAATCTCAAAATTAATGTGCCATTTAAGATTTTAATGCGCCCAGGGCGCATGGCGCGGCCCTAACATTTTCACTGGACTACCCTAACTTTAGGATTGGTTCTGACGGATTTCATCTTGGTTAATTCCCACAACATAGGATTGTTTATGTAGCTACCTATTCAGTATATATTGGATCTGGAGAATGTGCCAGGCTTCAGTGAATGTACTCTGTGAACCTTATGAGCTTAATCCTATAAAACAACTAGTAGGATTATAGTTTATACTCATTTTTCAAATATGTTAAATCTCGCAGTATGAATTTGAAATTGTATATATTGACTTCTGATCAATAATAAAAGTATTCGTATATTTCTTCTCTGTATTTAGCCACTTCAATTGCAATGAAGACCAAATGCCTAACATAATTACTCGAATGTTTCAGGATATTTACTCTTCAAGGACTATTGTGAAAATGTTTCGGAGGAGCCAGTACCACAGTTGAAATTCTACGAAGAGGTAAGTGTGTTACTGCTTTAGTCTCCTATACATCTCCTGTGTAAAATGGTATAAGTGCGACACATGATCTTCTTCATTCAGCCTAGTTTACATTGCCTGGACACCTACGGGACAGGTTATGAGACAGTACTGACAACCGGGACATATGTCACAGAATAGCCAAGGAAATTCAATTTATAGAGTTCTGACATGTGAATAAAAAAAAAAAAAAGATGGCGTTTCTATAGGTAGGGTCCTCACTCCTGATTATCAATTGTGAATTATTATGAAAAAGAAGAATTTATGTCTACACAACTTCCAAGTACTTAAATCTATCTAGACTTCTGATGTGTGAATAAAAAAAGTTGGCGTTTCAACAAGTAGGGTGCGGAGTGTCAGTTATTATGAAAAGGAAGAAAATATACTTACACAACTTCCAAGAACCAAGTTTATTTAGAAATTGATTTTAGAAAATAGGGAAATTACTTCCTTGTAATTGTATTAATTAGTAGTAAACATGATCAGGGAAAATGTGATATTATCTAGGGATATTGATCGAGAAACAGGAGTTACATTCATTTTAGCCACCGAATTAGCTGATATTTCTTTTGCGGTAGCATCAGCAGAGGGAAACTAGCCACGTACTCTACAAATTAGCTGAATTTATAGAGTAAGCTGTATATCTCAATATGAAATATAAAAGGTTCCAGTAACACATTAGGTGAGTGGGAGTCCATATGAAATCTGAAGTCATTGTATCAGAAACTTGTGTTTGTGCTATCAGTACACGGTCAACTCACATAAGAGGTGCCCCGTTAGTTGAGTGTCATCTCCCAGAGAAAAGATAGCAGGATCTAGATACAAACACCTATAAAAGATAAACTGATAACAGGCAAGGAGTGTGTCAACAAAGCAAAAAAAAAAAAAAAAAAAAAAAAAAAAAAAAATTGAGTATCTATGCATTTCCCGTTTGAAGGGTATAAGGAGTAGAGTTAGTTCAGTGCTAGAGCACTGGTCTGTTTATCCAAAGTCTTAAGTTTGATTCCCAGTCTTAGGCTTGTGAGTTAGGCATGTTTTGTGTATCCTCCTCTTAGGGTGGTCCTCAACTTGCCAAAGGCAGTGTGTGTAGCCTTATGTCTAATATGCACAAAAGGATCCCAGATTCCTATTTGGATTTATGTATAGGGGCCTTCCATTAAGTACGTACGCACCAAGGGGGGGATGGGGGAGTCTGAAATTTTTGAAAATTTGCGTATGTTCCTGTATAAATCCAACGCGTATTGTAGCCAAAGGGGGGATGGGGGGTCTAAAGTTTTTGAAATTTTGCGTACGTACTAAATGGAAGGCCCCATAGACAAGGGGGCAAACTAAGGGATACTAGTCTCGTGTTTCTATGATATCTGGTAGTTTACAGTTTACTACTATGTCGGAGATGAATTTCCTTGTTCAATATATTATAATAAGAAAAAGTAAATCCAGGTGCCAAACCCAATGCATATGTGATATATCTATGTATAGGGAGCTCTAACTTTATATTGTGAGTGTGTGGTCCCATATTGGGGTTGGACCACTTGGGGTTATATATTATGGGATGCTCCGTTGTATTTAGGTTGTTTAGAAGTAGGTTGAGTAAACCACGAGCGTCTGAGCACTCGACTATACAATCGAAATTATGTCTGTGGATTTTATATAAAATGGAACCGTATTCCAGCCAAAGTGGTTTGAAGCCTAATTTACTCACTTTACTTAGAATTAAAGTGAAAAATATGTATACTGACGTCTCTTCTAAATAATTAATCAAATAAAAAACATGTTTACATGAGACATTTTTTAAATGGAAATAAATCAACTAAAACCAACAAAGTCTAAGCAGGAACAGGGTCTGGAGATCGGGAAAAGAGCTGGTTAATAATGGTCAACATTGTATTGAATGGACGCCGTTATCTAGTTCCTGTATTGTGTTAGTGCCATTTACGTCTAATAATAGTGTCACTTAGTGTCCAGATAAGGTGGTCCCTTTAAAGGCTGACCCAGGCCACAATTTAAATAGGTTGGTTTCCTGTCCAGCAGATGACCAAAATAATGTATAGTTCCTTGGTAGGAACTTAACATTTACCAAATTGAATAGAATATATAAGGAAATATCGGGGAAAGAATCGGTTCTGTTCTAATCCAGCGGCCCACTAGACGCGAAGGTTTTGTAAGGATGGGTCCCATACGCCCCGAGAGGGGCCCAGTTTAGCTATTCAGAGAAACCGGAACTAGATGGTGTTGCCCAAATTTTTTTTTTTTTGAAGCCAGATTAATATAATAACATTTTGATCAATATCAAAATGATACTTACTTGAAAGTATTCAAATTGAATTAATTAGTTGTAGGAATAAGTAGAATATAAAAATAATCATGATATCCCTAATTTGGTGAATAAAGAATTAAGGTGGTGGAAACCTCGTGGTCGGTATAGGGAGACTACCCTGGCTGGGAGTGAATTTCCGTCTATTAATCTGATTAAATCGCCGACTGTGTCAAGTAGGGTCGACCGTCTCATACCAAACCTGACCACCTAAAGCAGAAGTACTGACTCTACATGCATAGCCTTTAACAACAAAGATCATAACTGTGTGCACCATTGCAAAGTGCGCATAGTTCACGTTTGTGCACCACATAATCATGTGCACCCACAGATTGCTTAAAAGGTGTTCGACGTTTGCACAGTGTCGGAAACCTTATCTCGGGTTCGACTATTCAATGTTTGTCTAGTTTTACTTTTCCTTTGAGAATAGAATGCTGACCAGGACGTGTGGATAGATTAAAAGGGTTCAACTTTATATCCAGGAATACGGCCTTTTAACGATTACAGTAATTAGCAGGCTATTCTTCTCCCGGAAAACGAAAAACGTTTTCTTCATTGTTGCACTACACAAATTCATTTAGATTCACAAATTTACCATTATAATGTCTTCAATTTGGCTACCTTTTTATCTCTCTATGGCACATTTAGAATTGATACCTTGCAAAGCCAGTTTCTATATTGAAATTATCACCATTGTTTTGAAATCCCCATAGTTCACGGACCATCTCGAATTATATGAAATGATTGTTCATTAGTAAAATAAATACTCTTAAAACTCATTTAAGCGTATTACAACTGAATGTTTGACTTTCCTGAGCATATCAAAATAACCTTTTCATACTATATCAATACGCCTGCAGATGCATTAAACGTTAAGTCAACATATACGTTAGACCAATACATAATGTACACAGATGGCCAGCCTTATAACGTTGTATTCTTCATCAGAAAGATTGATGTTCCGTTATTAGAAAAAATATATTTCATGATATTAACATAGATTCCCTTTGAAAATCCATTAACGGACTTTGAGTTTTTACATATATGTGGCTTGTGGGCTCGTCGGATAGATGGAAAAAAATGAATTACATTTTTAAAAAAGGTAATAGAAGAGAATAAAACTACGGAAAAAGCACCTGCATGTATATTCATTTTAGACATCTGTGTTTATCAACCAACACGCAGGTGTGTTTTATGAATTCTAATGTCTGTTCCATGGAATTCAAAAAGGATGATTCAAAGAATTGCAAGAATTAGAGAATCAGATCAGTCAGAAAGATTGATCATTTCTGAAATCCATCAAAAACTAAAAAAAAACTAAAAACAAACAAAAAACAAACAAACTCTGCATCACCTGGTGCATATAACTGAAAAAACATACACCTGACGCCACCCTTAAAACAAAAGTATGTTTCCTGTATGCCGCCCGACTGAAAAATATTTTAGGACTGACTGTCTTTTTTTCAATTTGTGAAATTAAAAGTTTAACAGCGAAACCCCACCTGCTGGAGGGGGCCGTCATTTTACAATAGCTGAACATGATAGGGTAGGGTTTTAATGGTAGCCCAACAGCAGAATCATGTACCTGTATTGCAAACCTAACCATTGATTTCTAACATTACATGTATTATAACACATACAATGTTATTTATTCTGATGAAAACATCGGTATTATTTAAAAAAATAAATTTTCACATTGTTGCAATTTAAAATCCCTTTCTTTGTCCCAACCAATGACAGCAAACACCACCAATTCCCCATTCTTTAACAGTACCCTCTACGGCCGCACAATAGCCTATTTTCATTTATCAGTATCCTAAGTGACCCTGTTGCCAAGTACAATAACATGGGGCCTGCACCAGTTTGGCCTCCCGTCTATGGCTGAGTGAAAGCCCATTATTTGGCCAGCTAGGAAGTGCAGCGTCAGGCCTGCTAGACTCAAGCCTATATCCCACTAGCCGATTTTGACCGTCGAAATTTTGGTAATAAATTATTTTTCACCAGTAATTCGGCAAAAGACCAGGGATCCTACATATCATTTGAAAGAGAATTAAAAGCCCGTTCTAACAATATGTAACATGTCGGTGATTAACGAAGATTTCAACTGCTGATTTTTAAAATCGGGAGTAAAATCGGCTAGTGGAATACGGCCTTAACACTGCCAGACCGTGCGAACTCCAATAGGTGTATGTGGCGTTTTATGTTTGTTAAATGGTTTAACTCTCCGGACACACGACCATTACTGCCTGCTCTGGGACTCTATGGGGGTGGAGCAGGGGTGGTGTTGTGTTAGTGGTTAGAGGGTTGGGGGTGGGGGTTACTTTTGGGTGAATATCACAAGTTGGGTTAGAGTAATGGCCGTATTCCACCTTGCCGTGTATCACTTCCATTTGCGATGTTTCACGCCACATTTGTGGTGTTTCAAACTTTGGACTTTGGGAAATTGCTTGTGTTGGATTAACGCAAGGGATTTTGATGAGGGTTTTTTATAGCATGCTTGCGTTTGCAGTTACCAATATGTTAGTATCGGAAATGCAAATTACTTGCGGTGGAACCTGAGGCCAACATAGAGTGGAATAGCCTTTATAATTCTGTGTTAGCCGACATCAGATCAATAATGCATGTTTGTAATTGATTGATTGACACATGGGTGACCAAATTGAGTTGAATGCTTCTGCCGGAAAACTTAACTAAATGAAAAACATGCGGTCGCCTAGTGGGAAGATATATCACTCTTGTGTGCAAATACATGTAACTTTCTGCTATAAAAACATTTTTCTAGACCTAATATATTCACCTGTTTTCCTTCCTAAACCAGTCCTATTAGGCCTAAGAGTCACCCCCACTGACCCTGAACCCTCCACATGTGCTCTACTCCTCTCCCAGCCAGCCGTTCTCCAGTAAACCCCTTACGGCTCTAATCGCCTCTGAAACACTGGCCTCGGCTCAACGGGCAGCGGGGATAAACTCAAGTCAGACCACTCCGCTGATCGGCCGGTGTACAGTGTGACAGCAGAAATACACCATCATAGCATTGATCCTTAACCATTTCAATCAGTGGAAAAGTCTCTGGCGTTCATGGTTTATGGGCATAGTTGATAAACTCAAGTTAGACCACTCTCCTGATCGGCGGGTGTACGGTGTTATAGCAGAAATACACCGTTATGGCAGTGATCTTTAACCCTTTCAATCCATGCAATGCTCTCAGGCAGTCACTGGTTTATAATTTGTGGGTATTGGGGATAAACCCATGCTAGACCACTCCGCTGATCAGCTGTTTTTCAGTGTTACAGAGAAATCCACCATCATGGCTTTGGCACTTAACCCTTTCAAACCAAACGATGCACTCAGACATTCCCTGGTCTATGAAGAATGGGCAACAGAGATAAAATCAAGTTATACTACTTTGGTGCTCTACTCCTCTACCAGCCAGCTGTTCTCCAGTAAACCCCTTACGGCTCTAATCTCCTCTCAAACACTGGCCTCGGCTCAACGGGCATCGGGGATAAACTCAAGTTAGACCACTCCGCTGATCGGCCAGTGTTCAGTGTTACGGGAGAAATACACCGTTATGGCATTGATCCTTAACCCATTAAAACCGCATGATGCTCTTGGGCATTCATGGTTTATGGGTATTGAGGATAAACTCATGTTAGACCACTCCGCTGATCAGCCGGTGTACAGTGTTACAGGGGAAATACACTATTATGGCATTGATCTTTAACCCTTTCAATCTGTGCATTCATGGTTTATGAGCATTGGGGATAAACTCAAGTTAGACCACTCTCCTGATCAGTCAGTATACAGTGTTACAGCGGAAATACACCGTCATGGCATTGGCACTTAACCCTTTCAAACCAAACGATGCACTCAGTCATTCCCTGGTCTATGAAGAATGGGCAACAGAGATAAACTCAAGTTATACTACTTTGGTGCTCTACTCCTCCACCAGCCAGCCGTTCTCTGGTAAACCCCTTACGGCTCTAATCGCCTCTGAAACACTGGCCTCGGCTCAACGGGCAGCGGGGATAAACTCAAGTCAGACCACTCCGCTGATCGGCCGGTGTACAGTGTGACAGCAGAAATACACCATCATAGCATTGATCCTTAACCATTTCAATCAGTGGAAAAGTCTCTGGCGTTCATGGTTTATGGGCATAGTTGATAAACTCAAGTTAGACCACTCTCCTGATCGGCGGGTGTACGGTGTTACAGCAGAAATACACCGTTATGGCAGTGATCTTTAACCCTTTCAATCCATGCAATGCTCTCAGGCAGTCACTGGTTTATAATTTGTGGGTATTGGGGATAAACCCATGCTAGACCACTCCGCTGATCAGCTGTTTTTCAGTGTTACAGAGAAATCCACCATCATGGCTTTGGCACTTAACCCTTTCAAACCAAACGATGCACTCAGACATTCCCTGGTCTATGAAGAATGGGCAACAGAGATAAAATCAAGTTATACTACTTTGGTGCTCTACTCCTCTACCAGCCAGCTGTTCTCCAGTAAACCCCTTACGGCTCTAATCTCCTCTCAAACACTGGCCTCGGCTCAACGGGCATCGGGGATAAACTCAAGTTAGACCACTCCGCTGATCGGCCAGTGTTCAGTGTTACGGGAGAAATACACCGTTATGGCATTGATCCTTAACCCATTAAAACCGCATGATGCTCTTGGGCATTCATGGTTTATGGGTATTGAGGATAAACTCATGTTAGACCACTCCGCTGATCAGCCGGTGTACAGTGTTACAGGGGAAATACACTATTATGGCATTGATCTTTAACCCTTTCAATCTGTGCATTCATGGTTTATGAGCATTGGGGATAAACTCAAGTTAGACCACTCTCCTGATCAGTCAGTATACAGTGTTACAGCGGAAATACACCGTCATGGCATTGGCACTTAACCCTTTCAAACCAAACGATGCACTCAGTCATTCCCTGGTCTATGAAGAATGGGCAACAGAGATAAACTCAAGTTATACTACTTTGGTGCTCTACTCCTCCACCAGCCAGCCGTTCTCTGGTAAACCCCTTACGGCTCTAATCGCCTCTCAAACACTGGCCTCGGCTCAACGGGCAGCGGGGATAAACTCAAGTCAGACCACTCTGCTGATCGGCTGGTGTACAGTGTTACAGCAGAAATACACCGTTATGGCATTGATCCTTAACCCTTTAAATCTGTGTAATAGTCTCAGGCATTCATGGTTTTGGTGCATCGGGGAGTAAACTCAAGTTAGACCACTCCGCTGATCGGCCGGTGTACTGTGTTACAGCAGAAATACACCGTTATGGCATTGATCCTCAACCCTTTCAATCTGTGCAATACTCTCAGGCATTCCCTGATCTATGAATTTAATAATAGGCATTGGGGATAAACTCATGTTAGACCACTCTCCTGATCGGCTGGTGTACTGTGTTACAGAAGAAATACACCGTCATGGCATTGATCCTTAACCCTTTCAATCTATGGAGTAGTCTCAGGTATTCATGATTTAGGGGCATTGAGGATAAACTCAAGTTAGACTGCTCCGTTGATCAGCCGGTGTACTGTGTTACAGCAGAAATACACCATTATAGCGTTGATCCTTAACCCATTAAAACCGCATGATGCTCTCGGGCATTCATGGTTTATGGGTATTGAGATAAACTCGAGTTAGACCACTCCACTGATCAGCTGGTGTACAGTGTTACAGAAAAAATACACCATCATGGCTTTGATATTTAACCCTTTAAATCCGCACAATGCTCTACGGCATTCCCAATAATGGGAATTGCGGATAAACCCACATTTTTAAAGAATATCAAAGGATATTATGTATGTAATTTGTGTAAAATACCATAGGACTTAACTGTTGATGGTAGAGTATAAATAAATATCCGTTCCCAAATGAAATGTATTGACATGCACATTGTCGTTTGACATGCCTTTTTGCAATATCAGCGGTCTTGAGCCATCACTTTCTGTAAAGTCTTACTTTAAATCTGCAAGGTAAATTAATGTGATGAAAGGGTTAACTAAATTTACAATGTTAGGTAAAATAACGCGATGAAGGGTTAACCCCCTTTCTTGCCATTTTCTCCACCCACCCGGAAGCGTACCCCTCGGGCCTATACTCACAGAAAACTACTTGGCACGGTGCCAGTCGACATGGACCTTTCCTTAATGTTCCTGTTAAAGCCAGTGGATAGTTTGTTGTTTTACAACAAGGAGACCAAAATGACGTTTTAATCACATTGTTTGTCCTGTACCGTTTGTTTTGAGGTCATTCGTTGCTCGTTTTACTTGGGGTCAAATGAGGGCCAATGGCGCAGTGAATTAACCAGTATTATTAGGTGATAATCGTGATATTTAAGCCAAAAGCGTTGTTGCTTAGATCATTAGGTTGTTTTTGATACACAGTGACCAGGCGACAGACGGACTTTAAATGTGACCATTCCTTACTAGATTAAGTACCTCATATCTTTGATATTTAATCAGGTGAATTATGTTAGTCATATCTTTAATGAAGTCCACCATTTTGATTACAGTCACTACTTTTCAGTATTATTCTTGAGCCATGAATGCGGCATAGACGTGCATATTTGCATGTTTAATGCGCTTCTTTGTTTTAATGCGCATAGGGCATAAAGTTCACTAGATACTTGATAGAAGTAAGTGCTCCTGTAAATCTTGGTCTCGCCACGATAACCAGGATCTGTTTTTACTGACGTTTTTGCTAACAAAGAGAAAAGGAAATTACTAGTTGTCATCCATGCGTGTAAATTAATTTCATACAATTTGCCCATCCTTCAAAAAGGAAGTTTTAACGTAAATGTAGTCCCTCTTTTGTTAAGGAAAATATTAAAAACAACAAAAAGATATAGAAAGTAGAAAAAAATTGAAGTACATGTACTTCCGTGTATGATAATTAGTCAATTACTTCACGACCACTCCTCTTGTCGTGTGCTCCCCCCGACTTTTTGTAGCTGTTCTTTACATGGTATAGACACGTGAAGGAGAATAATATATTATATGTGCCAAGATAATAGGTATGTGGCTGTCCAGCAATAGATTACATAGGTGTACACATCAAAATGTCAGAGGAAGTGGGTGGAGTCAAGAATTTACAGGTACTTTCTTGTCTACGTCCAATGCATTCATCAGCAGGCCAAGCAGTTTTTCTAGATTTTCTAGAAATCTGAGGTATTGCGATAGGTATTGGTTCAGAATTGCCCATCCCGCAAAACTATTCACAAATATATTTTCCTACTAATAATTTACCTGACGGTAGATTTAAGTACCCATGGTTTTAGAATGAAATTGCGTTGACTCTTTGTGAAATAAGACCACAATCACAAAATAAATTGGCCAGCTGACCTCTTGGAGAACCCTGACCCTACATACTTAATGTATGGTCCCGAGAAGCGTCTATATATTATGTAATGGTATGCGCCTGTGTGGTTAATGGACAGCCCCTCCAAGCGTCGGAACATATTGTGTTCACCACCCATGTACTTGAAATAATGGAAGGCCCTGACTAGTATTTGAATATCATATATGTGGTGTTCGTTACCTACATACTTAATCAGGGTTCCCACACAACCTGGAAAACCTGGAAAACCTGGAAAATGAAGGTGGTCATGGAAAGTCATGGAAAAGTCATGGAATTTGAAAATTTGACCAAGAGTCATGGAATTTTGACCTGAGTCATGGAAAATCAGCTTGGGTGAAAAAAATATTCAAATGTATTATAGGAATGTGAACAACATAGCATCTGCTAACAGGGGCGGGTCCAGGAATTTGAAAAAGGGGGGCATGCTATAGCAAAAAAAAATTTGTCGCGCCCTTAAAAAAATTAATATTTGATCCAAAATAATCCGCACCTAACTCAGCCTAAGGAGGGTTCTAGTTATGCTTCTCCAGGATGGGAGCTGGCCACTGGCATGATTGATTTTAGGCTGATTTTGGGCTGGGCAATGTACATCAGGGTTTTTGGCCACATTAAAATGCAGTAGAATAAGGAGGGACTAGAAGTCTTATAGTAATGAGAAGAATATATGATTAGAAAGTCCAGGTCTGTAACTATGATATTGTAACATGTCTTTGAACCATAAATGTAATCGTTTTTGATTACCACAAAATCCCATTTATAAGAAAACCCCAAATATAAGATGCACCCTAACTTTTGGCTTAATTTTGTCCCTCCAATTGGTCCCAGGAAAAAACCATTTATAAGATTTGTCAGGTCTCAAAAGTAGAAAATAATGTTGTTTTTTTACCAGTAAATCGTTTTTCCATCATTGCTTTGTAGATAATATATCAAAACATCACAGGGTCTGTATTCAATACTTTCTAGTCTTAAATATTAAACATCACTCAACAATTTATCACATTACAGTTTATATAAAATTCAGATTTTTTCAAAGATAACCCTGATTTTAAGACGTACCCCTACTTTAAGGTTGCGAACCCTACCCTAGGTCCGTTTATAAGATGCGTCTTATAAATGGGGTTTTATGGTAATCAATATTTTCCTGTTTAATTTGGGGGGGGGGGGGGGGGAATTGAAATTCCAACACTGATCATGAATTCATTTGATATCTATCAGGCAAAGGCACACTAATTTTCTTGATATTAGAAGATATGACAAGGTTTACTTGCATTACTTCCATAGGTATTTGGAGCTTTCATGGAAAGCACTTGCACTCAGTAAATTGTCACATATACTGCTGTTGATAGGATGGTTATAAGGGTGATGGGAGGCTGTTAATTGTATCATTTTTATAATGGTTTTAATTGTTTAAACCTTGGAAAGTCAACCTGGAAAATCAGAATTGGTCATGGAAAAGTCAGGGAAAAGTCATGGAATTTGATTCTTCCAAGTCCGTGGGAACCCTGTTAATGGACAGCCCTCACTAGTATCTGAATATGTGGTGTTCACCACCTACATGCTCAGGGCTCACAGAATTTTAAAATGACTGTGTGTGCACAGGACACCCAACATATGGCTCATGGGTGTCCTGCGCATAAACTTCAGGGGTCCGATAGGCTCAGCCTTATTATCGGGATATGAATTCTAGGGTGTCCACCGCACACCCAGAGGGTCCTGTCAGGGTGTCCTGTGCCTCTAGGGGGGTGGACAGGACACTCAGGACGCTGGATTTGGTGAGCCCTGAATACTTAAAAAAGCCCTGACTAGTATTTCAGGGTTCCCACGCAGGTCTTAAAAGGTCTTAAATTAATTTTCTCAAATTTAAGGCCTTAAAAAGGTCTTAAATTTGACCTTTTTTTAGCTAGAGGTCTTTAAAAGGTCTTAAATGGATTTTTTTGAGAAGTTAAAGTGGAGTAGCCTTGAAGTAACCAAGAAAATCCCAGATCCGACTTTCAACTTAGTACACTTAAATAAGATTAAATCATATGAGATATTCTGAAATTTTTTTTGGACATGGTCAATAGGTCTTAATTTTTCCGAATTCTGGTCTTAATTTGGTCTTAAAAGGTCTTAAATTGATTTTCAAAAATGCGTGGGAACCCTGTATTTGAATATGTGGTATTCACCACTGACACATACTAAATGGACAGTCCTGACAAGTTTCTGAATATGTGGTGTTCACTTTATATACAGCGAACGGGCGATGACTACCGGTACTATCAGGATTATGTGGTGTTCAGCACCTACATACTTTGGCTCTGTTAAATAGAGATTAATTTATGGATCAATACACCTGATTAATTTGATCACGATTGAGGAAGGATTAGCTTCAATCACATAGGGACCCACTGTTACTGAACTACTTATGGTATCAGCAATAATAGTAACAGGATTGTTACATTGAATGGGCTCGTATAATACCGACCCCCATTCACCGTCTGGCTATGTATATCGGAAATTTAAGTGTGCAACCAGATGGTGCATGTTTTTAGTTTCTTTTTTCAGTTTTTTTTATTTCAAAAAGGCTTTTATAATAATGTGAATATAGAAACTGCTCCTAGTGTGCACCTTTCCACCCTCTGCACCTAATGAATGAAAAACTTAAAGTGATAGTTCAGGGAAAGATGTAGATCCGATATGACTCGATCTTGGTGAATAAAGGGTTAATAAAAGGCCTTAAACTTAATGAGGTGAAAATCTGATTTGTATATTCAGTGTGAACACAGCATTGGAAAAGGAAAATTACAAAAGGATTTTTCGTCATCAGCATTCAACTTCGGGCAAGGTAAATTAACCGGCTATAATTCTTAAGGAATATCTACCGATGGCCATAAACATTAATTCATGATTAGCTTGAATAAAAATACATGGCCAAACAGCAAGCAAAATATGTATCAATCACCGAGAAAAGATTTAATGCTAATAGATCAGATTATAGATTGTTGACTAGTTTTTAGTTGACAAAGACATTAAGCATGTCTCAAACTAATCTTATATATTTAACTCTGTTCTTTGAACAGACACCTGGATTTTTCTCATTGACTGAATCCGTGTATTTCCTAGAAGAACCCAAGGTAAATGAATTATAAAATGAAAAACTAAAGTTTTCTTTCGCTTTTGTATATAATAAGGACATATTGGCAATCGATACAAATCAAGGTGTACCATAGCAGGCATTGTTGAAGGCTCTAGGGATTACCCCGTTAATCGTGTAACCTGGAGGAGATCAGGCCGCTGGACCAGGCCTTTAATCCACTTAGGATTAAGATTAATCTTCTGATCAAAATACGTCATCGTGTTAGCTGTTTGATCACGAGTATATAGGAACGTCCACACTTTAATACAGAAGCCAGTTAATGATGTGTAGGTGACTACACTAACATCACGATCTTCTAGCTAAGAAAAATATAGATATCGATAAGATGATTATGAGTTATTCCTTTCATTATAAGGTTAACATTCATACCCTCATAAGCCTCCGACGCTAGTATTCCATTCACAGTTTTAATAATAAGACCATATATCATCAAGAAGTAGTATACTGGGCTCCTGGGCCTAGTCAACTCAATTGCTCTAGCTCACTCTAACCAAGCAACAAACAATACAGAGCAACTGGCTTTTGACATTCGATTCATCAAAGAGTGCAAATTCAACTAAAGCAAATGTGTAATAAACGCAGGGATGTAAGTTTTCAGATTTTTGTCTGAATTCCGATTTTCTGGCTACTAAAGTGGCCAACCAATTAAGGTTATTATCAAATGGTGGACAAAGGATATTATGCAAGAGACCTACATGAAATCGCCAACTAAATCACAAAATGAAAGCTTAATGATGGTAAAATGTCCATGATCCTTTGGAAAAGTGGTCAGACATTTTTCAGACGAAGTTCAGATTTTCACAAAAATCTGAAAGGGCTCAGGGAAGTGAATAAATGGCAAACGATTGGCTATTTCAGATTTTTTCATTAGCCCCGACTTACATCCCTGTAAACGTAACGCGTTTATATTTCTAAACGATGCTTTTTAGAAGATTGTTTGCCAACTGTCTAATAGGGAAAGCACGTACTACAGTGGAAATAAACATCCATTTGTTGCACGAACAGCTTGTTATGCACATAAAAACTGTCAATATCAATAATTGATCATAGTTCAGATTTCAAATCCATTGAAGAATAACACGCATATCTTGCGCATAAAAATGATTACTTTCCGTTTCCAACATAAATAGCTGATTCCTCACAAAGTAGACGCTTCAACCGTTGCCATGGCAACGCCAAGAACAATACCTGTTAGACTAACCTGGGCCCTAACCGATTGAAGGTTGCCTCAAATAGCCGCCTCCTGTTCACCTGTTTCCACAAACACTTACGCAGGTTTCTCTATGAGTTTCCCGGAAAGGCGCAGGGCTTGTCTGAGCAGAGGTCGAACTCACCGGTGACTAGGACCAGTGCTGAGAAATATTTGTTGATTAAAAAACAAGAAAAGCTACAACAAAATCACCACAACAACAATATCAGCAAAACAACGATGATTAAAAAAAGAGAGAGAGAAAAAAAAAGAAAAAATAGCTGGTGGAAGGTCGGGTTTTTGAAAACAATTTTTCGTCTTTGTAAGTTACAAAGATATACTGATTTTATGCTATTTTCAAAGGTTCAATACACCAATATTTGTATTAACGTAGAAGACTTTTGGACATACTGTGATTGCCTTGAAAGTGATATACATGTATAAGGTACGCCCAAATTGAGTATACCAAAAACTCATCGAGGAAATAACTCAGTGACAGTAAAAAATTTTACCATAAACTCTATGATAATATAGTAAATAATATACATATGATATATCTTTGATTATTCACATTTTATGATAGATTTGGCGAATACTTGTAATTAATGGAAGGAGGATATGCCATACATACATTTAGGTATGACAAGAGGAAAAAACAACAAAACACGGGCAGGCGACAGGAAACAATAGTTTACCCGTGGGAGGCCTGAGAGTCCACTCCTGAGACTGAGGTCGGGTTGTGATCTTGTCGTGACGTCACGGTAATAGAGCGATGAAATGACAGACGCCGAGGGAGCGTCTGTTACGTCAGACCCCCACCCCATCCCCCACCCCCCACCAGGTGTCTCGGGCTGGGCTACTAATCGGCGGTCAGCCACGGCGTGTGCTAATGACGAGAATGAGACGTTAGAGTCGTGGTTGATAATTGAATATATACGATGATGATTGTTGGAGTTTAAGGTGTATTCAGCAATTTTTCAGCTATTTCAACACCAACTCACTTTCTTGTACTAAGTACTGGTGACATGATAAGCTTCAACAATTATCATGATCATATAATATATATATATATATATATATATACATATATAATATATATATATATATACATATATAATATATATATATATGTATTATATATACATATATATATATGTATATATATATATAATATGTTTATATATATAGTTATACCTGTATTTCTATAATATAATGATAAATAAATGAATTAACATACATGCAAACTTAGGTTGAAGGATTCATTAGGATACGCAGATTAAAGCAAAAGAAATGTATCCAGTGAATATAGTATTCAATGCATACTATTAATACATTTTGTTTTCAAAGTATTTTGTAAATCTCGCTGCGGTATAACCACAGAACCTGCCACAGACATACTCCATACACAGAACAGGGCATCAATAACCAACAAAATCCTGTATACGGGTGTTTGTACATGTTTTGTGTCTTACTAGCGTTGAGCAGGTCTCGAGTTGTTGTGAGCCGTTCCGAGCAGTTGGCCACATCACCAGATGGTGTGGGCGGGACATAAACAGACCGACCTCTCCATCTGAAGACAGGGTCACTCCTTACACATACAGGCACCCTCCATACAGATAGAATTTCATTTGGCCAGGTTCTGAAATTCCTGATTCTCAAAATATAAAGGATTTGACTTCTGGTTGTTGGTTCCTAATTTTTTCTGCACACAGAGGCTTTTAAATTTGAACAAGTTGCTCAATACGACACAGAGAAGAATGCTGTGAGACAGGGAAATCTCAGGGTAAACACGGGGTATTTGAAAATGGATTTTGTGTTGGGACCCTTCCGGAGGTTCAGGCCTCATAAGCTCCCAATTCTGAGATTAACCCTTATTTAAGTCGTGTCATACATTAGGGTTTTTACGGTAGTATCCCAGTGCTTGGAGAGAGTGCCACATGTAACATGGCCCGGAGAATAGAGTTGTGTCTTACATTAGGGGGTTTACGGTGGTATCCCAGTGCTTGGAGAGAGTGCCACATGTAAGATAGCCCGGAGAATAGAGTCGTGTCTTACATTAGGGGTTTTACGGTAGTATCTCAGCGCTTGGAGAGAGTGCCACATGTAACATAGCCCGGAGAATAGAGTCGTGTCTTACATTAGGGGTTTTACGGTAGTATCTCAGCGCTTGGAGAGAGTGCCACATGTAACATAGCCCGGAGAATAGAGTCAAGTGGTGGCCGACGTCAGAGGGCGCTTCTTTTAACTCACCCCACAAAAAGGTGTCAATGGCCGACTGTGGGAGGACGAGAAGGTAATGGTTTAGACCTCCGGGGAGGGGGGGGGGGTTACACTGTCTTTTAAAGTAGGTCTTGCATTTGAAATTTACAAATACATGTATAGACAAATTTTGCATGAAGCAAAATCAAGTCGGTAATGTCTGACGTTTGAAATAACTCCAGACATTGATGGTAGTTGTGTGACTCAGTCATGATATATCCGACGTTTTAGAAGAGCATGGATGTCACTTTTCAGATTTTTGTCTGATTTCAGATTTGTTAAAAAAGTATGAAATTGCAGTTAAAATGTAGTAAAACGACAGTAAGATAAAATTAAGACCTGAATTGATAGCAGTCCGTTACTGAACCACAATATGGCAGTCGAGGTTCCTGATTAAACCTTTCAGAACAAAAACGGATCTCGTATGTTTTAACAGTGTGTAATAGATAGATATTTACAGATTTATAGCTGTTTGCAGCCCTATTTCGAAGTTAAATGAAGTACATGTATTTAAATATGAAAATAATGGTTTATCACTTCGAAACTGCATAGGGAGGTCTACACAGAAACCGTTATTAAGTAAAATAGGGCGGAACTGGCCTAGGCAGTATAGGCCCAAAGGGTGAGCCCTGTCAGTTAGATACGCCATAGGCCGCTGGGGTCTTATCAACGAGGTGTAGGAGGTATAGGGGCCTTGAGGGTCCCGACACGTGATAAGAAACTTGACAGCGCGCCCAAGTTTACTTTTAAACGGTCGTTGCAGAGGATGTTGTATGCCAAAGGAATTATATAGATAAGAAAATAAAAATACTTTAGAAATATATGAATTGGATTATAAAGTTTCATTTGATCAAAGTCGACTATCTTTAGTAAGAAATCACATTTGTACAGAATTTCTAATGGTCTAAGATCTAAACTTATGTAGCCGTGAATATGTGTTTTGAGGCTAGTCCCACAGACAATTTACACGCGGAAATAACAAAAACATCATACTGCAGTAATACTGGGACAGATAAAGGAATTCGGAAAGGCCAGTGGCTGATTTAGAGGGGGTGCGCGCCCCCTCCTTTTTTAGCCAATTGTCAACTTTTTTTAATGTAAAATTCTGCCAAAAAGTCATTAAAGGTGAAACGCAAAGGAGAAAATAAAAATCCCAAATATTGTACACGACTCTTAATTGATATATATTTTAGGCAGAATTAGACTCAAACTAGCATACAGGGATAATATAACAAAATAAATAAGCTTTTGTTAGGAGTGTGAATCCACTCTCACAGATTAGCTCACAGGGCTGTGATGTCATCTAGGCTCTCTTTCACAGGTGTCTGTGTGTGCAGTCACCCATAACCATTTAATAGCCTTATCAGCCTGCCCTATATGTGTGAAAGAGCCTAGATGACGTCACACACAGTGACACACTTAGTAGAAGCCACTGTACAAGTGGATTTTTAAGTATCAATTACTCCTGTATTAATGATGTATTAGCAGTGATTTTGCAGATATATTTAAAGAAATACACATTCAACACAATATAAGGATTAAAACTGCCTTTGCTGTTCTCCTTTAAGGAAGATTTTTTCCAAAAGCGCCACCCCCGCCCCTTTGCACATAGGCTTACAATGAAAACGTGCATTTTCTCTCGAACGCACGAAAAGGACCCCCTGGATCCGCCCCTGTGTTAATGGTTTACCAGTCATTATTTCTTACATTTTACGCACCAGACTACCGTATCCCAGACGGTCAATACTATACACGTATTACCCCCTCATTCCCCTCTCTACTCCCTCGTATCGACCCCTGATATACGCGTCTTTGGGTCTGGCCGTCGGTACATACGGGGCGTTTTTTATTGACCCTATTTCCGGATAAGGCCCCAATCGGCGGACATTGATATGACCTACAGTTGATACTGGGGCCGATTGGGGGGTCTCCGCTTCTCTACGTCTATTTCAATTCTTTTTTCGCACATTTCTGATAAAGATTATGCCTACGAATGGACCCCTTAATTTCATCAAGAAAAATGAAAAGCCTGAAATACCTGTACATGAAAGATTCATGGATCAGAAAAAAATAAGATTAACTTTGTTTACGTAAATATTAAGGTCTTAAAAATATTCTCCTCTTATCAAAGTTATCGGTGGCGTAAATTAGTCTAAATATAAAGGGTTTTAGAGGAAAATGCCACAGACTTGTCTAGGTCTTGAAAATCGTTTATCCAGGGTTCCTACGCAGGTATCAAAATGCCTGATGGGTTTAGATTTTTCTTTACGCATGGTCGATTATTCTGAACTTCGGTCTTGAATAGGTCTTGAAAAGTTGTTAATTGATTTTCAAAAAAATGCATGGTAACCCTGTAATATTCGGCTAAAGGATCCACATGGCAGTGACCTAGATAGGCCCACTCCCGACCCCTTCCCTCACCAAGAGCTAACTACGCGCCATGTTTTGGTTCGCCGATAAACCCCCCTCCTCGGCCGTTACCCTACGTTACGTGCCTTACGTTACGTCATACGCTGCGTCCTGACGTAAGACCTCTCCGGCCCTAACGCCACGGGTACGGCGGGCGTTCACCCCCTGCCCCAAGGGTTGACCCATCTCTGGGGGCTCTGGGGGAAGGTGGTGGTGGTGGTGGGGGGGGGGGCGATTAGTACTTCATTGGTTGGATGGTAACTGGAAAATAATGAAGGGTTTTGGTAGGCCTTTATTTGTCAACAGGGCACGTGTATCAGTTATGCGGGAGAGTTCTGTGCGAAATTTCGTTTTGAACGCAGTTGGAGTCGACATTTCGCACACAACTCTCCCTAAAACTGACACACGTCCAGGAGCAAGGGTGAATTAACCCGGTTCTCCCGTGAGTCTGGTGGTTCAAACCAACAAACAATCAACAAGCAGTTGGAGAATTAATTTATTTGATTTCAGGGATATCTGAAAGGCTTATAACTTAGATATGTACAAATGCTATAATTTCCAATAATTAAACACCGCAGTATACTCTTAAAAGTATGATAATTCATCATAATTATTTAGAAAAAATGGTGAGTGTAATATAATGAAGGGCCGTGGTATATTTGTGTACAGGGATTGGCTGTCAGTTTCTAGAGTGATTTCTGTGCGAAATTTGTTTTTTGAACGCAGTTGGAATATTAATTTATTTAACTTCAGGGATATGTGAGGGGTTTATATCTCAGATATATGAAATGCCATAATTTAACATCAATACAAACCACAATCCAATTTGAAATTATGATAATTGATGATATGAAGAAAATACGCATTGTTTTGACTTTCAGCGATGCGCATTTAATTGTTTAATTTCTAATGCGTTCATGACGCATTTTCTTCAATAATTTAACTACTGATCTTTCTCCATATAAAAGGCACAGCAGCAGCTAATTTCATCAGGGAATAGGACGGCGTAGACTGTCCAGGACTCTAACTTAAAAAATAAATCCCATGTGGCTTTTATTCATTGGTATCAATCAAAAGTCTTTTAGAAATAACTCCCAGAGGGTTTTAGTAGGAAGGAAGTGGCGGTTCGTTCTTGGGTCGTTGTGAATAAGTCAGAACTCCTGTGGGATTTCCTTAATGGTGGTTTGTATGGTCGGTGACGAGGGGTGTGACCTTTTGTGGGGTTAATGTACAATACAAGAGATGAATAAAGAATATACTATTCCCAGAATGACCGAACGTCTTCTGACCTGGAGTCCCCAGTACTTCTAACTAAACTTTCAATGGACATTTAAAGCAGTTTGTAAGTATGCAGACTTCAACATCAGACTGACGTCTTTTTCTAATATCATTTCAGGAAATCCCTCCGTGAAAAGGCATCTCTGCCAATACTGTTTTTGCGGTGATCCATTCAGTGACCCAATTTATTCGTTATGGCCAACATTTTTTTTTTTTTTTTTTTTTTTATACTTTATCTGAAACTAATACAACACTTCGACTTGACAGTGTGAAGTCGTTCTCCCAGTACTTGCCTATGATATTACACCTTTAAAATGTTGTCATTAATTATACAAGTCAGTCAGATGCATTTAGAATCAAACCATATAATCATGAAAGAAGGGATTAGTAATAGAGTTGGAAAACATTGAAAATTAAGTAAGCAAGTACATAGTTAACTAATTAATCTGGATGATAGAAGGGTGACAAAAGGTGAGAGAGGTATGACAAGAAAATGACGAACACAATGATTGATATTAATCTTATTCTCAGGACAATGTGGAAGACCATTTGATAAGCAAAACATGGAGCGCCTAGTTAAACAGCAATATTAATTTTTTTAGATAAGGAAAATCAAATATATTAAAAAGAATATAAAGAAATATAATGAAATTTAGAATTAATTTCAAAAAGTTGATAAAAAAAAAAGAAGAACCCCCCCCCCCCCCCCCCCCCCCACCAAACGGTCCCTGCCGCATTCTCCCAAGTCGCTTCTGATAACTCAGTAATCACGGGAATCTGAAGCGACGGCGGAGTATGTCCCTGCCATTCTCCCTGTGTGTGTGTGCGGGGTAGTATGTGATGTGGTTGTTATCGTGCGGCAGACACGACCAAGTGCTGTGCTGATAGGTCGACGATTAGACATGCCACAGGTCATATTATAACACGCCGATCACGTCTTAACCTCTACATTCTCAGTGTATAGAATCATGGAGAGTAAAATATTTTACTCTCCATGATAGAATAGAGTAGAAAAACGTTACAATACTTTTATTTTTGTCTTTGAGGACAGGGACTGGTCTAATAAAATGATAAGTGGAGTGAGGACCCGACCCCCCCCCCCCCCCGGACTAAAATTTTCAGGTGGATATTTCTGTGACCGACTGTAAAAACCCTAAAAATTGTAGACTGATAAGTTGTAAATTCATGGGATGTAAATGAATAAATAAATAAAAAGAAAATAACTAATTCAATTCTCTTGTAAGTAACTGTAAAACCCAATTATAACGAAAATTGTAATACATCCCTGGAAATCTTGAGATGAAACACAAAACAATTGCATAAATTACTGAATGTTTCCTGAGGAAATGCAAAGATCTCTCCCGTTACATTGGGACCACGCATCTGCTTATTTACGGGTATAGTTCAGATCTCTAAGATAGTTAATTATGCAACGTTTCTGCACCACTGAATATTAGTCTACAGGGACTGCTCATAAATTAAAGATCCTGTTCGTTTTATGGTTAATTTAGAGGCATGTCTTCTGCATGGATGAACTTACAAATATCCTATCATAATAAAGTATTAATCATGTGGATAAGCTAAGTCCCATACAGATCAGTAAGATCTATGGATAATCAACGCCTTTTGACTTTAAGGAGCAGATTAAGGATAATTTCATAACTAAATAGTAGATGAGTGAAAAAAACCCAAAACATTATGGACCAAAAAGAAATAACCATAAACTGAAATTTATGATAGCTTGAAAACGCTCATTAGTGCTATACGCAAGAAATGTAGCAGCGCAAAAAGATAAATATCTTAAAAGATAACTATCTTGACAGTACATCTCAAAATATTTCTTGCTTATTTTCACCTTTCGATGGATTTCGATTAAATCTTCTCAGCTTTTAGTTCTTCATTCTGATGTACTGTTCCGGCCAGCTTAAAAACCAAAGAAGCCAACTAGGAATTGAGAAACCTATTTACTATATTTATACATTTTCTTTCAGACTGCAAAAACTTGTTTATTAAAGACGTTGAAAACATACGTTGCAGTGAAAGTGAGTGGGTTTTTGGCGTGGGAAGAAAATTGATGTGTTGATAGGTTTCTCTGAAGGAATCATGGTTTATTCTGCAAGTACATTAAAATTCAGGGAAATGGCTTTCTACACCTGCGCACTCGTTACTATGGGCTTTGTAAACTAAATGTTTATTATGCTTTTATACTGTCCATAAAGTTTCCCTGTGATATGTCTAAAATGACGTATGGGGGCTTCCATTAAATACTTACGCATCAAGAAGCGAGGCTTGGGTCTGAGATTTGTAAAAATTTGCATACATTAGTGTATAAGCACAAGGAGGGTAGGGATAGGGGATGAAATTTTAGAAAAAGTACATGCGTACTTAATGGAAGGCCCCTAAATTCCTTCCATGGTGTTAACTCGAAATATATATTACAAAGACTGATTATATGCTCCAACGGTAAGATGGTACGTCACTGGCCAGAACTATCTATGTAATTTTACTCTCCCAATGGTCATAGTTTTTCGAGAGAATCTTACCTTTGTTGTACAGACGGCTGCATATATCTTAACCTACTAATTAATTGAATCTGGATAATACGGAATTATAATTATAGGAACTTAGTGATTATAAATGGAGTTAAAGTATTTTTATACCAAAGTTCGCATTGATGACATGATTCTGACATGAAGTTGTGGATGAAACATAATATCTTTGATTATCAGGTTTCGTTTTACCGTTTAGTATATCAGGTTTTACAATGAAATGCCTGGATACGTTGACAGGGCGCCCACTCAGGTATTAAAAGGTGTTAATTTTGGTTTTGGTATTTATAGGGCTATTAGAAAGGTCTTATTTTGGGTTCAGAGGTCTTGAAAAAATCTTATTTTTTAGTAAATCTGAATTTACATGTATTACAATATGTTTAGGATTTTTTCATTAACCCTGACTCGCATCCCTGTCTTTTATTGATCGTCCTCTGACGACCAGAAAATTGAAGGAATTTTCCTAGCAAGCTATGAAATATATGAAACTTCTTTCACCAAGATGAACATATTATGTTAGTCCTTTCATGACCTAGATACCTCTTGCATAATAGTTTGAGTGACTAGCGGACTTTGATATGACTACAGTCTAATATTGTTCCTGGATCAGGGTAGGCGAAGGGCCAGGTCTGACTTATTACATTTAAGCCCCATACTCACTAGGCGATTTTACTGGCGCAGGCGACTGGGGGAATCGGCCGATTATTCCAGTCGTCCGTCAGTAGGGTATATTGAAATGTGCATGTTTGATCTGAATCGGTGCTAAAATCGGCCGACTCTACAAGAAGAATTGGCCGATTTTAGCGCTGATGAGTCGGCCGATTGTGTAAAAATCGCCTAGTGGGTATGGGGCTTTACAGGTACGCCCCCACCCACGTCTCCAGGGTTGCCCTTAGCACCCAGGTGAGAGGTCCCTCCGTCAGGTTTATGACTCCTGACCCCCTCTGACCCTGGAGGGGGGGGGGGGGGGGCAGGTGAGAAGGGTGGGAGGCACCTCCTCTGAGAGTTCCCCCAGGCCTGCAATCGCGAATATTATTGGGGTTAGGGCCCAGTACCCCCCCTCGACTGGATAAGCGTATATCCATCAGGGCTCTCTATCTTTACAAATACCCCCCATTTAGTGAAATTTGTGCCTCAAAACGACCCATTTTCAGGGGAGGTGAGAAGGGTGGGAGGCACCACCTCTGAGGGTTCGGCCAGGCCTGCAATCGTAAATATTATTGGGGTTAGGGCTATGTGCTGCTTTCCGATTTTACTCGGGAGTACGGAAATCGGCCGTGGAAACAAGAGATGATTATAGACTTTTTACATATCATTGGAAAGGTTATTTTAATTCTCTCCCAAATGATGAGTGCATTATATAAGCTTTTTTGACATTTCCCATGGAAATTTAGGAATTACCAAATTCTCCGTAGTAAAAATCGTCTCGTGGAATACAGGCTTAAGAATACAACTTCAGCCTCCTTATTTCCCGATTTTACAGTGTCCTTCGTGGGAAAACATTAAATGATGTGCTCTGCTAAGAGTAGACTTTTCTTGCGTGAATAAACCTGCTTTTAGCAGAGCACAATCCATTAGCATGTTAAACCTTAAAATTCTATAATTCTTGTTCATTGGGACGTTTACTATAACTTCTGATGAGATCATTCCTTGTACGTATATTTCTGCCCCCAAAAACTGTTTGATAAAATTGATAAAATGACATAAATTCGATGATGACTTTAGACCATGTAGGGAATATTATCTATGATGATGTAATGACCTATCTAAGCTGCTGAATGTATAAAAAACAACCGAAAACAAGTCAGACAGGTAATATCACAAGCTTTTGGTGTTTTACGTGTTGGATTTAAAAACAAGCAATCGTGTAGCAGTGACCATTTATCTATACTGGTGCAGTGACCTGTAGACTGGGGTTAACCCTGGCCTAGTGCGGCCTGAGCGGGCAGGGTGCGTGAAACAGGGGGCCAAAGTAGAAATAGTTGTATTTATTGGCCGAAAAAAACATAAAGGGTAGGTAGGTCAATGGTTCTTTTATTTGGAATTATTTTAAAACTTCATTTACAGGCTTCGATTATTGACATGTGGATTTGAACACAAATAATCTCCTTCCTTTACCTTCTACAATCCACAGTGCCGTCAAGAATACGTTTATAAAACATGGTATTTTTCGTCCAAAGTAATTCTCTTTGAATTTTAGTAACAATACTTTTTTGAGCAGGGCAAACAAATTAGGGTCGGCCGGGAAACCTGAACACACCTATTTCATTTCTTTGGCCTAACGGGCGTAATGAACCCCACTATCTCCGCCCGGGTCGCCCGCACCGTGGGACCGTTCGGGAGTCGGCCCGTGTTGACCAGAGTTAACTAATATTGACGGACCGGGGCAGTTCGGGGCGCCACCCATGTTGACCCGGGTTGACCAATATTGGTGGTGCGTGGAAGGGGCGGGGTTAGGGTTGTGGACATGGTATTGATTAGAACTGGCCTGACTTATGATCCTGGGTTTAGGTTAGTTTGTGGGTTGAAGCCTACCTATTGTCCTCTTCTGGTAATGCAGTTCTCGGACACAGGCTGGCATCAGAGAAAAACCAGCAACACAGCATTACCATAATGCTTGTGGGAACCGATAAGATACAAATAAGGGGGAAAGCCGAAAGGGGAAACTTTTCACCTCCGTCAGTACCTGCAAGCACTATACTTAAGAGTACGTCGCAGATTTCGGTTTATGACTTCTGCCCGTTTACTTTAATAGCATCACTTTTCAAATCGTTATTAACTTTATGCGATTGGCCATATTCCACTTAGTAGGCAGTGATGCAATACGATATCACAGGTGAAAATACGTTTTTTCCTTGCATGCAGTTTCTGGTTTCTCTTATTCTATACATCTGCAGGAAAAAAATAATTATTTTTATTCGTTCTAGATTTTGGGCAAAATGTCATGTCCTAATTTCCTTCCCTACGCCTTCACACTTCACAGTATCCTTACTACGGTACCTTATACATGTACCTTATACTCTTGCTTGGCATAGATATTAAGTTCCTGCATGGGGAGAAGTGAACTCCAGGTAGTATTTTTGGCAACGTTATATCAAAAATTGTTGGCAAGGTTCCCCAATAAATACGTTCACAATTGTATACCACCAATAGAATAAGGACACCAGAAAATAAGATAGTGTTAAAAGTATGGAAAACTATACATTTGATAAAAGTAAATAAAACTGTTATACATGTTAGTCATCTAATATGCCATGTCACTGTGAGTGTGAGTTTTTTGGGGGGTAAGTAGGGAGGGGGAGGACATCCCAATCTGACAAGGAACTCGTGACCAAGGAATCAGTGCATGATGCAATTATAGTTAGGTGCCTGGATGTACCGTCTGTTTCACATGTGCATTCAAGAAATATCCAAATGAATCTAAAATGAATCTAATTTTTGAAAGTGAATTAGTGAAAGAATGAAAACAGTGTTTTAAAAATACTGCGTTTATCAGTTTGTAAAGAGTGCAATGAAGTGAGATATAGTGACACAGGCTTGAGCTGTGTGAAATATACGTATACTTTGCGGATTGATAGATTGTTTATTATTCTTAAGATTTAAATCACTTGAATTTGGTTCATTGTATGAATATTTAATCATATTTCACTCCTCATCTTATTACATATGCAGCAATTCGTAACTTGATAAATAAATTGATTAATTAAAATAAAATGTAAAATTCTGCTGTTGGAAGAAAATGTATTAGGTTGCACTGGAAAGGACAAGTCCCTAGTTGCTTGTTTTGAGCTTAATACTTTCTGACGTACATATATACTATATGACGTCATATAAACACCCACTCAAGCCTATTGTGTTGTAATTATGGCTGGTGAAAAACCAGGGGCCGCACGTGGAGACCGGATGTTGACAGCTGTGTATCCGCCCCTATTATCGACGGTCAGGAGGGGTCAGTAAAGGGAACAAGCACGGGGGGATAACGAGGGGAATGGTTAAAGCCGTGATGCCATTTTCCCTACCTCTGTATGATTTCCTACTTTTTGGTGATTCTCGATTGCACAACTGACTTATTGTACATCAATCAAATTTCTGTTTTAGAGTATTTTTGTGTTAGTTCAAGCTATACGAATGCAAGTTCAATGTCAGGTCTTTATTGCTAAAGGTTATTTCCCTCCTAGTTGCTTCTAGAAAAAAAGTAGGAAAGGTGTTTCCTTTTTTTCCTACTTTTTCATCAGTCGGGAGTGGCATCTCTGTTAAAGCCGTGACACAGGATCGGATCCACAGATTGCCAGGGGCAGATCTAGAGTTTTCTAGGGGCTGATCAAGATATTTTTAGGGCAGATCCAAACACTTCCAGGGGATCCAAACGTTTTCAGGGGGGCGGAGCCAGACATTCATGAGGCAGATCCAGAGAGGATCCAGACTTTTTAAGGGCAGATCTCAAGATTTTTAGGGTCTGATCCAGAGATTCTCAGGGGCGGATCCAGACATTACAAGGATGATACATAAACTTAAGGATGAGGGCGCCAATGCAAAACTTTAGCGTTCGGAATTTTAGGCCCTGATCATGTCTTGTTTTCATATAGAAAGTTTTACATCTGCCTAAATATACAAAGGACCAAGGGGAGGGGTTACTGGTTGGGTTACACCGTCTCCCTCTCCCACCCCTAAATTAACCGATGCTTCATGCATCCTCTGAGTATGAGAGGGGAGATGGCACTTTTGTTAATCACCGAGATTAGTTTGGTAAGTTTGCAAAAGAGGAAGTTTAACTTTTTTATAATGACCGATCAACATTATAATTATGAACCAGTGTTAATAATACAGTATAGTTGGAGTATACATGCTTCTAGGCAATATTCATAATGCAATATATTAATGAGTTTTGCATGCATTATCGGTTATCGATAACTATGGATGCGAGTATTGGACAGTTATTAGATAGGCAGCATGTTTAACTTTGCATGATTATTGATTGGCCAGCAATTACTAAAGTGCACTGTTAGAAGGCATGCTGTGCATTTGTATACTTTATACTTCCGGGTAATACTCATCATATAGTTGAGCTGCAGATGATTTATAGGTTAGAATAGTATTGACTTTATGGACAGACAGGAAACTTCCTGAATCTTGCCAGAAGTTGGGTTTCATTTCGGGAGAGATACTGATAAGACGAGGAAATGTGCATTGTCATGAGAAGTCTGCACAAGAGGGAATATTTAATTGTTCTGTGGTTGAACAGTTGGGTAAACCTTTTGACAGGAGATATCCTTATTCTCCTTATGAACAACCATAAAGACAATGTCAGAAATTAAGGACAATCTTATTGCATCTACCAGGTGCACAGTTTTATAATGTGTTCACCCAGCTGATATTTCGTGCATTCTCTCATGTAAATAGTGTGAAATCCTTAAAAGTACACAGTTCAGGGTGCACAGAATTTATAATCCATGCATCTGATAGTCAAATCATGCACCCCGGGTGCAGGGTGCAACTTACTTTCAGACACTGTAAAGAGTTGCTCCATGCAAGATGCTATTGCCCGCCCACTTAATGACCTTTGATACCCAGTAGTGGGGCACTAGGGAAAGGGCATGGTCCGCCCACAGAGCTGGCCAGTACTTTAGTCTGTCAATCCATACCCACCGTCTCCCAATGTGAGTGTACACCGGCAGCCATTTTAAGTTTAATTTAAAGGAGAATTTGACCCCATATCCCAGTATGCTTAGGGGGCCGCTGGTTTATGGCAAGTCGGACCGTAAACCAGCCAGCACACAGACAACCATCAAAGAGATTTCCCATGCTTTATATAGATATAAGCAGATAAAAAATTCAGAGCAGATTTGAAGTAACCAGTGACAGCCATGGACATTTTGTCGGTGTACAGACCCATTATATAAGGGTCAAATCTGGGTCAAATGGGACTAGGCAATGCTAGGACATAAACCAATTCCAACCTAACCTCAATTACCCTAGATACCCTGGTATTCCAGGTGCTACCACTATGTACCACATACCCTGGTATCCCAGATACTCCCACTACATCACAGAGACCCCCCCCCCCCCCCCCATTCCAATACAAAACCATGAGGGAAACATTATAGAGTATAGGTAAACCTTGGCCAACCATGGGGTGTAGATTGGGGGTCCCTATGTCCTAATATCAAAATTTTTAATATAGAAATTGAACATGGTGATTGCTGTCTATATGAAAAACTTGTACCCACTTGACACATTTGTCTGACATACGTCGGACATGTCCGGTGTCTGACGGGTTTTCACAAACACTGCCCATCCTGTGCTCCCAACAGGGTCATCAAAGGCCGGGTGTGTGCATGTGCCCTTTCTGTGGGACATTGCACATAAAAGAGCCCTTGCCACTCTTGCAAAGATTAGAGTATCACATCCAGTGACGGGTTTCTCCTAAACCATATCATAGATACGATCACCCAAAGCTGAAAAGCTTTACCTTGTGCAGTCTGGAAAGAACCTTGTGTGGTTGGCTGGACTATCCCAACAAACAAACAAATCACAAACACTGGTGAATTACCTTGTCATTCGTAATACCCTATCACATGTAGAATTTGTGAATCTTCCCCCTTTTCCATGTCACCATCTTTCAAATTTCATGTCGCATATCACTCAGCGACGACATACCGCCCTGTTGAAATGAAAAAAAGTTGCCTTTTCGCTCTGTCGATTTTAGCCGCCTACTCCGATAACCCTGTGAGAAGCTGATGCTCCGTGTTCAGTGTAGTGTGTTTTGCATTGGGCCCCCAGACCTCCCTAGGCCTGGGCTGTTTATTATAGGAGCCAAGCAGGGCAACCTGTGTCTTGTCAGATGCACTTGTAGAATTAACTGTTAGCACATGACTATCAACCAGTGCTAACCTACTGCGATAAACAGCCCTGGTTGGAGGGCCTGTGAGGCTGGGTGCTTGTAGGCTTAGATCTGCACTGTTTGTGGATGGTTAGAGGTATTTACTGGGTACTGGGATTTAATGGAGTAGGAGGGGTTTTTGAGAATTTTCTTTTTTTCAATAATCTGATATACTCTGACCCTGACTTCTGAGTGCAAGGATTTCATAGAAGAACATAGAAGAACAATATATTTTTTTCAATAATTTAACTAATATACTCTGACTATAACTACAGGGTATGAGAATTTGATAGGGTGGGAGGGGTTAGAGGTAAGGTTTTTTTTCCCAACAAATCAGATACACTCACACCCATGCCAGAGGCAATGCTGTTTGTTACTGTCACAGTCAAGACTAATTTTCAAAAAAGGGAGTTGAGGGAGAAGATCTGGAATGGGAGGTTCTAGATGAATTTGTATGACATTTGGTACTGCGCTTTTCTAGAGAACAACAACAAGTTAGTTAGGAATTGAGTCTTTGATTCTTTTCTGTAATCAAAGGATTGGTGATAGATGGATGACTGACATGAATGCATGGAAATTAAACGTATTATCCTGTATACCAAGTGTTGGCAAATATGCGGGTATGATTGTATCTTTCAGCCTAAATTATTTACTGCCTAGAAATAGATTTATAACAACTGCCTCCTAACAAAAGGTTCTTTCTACATAAAAATCCACGTTGTCAAGCAGAACCGTTTTGGTTAGTTAATTATACACATTCCATTGCATAGTAATGTCAAGTTCTGGCCATTTACGATAAGCTCATTAACGATTAGCTCATGTAGTTTTTGCTGTTCATATTTCTGGTGACCTAGTAAAACGCAATATGTTCTGCGCAATGTATTTTGTACTTATGCAAAAAAAAATCAATTTACTACCAGGATCAGTACCCGAAATTGAGGTTTAAATTTGTGCACTCGTAGGGTGCATAGCTTTGAAAAGTATGCACCTGGCAGCTTTTCATGTGCACCTTCAGTGATATAAGAAGACTATTTATTATATCAAAAAATATGGGCACCTGCCGGGTGCACACTTTTAAAAATATGCACCCTGCTGCAAAAACATGCACCTCGGGTGCAGGGTGCACCCTTAATTTCGGACACTGCAGGATGTATAGGATGAAATTAACTATGACATACAGTAGGTCATAGATGCATAGACTAGTCAAAACATGTTGAATAAAATAAATCTGTATCTTACAATACAAGCAATAATCAGTAGCTATACTTGGCTTTTCATAGAAGAGACCATACCGGTAGCAGGCGATTGATCATGTAGCAGGACACAGCTAGCAGACCACACGAGCCTTCTCGGCTATTGTCATGTTGGTTATTACTCCGCGATTCTCCACCGAGGGACAGGCGGCTTAACCGATTGCCCACGCTAATGGTGACTAATGCGCTTTTTAGGGTAATTGCTGTCAAGTCCATTCGCAGAGAGGGTACTTCGCAAAGGGCCTTACCCACCGTACGATTGTGTGCCAGTCCCCAAAAGAATTGGTAGTAGAGTGTTATTGATTTCAGGTTGAAAAAAATAAAAAATAAAGATATTATTGAACCTTGGGTGATCCCTTATAGGGTTTATTGGGTATTCTGAGGGAAATAGCTAAAATTATGAGATTCATTTTTTAGCTTTAACCATTTTAACTTTAATTTGTTATAGATTAGACATTTCTAGATAAGAGGAAAACAGTGAATCTTGTGGGAAACATCCAATGACCCATTGGGCAATGTTCTGTGAGCAAAAAAAGCAGAAAGGTGACTGACATTCAAACTACTATCAATCAGGCTTGTACACCAACCAAAAAGGGCTTCTGTCTCCTCATTTCCAGAAAATTGAATCAATATTTGTCGTCAAAATACTGAATCGCAACCTCAGTATAGGCTGCTAGTTTGGGTTCGGCGCGCGTACCCTCCGCTGTCAGGGCCCGTGTCAACAGGTCTTCCCGGGTTACAGGCCTCTGTCAATGGCCACTGTCACTAATGACTTTGGTATGGGTTGTTACTGTCAGGAGTCATCAGGGGGTCACTGTGGCGCAGTGGTAATGTTCTAGGCTGGGATGGATTGGGTGCTGATTGCTACTAGGCTTAACAAACTACAGGTTTCCCATTGTCAGACTATTGTCTTTGTTTACCTCATGTTTGCTGTCCATGGTGCAACCGGACTGTTTGTCATATAAATCTTACTTGCAACTTGTCTTTTTAGTATTTATGTTTGTGAATATTTAATTTTTTATATCTAAATTTATTCTCTCTCTTTTTATATATATATATAATTTTATAAGTCAGTCGTGCAACCACACTGTTGCGGATCTTACTTAGAACATGTCATTCTGTATTTATTGTGTGAATCTTAGACAAACATGGCTACTCCATTTCTAACAAATTGTCTTTTTTCTGTCTTTTCAGGTAAGCATTGAATACAACCCGGTCCGAAAGGTCTAGGGTATCCTGGTGGAGTTACCAGTGAGAGTTTACATGGCTAGAACGAGTTCATTGGTAAGGTAACATATTGATTATTTTATAGAAAATGGCAAAAAATGTCACTGTAGGTATCACTAATAAGGCATTCAAACAGAAGATCCCTTTCAAGGGTACTTCTTTGAGAGAAATGTGAACATACAATACGTCAAAATCGAAAACAAATTAATAGGCAGTTAGAAAACGAATTGTCAGGGTAAAAATAAAACAGAATATGGACTCTCCTTCCAAACTGAGGGGAGGCAGTTGAAATTATTTTCCCAAATTGTGAATCCCAAATCAGGGGAAGTTCCTTGTACCTTTTTCATAATTTGTGAATGAAGTTTTTTTTATACTGAGTATAGAGGAAATCTGGGAACATTTGCATAGTCCCCTTTCCCAGCACCTATCCTGTGGCAGACCCATCCCCTGCACTCGGTCAGCCAGCACTGACTGGGCTCGTGCTTGTCGGCGACAGGCGGATCAGTCCCCTAAATGCCAAGATCAAGTGTGCCCGCTTTTTGTGGACCCTGCTCTCAGACCCAAAAAGGAGACGCAGACACGCGGCGCGCTGGCATTTGGAGTGGGCCACTGCCATTGCTGCTCGAAGAGGGGAGGTTCTTGTAATTTTGTCTCCTGCAGAAAGTAAGGAGTACTTTTTGAAATTTTGCTGCTGTCTGAAATCAGGGAGGTATTTAACGTGATTCTGTCGCTTGCCCAAAGTGGAGAGGTATTTGGTGCGATTCTATCACCCAACCAAAGTGGGAAGGTTTGTGGCATGATTCTGTCACTCACCCAAATTGGGAGGTATTTGATGTGATTCTGCTTACCCAAAGGGGAGAAGTATTTGTATGATTCTGTCACTCGCCCAAAGTGCAGAGGTACTGGGTGTGATTCTGTCACTCATCCAAAGTAGGGAGATATTTTATGTGATTCTGTCACCCAAAGTAGGGAAGTATTTGATGTGATTCTGTCACTTGCCTAAAGTTTGAGGTACTGAGCGTATTTCTGTCACTCACCCAAAGTGGGGAGGGACTGGGTGATTCTATCACTCACCCGAATTAGGGAAGCCCTTGTTTTAGTTGTGCTTCTTACAGGAATAACATATAAAATTAGCTTAAGCCTCTTTAAAATATTTGATTTATGTTCTATAACTGAAATACAGGACAGAAGACAAATACTTTGGGGTTAGTAGTATTTGGAAAAGGGCCCCGGCTCTGGCAATTCAACCATAACATAAGCACGACACATTGTGTTGCTCATGATGAATGTACATAGTATTACATTGGTGCGTTAGGGTTTAAGAAGTCCTTTTTTATGGTAAGATGAAATGTTACTTTGTAAAAATAAAACTCACTCTTCAAAAAGGATGCTGAAAGTATATCCCAAGGCCTCACATTCGCAGTAAATGGCGTTATTTTCAGTAACAGTGACCCCTTCCCCCCAGCGCCACCCCCACTGCCGCTGTTGTCCTGGCCACTGCTGCTGCTGCTGCTACAGAGACTTTAGTCCTTTTATGACCTAGTTACCTCTTGTACATTAGGTCCTTACACCTACACAGAGTCGATAGGCCTCAGTGGTCAGTTATAAATTTACATATTATGGCAGGAATACAACCAGCATGCCCCAGCAAAAGCCGTGTATGCTGGGAATTAGGGTGGAATTCTTATCTAAAATGGCTGCTGATTAATAGTCCTAGTTTGAGCGGCTAGCTGACATGGATGTAAGTACAGTCTACACGGACTGAGGCCGTCTCCATACCTGACAGTGGCGGCGGCGACAGTGAGGGAGGAGGGACCTCAGTGCACTAACCGGGGTATGAGGGGGAGGGGGGCACTTTGAATAATAAAAGAAATGGGGTTTTGTTCTTGATGTTAGTAGATGGCATGTTGTTACTAACATGTTGAGTTAAGTGATTGTCTTTTGCATCGCAATTCATGGAGTACATGGAGTAATATTTCTATTTGGATATAATAAGGAATGTCAATTCGAATCTTTAGGAGATCAGGTTTGTTTTTGAAAGCTTTCATGGTAGAAAACGGTTTTCTTGAAAAAATATTTTGTTGCATAGAGGACATTCTGGACTGAACTTGGAATAGAAGGTTGGGAATTTTTTTTTTTTTTTTCATTGTAATCTAATATAGTTCCCACCATTTTTGGTAACCTATAAAGAGTTATTCCAACAGATCCCGGTGTTAGTGAGAACATAAGAGCATCTTTCAAGCAGTTGAAGCCAACTAGTGTTAATAAGTCCCATGTCCACCAGTCGCCCCAGCGTGTAACTGGTCAAACATCAACTCAACTCATTAGCAGGTCATGTCAACTAGTGTTAATTTGTTTCCCAAGTTGGTGTTAATAAGTCCAAACTATAGAAGACCCCCCAATTTGTAACTAGTCTAACGTTGGAGCAACTCATGATCAGGTCCAGCTCACTAGTGACAGTGTCAGTGACCCTTGTCTCCACCAGTCGCCATAATCGTCTAACGTCGGAGCAGCTTGTGAGCAGCTCAAGCCGACTAGTATTAATGAGTGTCGTCTCCACCAGTCGCCCCTGAATGAACGTCGGAGCCACTCACGAACAGGTTGCCCTACTGTGAGAGCGGCTTGCGAGCAGGTCATACCGGCCTCTCACTGTCTCTAGAAATCATACCCCAATACCAAGGTTTAGGCAATTGGATCCCCATGTTTAGGTGCCACACGCTCAAAAATGATCGTCTAGATGTCCTGTTGACACACGGCCATTAGACAATTCTTTGAGCCCTGATTGTACTGTAGGAATCACCTACTCGTTTCACGCACAATATCCTAATTAATTCAGACTTAAGTCCCGGCCACACTGACCAACTCAACCCTACTCGACTGTCGAGTTGAGTTGAGTTGGACTCAGTCTCATAGTGTGGCATAGGTCTACGACTGGAGTCTTAGCATTTCCCACGACAGTTGAGTGAGTCCTAGATCTTGAGAAGAAGAAGATGTACGACTGGATAGTCGGGTCTTAGGGGTGTGTGCAGTAAACAATCATATACATGTATACCATATAGCCTTCAGGCTAAGACGGTCGAGTCGTATCCTATGGCATGGTTGAGTTTCTTTGCTAAGACTGAGCAGTCGGGGCTAACCGGCGCCGTTATGTCTACGACGATCGGGTTGAAGTCAGTTGGTAAGTGTGGACGGGGCTTTAATGTAAAGTATTACATCTGCCACCCCATACCTAGATGAGCAGCCGCCGCCTGTGTTCCCTATGCCGGTCGCCTCCCCAGATAGACTAAGCCTTAGGCCAACGCCCGCCCGGCCCCTACCTTACCGGGGGGAAGGCACGGGCCTGGACCACGTAGGGAAAGGTCAGGGGTCGGGGATCTTACAGGTAGTCTCCGCTTTTTATTCAAGCGGGGACCTAAAGCTTAAAAAAAAAATCTAAAGGAAAAAAGGCAGGCAGAAAGGCGGGGGGGGGGGGGGGGGCAGCTGCAGTATGTGGATACAATTTAAGGTATTCAAAGTTTGTTTTTTTTTTTTAAAAATATTGATTAATTGATTAATAGGTAAAAATGTTTCTCTTGGTTTTTAGACATGTTATGAAAATATAAAGAAATTTCCTTGAGATGCTCTAGTTTATCTGGCGTGTCATAAAACCATATATATTTATGTATATATGTATATAGGTCTATCCATAATAATGCCATGGTAATATCTAAAATCCCAGATTATGTCCAGGGTTTGGGAATGAAGGATTATCCTCAGTCATTGGCCGCTCTCCTTCCTGCCCCTGCTTCTGCTACTGCGGCTGGGACGATGAAAAGAAAAGTAGCCAAAAATAGGACCACGATAAGAGTATCGATGGACTGCGCAGGCCAACTAAGCTGGTTCGCGACAAAGAAATTGAAAGACATGTATAAAAAAAGATGCCCGGTTTAGAATCGAGGTGTTGAGATTATGTCGAAATGTATATCGTGAGTTTATTAGGGTGAAGTCTGGATGTTCAGTTCAGTCGTTAGTGTTGATGTTGTCAGGTGTGGTTGTTTTTAGATTTAATTTGCCAGGTTGTAAAAAAAAGTAGCTGGAGTAAAAAAAGACTTCTTTGTCCCTGCCATAATGATAATGAGAAATAAGGGACTTGCCACGTTTTGTGTTGTTTAATTTGCCAGGACCCTAGATGTTGTAGAGAGATGCTACTATTAACACCTAAGGGGTCGGACACATATAGACTGAAAGGCCTCATTACATATTTATGTATAGACTAAAAAGCCTCAGCACATATAGCACATGTATATAGATTAAAGGCCTGGGCACATATAGACTATAGGCCTTTACACATATAAATTAAAGGCCTTGTCATATGTATAAGAAAAGCGTTGTCATAATTAAGTATACTAAAGGCCTTGTCACATGTAGACTAAAGGTCTTGTCACATGAGACAAAAGGCCTTGTCACATGTAGACGAAAGGCCTTGTCACATGTAGACGAAAGGCCTTGTCACATGTAGACGAAAGGCCTGGTCACATGTAGACGAAAGGCCTTGTCACATGTAGATTAAAAGCCTTGTCACATGTAGACGAAAGGCCTGGTCACATGTAGACGAAAGGCCTTGTCACATGTAGACGAAAGGCCTTGTCACATGTAGACGAAAGGCCTGGTCACATGTAGACGAAAGGCCTGGTCACATGTAGACGAAAGGCCTGGTCACATGTAGACTAAAGGCCTGGTCACATGTAGACGAAAGGCCTGGTCACATGTACATGAAAGGCCTGGTCACATGTAGACGAAAGGCCTGGTCACATGTAGACGAAAGGCCTGGTCACATGTACATGAAAGGCCTGGTCACATGTAGACGAAAGGCCTGGTCACATGTAGACGAAAGGCCTGGTCACATGTACATGAAAGGCCTGGTCACATGTAGACGAAAGGCCTGGTCACATGTAGACAGAAGGCCTGGTCACATGTAGACGAAAGGCCTGGTCACATGTACATGAAAGGCCTTGTCACATGTAGACTAAAGGCCTTGTCACATGTAGATTAAAAGCCTTGTCACATGTAGACCGGAGGCCTTAACTTTGAATGGTATATCATAAACAAAGCAATTTGGCATATCGTAGAATAGTCCAAGTTGTTGTACTCAGGCTTCGCTGGTGATCCTGACTCACCCAAACTACCGTATCATTTGGACTGTCTGACATATTGACTGATTGTCACCCCCTCCCCCACACTAGTACCAAGAAGCTGCCATGTTCTGTGGCTCCCACAAGCTTAGTCCTTCCATAACCTAGATACTTCTTACATAATAGGTTCTTACACCCACAAGAGTCCATGGCTTTCATTGGTCACTTAAAATTTGTAAGGAATGCTTTTATTGACCTTCTATAAATGGCATGGGCAACCCCTTTGATGGTTGTGGGGTGCCGGCTGGTTTATGGTTCTACCTGCCATAAACCAGCGCCTCCAAAGCATGCTGGGATTTTGATGGGAATTCCCACCTAAAATGGCTACTGGTGTATAGACTCGCTTTCAGAAGCAGTGGGTCTGAACTCGACAGACTGGAGAACTGTCTGACATATTGTCTGATTGTCGCCCCCCCCCCCCCCCTACTACTACGTAGAAGCCGCCATGTTCAGTGCCTCCCACAGGCACCGCCGGGCCCCAGACAATACAGCTGTTACCAGGGCAACCAGACAAAACGCACACAACTCCTGAAACACCGACATCTATTTTTTTTCTTTTCCTCATTTGCTCGACATATTGAAGCCGCTTTTTTGTGTGGACATTGCGTTGACAATTTTCTAGATAAAAATCAAATTGTATGGAGTTGGTGGTAGTGTAATTGGTTAATGTTGGTTATGGAAGGATTGGTTTAGGAAGGTTGGTTCGTAATGGGGCAGGTGGTTGAAGCCATGTTGTAAAATCTGGTAAAACTTTTAATCATGGAAATGGGAATAATGATAATAAATCAAGTCGTATTTCATAATTATATTTACTGTTTATTGTCAGAAATATATAAATTTATGATAAGGGGTTTCTGAACACACCAAAAAGGAGAGTAAATAATACTACAATACGCTACATTAATATTTCAATTTTACTGTGACGGGGCATGACACTACATGAAATAACTATTATACCTTATTTTGCGTATAAGGTTTTTATCCAATAGAAGTTGTGAGATGTATATTTCAAATACCAATGTCACATTTTTCTCTGCTACTGCGGTTTATACATGATTTATCTGAAATGTAAACTATTAGGAAAATAGGCCCCAGACCTCTTGGTGGAGTTTACGACCTGGAGTTAAGAAAATTAAGAGTTTACGGTATTGCCATTGTTGTATGTTTAATGATCCGTAACTAATACAGGGCTTTACAGTTGGTATAGGTAATTGTGGCCGCCTCAATTGAAGCACACATTGAGTTGGACGTCAAATATTGATAGGACTTAGCAAACATTCAAACTAATCAATACTTCCAATTGAGATGATCTCCATAAAAGAAAGTCATTAATCGTGGCATTAGACCAAGTCTTTTTGTTCGCTGTTCACAAACATTATTATAATATTGTATGTTGTACTCAGGTGCTGATGGGCTGGGCGTTGAGTCCAGGTATGGAGGTAGCCATTTAGTTATGTTTTTAAATTATTTTTATATTATTTCTATAGTTCTAAAAATAGTATCAAAACTTGTTCACAATCTGGTGGGATGTCAACAAAAAGTCCAAGGTTTGGTGCTGGACGAACGCTTTTATTTTGAATAGTGAGATATATAATTCAAAACATATCATATATCATACTATTTAGAATATCACCGAACATTAACCCAATTGGCTACCTGTAAAAAGTTCAATGTTTGGTTCCATCCTGTACGCTTTTTTCTGAATAGTGAAATATATGCTTTATTTATACAGCGGTAGAGACTTAACAAATATTCACCTATTCGGAATATCATAGAACATTCATCCAATTAGCTACCTGATCCATGCACATGCGCACTAATAGAAGCTGTCAGCCAATCAAAGGGTCTCATTTGACCACGTGACACCAGTTACCTCCTACACAGTCTAGCATCTCAATAGATATAGATTCAGCATATAGTTTCATCTAAGTCCGCTAGTTGCTCAAACAAGGAATGTTTATCAGCAGCCATTTAGGTGGTAATTCCACCATGTATCCCAGCATCCTTTGCTGCCGCTGGTTGATGGCAGGTAAACCAACCAGCAAACCAATAAAAACTGTTTTGTTGTTGTTGTTGTTGTTACATATTTGAAGTAGCCAGTAGTAGCCATAGCAATGTGGATGTGAGGACCTATTATGCAAGAGACAACTAGGTCACGGAAGGACTCGCACATGGGTTGACACTGATCATTGTAACCCTAGAGCTGGAGAGCCGCCTCCGGGCAGTACGGTCATTAGTATCGCCGTTAGGGCCATCACAGGGACATAATATACCTCTCATATGCACCCTGGACTAATGATACAGAGTAAATGTACAACGTCATCTGACAGGCCATAGATCTGGACATACTGATTGAACCTTTGTAGTCATTTGGAATTGACACCTTGATACTGATAAGGTATTGGCACTGGGTGGCTATGGCATAGGCAATTATTGCAAAATCGGTATGTAGGGTGAAATAGACGTGATCACAAAAAAATGTACGATCATACAACGACATGTACGATCATACAACGGTGTGTTCAATAAATAAAACGGGCATGTACAGTCATAAATAGCTATGTACATTCATAGAACAGTGTGACTGATCATGTAACAACATGTGTGATCATATAACAGCCTGTGTGATCATGGAACAGCCTGCATGATCATAGAAGAGTACGTATGACGATAGAACAGCCTGTGTTTGATCATAGAACAGTATGCATGTTTAAAAAACGGCATGTGCGATCATAGAACAGTATGTGCAATCATAGAAATGCATGTACAGTCATTTGATTTTTGTAAGCGCACATGCTAGTTTTTGTACATGCCTCATCCAAGTGCTGATTCATCAATAGGGAAAGTCAGTGATCTGTGCATCAATTCAATTGTAAAGGGTCATTTTACTTTTCCAACAAGTACCCAATATCCTCATTAAAACATTTTAATATAAATTCTAAGATATACAAGTCTAATATACACCGAAGGCTTATTTCTACAGTCTATATAAATATTGAAATTGGAAGTACGAAGGTCCCTCACCAGTGTCCAATCGCCCCTGTATATTTGATTAAATCTTTTCCATACTATACCGGAAAAAGACAGCAAAATAAGGGTCACAAAACATGTCCAACATTTAAAGGCATTAATGGAAAAATGCCTGACATGTCTGGATGTCTGGTGGTTTGGTGCGTACTCAGAAATTGAATTCTATTCTGATCTCATATTCTGGATAAGAGACAATGCAAGCAGGACAGGTATTATCATAACACAAGTAAGTTAGGCAACAGGTTTTTTTATGCATCAAAGCCATGACCAGTTGGCGTGCTACCTACCATATTACCTTGCCTCAGGATGAGTCTTTTCAGTCGTGATCGCTTATGGTCTCATAGACATATATTATTACTTTCATACTCATTTACAGTGGTAATTAGAATGCTATTGTATATGGACATTGTGTATCAGACAAAATATGTCTGACTTTTTAAGGCAGAACATCGGACATTAATGGGAAAATGTCTGACATGCCTGGATGTCTGGCTGGTCAAGGCATACTCTGAAATTAAATTCTATTCTGATCTGATATTCTGGATAAGAGACAATGCAAGCAGGACAAATAATATTGTAATAGAAATGAGGCGACAGGTGTTTTAGCCGTCAAAGCCATGACCAAGTTGGTGTGCTACCTACCTTATTACCTTACCTCAGGTGACTATCTGGGACGACTTTTTTCAGTGAGTCATGGTGGTCAATGTCTCACCGACATATATTATTACTTTCATACCCATTTATTGGTTTTCATGCCGTGAAGTGATGATTTGGATGAAAATCTAGAACTCGATAATGGGGTACGGTAAGAATGGAGGTCTCATAGAGCTGGCTCCATTTCACTGCCAAAATGTGACGATCAAGAGAGATAAGAAATGATTGTTTTGTTACACATGGGTGTAACAGGGTCCACATTGCATGGAGAAAACAGGGAAAATGGCAAAAAGTCCCTGTCGTGGAAAACACAGAGAATTTGTAAATTTGACCAAAACACAGGGAAAACACAGGCAATTCCGTTTGACTTCAAGATTTTCCTAATTCTGAGAATGATATTTCAACTTTTTCCGAACACATCATATCTTTAATAACATTCATGAACATGAACACCTTGAGATCAGAATAAATCACCATAACCATGACAGGGAAAAGGTGAGAGGGAAAACTCAGGAAAAACAGGGAATTTTGTCCCAAATTTTAAGTGGAACCCTGTGGTCAGCTCTTGTGGGGGTGAATGTTGGATTGTCCAGCGTGGGTGTGAATATGACCGAAACAAGTGTGTGAGCCGATACATTTAACAAAAGACAAGACAAGACAATATCCTCCTACCTTTTTACCCAGTAACAACTCCTCTGCCTCCATTGTGTATTAGGAGTCAATGGAAATCTCATATCCCATAGAAATCTGTGACATTCGTTTCTGATTTTCCTGTGTGATTTTGTTCTGTTTGACATTTAGCCACACAAAGCTATTGCGGAGCTTCGGACATAGGCTCCGTGTTGGTTTTCTTACAGAGAGTTAAGGCGTGTATGAGACAGTGTTGTTGTTTAGAGAATAGCATTGCTCGAATGACTTATAGACAATGTAGCTAATATAAGTGGCAGAAGGAGACCTATTATTAAGTTTGCAAGTTTCTTGACAGGGGAGAAGAGAAACAGGGCTGTGGCAGATCAGGATTTTAATTGGGAAAAATGGCATCCTGACTGGCCATTGACACGATATTATAACAAAGCAAAACAAGGCTAGTTTTACCCAGAGAAGAGTCATGCATTTTTGCATCCATATTCATCGAGTCCATACGTAGATTTTCCACAATTACAGATCCCCTTTGGGCTAAAAATACGCATTAGATTTAAACATGACGTACACACAGTTTAGAAAATGACATTTCCCCCACCCCATCGATGCTTTATACTAAATACAGGGCCCCATGGAAAGGGGCTTCGTTTTTGGGGGAAAAAATACGACCAGTATTTTTTTTGTATAGCGCATGTCCCTAAAGAAACCAAATACGACAACTGGGACCATGACATCAGGCATGAGTGGCTAGAATCCAGTTCACAAATGGCGACCTTACTGGAAGTCCCCATATATAGGTATACCTGTATGACACACGGCCTATACTCAGGTGAGTAATTGGCACCTGTAGGCCGACTAATCAGCCACACAGGTGAGATCCTGCCGCTATATGCCTTTCCCACGAGTCTGCGCAGTGAACACTTCCATAGAAACCCTGGATTTTGAAAAGGGGCGGGGGCGCTAATGGAAAAATTTGTCATTAATTGCTTTTTGGCCAAGTTTTACATTAGATAAACAGGAAATTTTCTGGAAAAAGGGAGGAGCACGCGCCCATGGCCCCCCTCTGGATCCACCACTGCTCCTGACAGGGTCATCAAAGGCCAGGTGTGTGATGTCGTTTCTATAGGACATTGCACTTTAAAGACCCCTTGCCACTCTCCGAAACGAGTAGAATATCGTAACTGGTGGCAAGTTTTTTCTAAATCATATCCTAGATACGATCACCCGTAAGCTGAAAAGCATTACCTTGTGCAGTCTGGAAAGAACCTTGTGTGGTTGATCAGATGTTAAACTACCCCAACAAACAAACAAACAATCAAACTTCCATAGAAGCCTTGTGCCCAACCGTTTAAGCCTGCTCCCATACACCTTTTTCATTAGCGACGCGCTCTGCTGGTGGTATAGAACCAATGAGGTAGAGAATGGGATCCAAAGGGCCCACCCCATGGGGGTACCGGGATAGAATAGGCCCCCAGTAGCCCCTGCTGATCGTAGAAGGCGACAATAGGGGGGACCCAGCACTGATCAAGTGGTCCATTGGGTTCAATTCCCGGTTAGTGTCATGGTTCACTAAGGGATGAGGTACAGCAAAAATGATTGCTAGGTTTTGATCCCCTGCTGTTTGCCTGCCCTGTCACCTTCATCTCATAGATACAATCACCAAAGACAGAATTTGTCCCAACCTGTTTTGGCCGTGAATATGACCTTAGTTGTCGAAATGGCGTAAAGCATCCATTACTCACTCACTCCAATGGGCCCAGGCTAAAGGTGTTGGGAACAAGGGGTATGTGGGAACCTCCATTGCACATTTGGAAAGGTGTATATGAATCCATATCCCAATTACTTGGTTCAGGTCTATCTGCTAGCAGGGAACCATGCTATTGAAAAGGGAATACCAGGGTATATGTCCATTGCCTTCTGGTCACGTGACCATGCAGAACAGTGTCACACCATTCCGATGGAATATAGTCGCTAAATCAGCGGTAAATCATTACGTCCAAAATATTCACACGAGCTAGGTAGTCACTCTTTCCAACACCAGGATCTGCCTTAATATCTTGAACCCCCTCCCCCATCTCTTTTTAGTGTGAATTTAAACCACACAAAGAGGGAAAATGCCACATTTGAGCAATGTTTTAATTCTAAAAAGCCCATATTTGGGAGCCATATGTGGAAGTCCAATCTCAGAAACTGCCTTTCTATTGGGAGCCAAATCTCCTAGTCCACAATGGGTTAACACTCACCCAACTTTCAGTATTAAAGTAGGTGTATATTGATTTAATAAACAGCTTTTAGCCTCTCGTACTGGGCCGATCATTCAGCCGACAGCCGTGCCCCCCTCGTCAAGCCGTGGCCATTATAAAGGTGGGGGTCCAGATACAGTCATTAACCTGATCGATAATGGTATAGAGGGGGAGCTGCCTGGGAGCTGTAGGACCCACTTAGAGACATGGTATAATGGACCCTGAGTTGTTACGTAAGGCTGGCAGTGTTAGAGCACTCTTATATGTTACCCGGTAGTATATTGTGGCTTGTTGGGGTATACAGATTTGCTATAGAATAGGGTTGGGACATACGTTATAGAAAATGATGGGGGGGGGGGGGGGGCGTTGGCATAAATAAATGTCAAATTAATACGCGTAAACAAATTAAGTAAAGATTAGTAAGAAAGGTGCACGTCGGATATCACGCCACCCCATCATCCTGGATCTGCTACTGCTTATATAAGTATCGATTTCATATTGACTAACTTGAAACATTAGTTTGTGGTAAAATTGAAATAGATATAAATGTCTGAGTTAAAAAAGACATGGTAGCCCCCGCCTCTAGGTTTGCCCATCAAAGTAGGAACATAGCGTAATGATAAAGATAATCATAAAAAACAGTATCTTCACGAGTTAAGGCTCATACAAACAACCAGTAAAGGGATCTGAAGCCAGCTTCTTCACTAGCAAGCCAGATGTAATTTTCCCATCCGCCTAAATTAAGTCTATATTCCACACGCCAATTTAGCTACCGATTTTAAAGAAGAGGTTTTATAACTCACTATCTAATGTTGTATCTATAGGATGTATGGTTCCATGTGATATTTTCGGAAAATATCAAACAAATGCTATATCGCCAGTCTCAAAATCATTCCATGGAATTCAGGCTTAAGGTTTTGCCTGTCAGTAAATTGTAATAGTTACCGGGTCCGTCGCAGGAGTGGGATATCAGACACTAGGACATACTTTGAATAACTCAATAACTTATAAACTAAATTGAATTATAATCCTAATTACCCGATGTGGATGACGAGGCGAAAAAAAAAAGAAAAAAAAATCCTAATTACCCATTGTAACATTAGAATATTGCTCGTTCGACCTATTGAAACCCTTTCTATTACAATCCAACAACAAAAAACAGTCCAATTCTGACATTCTGCGATGTGTCACGAGTCTCGTTATAGTCGCTCAAGGTCACAATGTAGAACTGGCGGTGATGCTAAAAAGCGGAACGGAATAAACGTTTTAGTGGGATTGGAATCATTCATGCCTTGGACGTTTGATGGGCGGTTTGCATGGTTTCTCCACATAACTACCGCTACCAGTAGTCACACCATAATCATCGGGAGTAGGATTGAAATCCAGAATCTCACCAGCTTAAATTTTATTTATTACTGCAGAGTTCAGCTGAAACTCAACTGACTTCGACAGCTATCGTGTCATTTGGGCAGAGGAGTGAAGTTTTCTTTTGCAAATTTAATTTCATACTTTCATTTTTATGGAGTTGGACTGTGTAAAAATCATTTGTTGGTTGGAATAGTCGAATTTCATGTAAATCAGACTCTAAGTGAAGCGTTTGATTTTGTCATTGATTTCAAAACTTTTAATGTCACACATCTTATGTAATAAGCCCATCCCACAATGGGTACATCCTAGGGTTGGACAAGGGTTGGACAAAATTACTGTACACGCCATCCTTGTTTTCAAATATTGGGGTTACTTAAATGAGCAAAAATTGTGTATTTCTATATCCTCAAGGACTGTTTTAACATTATGATTTCTTAATTTTCACCAGTTGACAGATTTGTAGGTTTGCCAGCCAATCAAAACACTGTATTACAGGGCAAATAGGGTTGGACATTATAGGCTAGACTGATGGGCTTTAACATTGGTTCCTATGGGAAAAATGCCAAAATATAAAGCTGTGTTTCGCCAAATTTAGGAGGAATCTGTCACCCAAATTTCTTTGGTTAATTTTGTATTATATAACTGTCTTCAGGAAATAAGCATGATGGCAGTTTTGAAGATATTTCATATGAAACTTTAGTGTTGGTGTAAACTGGGATGGGCTTATTAGATTCAATATCAAAGTGTATACTTTTTGAGGAAATTGGGAGCAATTTGTCTGTCTTGTGTCAACGTGCACATATTAAAATCTGAACTCAAAGGAAAGACTTTGAATCGAGTGATTACTACACAAACTCATGTAACAAAAACCATCAGGTGTTTGTACAATTTAAAAAATTAGATAGAGTTGTGCTTGTACCCTTTGCTCATAGTAGATCTATGGGCACGTTTGATATATGGGGGAGTAGTGGGGTGCGTGCGAACCAAGGACCCATTACCTCAGGACATACGTGGATCTGCTCGGACCTGCTCCACTCTCTAGGAGCAGCTCACAATGGGCTTTTCCCATATGTACAGCATATGCTTACACTTTCCATCAATGACATGTATGACATACACTTATCCTTTTCCCAAATGTTAAGCGTACACTTACACTTTTCCCCGCATATGTAGCATATGCTTACTTTCCAACATGTACAGCGTACAGTTACACTATTTCACATGTACAGCATACGCTTACACTTTTCCCACATGTATGATGTATGCTTACACTTTTCCTAAATGTTTAGCATACACTTACACTTTTCATACGTGTATAGCGTCTGCTTACACTTTTCCTACACATACAGCATATGCTTACGCTTTATTCCACATGCACAACCTGCGCCCACACTTCCTAAAAAGTAAAGCGTATGATGAGACCTTTGCTATACGTACAGCCACATCTGCTTTAGGGTGCGTCACGTATACGTACTTTTACTAAGTTCAGTCTTATCCAATTTTTATCAGTACAGATGTTATGGCTGATCTTTGAGGAAAAGTCCGTGCTTTCTCATCTTCACACTGAAAGAACTTATGCTCTGGAAAACATGACAGGGGAAAATCATTGTGCCTAGGGAAGCGCGGGGATTTCGTCACATTTTTCAGGTAAAGCCAAATTTGAGCAGTCCCTGAAGAATATTTTAAGGGGTAATACTAATACCACAGTAGGTATGGGAGGAGGAAGTAGGACGAGAATGGGATAGGGAAAACTCAAATTCGAATGGTCACCCTCAATAACATAGCAATTCGAAGGGTGCATGCAACTTGTAAGGAAGGATATAGCAGAGTGAGGTAAAGGTATACCAAAAGTGTTTGCACACTGGCATTCTGCACCGAAGACGCCATTCATGCCGAGCAAACAATCATCGAGACCAGTACAGAGAGAGGCCAGGTTGCAGAGTGGCCCCCTGGAGGTGACCTCTCCCCTGGAGGAGCCCAAGGTCCCCCTGATGCCCGAACCGTGTAGCGTGTCGTGTTAGGGGGATGCTGGGATGGGGGGGGGGGGGGAGGCACCTTGACTGGGGGACACAGCCTTGGGGTACCCCTGACCCACCCATCTGCACCCACCTGCTTAACCCTCTCTGGTGGGGTGACCAAAACTTGGGGAAAACAGGGGAAGAGGCAAAAAAAATAAAAATAAAATAAAATGAATAAATAAATAAAAGGCCAGAGAAGGCAAAATCTGCTTCTGTCTGTCTGTCTGTCTCTGTGTCTGTCTATATGCATGTGTATGGCGGGGTATCATGATGGGGTGGGGTAGGGGTGGGGGGTGGGGGGGAGTAACGTGCAAGGGACTTGGGTGGGGGCACCTTGACTGGGGACATGGCATGGGGGTGCCCCTCACCCACCTGCTTAAACCTCTCTGCCGAGGTGACCAAAATAGGAGAAAAACAAAGGAAATGACAAATAAAACCAGCATTTTTCACAGGAAACAAACAAAAAAGAGGACCAAAGAGGTGTGTGTGTTTGTGCGCGTGTATGGCGGGGCTGCCGTTATTTAAATAAGCTGGGGAGCAGATTCAGTAGAATTTCAGTAACATATTTAAATATTTCAGACATACTGATTAAGGAAGTAACCACTGCATTTTGGTCTGGGGTGCAAAACGCGAGGGAAAAGGAAAATGGCATAATTTTAAAAGGCAGGGAAGACGCAAGTTTGTCTCTCAGGTTGTGGATTTCCTGACATTTCGAATGTAGACATTCTCTTTTGGAAACTTCATGCGCATTGTATGCCATTTCGATGTATATATGTCATTGCAATTTGTCTTGTACTACAAGTTGCAGTATGATTAAGTAAACGTTCAATAACTTTTTAAGAAGAGGAAATAAGGGAAATACTCCAATAGCAATTAACTAATGAAAAGATCATAAAGTAAACTTAGAATTCGAAAAGCGCTGACAGTGCGTCAAGGTATGAAAAATATAATTGAAGTCTAGGGATTTTGGTAGAAATATCCCATGTTTAAAGAATCTTGAACGAAACGTCTCATTCCATATCTGGATTTTATAGAAATCTGGAATATTTTCCTTCATTTTGATTTTGTTGCTCTGATTGTTTCTGTTGCAATTCATTTCATTTTTACTCGAAACATTGAGTTATCATGCTAATACAACAGTGTTCTGTTCATTTCCTGACCATTTATCCTACAATGATAGGCATTTTCCTAGTCGTGAAACCCCTTAACGTAATCAGCATTCTCTTATCATTTAACCTAATAATATTAGCATTCATTATTCATTTACTTAAAGTGTCTTGAATTTCACTTGAATGACAGTTGGAAGGACAGTTGGCCTTTTTACCCCTGATTGTGAGTGTCACCCTCCCAGACTTGTTGATTAACCAACTCAATTATGCGAAAACGTGTTAATTCAATCACCGCGGGGCATTCAGTCATCTGCCGGCCGCGCGAGTAAATCCAAAAAAAAGCGAATAAAAATCCACGGAGATAAATGCAGAAATAGAACAGCGCTTCTCTTTAATATTAAGCAGGGGAAAATAACTGTCGGTCCGGGGATAAAATTTGTCGTAAATCAGACGGATAGGCAAATGGTGCTGCATAAACCGTGGTCCGCGAGTCATACAGTTAGCCCTCTGGGCAAATAAAACTGGGTTTATGTTTAAAGGGCACTCAGTATAATGCCATTTTGTGTCGTAGGAGGTGCCAAGTTTAAGCCTCTTTTTGTCAGCTTTTTTGATTCCTAAGGAAATTGTGTTAATTTGATAACTGTATGACTGTCAGTTATCTCTTGGCTCCACAGAAAAAAACATTAACAAAAATCCACAAAAATAAATGCAGAATAGAACAGCGTTTCTGTATTATAATTGATAAGTAAAATAACACATAGAGTTGTCATAAATTGAGTAGATAGGCAAATGGAGTTCCATAATTTTGTGTCCTAAGAGTGGTATATAGTTGACCCTCTAGGCGAATAAAACTGGGTTAGTTTCCAATGAGAGACACTACAAGACTTTGGCCATTCTTTTTGTGAGCATGAGATAGGATTCCTATAGAATCTTGACAAAAGCCTGGGACAGGACATTTTCATGCCGTTCTGTTCACATAATGCTGGTATCTCGGGCCAATCGGAGCCACGTCCCCAATACCACCAGTCCACTCCCACTACCCCTGAACGGGCAACCAACCACAAGTTTATGTGATGGCTCGGAGACACCCGAATACCTCCAATTGACGCCCACTACCCCTGAACAGGCGACCAACCACAGGTTTCTTTGACGATTCAGAGACACCCGAATATCACCCTACTCCCGAACGGCTGACCAACCACGAGTTTCTGTGATGAGAGACTCGTAGACACCCCAATACCACCAATTCACTCCCACTACCCCCGAACAGGCAACCAACCACAGGTTTCTTTGACCACTCGTAGACACCCCAATACCACCAATCCACTCCCACTACCCCTGAAAGGGCGACCAACCTCAAGTTCCACTGACCACTTGGAGACACCGCAATACCACCAATCCATGCTCACTACCCCCAAGCGGGCAACCACAGGTTTCTCTGACCACTCCGAGACAACCATGGGTTTCTTTGACCACTCGGAGCCACCAATCCACACCCACTACCCCCGGTGGACGACTCTCTGGCCTCAAATTGCTCCTTCGGTAAAGAGGGCCCCATACGTGCAGGGCACGGCCGGGCCCAATGATCAGCCTCGGTCAGATGAGATGTTACCATGACAACCTGGTGCAAACTACCCATCCCCAACCCCCATCCCCCTCCTCCTCCTGCTGGTCCCCGAGTCTCAGACCGCTGGTCATCGTGCAGCGGTCAATGATCAAGTGGTCAGTGAGGGTCGGGGTGAGGGTAGAGGGGGCCTATTTGAACTGGGAAGGCACCGCATGCATTCTCACAACATGTGTGGTTACAGAAAAAAGATCAAGACATAATTGGGTCAGCCATATTTGAACAAGATTACTAAACAGATAAAATCATGGCATCGGTCAGCCACCTTTTTGAACTAGATTAGAGAAAAATCATGAAATGAGTCAAATACTTTTGAATCAGATCACAAGAAAATCATGACGCTGGCCCGCCACTTTCGATGTATGATTATAACAATATAAATAATATCATTTTGGAGACCTCATAAATGGTAACAGGAACTGTCCTCATTTTTTCCGAGTTCCCTAATTCAATTCACTACAAAATGAACAAATGTGGGTACTCCATCCGAAACCAGGGTTTTGTGAACCAAAACCATGGTTTGGGTGACACCAAACATGGTTTGTCAGAATTAACCTATCAGGAATACCATATCTTGAGATCTTCCAAACGGGCATAAAACCTCGACGAGCCCTAGGCCAAACGGCAGTAGATGCTTCCTAAATCAGTATGTCCGAAATATTTGATAGCTACTGAAATACTAGTCTACTGATTATATATACTGATTTTTACTGACAGCTCATGTAAATATTTCGGACATACTGATTTACTACTGTTCAACTACTGAAATCATACTTATTTCTACTGATTTACCGCTGAAATCCTACTGCAACCTCCTACTGCTTCTGTACTGATTTAACACTGAATTTCTACTTCTTATTGTCCTGGGGCGGCCCCAACACCAACCTACGTGGGCCACCGCCTCACACATTGACTGACCTATGGCTATACGTGGGTGTGAACGGCCCAGTACACCGGTGTGGTCAGGTCTCAGGGGACCGGTGGACCGGAGTCGGTGGACCGGTGGATTCACCATGGGAGGAGAAAGGATAGGTGGTAAGGGGGACAACAAAGAGGATGTAAAACGCCCACACGGGCCTTCAAATGTCTTCAAGGCCTAATTTTAGAAGTCTTCATGTCCTACAGGGCCTAAAAAGGCCCCTGGAGGAGCCTAGAGTGACCTTCATTGTATTCTACTGAAATTGCAAACAAAATCAGGTTTGTTTCTCGTTGGAGGTACCAAGGGAGCGCATCTATTGCAAATTGTGCTTTAGAAAGCCCTCAGTGTAGAAGTTTGTAGTTCATTGTACACATTTACAGCTGTTTTAGGAACATAAGTGTAGAATGAGTAAGGAAAAAACATGCATTTCTCAACCGACTATAGAGAAAAGGACAGGGGGTCGAACAGTTTTCATCTTCCCCTTGGAATCTTTATTTGTCAGGAATGATGCTTGAACGCATGAATCCGTGAAAAAATTAACCTAAATTTATCAGTCAGACATGGGCAATATAGCACGATCTAAAATTTATTGTCAGACAGGAACAATATGGGGAATTTGGAAAGTAAAATATTCTAGTGACCAGCCAGTGTCCTAGCCAGTTGATCTCCATATGTCTGGTGAGCCCTAGGCATGATAGTATCAGTCCTAACCCCCAACCCCCCCCCCCCCGGTCCCCAAAGTCCCACCCAACACCCGCCAACCCTCATTTGGACAGCGGTTCAATACCCAGGCAATATAGACCGGGGCCTAAACCTATGGGGCGCTGAAGGTAAACCTAGAATGAAATAGGGGAAAAATATATCGAAACGTAAAATAAAGAGATTCCCAGATTCCTATTTTGATGAATAAGAACTGACGACAACGTTACCCTAACAGTACTGGTCTATATGAAAAACCCTTTTTTCCCCAGACGTACACCTTTAAATCAAGCACTATGAAGTGTTCCCTGTGTCCCCTGCAAATATTCAGGGTGACCTGTCTGCATAGGTTGAACAGGAAAAATGACATGAATAATACCCTGTCAGGGAAAATTGAGGGAATTTGAAAGTACGATCTGAGTGATCACCCAAAATATGGAGTCCTATACAGCATAGCAGGCACAGTTCCAAAGAAAGGTTGGCACCGGCCATAACTTAATCGAGCCATAAATTGATTCTTTATATGTATAAATTGTACGTTTTCAAGCAAGTCCAAAGTTGGAGATCCCAGTCGCAGGCCAGATGGAGCCCTGTATTAAATGTCGAACACTATTTTGAGAGGGTTGCTCAAAGGTAACAAATTTTTCAAATCCTGGCCTTAAAAGTTAAACATTTACATGTCCTAAACGGATTTTAGAAAGATAAAGAAAAACCTCAAAAAAACAAATGCGGGTGTCGTTTTCAATGATAGGAGTGCATACTAGGTGCAGTACACCCTGCCACTCCTAGATGTGACAAATGGACCCGTCCAGCCCGCCCAGTTCCATCACAGGTCTATTTCCCCGCCCGCCGGGTTGGCCTCACATCTAACAAAAAAGGGGGGGGGGAACTATTAAAAAAAAGGTTTAAAGAAAAAAAAAAGATGAGAGACACAAAAATCAATATACTATAAGGAGACTTCTACTGCGTAATAATGATACTGTAACCGTGCTAATTTACACATAGAGATACATAACAGATTGCATACTGTGCAACGTGCATACTGCAACGGTATCAATACACAAATAAAAATTGTGTAAAAATAAGATTATTATAAGGCAGGAAGAATTAACTAGTAAATACAAGAGACTATACTTGTTTGAAAATTGCTAGAATGGACACAAATTTGCACATTCAAAGTATGGCATAAACGTAAACTTTTATTGGGAATTAGATGGGAATTTCTCATGTTTTTTAAGATTTTGAAATGGTCCTCCTTCAACATTTTGATTTATAACTGAAAGATACACTTTAGTAGGGAAATTAGAAATTCCTTTTTATTCGATGGGATTCATATATCAAAATAGATCCTAATCCTTGACTTTCGTAAAAATTACAAGACGAATCACATGTACAGCGTTACAGATTGAATGAACTTGTTTGAATGAATTTGTTTTGACCATACGGATATTGAACTTTATCTATGGGATTATTTTATAACATGGCAGGATATTATTAGCTGAGCCATAATTATCGGGAAAATGGCCAAATCTGTATAGAATAATAGGTTTCTTTTTTTCACAATTTCTAAAGACTCTTTCTTTGCTTTTCTAGGAACATGTAATAACAACTGAACAAACCAAGACGCCATCAAGGAAATCCGAATTAAATGTTTTATGCAAATGTAATCTGAAATAATTACCTCTTTTTGGAACGTTGTCGCGAAAACAACACTGCAAAAAGTGTCTTTTAAACTAGATTAAAAGAGGTAATTGCGACTATTGCTGGAAATAAAAATCGGTTAATGCGGGAAGGTTGGGTAACAAATATTTGTCCAAAATGTCCGGGTTTGTTATTAGAAAACAAAAGACCTGCAGAGTAAGGTTGACAGAAAGCCCTATAATATAAGTCCGATAGTTTTGAGATGTGAAAATGCTATAATCACGACCGGGAGAGGGGCTTGTCCATACAACATGTGATTTAGATGTCTATGGACGATCCAGACAAATGTGGATGTCTATCCAGAGAAAGGAACTTCAAATTACGTGTTTTGATGCAAATAGTTCCATAAAACCACTATTGAAAGATATACATTTTCCGTACCGCAGTTCCACCCAAAGTGGTTAGTTTGGTGGGCCGGATTTTCTTCATAATTCTCCCAACCAAGGATAGCCAATGTCTTGTGATTTACCTGCATGTTAGCCTAGATAAGAATGCATGATGGGTAATATGTCGACAAGTCAGAAGGCTTTTGCATTGGAATTTTCATTAAACATGTCACTATTTCTAGTTTGACGTGAATAAAACCTAGAGATCATTATTTTTCAAATGTGTATCTATATACATCACATACTTTCTAAGTTGTTTAAAAATTCATTATTTAAGGTGGAAATATAACAATTGTTCACTAATTTTCTATAGTTTTCCCAAGGGATTTGTCGACAAAATTGGCCTAAAATACTGTAAATCACCTATCCGTGGTAGGGAGAATTAGAAGGATTTCTGAGGGAAATTAAACTAAAGTCGAAGAAACCTTAGGAAGTGTAACAGGCATCATACCGTTCCTTTATTTTAAAGGAATTTCCTTTAAATTCCTTTATTTTTGTGAAAATAGGCAAATTCCTTTATTTTCCTTTATTTTCGGGAAAAAATCCTTTAAATTCCTTTTTTTTTTCTAAAGTAAGAAAATATCACATTTTCTCATAAAATGCATAGAATTCCATATTATTAGCGATAAAATTGCAAAATTTTCTAGCCGTCAATCGATCCAGGTCGACATGTCAATTGGCATGATTCGACATGAGTCGACGTGGGTCAATGCAGTGCTGCACAGAAAAGATCAACAGGAAGGCAGTCCTGTTGCAATATTATTTGCCTTATTTCATGTTTAAACTCTAAAAATTCTCTAAATATTCCTTTAAAATTCCTTTATTTTTCCTAGAAATCCCTGCAAATTCCTTTAAATTCCTTTATTTTTATGAAAAAAACTTCCTTTAAATTCCTTTATTTTTTTGGGAGGGCGGTATGATGCCTGGTGTAAGAAAATTGGGTCTATCCCAATTGTCACACCTGTGTAATTTACATAAAAATATCTATTTTATATTGATACATTCAGGGGCGGATCCAGAGGGTTTCAAAAGGGGGTTGGGGCGCCCTATTGTAAAATTTTCCACCGGACCCTCTGGGTCCAGGAGTTTTGCATTTGGTAATTTCATTTACTATAAGTGTTATCATTGCATAATTTATTATCAGGATGTTGTAAAACAAACTAAATGTGATTTTTTTCCTCTCTTTTCAGGTAAGCATTAACTCATCCCTGACGGGATTGGTCCAGGATGTCCTGGGGGAAGCGGTAAGGTAGCGAACTTCTTAGGAAATCAAAAAAGGAACGAAGAAATTATATTGTAGAAGGATTTAGATTAGGTATTTGACGCATTTTACAGAGCATAAAACCTGATACTTCTTTGAGGGTACATACGCAGATAACAGATTTAGGGTGTGTGGGAGACTGTCGAGTTGTACTATTTCTACGCACTCTATATTACCCAACGTTGTTGTTGATCTGAGAGATTTGTACGTAGCCAGTGTTAGCAACAAAAGGCCTGTAACTCAGGGACAGTCTGTTTGAAATAGGCAATGTAAAAAATCTTGAAAAATGGAAGGAAAAGGGAACCATAGATCTAAAAAAAAAAAGAACATTGCCAAACAAGTGTCACTGTCGGTAGTAATGTTATAAGAGATTTAAAAGCTTCAACGGTGCACTCCTTGGTGAATGAAATTCTGAATCCTACTAATATCTTCAGTGAAATGCGCCATTTTATGTACACTTCAATGATCTTCTATAACCATGAATGCGGCCTGGGTGCATTTTTTTGCACCTAATGCGACATAAATTGAAATGATGTTTTCATGCAAATAGGAGGCAGGGTGTGAACCTTACCTATTCAAGCCCTATCTTAGTGTTGTTTGAGTGAGTGATTGATGTTTTACGCCATACCGACAGCCAGGGAATTTTTTTACAGTGAAAACAAGTTAGGACGAATTCGGACTTTTCAGACACATGTTTTGACTTTGTCCGTCTTTGGTGTTTGTATCTATGAGATGAAGGTCACAGGGCAGCAAACAGCAGGGGATCAAAACCTGGAAATCATTTTTGCTGTACCTCATTCCTTAGTGAACCTAGACACCAACCAGGAAACAAACCAAATAGACCCCTTGGTAAGTGCTGGGTCCCCTCTATCATCGCCTTTTACGATCAGTACTGGGGGCCTATTTTATTCCGAGGAGCAGAAGCCCCACCCCGGTACCCCCACGGGGGTCTTAGTGTTGAGCTTCCCTGAAAACGACTTGCTATGACTGGTTCTCCAATCATCGTTGCCTTGACTGAGTCACTCGGGGCTTTCAGAAGCTCAACCAGTGTTCCTTACTAGCTGCTCATGGTCTTCGTTTTCAGGGAACTGACTTAGTGAAGGAGAAATGCCTTAGATTGCTAGCGAAGGTCACATGAAGAGGACCTGTGTATGATGACAATTTTTAGAGGCTATGTCACTTGTAAAGGCCCTGGGTGAAGGCTATGTCACGTGTAAAGGCCCTGGGTGAAGGCTATGCCACGTGTAAAGGCCCTGGGTGAAGGCTATGTCACGTGTAAAGGCCCTGGGTGAAGGCTATGTCACGTGTAAAGGCCCTGGGTGAAGGCTATGTCACGTGTAAAGGCCCTGGGTGAAGGCTATGTCACGTGTAAAGGCCCTGGGTGGAGGCTATGTCACATATGAAGGCCCTGGGTGAAGGCTATGTCACGTGTAAAGGCCCTGGGTGAAGGCTATGTCACGTGTAAAGGCCCTGGGTGAAGGCTATGTCACGTGTGAAGGCCCTGAGTGAAGGCTATGTCACGTGTGAAGGCCCTTGGTGAAGGCTACGTCACGTGTGAAGGCCCTGGGTGAAGGCTATGTCAAGTGTAAAGGCCCTGGGTGAAGGCTATGTCACGTGTGAAGGCCCTGGGTGAAGGCTATGTCACATGTGAAGGCCCTGAGTGAAGGCTATGTCACGTGTGAAGGCCCTTGGTGAAGGCTATGTCACGTGTAAAGGCCCTGGGTGAAGGCTATGTCACGTGTGAAGGCCCTGAGTGAAGGCTATGTCACGTGTAAAGGCCCTGGGTGGAGGCTATGTCACATATGAAGGCCCTGGGTGAAGGCTATGTCACGTGTGAAGGCCCTGGGTGAAGGCTACGTCACGTGTGAAGGCCCTTGGTGAAGGCTATGTCACGTGTGAAGGCCCTGGGTGAAGGCTACGTCACGTGTGAAGGCCCTGGGTGAAGGCTATGTCACGTGTGAAGGCCCTGGGTGGAGGCTATGTCACGTGTGAAGGCCCTGGGTGAAGGCTATGTCACATGTGAAGGCCCTGAGTGAAGGCTATGTCACGTGTGAAGGCCCTTGGTGAAGGCTATGTCACGTGTGAAGGCCCTGGGTGAAGGCTACGTCACGTGTGAAGGCCCTGGGTGAAGGCTATGTCACGTGTGAAGGCCCTTGGTGAAGGCTATGTCACGTGTGAAGGCCCTGGGTGAAGGCTATGTCACGTGTGAAGGCCCTGGGTGAAGGCTATGTCACGTGTGAAGGCCCTTGGTGAAGGCTATGTCACGTGTGAAGGCCCTTGGTGAAGGCTATGTCACGTGTAAAGGCCCTGAGTGAAGGCTATGTCACGTGTAAAGGCCCTGGGTGAAGGCTATGTCACGTGTAAAGGCCATGTGTGAAGGCTATGTCACGTGTGAAGGCCCTTGGTGAAGGCTATGTCACGTGTAAAGGCCATGTGTGAAGGCTATGCAGAATTTTAACCGCACAGGGAAAATAGGGAAAATGGCCAAAAAAAGGGGGGTTGTCGATATTCTTTCTTCACACAGAGGCTTTTAAATTTGAAAAACTCAGGGAAACACAGGGAATTTGAAAATGGAATTCGGGTTGGTACCCTGGCTATGTCACGTATAATGACAGTATCTGAAAGGCTGTGTCATGTGAATAGGCCATACATATAAAAACGTCATATTTGAAAGACATGGCCAATAGCCATGGGTGAAGCCTATGGCCTGTGCAAAGGTCATGTGTAACAGTAAAGGACACGTCTTTAGGACGTATAGGTCATCTCACCTTTGCACACTCTGATGGCCTCCCATCACAACCTCAGTTTCTGGTATGGGAAAGATCTCTATTACACTTCTGTCTAGAGTTGCTAATTAGGAAGCAGATGCTAAGCTGGCCAAATGGTGATCACAAAACCATGGTAACCATTCTAGTTGTCTGAATAGTAGTTAATCAATATTAAATGGTGCTAGACCTTGCTGAACTCATCCTGTATCTTCCAAAGGAAATCCACAAATCTGAAAGGGTTCATGGAGTTCACAAATAGTGACAGCTGTTGGCTGCATGCTTACTACCCCAGTGCCACCTACGTCCCTATATAGTCAGGGCTCCCACGCACGTCTTAAAAGGTCTAGTAAGGTCCTCTGTTGGTTTTCCCATCTGTAAGTTATCATCAAGGTCTTATTTTAGCGAGAGGTATTACGAATTAAAAAGGTCTTTATTTAGGTCCACCTGACATACTTTATTACTCTAAATTGGTATTCTAACTATTAAGAATATATTCAGCAACGTTTCTTTCCCTTTTATCGTCTGTCTGAAAGAGGTTTTGTTTTCTTGTAAAAGATCTGATTTTCATTTCAAAAACGGTCTTATCAGGCCCTTACTGCACAGGGAAAACAGCTAAAATAAAAATAAAAAAATCACCGACAGGGAACACACAGGGAATTTGAAATAGAAATTTCAGCGAGGACCCTATCCAATAATTTCTTATAAAGCGTGGGCACCCTGCAGGCTGCTGTGGATGCAAATCTAACTTTAGTTTAACAGTAGTGAAAACACTCCTTATGTGCAGTCACAGCGTTACAGCAGCAGCAGCAGCAGCAGCAGCATCAGCCGGGTGTCATGGCAACAGTGAGCTGCTCCCCCAGCCAGCAGGGTAGAAGTAGGTCATGACGGAGTGACAGCTCAGCACTTTTAGAGTGCACTCAGTCAGGGGGGTCTGGTGGCGGCCCCCAGCGGCAGGCGCGGAACTAAGGCGCTGCTCTCCCTATTAGGGCTTAGAGGACCTGATGAGGGCCCAGAGGGGTGGGCTATGGTGTCCTGGGCTGGGGATTTGCTTTCTGCTTGGTCAACTAACTAGGGATGTATGTTGTAGCGATTGTGAAAAGGGGAGAGCCCAGAACAAAACGCAGTGGAAATTCAGTGCCTACTGAGTGCAGAATCAGTGTGCACTTGCAGTAGATATTCAGTGGCAAATCAGTGGAAATACAGTGGTTGAGCAGTGATAAATCAGTATGTCTGAAATATTTGAATAAAATAGGATATACAATCAGTGTACAATCTGTAGCATTTCAGTAGCTCATTTAAATATTTCGGACATACTGATTCAGGGAGTGTCCACTGCCGTTTGTTCCGGGCAGGCACGGAACTAAGGCGCCGCTCTCCCTATTAGGACTTAAACGACCTGATGAGGGCCCAGAGGCGTGGTCTCTCATGTCCTGGGTGGGGATTTGCTTTCTGCTTGGCCAACTAACTAAGAAAAGGCCATGTTGACTCTCACTTAATTTTCCATGCCCCATGTCACCTCTAAGAGATCCTCATGTCCCATGTCGAATTTAAGAAATTGGCCATGTCATGTAGTTAATTTTTTCCTTCATGTCACTAAGCTTTATGTTGCATGTCGATTTTAAGAAATGATGCTGTCCCTGTGTCGAATTCATGGGTATACACCACAGAAGTACGACGTCATCACCGCCCGGACACGCGGCTGGTGGTTCAAATTACCCCCCAGCCTCCCACCACTGCCCTGGTCAGTCCCCGCACCCGGGGCCTTGAGTGCCGACAACAAACTAGGGTGTTAAATTATGACTGATTGTGTCTCAACTAAACATATTTAAGGGGTTCGACCATATTAAACATGTATGTTATAATGTCCTTCTGTATATATCTTATAAGTTTCACGGGTAAGAAATGAGTACATTTAGAGAAAAGCCAATGTTTACAACTGGTTCCCTATGGTTCAAAGAGGGACCACATTGCCCTGTTTTGAACCAGGGGGGCCCTGGAACCAGGGTTTCGCGCCAAAATGACGTCACGGCTTCCGCGGTGTATAGGGCCATTAAAGTAAGAGTGTTGACTGTCACTATACAGGCACTAAGCCTCCCACTGAGCATTCTCACCTTATATGGGTCTTTCCCTTTGGCTTGCTTTTATTTTAGGGCAGAAGTCACGTTTCTGACACAGATCCAGAGGACATTGGCAACCCCCTCATTAAACCGAAGGGATGTCCTTTTACACCGGAGATGTCCTTGTACAGCCGAAGCCATTCACCGAAAGGAAATGATATACGGTGGCCTTATTAGAACAAAATGGCCTTGAAGTTAAACAATGAACGAGGTAAATGTTGAAAGGATAGGTTTTACTCTGAATGGCAGAGGTATCCCTTTCACTCAGTGACTGCTTCACTAGTGTGTGCCACCTTCTACTTGTGAAATGGGAGCTGATGACCTTTATTGCTATAATACAAATTTCCATTTGAGGAAGCGATTCGATGCCTACAATTTTAATGTTTTTCTCCAAGTTTAGTGCGGGAGAATAGGATTTAATTTTGAAGTGGATAGAACAACATAACTGTTTACGAGAACAGGATTCAAAGGACAGAATATTAAGAAATTACAACTTTCTGGAAAAAACTGTTTCGCTTTCCTGCAGTATTGTCCTTTTGTTACGATTGTCACCCTGGCGGTTGCAATCCTTTCTGCAACACGCTAGTAGTTATGAATAGACTAAAAGGTGAAATGGAACATGAGATATGGAGACAATAGGAAGGCCTGTATAGATATGAGACTGATTAGCAAGAGCTTTAAAGTTATACAACTTTGCTTTTACATCAAAATAAAGATGGTGAAGTATAATTTGGATTATCTCATATATTATTGAGCAGTGCATATCCCTTTATAATAGAATATATTAGTTGGATTTGGAGATAAAGAACTTTGCAGAGACTTGTTTTATGTGATATCCTAACAAAATTTTAATACTCTAAAATAAGCCCATCCCAGTTTAATATGAATTCAAAAGTCTAAATAACATTCTTTCAAAGAATGTATATACGATGTAGGTTCGCATGGGATAAATCTAAAAAAGAAACGTACATTAAGACTGTACAGTGCTTCTTAAGGGCTTAAAATGCATTCTATTTCTGGACTGTACATGCAGTTCTCTGTATAGGCAAAGCATCCAAAATCACCCTCTACTTTTAGACTGTGCAGTCTTCTTGAATCAAATCTGACCTCAGTTGTCGTCGCGGCGTTAAATCGCCAATACTCACTTACAACGTAAGTCAGTATCGACTGGTGTCCTATGGTCTAGGCCCCCCCACTGAGCGAGGCTTACACGAGTAATCAGATTAACAAGGGGAACAGGACCGGTGAGAGGGAGCAGGGGCTTTCTATTGATTCCTGCACCTAAGCCAGCCTACCCTTCTGTGGAGGTGATGGAGGGTGGAGCGAGTGCAGTGCGATAAGGTGCGGTCAGAGCCATTCGCTTCTGTCGTAATCCAATACAATGGCACAAGTGTCCAGCCTGTTCAGGGATTAGGTTGGACCACAGGAAGCAAGTGTGCCTCCACACTGGAGAATGGAAACAGGAATGGGATCTGTAATATGATCATGATTGTCAGGGGTTCAACCAGTAATGCTCTAGCATTTTCAGGATAAACTTTGTTTTTGATGTACATGATAACTATTATGATGGAACCTATGGGATTGAGAATGATAGAGGGCAACAGGGATTGCCAATCCTAAATCTCAGGCTAAGACAGTAAGTGATACACCATCTGCCCATTCTGTACATCATTAAGTTACTATCTGCAAACAAGTGAGATTATTAGCACATTTATTGTTTTTCCTCAAGTAGTAAATTGACAGGGGTTTAAAGAGATAACCTGGGATCAGTTCAGACACCATTTTCCTATTGATAGTAGTTCTATTAATGTTTAAGGTTCTAAGAGCAATTCTGTAATTATCAGGAAATGGCATATCAGAGGATTGTATCCCATCGAGGACATCTTTCATTTAGCTCCCTCAGTTTATTGCAATAGTTGCCACATGATATTGACAGTCAGGGTAACCGTATCTGTGCAAGGCTCATAGCTTGTACTGTTTTATCCTCCAGAGTTCATTGCCCAGTCGTGTACCCAGAGCTTGTTGGCGCATGCGCGGTCTACGAGCCATAAACCACTAGGCATGATTAAATCTGTGCCACGGATGGAGCCAAAGCCAGTCATAGCAATGATTCTTTTATAGTCAGTAAGCCCAGCTGCCCTGCCTACCTCTCTCCATGGCTGCATTTACACTATGTTCATGATTGGCCAAAAGTGATGGGATCATTTTAAAGAAGTTTGGTGCCTGATAATATAGAAATATCAATAAAGTCAGCTTTTGATTAAAAAATAATTGAAGCATTTGTTGCATGACAAACCTTTTTAATATCCTTAAATCATTTCGGATACTATGAACATACTTGTTTTTCACGCTTAGGTACTTGCATATAGTAACGATTGGCCCGTGGGGGTCCGGGTAAGAATAGGCCCTCAGTAGCCCCTGCTGATCGTACGAGGCGACGATAGGGGGGACCCTGCACTGACTAAGTGGTTTTGGGGTTCAATTCCCGGTCAGTGCTTGGTTCACTAAGGGATGAGGTACAGCAAAAATGATCGCTGGGTTTTGATCCCCTGCTGTTTGCCCGCCCTGTCACCTTCATCTCATAGATTCGATCACCAAAGACAGAATTCGTCCCAACTGGTTTTCGCCGTGAAAATGACCCTGGCTGTCGGTACGGCGTAAAACACCCAACACTCACTCACTCACTATAGTAACGATTCAATGCACGTTGGAGGTAATTCTATGTGTTCCATCATATTTTAATTTTTTCACTCATATCATAATATTTCCTCATTGACAGAATTTTGCAAAACATGCGAAAATATGTATGGTGCAAAGAACTTATGTTTACCATAAACATTCAAGATATTTACCCTACAGAATGATGGTTATAACGGACTATATGTTTGAACATTGGCACCGGTAATTTTCTCTTTAACAGAGAAAACTGTTGAAAAACAGGGACTGAAAGCTATTTTAATGGGCTACCCAGGTAGTGTAAATGTGGTCTCTGCAATTCCCCAGGTCTATAGCCTGGAACCATCCATACCGCGCCCCACCCGAGTCATGCCTCATACGTAGCATGAGCTTTCAGCCCAGATTAGGCAAGGGAAAAAAGCTTTACTCAATCTCATTTTGTCCCAGCCATGCATATTCATATCCAAATGAAGCAGAGTTATTGCACTACCAGTCTTTTCTTTTGCACCAGCATTGTTGTCCATAAAGCTTTACTGCATTTCCATTTGGTGGGAGGACAATCATGACAGTCGTGCCCACATTATGAGTTTCATCGCTGGGATTGAATCCATTAAGTCATGAATATTGTGTAATAAAAGGGCCCGGGCGTGTGCCATGTAGGGATGTCAGAATCATGAACCTAGACATTCTCAAAAATGGTTTGTTTTCATGATGAGGTTAGTGTGACATTGTCAACTACTGGGATTCAGCTTCATTGTTACACCTAATTGCTGAATGTTAACTGAATCCAAATATATTCTGCATGCCCCTCAAGGAGCAATATTTGGACAATATTTCAGACCTTCTTAACTCCCAATAATATATTAATTCATGTCAGTCAACCCTGTTTTTCCATACAGTTGTGCAGTGTAGCACCTAAGGAAACTTCATAACAATAATCAAAATTTTCCTAAGACATCTCACAGTTTTGGAAAATATTAAGATATTGTGTTCACATGAATACTTCATGGTGTTGCAATACTCATTTCATGTATTGAAAGAACTAATTAGTACCAAAGTCCTTGTGGCTTTGAAGCCGTATAGGTATTCTACAGGTGCATCATTGATATACGACACCGAGCCCGCTCCAACAGACCACATCAAAGGTAGCAGGTGACGAATGGCATACAGATCACTCGGCGAGAGAGCAGGTGCAGTCTGCAAGAGTCAGGTGAGCAATTAGACAGCACAAAACCACCCAGAATGCTACAAACACGATCCCGAAAGCCTGAAGGGATCGGTGTCACAGGTGGGAAGTTGCGAATACAGCCCGAGTAGTGAGAGGATAGCAATGCTGACTGAGTCTGTCTCTCTTGTCTCCGGTTGCTCTTTGACGAGAGCTGCAGAGCAATTAGAAGCTGCCACCAATGACTCAATGAGCAGGTCATCAGGTGTTGTGTAGCCTGAAGGGGGGCTGAATGTACACTGAAACCACACTGAATGAGCACTGAATGTATGCTGCCTGCAGGTGTAAGGAGAGGTTATTATATGCCCATAGAACAGCGCTTTTCGGTCTGATTAGCTGCAACGCCCAATGTCGATAGGGAAACCTGACGTCGTTTAGGGGGAGCAGTTCTCATTTTGTGTACAGAGTATATAAACCTATATAGACTTCCAATAGTCAACATGCTGCTCAGACTAAAAATTAGTCAGACCTCTTAACTTCACAGTCAAATCTACTTACATATCTGAGATTTATATCACCCGCATGGCATGTCAGCCGGTGTGTATTGAGGATAAAAAGGTAAAGTTAGGCTGTACGTATCGCTCTACGTTTTCATGATTTTTCACATATTCTTTTACTTTGTTTGGGTAATATAATATAGAACAACCTTTGCAGTCATCCATGGGTGTCTGTCAGCTATGGGAGTCAAATGGACCTCAGTCTTCACCCACAGTCTATAATGATTCCCTTATTGGTCATACAACCACCCTTGGACGCCCCCGCAGTTCTTTGTATATCAATATTTGAGGCAGATAGTTTCTGTCCATGCACTTTGCTATATATCACTTTGCATCCTTTGAAGTTCTTGGCCCATGGGTGACATTAGTTGGTCTGTAGACTTTGGCCTGTTTAGGTCTAGTTACACTGTCCTTTAAAATTGAATCACACTGAAAGGTATTCAAGTGACTAAAGTGCATACTTTAGTAGCTCATAATTTATATGTGTTAGATGGAAGTACGATAATATCAGACTTGTTATGGTTGCATTAATATTTCATTGTAGTGAGTGAGTGAGTGTTGGGTGTTTTACGCCGTACCAACAGCCAGGGTCATTTTCACAGCAAAAACCTGTTGGGAAGAATTCTGTCTTTGGTGATTTAATTTATGAGTCGAAGGTGACAGGGTGGGAAAATAGCAGGGGATCAAAACCTGGAAATCATTTTTCCTGTACTTTGACATCCCTTAGTGAACCAAGCAGTAACAGGGAATTGAACCCAAAGAACCACTTGGTCAGTGCTGGGTCCCCCCTATCGTCGCCTTCTACAATCAGCAGAGGCTACTGGGGCCTATTCTTACCCGGATCCCCCACAGGGTGTATATTACATTATATAATCCTACAATAGAAAGTTAGTCAACAAATGATATCCTCTCTGGTCGTGACTTTACCATTTTTAATCAGCTTAAGTGTAGAATTAATAGACTTTTGTATGCACAGGTTCAACGAAATTTGGAAATTCTGAACTGCAGAAGGATGTTTTAACCTGGCAATACATAATGATTGATAATTGAGGCACATCTAATGCAACTAAACCATTGTTTTATCGTTAGTTTAAAAACCCACAAAGAATATAACACCACAGCTTCAACACCATTCAGTGAAACGGTCCGATTGTGCTCTGGAAATCCTCTCCGCGTATGGATATATATGTATCATAAAGGCTGGCAAGTACATATTATCCCCTGCAACGACAGCGGTATCAGAGCAAGTGAAGCCGCGACTTCAAAGCGTCTCGGGAAGCTGACATACCACTTCCCTCTCATCATTTCCATTCTTCGCGAGGCTCTTTGCAAAATGATTTACCATACATTACTCTCCTCCATGGCGAAGAAAATACAAAGCCTTCTAGGAGATATATGGCTTCAGGAAGGCACTTCTGAGCCTAGCATATAATTGATTATCTTAGGAGAGGGATGCACTTGGATATATGCATTATCCTTAAAGCCTTAGGAGAATACTGCCCTCCTGGCTGTCATCAGCCTACCTGTAATGTAATATGAGGAAGTTTCCTTGAATCCAGGGTCCCTGATGCCTAGAGTATACAGATGATTTTGTATAAGCAGCCATTAACTGATTATGATTATCATAAGTGTTATGAAATTAGTTTTACCATGGAAGTTTCCAGGATAAGGTGAATTTATTTGTTAGAAGGTGCAAGGTGGATGTGACAAAAAATAATTTGCATGGCATGAAAAAGAAAATTATTTTGAAAATTTACAGAAGGCTTTGTTTCCAGATTTGAGCCAGGTACAAAAGGATAATGCCAGTGATCTTATGAAGAAATTGCCACTAATAGAAATAACCATATAACCTTAAGCCTTTATTGTAATTGTCGATTTTGCTGCCAGTTTTAAAAGTCGACAGTGGGAACTAAGATTAAATATATAAAAACATTATCATCGGAAAGATTTTACACTTCTCTCTCAAGTGGTATGTAGGATGTATGGTTCAACACCATATTCTCAAACCAAACTAATACAATATCAATATTTTTATATAGGCTTTAATTTCAAATACTGCAGCTTCACGACAAAGCTACATAATAGAGCTACACGAAAGGACCCGTGTAGGCTTCTAAGAAAGGATCCAAGAGTCTGGCGTCCATGAGCCATCCTGTGCCCCCAACAGGGTCATCAAAGGCCAGGTGTGTGGTGCCCTTTCTATGGGACGCTGCACATAAAAGACCCCTTGCCACCCTTCACAAAGAGTAAGTTATCAAACCTGGTGGCGGGTTTCTTCTAAACCATATCATTGATACAATCACCCAAAGCTGAAAAGTGTCACTTTGGGCAGCCTTGAAAGAACCCTGTGTCGTTGGCCGGACGTTAAACTAACCCAAGAAAAAAACAAACACGAAAAAGGACCCATGTAGGCTTGTTGTGGTGGCAGTGGACACATTAAGGTGAGACGCTCAGGTGCGTGTTCGGGGGCTCCTCTCACGTCGAGCTGCTCGCACCAGCTGGGTCCCCTACCCCTGAGCTGCTTCCTTGTCCCACCCCGAGTCTCCTGTAAGGTGTGGTACTTCATCAATGCCCAGAGCCGCTAAGGTGTTTTTCTTTTGAGGACCACTGGGTGGATAGGTTCTTCACTTGTGCAGTTCTGAAAGAGTGCACCCTTAAAGAGTTCTGAAAGGTTCTGAAAGAGTGCAACCTCGGGTGTAGTGTGCACCCTTGATTCTTAAGTCCTTCTGAAACAAGTGGCTAATTCAACCGTCCACTATAGATGGCTTACATACTAGGACAATGTTGGAAATTAACGTTCATCAGAAAGTGTGATCCACAAAATACAGGTATTTTTCACGTATCAAATGAACTAACATATAATTGGAGGGTGCGTGGACCTCCCCGCGAGCTGCTCTCTAAAACCCCGTACACACTGCGATTTTTGTTAACCAAGTTGACCGACCAGTTGACACAAAAGTCAGCCGATTTTAGGATAATTGGCTGATTTTTGCATTAAGTCAAATCATCAATCAGGATACATGATTGGAATACACATGATTGATATGAATCGTTGTTAAAATCAGCTGATTAGAAGAAGAAACAGCTGATTTTAAAGCTGAGCAGTTGGCTGACTTGCTCAGAATTGCCCAGTGGGTGTGGGGCTTCAAGCCTCATACCCACTAGCCTCATATGCGACAAAACTGGTGGACATTTGACTGGTGATCAATGACAGGGAAATCTCTGTCGGGCGTCAGGAATATAAAGCTTAATATTTTCATATTTTATTGCCGATTCCATTGGTAGAAATTGCTGGTTTGTGGGTTGACACAGTTGGGTGACAATGATCGCCAGTCTGCGATGGTCCGCTAGTTCGCACGGGGCTTTAGCGCCTCTCGGGGACCTCGGCAAGGTGTTTCCTTACCCGGCTGCCCACCTTGACTCCCAGATGGATTGGCTTACCTTCTTCTAAGCTTACATTGTCCTAGGCTTAACGTGCCACCTTGAAGCTTGGGAAAAACCTGCATATTGATTGTAAGGGAGTTTTCTCAAAACTGTGGAGCCATGTTAACGGGACAGAGGACGGGAAATGCTTATTTTTCCCTGGAAAACTTATAATTCTAATTTTTGTTACCTTTTTTCAAAATTCTTTTTAAATTTCTTTTTATTACATTTTTCAATTAAAATTGCCAGTCAGTTGGTTGACCTGGTGAAAATCGGTGCGCAGGTATGCTGCTTCAGTTAGTTAATCCCATGACCTCCACCATAGTATCCTCGTGCATTTCCCTACACCCCATAAACCCTCCCTTCCCACCCTTTATAGATACATTTGCCCGTGGCATTTACACAGTTCCCGTAAAAGATGTGTACATCAAAGTACACTCCGTGAGGGACTAGTTCAGCCCCCAGGGCCCCCCCCCCCCCCACTCTCCACCCCTCAGGCCTACATGTGCACCTACTTACTGCACGTACCCGGGGGGGGGGGGGGGAGGTAGGGACGTGACTATTAGATTATTGGGGAAGAAGGACACTTGTTAAATGTATGTCATCCAGGGGCCAAGTTATCTATTCTGAGATGCCATTTTTCCTACTTTTGTAGAATTTCCTACTTTTTGGTGATTTTGGATTGGACAAGCAATATTTCCTACATTGCTTTAATTTCTGTTTTAGAGAATTTTGTGTAAGTTTCAAGGTATTAAAGTACAAATTCAGTGTAAAGATCTCTATTCCTTAAGGTTATTTCCCTGCCAGTTGCTCTTAGAAAAAAAGTAGGAAAAATGTTTCCTACTTTTCCATCAGTTGGGAGTGGCTTCTCTGTCTATTACAGTTTTAAGAAACGCAAGTAAATTCGTCGTAGGAAAGCTATGGAGTGGAGACTGAATGCTAGATCATTTTACTGGTTGAGAGTTTAATAAGATGGCTCATGTTTTATCACTTTGAGATATTATTATTTTGTCTTTTTTCGCACATACTTATACACATTTCCCACAAGCCTGCGAAGTGGTTTCTCTCATAGACGCCCTGATTCAGACACTTTTATCCTGGACATTTTGGAGCCCATATCCCAACTCATTCGCACAAGGTGTACAATCATCGGTTAGGATGCCAGCCAAATGAAAAGGTTTATACTTTCGTCTCTTAGAGTCATCAGAAGGAGCGTACATAATGCGAAAACTGTCAATATCATCTCTAGCATCTCCGTAGAAAAGATCTTATCAAGTGACAGAGTCTGCCTGAAGTCACATATTAATTATTAAATTGATCAGGTTGTCAACATTGCATTTTTAGGTATTTTTGTCTAAGTATCCACTGATATAAGCCAAGTTCTGGACAATCTTTGACATTGAGATAGATATGACACGATTACTGAGAGACTTAATCAAAACTGACCTTTGAGTCAATGACGGAGCAACAGAATTACCATTGATATTGAAAATTTTTCATTAGTTTCATAGATTCAGTCCTAAAGACCGTGGCTGAATCAACACTATGCCAGACTCAGAGAAATCAGCCCCTCCACATGCAAGCCGCTGATTGGAGCACATCTCTATCTAGTCTCAGACTTTTCTTTTAGATCCATCTTATTTTTAAACTTGAATCCATTTTTAATCATCAGATGAGCTCCTGCTGTCTGCCGGCCTTTCCCGAGCTGCTCGGAGCTGCTCGGAGAAGCCAGACTTGTCTGAATGATTTTCCTGATGGTCTTCAGGAGTTAAAACTACAGAACCTTTGTCACACATTCCCCCAATTAACACTAAACATTTCTCAGCTGCCCGTCAGTTCGGAGAATCCAATTTTATTTTCCTAGATTAATTAAGAGAGATGTTAAATGTCCGTCCCCTCGCATGGTGAGAACTGTTGAGATTTCCTGGTGAATTATGTGAAGGTTTTCTTGATTTTTCATTGACTTTCGCTTAAGTTGGTTGGTTGCATTTGAATCTTTTGTGAGATCAATATTTTTAAGGAGATGTTCTGTGAACTGAATAGCAAAATGATTGATATGTAGATCGAATCGACTTGATATTTCAACAGCTGCATAGGTAGGGACGTAATGCGAGGAAACTAAAAATTAACAATCTATAATGCTTCTATTATTATATATGATTATAAACTCCCTAAAGATATTGACATACATATCATGATAAATAAGAATTTTATAGCTTCAAGCTTATCCCAAGATTCTGGGGAAGATACTGTTTGTTATTTTCACATAAGATAACCTTTTAAAAATGAAGGGGACATTACTTTTAAAGAGTTCAGACATTTATTAGAAGCAATGTGATTTTATCAGCATTGCATTTTGAACGATCTCATAATATCCCAATTGAAATCTGGGTTTCATATTGATCCAACACCATTCAACCTTTCAGCTAGTAATCATTATCATCACACTGTTATTGATTTCCAGACCGCAAACCAAATCTCCTATGGTTCATGTCCTTTCGCCAATCAGTGAAACCAAGCCCAAATCCCCCGAGTATTCTGGCAGCGACAAACCAGCTTTTGTGTATGGTAAGGGGCCCAATGGTAGATCCTGTTAGTGTATTGTATGGGATATAATCCATTCTTGGGTTCTCTGACTGAATCTAATAGTGACTGGTCAGGCATGAGGGGAGAGTAGCAATATGGCAGACATGAAAGGCGTAGGAAAACTGTTTGGGTAGATGGCAAATGTTGAGGGGGGAACTTAGGCCAAGGAAGAAAAATGTCGAATTCCGATAACATCAGCCCAAAAACTTAGGGTAGGAAGGTCGGGATTTGTTTTTTATTTGGGATTTTTTTGTTATGGCTTACAGTGAGAAAATGTTCAAATTTCTGTCTCATTTCACAAAATTCTCGTATTTTTCAATAAAAAGTCTCTAAAAATGTTAGGATCGGGACCAAAACCTAAGGTGGGGGTACTGGAATGCAATTTGTTTTCCTTTGGCCTTTATTTTCAGCATTAATTCCCACAGTAACTAGAAACATGGAAAATATAAAGTAGGAATTAAAGTCATGGAATTTGAAAAACCATGGCAGTTTGTATCAGGCAATGAATAAGAAGCGGATAAATTTTGACTAGATAAGAAAAGGGCCGATTTTGTCTGTTTTCTTCTTCAGCACAAAGATTAATCCATCAGTTTTAATCTGGAGGTTTAAAGCACGTCGAGACTAAAGGCTTAAGCAGCTAGACTCTAAAAGAGTTAGAATAGGTCTAATCTCAAGAGTTAACGGGTTAGAGTAGTAGGGTCAGGACAGGTGGACTCTTAAGGGTTAAGGTAGGTTTAATAGGCTTAAAGCATGTTGAATCTAAAGGGATAAAGCAGCCAAACTAAGAGTTAAATAGGCTCAATAAAAAAAAGATGCCAAAGGGTTAAAGTAGATAGGTACTACAGGGTCAAGGGAGCTGGACTCTGAAGGGATAAGGCAGGTGGGATCCAAAGAGTTGCACCAGCAGGTGACCAAAGAGTTAAAGCCGTGCCACATGCCTTCTCTAAGGGTTCAGGTGAGGGCCCTAACCCGTCTGAGTCCCCCCAGACACAGGCACACAGGGATGTAATACCACTGGTCAACACCACTCATATGGCCACATACTGAAGACGGCATTACACTACACGACTTGAGCTGCGATATGACGATGTCACAGAGAAGGCGCCCATACTAAAGATTTGTTACATACACGCGAGATACTCTGAATTTCCAATTTTTAACTATTATATCACTCCTGTATGCGTATTGTCTGTAATTTCATCATATCGCTCCGATACCGCAGTCCAAGTCATGTAGTGTAATACCGCCTTTAACACATACTTAAACATGGGGTCACTTTCTGCTGATCAAAAGTCGGTTTGTGTTGGGCAGCGGCCAAGTGGCTTAACTTGTTTTCAGGGGCAGGTTGCTACTTACAATAGGGGGGAGTTTAATCCTCTGTAAGTAGAGGAGTGTGAGTGTTCTGGGTGGAGTGGGGATGTAATGTGGCAGAGTCAGTATTTGTATACCGGTCAGTTTTTCTGGACAAAGAGGAAGTCAGGTTCTCGTTTGATTTGCCTGATATATGTTGCTGATATTGGCCCTTTAGGTTAAGTTAATATGGTCGATGTAACTCGTAGGATGTAATTCATGTTTTCTCCCTGTAGGCTTATTTTCACCAATTTATAAGACATTTAAAAATGAGAAAAAATAACAATTATAAAGTTAATTTATAGGTATCTTACGAAAATACATGTATAGGTAGCAGGCAAAGGGAACCGTAATGAAATCAGTAGTGTAAATGGGAACCGTTTAAAACTCAATAACGTAGATTAATATCGAACCAGTCTATCCAAATAAAACAAATTAAAATATATATAATATAAAGAAAGATGGCAACAGCATGAGCTCTGGAGGGGAACGCTCTCCAAGCAGAGTTTGGGAACACATAAATAGAAGGGAAAATGTTAGCAAAATACAGGGAATCTTACTATTTATCCAGAATGTTATTTTAATTTCATAATTAATTTGTAAAATTATTAAATCAAAATAACATTCTGGAGAAATATTTGAATAAATAAATGATTAATTTGTATAATCATGAAATCAATATAATATTCTTGAGAAATATTCAGATTCCCCTGGGTTAGATTGAGCAGCTATGAGGAACAAAAAGGATTTAAAGTAACTCATACAAAGGTATTCAATAGAGGTTATTTCACTCTAGTGCTGACTGTGGGTGGTTGTGTCAGGTTCTACACTCTCCCCCCAGATGTGGGCTGCTCGTTAAGGTGTCACTCTCCCCCCAGAGTTGGGAGCTGCTCGTTTAAAGGTGTCAGTCAGGTAACCCAACCCCACCTCACACCCGACTGCCATCCCACCTGATCCCCTTGGAGATTGTAAACAAGGTATCCATGGAAACCAAACAACATGAGGAACTGTTATGAAAATTATTTAATTTTGTAAAGTGCAAAGTTCGAAAATTGCTTCGATATTTTCAAATAGTTTTTACATAATATATTATTGCCCTTGAAGTTCAAGTAATGTAGCATACGTTTTACTTAAAACGCCCTTAACCAATTTATAGGTAAAAAGATAATTCTAATCAACCCTATGCAGGGGTGGATATAACCAGGGGCCCAAGGCCCTTAAAAAGCAGGTCGGGCCACTAGAATTTCTGGGTTAGGGGCCCGACTGCCCCCTGGAAAATCATGAATATCAAAGACTAGTATATATGTGAGGGTCCCTAGATTAGGCGAGGGCCCTAGATTTGGAAAGCTAGAGGCCCGACAGGACCCTGGATTTTTAAACTTATGTCTACTATTGCTTTGTATGAGTCTAGCTATGAGTTCTTTTTGTTCCTTTACAGCTGTTTAATCTAACCCCTTTCTTTGTAATATAGCAGGTAGAACGGACCCTGTTTCAGAGATTGCCTTATAAAACCTATTGTACTGCCAAGAACATGAAATATGATATATTAATTTGCTATGCAGATTGGGAAGCCCAATGAAGCCTTGATTAAAACGTGTTTTTAGACAGCGCAAGACGTATGAAAAACTTAATTAAAACATAAATTGCGTTTTCACCTCTGTATTTGTTATTATTCTAGGCCCATACTCACCCTTTCAGACAGTATGCAACAGATACTTATAGAATAAGTATGATGTTCGAGTCCTTAGTAACATTTTACTGATCTGCAAATATTTGTTTTATATATTTGCTTTAAGTCTTACAAGATTAACTACGTTGACTCCGCCAGTCCTCTTTCTAACAGAGCTTTACAAGCGGGAAAATATGTAGAAGTACAATGTACCTAGAAGTCGAATGTAGCTATTAGGTATGGGTCAGTAAAAGAAGGAAAGAGTAGAATGTAGCTAGTCTCGCAGGTAGAATCAACAGCATTTCGCCTTCTCCAAGCTATTTTTTTTATCATTTGTTAGAAAATGTTGAATTTTAGTTCACTATAGGTAATTTACAGTAAGAGGAAGAGAAAAGCTCATTTGTGAAAGTGCTAACTGAGAACAGCCAGGTGATAGTACCTCACGCACCTGAAAGTGGGGCCCTGGATGTGAAGGGGGGGGGGGTGGTCCTGTTTTCAAATTTTTAAAAAATGCCTCTGTCGCATATCCCTACAGTCTGAAATTAAGGGTGCACCCTGCACTCGGTGTGCACGATTCAGCAGCACGGTTCATTATTTTTGAATATGTGCCCAGCTGGTGTAGGGTTTTCACCCTTTTAAATAGGTTATTATAGTAAGATGCACACTTAGATGTCCCCAAATGCACAATTTTTGGAACCTGTGCACGCGGTGAGTGCACAATAAAACTTTACTTTGGAACACTGCCCTATTGCTTATTTTTTCAAATGTCGCATGTCAAATTCAACAGGGTTACCATTTTCCCTACTTTTGTAGGATTTTCTACTTTTTGGTGACAATGGATTGCACAACTGGTTCTTCCTACACCACTTCAATATCTGTTTTTGAGTATTTTTGTTTTAGTTCCAAGATATTCAAACACAAATTGAGTGTTTCTATTCCTTAGGGTTACTTTTGCTTTTAGTTCCTTCTAAATAAAAAAAGTAGGAAAAGTGTTTCCTACTTTCCCTACTTTTTCATTAGTTGGGAGACGTGGCACCTCAGGTTTACGAAACAGCTGTGTCGCGCTCTCGAAATTCAGGATCTAGACTGATGAAGGTGATGTCGTTTAATGTTAATCCATGACCTTCAGAAAAGTTACTGAATGTCAACTGGACCTTTTAGGACAACTTCACAAGGACTGAATTAAAGACAACATGAATGAAAATAACTGTTATAGTCTGACAGAACAGAACCAGATTTGGTTACAAAGAGTTGTAATGAAGTGAAAGATTAAGGAATGAATAAGAACTCTCGTTTTAGAAATTCTGTTTGTACACCTATTACCTTGCATTCATTGTGTGTATTTTACAGGATTGTCTTCTTGTACGTTTCTAGAAACGCATTTCAGAAAATACATGTGAATAAACAACAGGTGATTGTTTTGGTTTGAACATTGTATTCATCAAAGAAACTTTTTAGAGAAAATGTACTGAAACATTGGTTTTAAACTACGTCAACAATTAAATTTTGGACAATGTGGGTGCAATTTTTAGACCGACGTGAGCATAAAAAAAGCGTGATTTTTGACAATGCCAGTGCGTTTTTAATGGACCCATCACCCAACACGAGCAAAGAAAAATGCGTAATTTTTGTCACTGATACCGGTTTGTATGAGTATTTTTTGTTCTCTTGTCAAACAAGCCCCATTTATATGCCCCTTTGTCTGTATGAACAGAATACAACCACGAATCGATGCACTGAGTCGTTAGCTTAACCCACGGGGGCTACCGGCTGAAGGACAAACAGAGACCGAGCTTAGAGTGTCAATGAGGAAATCGATACGCGACCAATTTGACACACTATACGGGCACCTCAATAGACAATAGGACAGGTAGAATGGGCATTATCTGAGGATTGTTGTATCAAAACGGGGTTTTAGTAAGAAAAACAGTCATATAGCGTATGAAAAAGGGGTGTTAGGAAGAAAAACAGTTATAACATATCGAAAGGGGGTTTTAGTTAGAAAAACAGTCATAGCATATCAAAAGGGGGTTTTAGTTAGGGAAACAGTCATAGCATATCAAAAGGGGGTTTTAGTAAGAAAAACAGTCATAGCATATCAAAAGGGGGTTTTAATCAGAAAAAAAGTCATACAAATTAATATCAAAAGCTTCAATATTTTATCACCCAAACAAATTTAAAAATAATGTTAGAAATTATGAAAATGAATAGCAGTACATACGGCTCCTCACTAAGGAAGACACCTCGTACGTCCGGTTCCCTGGCCATGCAGGTGATATAGCTATGTATAGGCCCTATATATATATATACCTTTATATCGATATATATATATTCGAGAAATACCATAGTGAGGGATACTAGAAATAAACCCCACACTTCTCTTTAGCAACGATCCCAGTCGAAAACAAACATCCACACCAGTAGTGTGGGTGGGACCGTTTTGTCTCTGCAATATGCTTCAAATTCAGGAATCAGGAATCTTCAATTTCGATGGTCCTCTTCTCTTCAAAGAGGGTCGTTACAGGCCTGGATGGTAACCAGATGGTGGTGGTGGGGGATGGGAAGCCTGGACACTTTACCTCTGAGTCGAACCAGATGGTTAGTATAGGAGTTTTTACCATTGGGGTATTTGAGGAAAAATAGAAGAACCCAAACGTAAACTCCATCTTTGATTTGAATACCTTAAATGTAGGCCTATATCTACACTTGTTTTGATGTGGTTACAGCAGAGCAGCTGTTTTATATACATGCAATGAATAGCATACGTTTTAAAGAAGGTTATTATTCCATATTTGTATAAGACTTCCATCTTTGATTTGATTACCTTGAATGTATCTCTACCCTTGTTTTGATGTAGTTACAGCAGAGCAGGTGTTTTATATACATGCAATAAGTAGCATATGTATTAAAGAAGGTTATTATCCCATACTTTTATAATACTTTATCCAAATTATTTTAAAGATTACCACACAGGCCTACTTATGCCAATTGGAAGGATATAAACATAATCAAAAGCAGTCGAAATAACTATGGACTGAGGAAAAAGGCTCAAAGCGAGCCTTTATAATTTGTTGTTGTTGTTGTTTTTGTTGAAGTAGTGACGACTTCACATAGTTTACTATCAATCATTATAGAATTTAATAAAGACTTGGCCTTTTGAATAGGCCCTGCTGTAGGATTGTTCACCAATATCAAATTTAAAACCATAGATATCTGGGGACTTGTCTTTAAGGCACTAAACTTGTATCAAATTTTTCACTAAAAGCTTGTGTGATGTGATACATTCTGTCAATGACATCTGCGTATGTCTAACATAGAGATGCATACGAACAATGCCATAACCGTACCAGTGAGTTGGCACTGATGTTTGCGAAGACTAGATCTAGGGACCAAACCTTAGTACACATAACCCAGCGTCCCCCAGCATACACATCCTTCTCCAAGTCTGGCCATTACCCACTGTGTAACGACCCCAATTATCGCCCGACCCCTGTCACCGGAAGCCTCGGTTTCCATGACAACCCATCGACATCCGGTTGGACCCTGATGGGCAGTATAGTTTTTTTTTTCCTGAGGCAGATGGGTCATTTCTACCTCACCACATAGCACAACATCTAACCTGCCCATACGGTGATATTTTCAGACATGGCTGTGTCCTTAAATATATTCATCTCTGTACATTCACAAACCAATAGACCTCGTGCAGATGACGTCACATCTCCAAAATTGGGCTAATCGCCATATTGGTGATCGATGTAGGCTTCATTACTCATAAGTGTGAATGAAAAACAACACGGCCAAATATTTATTCCACATTTACTGTAAACATTCCAATATCCTTAGATCATAATCAACTGTCACTATTAGATCTACTTAGAATTGATAAATGTTGAATTTATGTTATAGCCACATGATCATGATCGATCACCATGTAGTGATCACCAAGAGTGATCACGTCTGCACTAGGTCTATGCAAGGGTCGTAGCATCTCGGGGCTCGAACCTGCTAGAAATTCATTGGGGACCACAGCTTTCAACATGAGAGGTCCAATTCCAAACTAGAAGTAGTAAGACTGTCGTAGTTGGGTCGCTGGACTGGTCCCATAACTATTGAAGACCAGTCCGACCCCTGGATCCAGCCAATCAGAGAAACCGGAACTACATTGTTAACAACCGGATCTAGTTTGTAAAGCCACTCTGAAATGTAACAATTTGTATGTAAACAAGTCCCTTCAGGATTCGAACCCACAACATAGGTGTTTTGACTTGGAGGGGGTTGCTTACCCTCACACTATGAAGCGACGTAGAGGATGAGAGCGGAACTAAATAATGGTGTCATGACCTAATTTGCTGGTTCCCACAGGTCCTTTAAAAAGCTGTTTAACAAATCAGCAACCAAATGGACTGGCTTGTAACAGCCTATTTCACTGGTTCTTGGTATGGTCTGAAGTAAGTTCAGTGTGCAGACTAACTTGCGAAAGGACATCATTTTAGAAGTTGTAGGGTAACAATTAAAGAGAAAATGACATAAGAATGGTACAAAAGATATTTTTAAGAGTTAACATTGTATAGGTACAATTTGAAATGATACAGTGAACCTTGGGTAAAAAAGTATAAACAAACATGACAGTGGAACCCGCCTTAGCGGTATAGTTGAATACACTCTGCAGATCCAGGAGAATGGTATGGTAATCCGCGCACGTTATCAGCCCCCCATTATACGGAGATAACTAACCACACACTCCACGCACACACCCTTATCAGGGGCTAGTAACTGGTCGGTAGGCAGGCCGAGATAACAGCCGGTTATCTAACCTTGTGGCACGGCAACAGGTTGTCTTATCTCCAGAAGAAATGGTTTATTTATGTGTGATAAGAGGGAGAAATTTCCTTTTGATGTGAAGAAGTAATTTCAATAGAATCTACTCTAGGCATGGTTATCAGTTCTATAGTATATGTACCTTTCACATACATATATCATAGAGTTTTTTTTAATTAGTTTATCAAATTTTTCATCTCTCGCTTATTTGACTGTTTTCTAAAATTTGTTTTTATTGAACCTAAAGCTATCTTAATAAGCTTATTCTAATAAGCCCACACTTCGTTGATAGGCCACATATAGCTACAAATTATCAACATAACCTACTTGTCAGTATCATAGATTATGTTAAGTTGATCCTTTTATTTTTATATAGTTTATTAATAAATGAAAAGCATAAGAGAACAGGCAGTAAATTTAGAAAATTCGGAATTAAACATAACGGTTGGGAGGAATTTCTCAGTCCTATGGATCTTACTGATTGAGGTACACCACTTGTCAAAACTATTTTAAAAAAATGAAGGTTATAATTCTGATATATAGCCGAGAATCCAATAGATAACGACCGTGCCACTCTCGCTGGGCACTTTTAATTATAAATATCAAGGAGAAAAAATGTAGATAACAAGTTGTAAGCGGGATACCATCTCTCCCCACCATCAAAACCTTTCACACTGACTCCCTAAAAACTGACTCAGGCAGCAGTACATTAAATGCTCGGATAAATATAAGAAAAACCACATCAAAATAAAAGTAGGCCAACCACAGGGGCCCTGTTACACTTCCGCGGTGCAGGTTTTATGTACTCCACATAACCATCGGATATATATGGCGGGTGGGGGGGGGGGGCACTAAAAGGTTACTACGCACTGCCAAACTACCGCCCCTACTTTTTGTGATTGACTGCTCCAGAATTTTGGTTGACCACCCCTTATTTTGGGCGATACAGAACATTATCTCACAAAATGACAGAAATAGTCAATTCTCTTCAAAGTTGCATGTGGGAAATTCTGATAATATTTTCCATATATATATTCTTTTGGAGAAATAAAGTAACAAGAAGATTAATTGCTTCAAAAATTGTTCTAGGGGGGCGGGATGGTGAACCAGGTTCAAGCCTGGCCCGGGCCAATTACACCACCTAACCTTGCCATCGTTTCCACCCTAATAGATCCGATCATAGGACTGTGAGTCAATAACCAGAGTTGGCCTTGATAAAGTTGAAAAATTGCTGAATAGAATTTAAACTCCAACACATCGTCAAAACTGTTCTACACAATTACTTCACTGCCCCCCTGTTTTGCATTAAACAAGAGACTAATAGCTTCTCAATTTTGACGTTCACCGTCCCCATTTCCTTGGGCCGTTTGGCAGTGGGTACCTTTTTGAGACTCAAGTGCCCCCCCCCCCCCTCAGGTCGGATATAGTCCTTACCACGGGCAGGTTGTGTGGTGTGTTTATCTGTGGTTTGTGTCCCCCGCCGGATCTGACATGTTCTTCTTTATTGCTTGTAAATAGTCCCCAAATTGACTGGAGAATCTAGATTAAAGCATATCATAGGGGTAATATATTTGCACTTAAGATGGTGGGTTATGAATAGCAAAGACGGTTACTTGAATTGTCAACCTTTTTTGAAAAAACTGAGAAGTGTATCTTAGACGCCAATTAAACAGCAGATTTGTCGATACATGTACACCTCTTTGAATAGATAACAAGTATGTAATGAAAGGTATATTGTGTGTAATTATGTTTGCTATTTCCTAACAAAGGTTGTAACGCGAAAAGCAGAAGGGAGCCAGGCAAACAAATAAGCCATCCAGTGGCGGATCCAGAGGGGGGGCGCGGGGCGCGGGCCCCTCCCTTTTCTCAGAAAATTTTGCATTTTTTAAATGTAAAACTCGGCCTAAAAGCAATTAAGGAATTTTTTTTCCAATAACGCGCCCCCCCCCCCCCCCCCCCCTCTTTTCAAAATTCTGAATCCGCCAGTGCGCATCCGACCTTTAATATGTTTATGATGTGCTGCAGGAAATATCCGATATTGAAAACAAAATATAGGTTACAAAAATCATAATAAAGAAATAATAACCCCGTTGTCTTTTGTAAAAGACACAGGGGTCATAACGTTCCTATATTTTCCTATATTTCCTATATTTTCCTATATTTTTGTGGCACTCCTATATTTTCCTATATTTTGCAAAAAATTCCTATATTTCCTATATTTTTCTCAGAAAAGTCCGATGTTCCATGTATAATTGCAATATTTTGAGAAGTCAATCAGAATGATATCACAAAATCTCATGAGAAAGAAAGAGAAAGAGGGAGAAATCCCATCACAGCCTTGTGCTTCCCCTCCCAGCCCTCTGCTTCCCCTTCTTGCCTTTTGGCAGTCAGTAACAATGTTTGGCACATGACAAACATGGTGAGGTGTAAAATGAAATTGACACACTCACAGTGTTTGGCCCTAACCCCTCCTGATCTTTGGTATTTTTGTGTCTTTTTTCTTTCCAGTAGAATACAGGCGTATGGGCCTAAAGGTCAGGGTCAGGGGATCCACAGGGCATGAGGGGAAAGTAAGGGCCATCAGGTCAGGGTCAGGGGATCCTCAGGGCATGAGGGGAGAGTAAGGGCCGTCAGGTCAGGGTCAGGGGATCCTCAGAGCATGAGGGGAGAGTAAGGGCCATCAGGTCAGTGTCAGGGGACCGTCAGGACATGAGCTTGAGAGGAGGGTAAGGGTTGCCAGGTCAGGGTTAAGGTACCTTCAGGGCAGGAAGGGATGGTTAGGGCCGACTGGTGAGGATGTCCCAGATTTCATATTTAAGGGGTTAATTTTTCCAAAAAAAATTCTGGGGGTGGCCCCCAAGACCCCCTAGTGAATAAATATTCTCAAAATGTAGAAATAATTCTCAACATTCAGGAATTTATATCATAGTTGGTTAAGAGTGCCCAAGATTCCATAAATAGGTGTTATTCTTCTCAGATAATAGATGTCTGAATTCACTCAGAGGGTCCCAGATTTCATATTTGAGGGGTTAATTTTTCAAAATTTTCCGAGGGGTGGCCCCCTGAACCCCAAAGTGAACAGATATTCTCAAGAGTGGATAAAAATCTCAACTTCAAGAAAGCAGTATCATAGTTGGTTAAGAGTACCCAAGATTCCATAAAATGGGTGTTATATTTCTGAGATAATAGATCTCTGAATTCACTCAGAGTGTCCAAGATTTCATATTTTAGGGGTTAATTTTTCAAAATTTTCCTGGGGGTGGCCCCCCGCCCCCCAGTAAACAGATATCCTCAAGAGTAGATATAAATCTTAACTTCAAGGAATCAGTATCCTACTTGGCTAAGAGTAGAATTGGTGCTATTCTTAATCAGATTGTAGATATCTGAGTTCACTCATAGGGTCCCAGATTTCATATTTGAGGGGTTAATTTTTCACAATTCTCCTGGGGTTGCCCCCCAGACCCCATAGTAATTTTGAAATTAGTCTGTAAACTGAACAAATGCCAATAAAATGGCCGTATCTGATAAAATCAAAGAATATCTTTGAAAAACATCAGTCGAAAATTCCTATATTTTCCTATATTTTTGCCCTAAAAACTCCTATATTTTCCTATATTTTTGCTAAAAAAATTCCTATAAAAATTCCTATATTTTTGCCGAAGGCCGTTATGACCCCTGAAGACATGAATGTGTATAAACCAGCAGTGAAATTCTCCCGAATACCAAGATTAAAAGACGTCTTTTGTTGTTCTTATCGGAATAAATTGGTAAATGAATAAATAAATAAATAAATAAATAAATAAATAAATAAATAAATGCTACATTTCCTCTCAGATCAGGGCATATATAACCCATGTATTTACCCCACAATCTGTTCTACATGTCCCAAAACACGTTCCCCTAACCACCCTGTAAAACGACACCCCAGGCCGCTAGTAGAGAGCCTTAGGTCGGGGGCTACTGTTTTATACCAAGTGACGAAATAATTATATATCTCCGGTAAAAAGAAATACCAAAGGTCGGGGCTTCTGGCTTGGGCGGAACATTTTCCAGAGGCTATCGTTGACGGGCAGAATTAAATTTATACGGTAGAGTGGAAGTTCCAGCATGGCCCCCGTGTTTTCGGCTTCTGGATCTTGTTTGTTAAGTTCTTAATGAATCACTATCTATTCGGTAGAACTGAACGATTAACACGTTTTCTATCCGCGTGTAAACGATAAACGCATTCCAGTGATTATGTTAGGCAGAAATAGCTTTTTTAACGCAGTGGTAACATATCGATAAAACTCGCATGGTCGTTGATAACATTTCACCCAGAAACAGTTTACATGGTATTCATTAATAATTATTGGTTAAGAAAAGATGATAATATTAACACAAGCTGACAATTTTATGTATTTTTAGTGAAAATATATATCTAGTTTATTTATGATATGTGTATAAATATATACATATTATATATGTATCTATAATATAATCTGTAAAAATATGTACATATACATTATTATATATGACATATTTAATACTTATTAACCGCCAAAATGTTTTTTTCCCCACACATATATCGTTAACTATCTTCACTACACTTTACTTGAAACGTTTACTTAACCACAAATAATTCAGAGTTGTATTTCCAACTAAATGTCTTTTTTCTGTCTTTTCAGGTAAGCACTACCCTCTCCAAATCCTGGTCAGGGTTTACACTTAGTCCTCCACGGTAAGGTAATCAAACCTATCACAGCACCAAAAACGTCAACAAAATAGGAGACCACAGGAGAGGTCTGGGTATCGTAGCCGGTGGAATTTACTATGCACGGATATTTTTGGGGCAGTTTTTATGCAGCCTATCACATAGATATAGATAGCTAGCAAATATATGTTAACGGATAGAGAAAAACAGTCTTGGGTTGTGGTACATAGATGAGTTTTTGTTAAGTGTTTTAGGTACTTCTCAATTTACCTTCAGACCATCCACAAGCATATATATGTTACTGTACCCAACAAGTAGGCTTTAGACAGAAGCTTTACCATACAATCTTGCAATTAGGAGAACAACTTTTCTGGGCCACTGGGTACCAGCCATAGGTTATAGGTGTACATGCCAGGCACCAGCGAGAGAAAGTTCTCGGCTTGCTACACTGATACCTATAGCTGGTACCCAGCAGCCCAGTAAAGTAATTCTCTTCCTAATTCAAAACAGATGTGGGAAAAAACGCGTATTTAAAAGTATCCAGTTACATGATTAAAAGTTTTGCTTTGTTGGCTAATAGTTGCTACAAGATTTCGGACATCAAATCGTTGGTAGTCTTGATACATAATACATATTCTGCGACAGGGCTTTTTCCCTTGACACTTATTTTAAGGAATATGATAAATTTACTGAATCAACAAATATATCTCCCTTCACCGCCCCTGACTCCGGGTGCCGTCACCACAGTACTCCCGCCTGCTATAAAGGTGTGTCATCAGGTGCTAACCTCCTGACATGACTCTGTGGGAGGTCTGACCTGGGGGTCTGATTTACAGGTGAGTTCCCCGTAGACGCACCTGCCCGACCCCCCGGGTGGGGAGGGTTAATGGGCAACAGTGGCGGATACAGGATTTTTTTTAATTTATTTATTTATGGTGGGGGGTGGGGGTGGGATCGCGCCAATGGGAAAATATGTACTTAATTACTTTTTGGCCGAATCTTACATTAAAAAAAAAAAAAATCTCTTAAATTGGCAACAACAACCAAAAAAAAAAAAAAAAAGAAAGAAAGAAAGAAGGGGGGGGGGGGGGAGGCGTCTCCGCGCCCCCTCAAAATCCGCCACTGGGAAAGCCCCAGGTAGAAAGGGTTAACGGGGCACTTTCTGGGTTAATATACCTGCCTCCTAGAACACAGGTGTAATACTATACAGTTTATGGGGGCTAAATGGCTATAGGGTACATTGATGTGAATCAGGTATGTAGTGAGTTTACTCGTAGGAATTTCTAGTTTTCCTAGAATTGTGATCTTTACTTGTAGGTGTTCCAAGTTTTCTTAGAATTATTTTCATAAAAATAAAAACAGATCTGGGAGAGAAATATAAACAGGTCATTTTTCAAAACTTTTTACTGACTGACCAGAAAAATAGTTTATGGGAGAAGAAAAAATGGCCAGATAAGTAATATTCATCCAAATAATCGAATTTTCTAGTTTTCCTAGAATCATGGTCCTAGAAATACAAAAAAAAAATCTTTGGGATAGATTAAAGACCTTTAAAAAAAGATTTCAAAAGTATCATCTGTCGAAATAACAATCATAAGCTCATGAGGTAAATAAGTATAATATTTGGGTCCACAGTAGAATTATCGTGCAAATTCTTTAGCCTGAATTTCAGTTCGGTACCACCAGTCGATATATATATACATATGTATATATGTATATATATGTATATATGTATATATATGTATATGTATATATATATATATGTATATATATATATATGTATATATATATATATATGATAAGAATTCTATTTTACCGACTGTAAGTGTTATACTTATAGCCTTCCACGGCCCAGTGGCGACCTCTATAATGTATCCCAGTGGTTTAACCTAAGTTCAGTGTGCCAGGCAACAATGAAGTGGTTCGATAGAGGGAATAAAAACCGACTGTTTAATGTGGTCCCTTTTTACTAGGTGACTGGTGTTTCTTGTGTCCACTGTAAAACGATAGAGGCCTCTTAGATTACACTGTTCTTATGTTGATATAGTGAAATGTAACCATTCTGCCTGTGGTTGAGTAAAGAAATATAAAATGATAGGATGTTAGCATAGCAAAACCAAATGTATGGTTAATGGAGGTATATATTGATTGCCTGCATTGTGTGACATGGGTGATTTCTTTTATTCCTCTATTTTACTCATAACGTTCCTATACCACATAATTATATCAAAGGTGTGTATATTTCATAGCAACTCTATCGATGAGTGATATGACAGTCCTCCATGGGCGCAATTTGAATGGTTGTATGCATGCTGGTCCTTACAAATAAACCTCATACCGAAAAATGAAAAATGAAAAAAAAATGCAATATTTCAACAACATTTGAAATCCTATATAACAAATAATAGACTAATTATTACAGGGGTCATAACGTTCCTATATTTTCCTATATTTCCTATATTTTCCTATATTTTTTTGGCACTCCTATATTTTCCTATATTTTGTCAAAAATTCCTATATTTCCTATATTTTTCTTGGAATAGTCCGATTTTCCGTGCATAATTTCAATATTTTTAAAGGTCAATCAGAATAATATCACAAAAATGAGAAGTATGAATCGTGAATGAAGTAATTGATTTGAATGTTATCGGTCAAGGTAGTAAAATGGTCGTATCTAATATAATCAAAGAATATCTTGAAAAGAGTTTTGCCGCAAATTCCTATATTTTCCTATATTTTTGCCCTAAAACCTCCTATATTCTCCTATATTTTTGCCAAATACTTCCTATAAAAATTCCTATATTTTTGCTGAAGGCCGTTATGACCCCTGTAATTATCATTTGGCCTCATACAATTACTGGCTCTTATAGTACAAAGGCGATCCAATTATAAGGTCAATGTGACAGTTGTGACTGCGAAACATTATGGCATCAAACTACATGGCTGCCTAGTGCCACTTTTTAATGTGTGTAGGGCCCTGTCTTTGGGACCCTGCACATTAAAGAACACCTGCCTCGGTAAATGTGTAGCGGTATGATTATCAAAGAGAGAACTGTCAAACCTTGTTCTCATCATGAGATGACCATAGATGTTTCAACAGCATTATACCCCAATAACAAACGAACAAACAACCAGCTGTCATTTTTGTCTCGCTCACATTTTCCTCATATAGGCATAGAAACCTGTCTCTCATATTAAGACTCAACAGGCCCTTAGCGTATCATGTTTCCTATAACAACGCGGGGACGTGTATTACTCCCTCGGATAAAGCATTGAGTGTCTGACTCACTGAATATTTAATAGTTACACTACTTGCCTCTCTGCTAAATTTCTTATTTCTCATCAAATATTCTAGTTATGGCATCTCTGAGAAGCACGTGGACACTCTTGTGGTTTAAAGATTATTTAATTGTTAAGTAAGGGAAATAATTGAATCAATTTCAAGCTGTAAGTGTAACATCCACTTTGGTATTTTTCAAAATAAGCCAGTCCCCAAGATAAGCATGTATTTAGAGTAGGAGTCGTTCTACTATAAAAAAGAGATCACGAGAGTCAATATAGAAGATTTCGAGAAGGGAGATCTAGAGTATGGGGGATAGGGAGGTGTGTTATGAAGCTGTTTTATTAATCGAAGAGACGTCAGAGGAACATAATAGTATGCCAGTAATCGTTATCAACCATAAATTTTTATACAAAATACAAGCCTTATAATTAACGTTTACAATAAATAGTCCATTAAAAATACAAGAGAATGTCTTTCAGCTGCAACTTGCATTGTCCTTTTGACAAGATTATTGCTTGGTCTTTGACCCCGGAATTTTTCTGTCAACAGGTCATAAAAATCACCTTGTACTCACTTATAGACACTTCTTATTATAAGTAGCCATTGGTCCTATTTACTAGCACCTCATAATTCGACCCAGGCCGAGGTAATAAAGTAGACACATAAAAGTGAAACAGATTTTTTTTGTTCAAGGTAGCACCCGACGAGTGAGTCCTTACGCCACGTCTCTAGTATAAAAGTTAACTCAGTCAGCAGAGGCTAAAATAAATTGGAGAGTGATTATGTTTACAATAATAAATTTCTTGATGTCTTACTAAGTTCATATCCAAACAGTGTCCGAAATTAAGGATAATTCGGGTGCACACTGGGTGCAAAGTCCCTAGAAAGTGTGCAGCCTGTCTGCAATTATTGTCTCAGTTGAAGGTGGCCTATGTATGGAACATACAGAGATTTACCCGCGATTGTTTCCGTAAAAATAAACATACAAGGATGTTTCTGTGATTGTCTCCCTTAAAGATGGACCATGTAGGGACTATACAGGGAGTGAGCTGTGATTGTCCAAGTTATGGCTTATGTAGGGAACGCGCAAGGACTTATCTACGAAAGTCTCAGTTAAAGGTGACTTAGTTAGGGAACATACAGGGATATGTCTGTGAATGTTCCAGTTAAAGACGGCTGTAGGGAACATACAGCGATTTATCTACAATCGTCTGAGTTATAGGCAGCCTATATTGGAACATACAGGGAACATCCATGGATTACCTGTGATTGTCTCAGTTAAAGGCGGCCTATGTAGGGAACATACAGAGAGTATCAGCGATTGCCTTAGTTAAAGACGACTGCAACTGTTGCTGCTGTTTATTAGCTTCTCTGACCCAAAGTCATGACTGCCACTCATGAAGTACACAAGAATATAGCTGTGATTGTCTCACTTAAGTCTATGTAAGGAACATAGACGGATGTATCTGCAGCGATTGTCTCATTTAAAGTTGGCCTATGCAGGGAACATACAGGGATGAATATGCTATTGTCTCAGTTAAAGGTATCCTGCATATAGAACATACAGCGAGTTAGCCATGACCATCGCTGCTGTTTATCAGCGTCTCCGTCCCCAAGTCACGTCTGCCCCTCATGAAGCACACAAGGATATAGCTGTGATTGTCTCAGTTAAACTTGGCCTACGTGGGGGACATACAGGGATGTAGTGATTGTCTCAGTTAAAGATGGCATGTGTAGGGAGCATATAGAGATTTACCTGCAATTGTTTCAGATAAAGATGGCCTATGTAGGGAACACACAGATTTATCTGCAATAGTCTCAGTTAAAGGCGGCCTGCAAACAGAACATACAGGGACTTCGCCGCGACCGCTGCTGCTGTTTATCATTGTCTCTGGCCCAAAGACATGGCTGCCTCTCATGAAGTACACAAAGATATAGCTGTGATTGTCTCAGTTAAGGAACATACAGAGATTTATCTGCGATTGTCTCACTTAAAGATGTCCAGTGTAGGGAATATACACAGATTTATCTTCAATTGTCTCAGTTAAAGCTATGCTAGGAACATAAGGGATTTATCAGTGTCTGTCTCAGTTAAAGATGTCCCATGTAGGAAGTGAACAGAGATTTATCAGAGATAGTCTCAGTTAAAGGCAGCCCGTGTATAGAACATACAGGGACTTAGTCGCGACCGCTGTTGCTGTTTATCAGCATCTCTGGCCCAAAGTCATGGCTGCCCGTCAAAAAGCAGGGATATCGCTGTGATTTTCTCAGTTAAAGTTGGCATATATAAGGCACATACAGGGATGTATCTGCGATTGTCTCCGTTAAAGCTGACCTATGTTGAGAACATACAGGAATTTTTCTGTGATTGTCTCAGTTAAAGGCAGCCTATGTAGGGAAGACACACAGATTTATCAGTGATTGTTTCAGTTAAAGATGGCCTATGTAGGGAACATATAGAAAATTATCTGCAATTGTTAAAGGTAGCCTATGTAGGGAACATACGTTGTCTTACTTAAAGCTGGCCCATGTAGGGAACATACAGGGACTTAGCCGTGACCATCGCTGCTGTTTATCAGCGTCTACGACCCCGAGTCACGGCCGCCCCTCATGAAGCACTCAGTACTCTGAGAGTGGGCCGGGCCTCTGCGGACACACAGACAGACAGATGGGCAAGCTTCATGCTGAGTCAGCGCAATTTGTGACGGTGTCCTCCTACCCCTGATGGCTGTGCCCGGCCGCCTGCTCACCCGGGAGCAGGCAGGTCTGCACGAGTCAGAATTGTTATCATTATTAGCGTAATTTAAGCCGCACCCTGACTTTTGAGCCTCAATTTTGCTATTTCTTCAGACGTTTCTCATAGACTTTGAAAGTTGGAGAAACCCTAATTTACGCTGCAGCCAAATATATTCTCATTTCACAAATCTATTACCCTGACTTACCACGGCTTAAATTAAGGGTTTTTACAATATATCTTTTTTTTGCTATTCCCTCCATTTTTTTGGGATTTGTTGTTATTGCCACAAAATTGCCATAAATGTCAATTGACTGAGGCTATATCTTTAAGATGAATGTGTACCTCCCAGAGAGAAAATCCTAATTTTCATCACCTATATAACCCCCTTCCCTGCAAAAAAAGCGCGGGGAAAACAGGTGACAAGGAGGTCCTTGCAGCTAAAACAAAACCTAACAAAATCGCACTTAATACAACAGAAAAATATATTACCCAATATTATGTATTCATATCCACAGTTGTTTGAAATAGCAATTTCAGGTATTTCACAAATATTCAACAAAGAATTTTTGTGTCCAATATGTGCAATTCTATGTGACATTGTCATACCACAGCTCATGTTGTGTAGTGTAATACCACCTAAAGTATTGAACTATTTCCAATATCACTCGGATCGCCATAGCTGTATGCACTCACATGGAGGCACCCGCTCCCGTCACCGTATACAAGTTATGAGTCAGCCGGGCTGCTAGGACCATGTCACATCAGCTGAATTATTAAGTTTCCCCAGGCAAAAGCACTGTAGGAGTGATGTAGAGAGCTGAAAATGTAGGCAATGGTTTCATGGTCATGATATAGGGCTTCATGGTGATTTTTATGGTAATGATCCTGTTTCAAGAGTCAGGTTTGGTAGAAAGAGGAAAACTTGAAAAGAGGTGTTGAGCCTTCATAGGTCAAGCTACTTAAGGACAATGCAGGAGGGTGAAAAAAAGATAGAGGGCTATGGCCATATGCTAATTAGATAAAGCGCTATGATGATTTCAAATAAGTTTATTGTTTAGGGTATAATGACCTTTTATTGATCTGTTAAATGAAATAACAACTGTCAATATTTACTAAATGCTGGACCACCAGAAATTATGATAGCAATATAGAATCAATCAAGAAAGGGAACCACTAAGATTTTTCTGGAAGGAAAATACAAAAAATCATCATTCAAATAATGACAAAGGCATTAAGAAGTTTGTAAGCATTAAATAGTTTGTAAAAATGAGATGAACATATTTTGTTTCCCTAGCTACATGCAGGACCATTGTCCTGTATGCGCTCAATATATTCAGTTGCCCTCCCACAGTATCGCGACACAATGAGGCAGTTTCGCGCTCACTGTATCAGATCGCCTGAATTATTAAGTCCCCAAAGGCAAGACCACTCTATAGGAAAGTAATAAACAAGAAAGGGGAGGCAAAATAAAGAACATGTGCCCCTTGACATTGGCTGGTTGGTCATAAAGTATGCACTGATGGAGTTTTCATGACACTACTCAAGATAAGGCTCTAGTTTTCTGAAGGAAAAGTGAGAGAGTAATGGTTATAGTGTGGCATAGCTGGCAGGTTGTTGAAGAGATGGGATGATAGGGACGGGAAGAAAAGTGATGGTTAGGTCATTAAATATCTTTTATCATTATATGCTACGTTAAGGAAAATTAAAAGGTCGTGAAAGAGTGTTTTTTTTCATTGGATTGTATGGTTTCAGTTTGTAAGCCTGGGCATTGTTTAAATCATTTATTTCAGAGAAAATCTTTTAGTTTAATAATGAAAGATGGGGGTCTTTTTAAATATTTATGACATTTTCTACGTTTTTATGGGATTTCACTATAGACATTTTATGCCTCTCATTCTATATTATAGAGATCTTGGCATCACATAGACTATAAAGTGTCCAAAATTAGTTTCATTTTATGCATCCAGCCACCGGGTGCAGAGGTTCTAAAAGTATTCACCCGGAGACCTTTCTGTTTGTAGCCTACATTACTATAAAAACTATGTAAATAGTGAAAAGTACCATCTGAATGCATACATTTTAAAACCATGCACCTTATCTTAGAATCAAGCATCTCGAGTGCAGGGGGCACCCTTAATTTCGTACACTGATATATTTTATAGTGGATTGTATTGCTGAAACTGGCAACAACGTTGTTCCTCAGCTTCCTCTCTATAAGGCATGCAAAGAATCGGACATTGTACCACTCCCGGTAAAACCCCCTATTATCGCCCACCCTTCACGACGTGACGTCATCACCTGTCATCACTCACTAGGTGGCGCGCCGCTCGAAGGGGACGCCATTTGCATGGGAAGAACGCCACTTGGGCGTTCTCCTTGCCTTCTAGGGCCATCAATAATCCTCTTGGCTGACCCCAAGAGATGGATTTTAGGTTTAGCCCCTACTTTCCAGACTCTATCCAGCTATTTTCCCCGCGGCGGGCCCAGACTAAGAACACTAGATGTTCCTCAAGATGGTTCCCATCGATTTAGGATTATGGGGATTTGGGCGGATATTTTTTGTCATGCAATAACAGGGCGAGTGGTGGTGGTGGTGATGAAAAATGGGCAATATTTTCTACGGGGGAATGGTGTGGGTAGAGTGCTGAGGAAATTAATTCAAACTTTATAACTAGACCGAACTCTAGACTATGGTAGATACTGATTTGTTTGCCTAGAATGTTGAGATTGACATACAGATTAAATACAAAATTACACACAAATTAAACGAGATTAAAGCTCACCCGAAAAGAAATGCTACAATATTCAGATAGCCGGCTCAAACACTTCAATAGCTATTTCAATGAATGATTTGTTGAAAATTGTACTTTATGTTAAAGCTATATTCTTAAAGTATACTTTTGAAAGAGTGAAGCCAGTCTCATGATAATATTGCGAATCTGGAAGAGGCAAGCAGAGGCAGGGCTAGTGACGTCACGTGAGGCACTGGTATTCCACTTTAACTTATGGGCAAAATTATATTGCATGGAAGTAAAAAAATATTAATCAAAAGAACATGTAACTTACAGAATTCGTTTTACGCAAATATATTCTCACCTTAATTTTTCATATAGTAGTTTTAGGTTTATGAATTTTGAAAGATGACCATTGGTCACGCACCAGTAAGGCCTTATGCCTCCCCTTACGTCACAGCCCATTGTTCGCCCGGGCTCACCAAGAGGGAGGTGCGAACAGCCTCACCTACTGTCCCATTCTAAATCCTCGTGTCCATAACCAATATCATACATTACGTTTCATTTGCTGCCATCTAAATTTGGCTTTTCGCATCTCCTTTAACCAATAGGCCTATCTCCGAGACATCACCACCCATTGATGCCTGTACCCTCTCTCAGGCATCACCAGGCCTATAGACGCCAGATGCCTCAGAGATACATAGCACATATGTCAGAATTGTGAATTTGATGCTCAATATTATATCAAACACATTTTTTACTGTTTCAAAACACTCAAATTTTCCACATTGTGCTTTATTGCTTAGGATTGTATTTCTCCGGTGGGAAAGGGCTGCTAGGAGAGTTTCTCTGGGGTTTCTCTATATAAGTGTCCCTATAAAACTGTAGATTACTCAAAAGTAGTATGGTGACATGGAAGCCTAGCGATGCGACAGGAAGTGTTAAAAAAATAACGACATTATATAGGACCATTTCTTGAATTTGACACGCGGTAAAAGGCTTGCGACAGAGCCATTTTTTAAAATTCAACATAATTCGTCAGTACCCCCAATCCAGGGCCCCTATGTGGTCTGACAGTTATTGACCAGAACGCTGCGTGCATTTTATTCAGTTCCAAACATGGCAAACATTGAACGGCCGCGCATTAGGGGAAATGAGGTGCGGAAAGAAAAAGAAACAACTCAAATATTTGGCCTGGCCGTACATAAATGGGCAAATATAATGGGACGAGTGACAGTCGTGGGAAAAACATAGTAGGTCTGCCTGCCACAGACAATTTGCTGGCTGCATTTGCACGCTGAAAAGGCAGAATTTGTTGGAAGAAATTTTGAGTAAATGTGAATTCGTTGTACTTGTAACAGGTAAGGTTATTCAACAAAGACTATACTAACCATCTTCAACATTTTAAGATACATATATGATAATATAATAAGACCCGTGGGGAGCTTTGGAGGGTGTCTGTATGACCCAGAGGGGTTCGTCATGTACCAAGGGCAAAGCCCGAGGTACGTACAATCCCCACTGGTCGCACAGACACCCAAAGATGACCCCAAAGGTTCTTCTTTATTTTTTCACCCAAACAATTTTTAAAAGCTGTTGAAAATACTGAAAAATTAGGAGTATGTCACTAGAGAGTTTTGCAAACCACATGTATCGCAGTGCCCCGATCCTGAAACGGATCTCAGGGCTGTAGATGAATGGTCCCCATGCACAATTTTACAAATAAGGGAAAAAATATTAAGTTGAATTCTGCCTTAATCAAATATGTCAGAAATGTAACTTATTTCAGAATAATAGGTTTCTGATATGTAAATCTGAAAAGAAAGGGATTGATCATGTTGATTTTGCTTATGCATATTTTGATAAATACCACTGTGTCTGGGAACTCACACCTCAGTGGCCCTTGGTCATGGTCTACTGCTCCCACCTGTGGCCCCTCTGATCAGGGAAACACAGGCACACGGATCTCCTGTTCATTGTTTTACAATTATTGTGTGTCCCAAATAAGAGGAAAACCTTTCTTTGGCTCATATATATATCCATGATGGGAGAGGGAAAATCGGTTAGGTAATAACATGTTGGATTAATTTGGAAAATACATGTATGTGATAGGGGAGGCCTCAGACCTGGTTCTGGTGATCACACTCTCCTGACTGATCTACCTCTCTCCTTGCCATAAATAGCTGAGAATTGCTTATGTAACATGGTCTGAGGAGGTTCTTTTAGATTCACTGGCCCGTGCCACAGCAGTAATAAAACTCACTAGAATAGTAGGCCTATTTGTATGGGGTAGCTTCCACCCATACCAGAATGCCCAATCAAACTCATTGGGATACGGATCGGGACACTGAGATCCGTATTTGTTGCAAAAACTCTCTACTATGCACTACCCCTTGTACGTACCGCTCCTCGGCCTTGCGGGTGATAAAAGAAGATTCAACAGTCCATCCAAATGCCACCTGTAAATACTGAGATACGCAAAGGAAACTGACACAATAAAACATTGGATACTTTGAGCGTATGAACACAATTGCCTAGTCAGCAGATTTTTCACAATGTTAATTGTTTCAACAATTTAAGCTGGGAACTCAGACTCGATGACAGGAAACCAGAATTATCTACAATTACAGAATCGTGAAAGGAATAAGTCATTAGTAATAAAAGAAACACGCTATTCAGAGAAATGACAGTTGTCATAGTAACTGGACTACAGTCCGTCCATTTCTACCGACCATAATACCCCTAATTTAAGCCGCGAAATTTAAGTTATTTAGACCTCAACTTCTATGGTACGGCTTAGATTAGGTTTTTTTTTACAGCATTGAAAACAATAGCATTCATGAAAATGTTCTATGAAAAAATGTCCATAAGTAAACCCAAAAGTTAGGGTGCGCCTTAAATTAGGTTGCGGCTTAAATTACCGGTTAAGGTTTTATGGTAACAAAGTGAATAGCTGACGTCAGCAAGATTCAAAATAGCAGTCTCTGACATAATGTGACGTAGTTAACATGGCGTCATGGACATTTGTACTGGGTCAGTGGCTTCCTAAATTAGTATTGTAGGTAATAGGCTCTATTGTGTTTGACAATATTGGTGGTAAAACCTTTGTAGATGAGTGGTCATTTGATGCTATACTTGGTATTGTACTAATGGCTTAGTACTTTTAATATATTGTCATGGTATATAATCCAACAAGGATCAGGCTTAGCAAGTCTACTTCTAGTCTACTTCTAGGAGAAATATCTTACGCTCCTAGCGCCACCTGTTAACCAGTATAAAAGGCGCTGCAAGATAGGGAGCGAGGAGTTAGTTAGTTGGTTGGAAGTTAGTAGTCACTTAGTTTAGTGAGAACATCAGCTAAATATGTTTAGCCAAGGAGTTATACCTGGAGTAAGTACATCGGCTCCGTGTAACAGACTGGAGTTTACCAATACCCACTACCTCGGACATAGGATTGTGTTAGAGCTGAATACTAGAATGGTCTAGAAGGTGTTGGAGCAACTCGTGTTCTAAATGTGGTTGATTGCTGATAGGAGATGGGAGGTGGACTGATGAAGACTTATACATGGTGGCTTTGACTCGGGATGAGATGTTTACTGAATAAAAACCCTTTCATATTAAGAAGCTCCCTCATCGTTCATTTCTTTTGAACTATTGGGAAGTGAATGGACAAACTTTAAACGCAGTCTGAATTACTCAGGCATTCTGGAAAAGCAACTCATGAAGACTTGGATATACACGAATCTTACGCAGTCTTAAATCAAACATTAACAATAGTTCAGTATGACGTCCTCTGGAGAAGGCGTGTCTTACACAGTAACGTGGTGAACGGTTTTGTTCCCAGGAATTGCCACTTGAAAGATTTCCCGAGTCACTGTAGGATCTATACCCTTTTCCGATAACTGATTGCTTATGAAATAGTTATGGGGAAGTGCCTCCATACATATTACAAAGGGGCCTTCCATGTAGTACCTACGCGCATTTTAAGAAAATTCCGACGCCCCTCCCTTGGCTGAAGTACGCATTGAATTGACACAGGTACATGCGTATAGGCCTAAATTGTCTAAGATTTCAGACCCTTGGCGCATGTATTAAATGGAAGGCCCCTAGCCGCCACACCTCTTTCTTTGTAGTCACTAGGATAAGGTTCTTGAAACAGGTTACAGAATAAGTCACTAGATGCAGTAACCAGAAATTAAGTTAATCAAGGAAATCCATTTACTAATCTTGCAGTTTAGCCCCACGTAATGACATAGCTTATCTCAAGTAGGAAACAATGGTTAAGCCTATCAGCTTAATTCATAATGTCCCCCAGTCGATTAACACAGCAATGAGATTGAATGTAGGCTAAGCCATAAACCACTTAATTTATCAGATTAATATGTTTTGATGGTAATTGGTAAAACACACTAATCTGAATCGTGTCAGAACCCATACTGTCTGTTCCCATCACTGGTGTAGAATGACTGGGTTTAGCTACATGACACACTTAGTTCCTTCATCAATGCATCTTCGTTCATCTCCCAGATTCAATTATGTCATAACAGAATTGTCTGAGGACTCGTTGTAGGTGTGTGGCTACAGTAGAAAACCCCGCACACTCACTCATCCCCTACCTCCCTGGATAGGTCCCCAGTGGCTGTAGAAGCTGTAGAAACAATGCCTTAGTGGATTACTGTCAACCATCTGGTTGGTGACACGTTCTTCAGCCGCAGACCTACAGGGGTGTTTTCTATTTATACTTTCGTAATGCCCTTTATTGGATAGCAGGGGCAGTTATAGGATATACCCAAAAGTGGGGTCAGCATATATGCTAAGTACTAAAATGTGTGCATTCGCGTGCATGCAGACAACATAATTTTTCTCTTTGGCATATATAAAGTTTAAGAAATCTGAGGGGCTTCTAGACACCCTCGGAACCCCAACCCCCCTCCCCCCCCCCCTCTACCCCCCCCCCCCCCCCAAACCGGGTACGCCACTGGCATTTCCCCCTCTTTTTGTAGTTTTGTAGGGGGTCAGGACCTGGACCTGGTTTTAACCATACCAGCACCCATTGAAAGCAGAATATTTATTATACATTGATAACAAAATGGGACTGGGCAAATGCGGAGGGTAGGTCAGGTTACTGCAGCGTAAATAGTGTTTCCTTTGGCCTTGAGTTCGTCTCACACCTGTCTGCCGTATTAGTTGTACCTGTGGGGGAGGCGGTGTAGTAATGAGCCTCAGGTAGACAGAATAGGGCCAGACTTAAACATATTGTCTTTGTGGACGGACTGGCTTTTAAAATGCGCAGTTGGGGTTTTCCCCATTTTGGTAGAGAAATATTTGAATATTTGAGCGAAAAAGTTTTGGAAAATTTTTATAAATGAGTCGAACAGAAACAAACCTTTTTTAGGCTGGCCTCTAGGCCCTGGAGAGGATCAGGGCTCTGGATGACGCGGAAATGAACCCTAAACGTTTAGCTTAAGGTAATGGGGTTTGGTTTAACTTGAAAGGTTCCAGTATTATCTCCTTTTGCCTTTACACACATTTAATAGAACTGTTTTGATGACTTACTTAAAAGCTGTTTTGTTCATTTCGTATAGAGCAGTGTTGATGAGAGAGATGAATAGAACTACGCAAGCAACGCAGTTTACTCTTTACATATTATGTAATTGTCAAGACATATATTGATGAAAAAACATTTAATCCACTTTAATCCCCATTTTTCATCACTAAAAGGTTGATGTTCCAAGATTATTTAAATCTCACAATTTACACAATTTGAGCAAACCTCAGTTCCAATACCTTATTCCCAGTAATACTCTTATCAAAATATCCTTGATAAACAACATCTAGACTAGAAATATCTGCCCTATACCTATATTGCTCATACCTGGCATAAACCTCCACATTTTAATGGAACCCCACTGGGAGACCGGACAACAACAAGCCGACCGAGCTATTACGGCTTCCTCGCTGTTCGCTTTTAATGAGGCTTCAGAAAGTGGGTCCGCTTTTAAGTTGGCCTTGTTTCTCATTGGGGAAGCAAAGTTTTTGGCACCAATCTTCCCAACAGCAAATCAGCAAATTTCCCACCAAAAGAACCTATGTCCTGCCAACCTTTGGCCAACTCTCTCCTTTGCCTGAGAATTGGCTCCCTGTTTGATGTTGGAGATTGCACCTGTGGAATGCATCCCTTGGTGTGGCATGTAGTTAGTGAGTGATTAATCATATCTAAATACAGTTGTGGTCAGCAGTGTCACGGGTGCGCCTGCTTCTGTTGTATGGGGCGCCAAATGCAAATCCGTGAAATCTGGGTGTGAATTTTACTCAACTGCAATGTTGCCAATGTTTCGGGGATTTAGGTTTTCAGTGTTTTTTCTGTGAAGAATTGGATGATTTCAAAGGAGTCACCAGATAATATTAACCTAAATACATGTAATTCATATACATCAATTTTGTATTGGAAAAAATGTCACTCTTTTTCGGGACTGACATACATTCCTGTTTGAGAAACATGAAAAAGCTGATTTTTTTTTTCACCTGGCACTGAAAACAGTATTCTTATTCGAGGTCTCCCTATTTTTCCTCAGTTATAAACTTGATGAGCAATAGAGATAAAATTCAAAACATCTTACATGTGCAAGATAAAACCTTGTCGTTTAGTTGTACTTCAGTCTGGCGAGCTGAATCAAGGTACCTATACATTTAAAGCTGAGATAAGTACTAAATTATTTAGGCCATTGTTTGAGATTTATTAGTATTTTTTCAGTGTATGTGAGAACTTTTTGAAGTGCCTGACATTATATCCAACCTTTATGAGCATCCATTGGATATATTTCTGGACACTGTCAGACTAATTGAAAAATAATTCACCATTATTTTCATGGATTTTACGGACAAAATATCCCACGTTTTATTCCAACGTATCAAACATTCTGGCTAATACGTCGGACATGTCCGGGAAAAACGACATTTTCATGAGACCAACAGTTGACACTTGGCACATCATAAGTGTATAGGTCAGCCGGCCGTGTGTGGGCTAATAGCTGGCTAATAATAGGCTAACAGCAGGCTAATAACATGCTAATACCAGGCTAACACGCTTCCCCGTTACCATGACACTAATAATATCACGCCCTGCAGGTCCCACCACTGAATATGGGGAGTTGTAATGATCAGGGCGTAGTCACAGCACTTACACAACTGGACTTAAAAATTAAACCTGCTACGTAATGTTATGAGGATAGCTTCAAAGGTTTTAAAGTAGGCCCAAGGATTTCGGAGGGTACATAATTATATTAGGGAATTTCAGATACTCCATGGCCTGACGTTCCTTAAAGGTATCTTTTATCTCAGGTTTTAATTTTTTTTTGTCAGAAAAAGTTCATCAGGAGTATACTAGCCTCTTCTATACACCACCATTTAATGAGAGTTCATAAATTTTGAATTTTTAGCCTAAAATGTGGTTAGGTGGATCAGAGAATGTTGACGTTCTGAGATGCGTTTTTGGAATCTGAAACTCCCTCTTAGTTCAGAACCTCCCACGCCAGGGCCGACTTCTGAGCATTGCTTTGATAACATGAATGTGGTATTTGAATTAAATGTAACTGAGCGTAGATGAAATTTAAGCTCACCTAATTCTCAAGGATTCTACAAATGTCAGAATTTCCGTCCAGCTATACAACGCCAATCATCCTGGGGTGGTCCACAACTCACCAAAGGCCATTAATTCTTGCGAGAATTGTGCTTGAAAAATCACCATGGGAAATGTTAGACTTCTTTAACATTGTGGAGACTTAGGCCTACTAAAGCTGTGCCTAATATAAGCTAAACCGGATTCTGATTTGAATGTGGTATATCTGGTATAGATCCTTAGCGTCAGATTGTTGAGGTTTTTGCTGAAGTTCATGTTTATTACTGTATGAAGATTGCAGAACAGGCTAAAGAAGAAAGGCCAACAGTTTGGTCGTCAGAGGACGACCAGTAAAATTTTGGTCGTCCACAAACACTTTTAGGTTGTCCAAAATAAGAGAACATATTATAAAAGAGACAGAAGATATTTTGCAAGTAAGTATTTTAGAGTTTGTTAGAGAATATTTGGTCGTCATAAGGACGACTTAAATTCATTTTCTGGTCGTTCACATCCATTATTTGGCCGTCAAGGACACGTGGAAACGCATATATTCCTAGCCTGCAGAACTACTTTATATGTCTATGCTTGCCCACGTGTCCCCAACCCCCTCAAAGAAAAATAAAAGAAATCTGTGCAAAAACCCAACACGGATTAATAAGAACTAAGCCCATCACTGAAAATAGAAGTCATCTGTGTACAATAATTGGTGTAATACAACCCAACTCAGCTTGAAAGAACCAGTACACTAAGTACCTGATTAAACGTACAATGACAACACATATCGATCACTCGCCCACATGTATATCACCAGGAGCCAAGAATAGTTGTTATCTTAAGACGTCAAGATCTATCCAGTGTCTCTATGATTGCCTTCATTGACCTTTTTATCCGACTCAGAATAGAAAGTTCAGCATAACAAGGACCCTATATCCATAATAGGGCACTCAGTGCACTTGGCCGTTTTATAAGGCGGTTTAATGGACCATTTCCCCCCACGCTACCTTGTTAAAAAATGATTGAGGTTAATGACTCTGCGATTGGATGTACATGTAATTGGACTATTCTATGTAATAATATTACAGGCCATATTAATAAATATACTCTGTTTAATAAAACTTTTCTCTCACCATTTCAACAATTTCCCCAGTACCCTCTCTGCTACGCTTTACAGACTAACCTCACAATAGGAATCCTTCCTGATTTCAATCATCAACATAATCAGCATTACGCACATTATAAGGCTGAACTGGAAGCTGGACCAAAATGTAGTGGTTACTTCCTTAATCAGCATGTCCGAAATATTCAGATAGGCTACTGAAATGCTACTGATAGCACTCTCAAGCTCATCTAGATATTTTGGAAATACTGATTCACCACAGTTCAACCACTGCATTCTCAATTATTTTCACTGATACCACCCTGTGGGGGTCTGGGTAAGAATAAGCCCCCAGTAGCCCCTGCTGACCGTATTAGGTGACAATAGGGGGGACCTTGCACTGACCAAGTGGTTCTTTGGGTTCAATTCCCGGTCAGTGCACGGTTCACAAAGGGATGAGGTACACCAAAAATGATTTCCAGGTTTTGATCCCCTGCTCTTTGCCTGCCCTGTCACCTTCATCTCATAGATTCAATCTCCAAAGACAGAATTCTTCCCAAATGGTTTTCGCCATGAAAATGACCCTGGCTGTCGGTACAGCGTTAAACAACCAACACTCACTCAATCACTTTTCACTGATACCACAAGCTGTAGTACACTGTACTTCCACTGAATTCTATTCCGGGATATGTCAGTGAATAGAGTCTATTAAAGGTAATAAGACCTCATCTGAAGGCGACTGTCACATGCCTGGTGAAGTATATTATGGGATGGTGACCACACCCTGGTCTATTTATAGTAACGTCAGTTGTAATATGTATAGATCCCCAGGGGTGGGACCGGGTTATTATGGAATAAAAAGTGGTTGGAAGGGGGGGGGGGGGGGGGGTCCTTATTTAGGAAAAATCCAACTTGCTATCAACCCTAGCTGTCGCAACTCAAGAATCCATGAAAGTCACCAATTCTGATGTAACTTAGTATATCAGCGGTATATCAGCCCAACGAGAGTAGAAGGGACCTTCTACTCTCTTTGATCAGCCCCACTGCAACTTAATCCATGAAAGACACTGATTCCTGTTTATGTTATGGCCATTCATAGTTTGATTTCCAATTACTTAACACTCTTTTTGGATAGGGATTTGGTCTTGAGGGGAGGTTAAACGTTGTTCAGCTCATTCTCTTTCCTGAAATTAGCACTAGATGCCACATTTTTGATCAGATGACATTATCTTTTAAACCGACGGTTAAAAATTGACAAAGCCAGGGAAAAGTAGCCCCCCCACCTCAACCTGCCTTTTACCTTTTCAATACAATATACAATCAATAGAAACTACCCCGGTGCGATTTTCAGTGGCTACCTTTGAAAGGTTTTTCTATGAGTTGGTAGGAGCGCTAAATGTTTGAGAGTGGTTATGGATTGGTAAATTGGGTTGAGTCGGCGAATTGAATGCAGCTATGTTCACGAACTGAAATGTCCTTTATTGTATATCGAGGCACTTTTTGTGTTGATAGAATGGTGGTTTTTATATGGGAATAGACTGGTAACTATAGCGACTTTATCCAGGGTACCAACAGCACAGGGAAATTGGCAAAAAACATCCCAGACAGGGAAAACACAGGGAATTTGCAAATTTTGCCAAAACACTACCAGTTAAGCACGGGGAAATTCATTTGGCCAGGTTCTGAAATTCCTGGTTCTCAAGGTATTAGGGATTCGACCTTTTGTTGTTGGGTTATCTAAAAATTTCTGCATGCAGAGGCTTTTAAATGTAAACAACTTGCTGGATATGACACAGGGAAGTATTGCCGCGGGACAGGGAAATCTCAGGGAAAACACAGGGAATTTTGGTGGGTATCCTGCTTATCTAAAATGGCGTTGCTTCGATTGCACCAGCCTAACAGTTGGTTGACACTGACACATACCAGGAACCAGCAATGGATAGATTAAGAAGTGCTTGGAACTGGTCACTGTCGTGGGTTATGGAACTGTACAGGACTCAGGGGAACCAGCTACATGAGTCTGTTGACCCCTCAACCTATTGAGATCTCACCGAAACCATGGCAAAATAGCTTAGTGGTATAGGGTGTTTGCTTGCTGTTCAAGAAAGCAGGGTTCAATACTGTAGATGTATTTGCCACTATTTTTGTGTGTCATGGATTTCATTTTTTAGAGCCAATTTGAAAGGGTTTTTTCTTCACTCTTTTGCCATTAAATATTTCAGTTATACCCCTTCCCTCTCCTCAAAAAAAACAAAAATCAAACAAACGCCTGAGTGGCTTTTGTTGGGCATTATTCCTGATTAGAGACAGGAAACAATATTGTTTTAAGGATGGCATAACGAGCAAAGATGTTATATCCCCTTGCAACATGGGCTTTATGCTTACAGTCAACGACCCTACTCCGTCTATACCCAGCCCCTTCTCGTGTCTTCAGCCCCAGATGGGCGGCTACAGGCGGCGGGCCGTCAGTAGTATATGGAATAGGCAATATGCGGCGGGCCCACATCACCAGGCCATTTGTACACAGCCGGAGTAAAGTGCTCCGTAGATGGGGCTGGTAATGAAACACTGCCGCTCTAACATGCACTGATTTGGTCTGCCTTCTTCATATATTCATATAGTGTGTTCTGTCTTTCCCATGCAACCATTACCATTGATATGATATTATGATATGCACGAAATTAATGCCGTGCTCTGCACTGTGGGCGCATGTTTCGGCTGCGGGGTGCAGTTTTTTGAGGTGTGCGCCCGGTTTGCACACATTTTTTTCAGACTATTGATTTAGAATTATATGCATTATATAAACCATATGCACTTTATGACTTTATGATGTAAATAGTATGGTTTTTGGATCACTTACAATGAATAACAATCCGTCAGAGAGACATATTATTTGCGCTTTATGTGTTCGCATGACCCAGGGAGGTTTGTACGAAATCACTTAGTCTTATAGCCATTCAGGGATGTCCATCCAAGGTTCATCAGCAAAACAATCTTCAAAACCAGGAGCCTGAACTTTGATACTCAAGTTGTTGTTTTTAATAACTCAACGTTTCGGCCTGGGGTTGGCCTTCGTCGGGAGTCTTCAAACCTTCAAAATTCCTTGAAAATACTGAAAATGAGTAGTTGTACATACAGCCTGTCAATATGCACTGCCCCTAATATGCATCGCTTGTGTGTCATGCGGTTGAAAAATCGACATAGATCGCGTACTCAGTGATGGGTGGTGTTCATTAGTACGGAAAAATGTGGCAGTCATATCTCGTATGTCCCCAGTTACAATGGAAATACATCAATATGAAATGTTTTAAATCATAGGGAAGTTATGTTTGTATCAAGGTAGGGGAAGACATTGACCTCCTATAGAAGATGGGAGTGTGATGTCCTTTCTCTGGGACATTGCATATAAAAGATCCCTTACTACTCTTCAAATAGCGTGGTGCCCTTTCTATGGGACATTGCACATACCTTGTGCAGTGTTGAAAGAGTCCAAAATGGTTGGCCAGACATTAAACTACCCCAACAAACAAACACATTTTTTACCTGAATGTTCATTATGGGCGTTCTGCACAGAAGACCCTGCTGTCTCGCTGCTTTGACGTCTTGGCACCGGATGACTCTGTAACGTTAGCACGCTTTGTCGTCCCAACACATCCGTGCTTCATTAAACTAGTTCTGGAACACGGGTCACTCCGTCTCTGGTTGGAAAGTCCCCTTGTTTTTCCTAGAAACTGCTCAGAGAGTGCTAAAGTCTGTCCTATAACCAGGTCTTGCTTTCAAGGAGAGGTAATTTTGGAAATGTTTTCGTTTGTTTTAACATGGCTAAACAAGAGCATTCGGTGGCTAAGCTGTTTACAGACTTGTGGGGTCTAATCTCAATAACTATTAAAGTACCACATGCACAGTTTTTAGAAGTATGTAGCTAACAGTCTCATCTAGTGTGTCACGAATTTCTATATTAGGCACATACTGTGATATATTTGTAAATGTTTTTCTACATTTCATAGAATACAAAATAGGTAAATAGCTTCCCATTTAAGACCTAAAGTGTACTGAATATAGATCTAAGACATCTCCTATCTTTTCATGTTTTCTTGTAATTTTAACAAACTTCTACATGAAAGGTATATTGACAAGATTTTTTCTGTTGATATTCAGCACTTAAAAACTAGACATAAAACATCAAATCAAATCTCTCACTATTCTCATGTCACAAAGTGAAAAACAAAATGGACTGTTTCTTGCAGAAGCCAGAACTCACTATTCTCTTGCCACAAGGTAAAAAACAAAAACAAAATTGGCTGTTTCTTGCGGACCAGATCTATAGTAGGAGAGGAGGGTGTAGGTTCTGGAGGGTACTTAAACCCACCAAGGTCCACGTCTAGGGGGCACACACGGCTCGCTTATTGGATGTAGAACATGCCCTGAAGGACGCTGGAAAGGTGGCGGCAAGGTCACATATTGCGCCATATAATACAGGCACGGTCACATATCACCATTTGCGCAGCCGCGAACTGTGTTCTGTAGCACTCCCTTTTATACAGACACAGATGCCAGATATTGATGGAAATTATTGCATCATGTATATGTAATGATGGAGCTTCAGACAATTTATGTGCAACATAGAATTACTTGCTTTATCTTGAAGAATGTTTTCAAGTTAATTCAAGGTGTTGCTAATGGAGCGGAAATGTAGACAATAAAGCTAGTATTCATTTTTTATTGACACTGTTCCACATACAAAACATGATCTTCCAACAGTACTGGGAGAAGATTACCCTAAGAAACTTACTATATATACATGGGCATGAGCCTTTTTTTTCGCCCACCGTAATCAAGGCGATCAAGGCTATCAAAGCGGATGGGCGAAATTTTCCTTAAGGATGTTGTTCGCAAGTCTGCACAGATGTCTACCAGCTGCCTTAAAATCAATGTTCTTTTCTTGCCCACCGGACCAAGCAAAAATGTTCGCTGGAATCATACCAGTCGTGATCCTATGTAATTATAATGCTTTTACCCAACCTGCTGGGACCCAGTTTCAGCGAGCCTTCCGGTTCCGACAGGCGGAGTTAGCTGCGTGGTCGTTGTTTTCGTATTTGGTTTTTTTTTTTTAACGCAGTGGCCCCCTGGCCCAGCCCAGGGCCAGGGGCCAAGCTACCAGTACGCTCGGATTTTGTTCGAAATCATTGTTTCACGTAGAGAAGCGCAGAGTAACGATCGCTGCAGTGTAGGTTGGGCCAGGGGTAGCCAAATGATCGACTCTCTACTCCTAACCTCGTATGAGATTCGTACACTGCTTGCCATGAGAGAAGGATCCACAGAGCTAGGCCAGGGGCAGGGGTGGTTATGCCGTAGTCACTTTACATAGTTGATAATGACGGTCACGCTTACACAGTTTGCCATATTTGTGCATAGGCGCCGAGTCGGGAACGGAACAAACGCCCGCTGCGCCCGACACAGCCTAAACTTTGACTTCATCACGCTGGTGGACAGATCATGCTACTTCGGGAGCCGGTACCTGGAAAGTGCTTACCTCGGCCCCGATAATGCTACTTCCGGAGCCCGTTTTCGTAACGCCGGGTACAGAAATTCACTTTTATTTTACAAAATAACAAATATATATCAAATGCAACTTGCTCACGGAATATTTTAGGGTTAAGGCCTTGCTTTGATATCATTTTATTTATGAAAATTTATGTACTTACACCAGAAAAGTGTGGGGCAAAATACTTGAATGGGAGAAAGCTTGGATCCAAATGTGTACTCTGAAAACCCACACTTTACTCACAAAAATGGAATAATATAAATGAAATGAATCAGTTATTTTTTATTAGAGGCGGCTGTCACCTCAGATCTGCAGTATGTAAAACGTTACACCTATAAATAGCCCGTTGCCGGGCAAAACGTTACCGATGAGACAATCACTTCTGGGCTTGAATGACCACATATTTGGGCTTATATCGTAGAGATTTTGATATATAGAATACATAGGAATCGTTAAAATCGTCCAAATCGGGCCAAATTAGACATTCAAGTGCGGAATCCAAACCGTTATATCGATCGGTTTTGCTTCACACTGTAGTCCGTCTTTGACCCATTTTCGTTGTATGTATTGACTGTGAGCACCTAGCGAAAATGGTTAGTACTACAGTCTACCGGAAGATCCCGTCGAAATGTTACCCGGCTGGCAGCGACGGTTTTACACTGGAATTTCTTGTTGTACAATATATATTTAGACATCTGGACCTCCTTAAATGCGTACAACGCATTGAGAACTCAGGCATGAGAACCTTGCGTTCATATTGAATGCAAAAACATTGGCCCCCAACCACGTGAGGAGGCTGGACACACTAGGTCTAGGCCTAACATGGCGGGATCTCTGCCCGCACACCTGCTACGATATATTGAACTCAAAAAACCTGGATGACATTTTATTTATCAGAAACGCATAAATTGTGGAAGATTTACCCATTCGGACGCATTGAGCATGTTATAGGTGGGTTCATATCTTTTTTTCCAGCAGTTGAAATATACATAGGCCTATAGGCGTTTGGTTTCATGTTTGGGCCCTGTCAGACACTGTCTTTCTCAAAAATATTTATTTTACTCATATCAGGCTAATCAAAATGCACATCATGTAAATATCTATGATCTGATATATCTTAGGGTCCTATATATCATAAGGTTTGATCAATTTAGGCCTGGATACGTTTGCAACAATATTTAACAGATTGTACAGTCTTAGGCCTACAGGCTGGATGTCAAAGCATTGCCATTGAACCTGGGCGTTTAGTCGGACACAGGCAGTCTGAAAAATAATTATTGTAGGCCTTATCAACCCTACCAAAATGAAAATTACGTAGATATCTATGTTCCCATATATCTCAGGGTCCTATATCATATAGTTTGATCATTTTAGGCCTGGACACGCTTGCAAGAGTATTTTACAGGTGGTATGGGAAAAAAAATATATTTAGGCCTTATCCAGCCATCCAGCCTATCAAAATCAATTAAATATAGGAAACTATGTTTTGATATGTCTTAGGCTCACATACATAACATGGTTTTATTATTTTAGGCCTGGACACGTTTGCCATTCAAATATTTTCAGACCATGTTTTACAGATTTAAGATTTAAATGATTAAATGATTTGCGAAATTTTCACTATAGTGTCATTTTTTCAGACCTACCATCAAAATATTAAATCTGATATGTACCCTTTACAGACAAATGCCCTTAGGCCTAAGTCAATGTCTAACCTATATAGGCTTGGCATCCCATCACCTCTGTAACTTTAGGTTTTAAAGTATTATTGTTTTATTAATTCTAATGTTTTATATCTTTGATATTTTAGTATTTTTTACTCTGATACAAATGATTCACTTTATTTTCTCTAAAACTGCCGCCTCCTGGTATCAAAGCTTGCTTTGATGCACAAACTTTAATACTATAAATCTAATACTATAGGCCTAATACTGCTGACTCTATAGTATATATGTGACCCGTTTTGGCGAATTGAGTCGGATGTCGCACGGGGTCCATTTTTAGAGACCTATCCCATCAGAAAATTCAGATTCTTAGCTTTAAAATGAGTAGTAACAGCCGACATCCGACTCGTTGCGACTTCCGACCTGATTCGCCAAAACGGGTCACATATAACATTCAGACTTAAGATACAATACAATTGGTCTTGTTTATATCTATAGATGCATTCCGTGGATTATTCAGAATAAAATAATCTTTTTATTTTATGAAAAAGAACGGTTTGTTTATGTCGTGAAATTGCGGGAGGCTCCGATGTATGCATAAATCCTTAATTCCTCCTAAAATTAGTAAATATCGGAAATTCAGCTTACATGGGCACCATTGGATTAACATAGGAAAGGCCTCCGGCGTGGTTCATCTCATTTCTAAACTATTACAAAGGTAATAAATACTGGTTAACCACGTTTCTTATACATATAGTATAAAAATAAATCTTTCTAAGACAATCAATTTCATGAATATTCGCCAAAAAACATTTTTATTTCTCTCCAGCTAGTGTATGACACATAGGTCAAATTTGACTTCTTGACTGTCAATAAAAGATCTGCTACTACTACTACTGCATATTCTGGTTAGTTGGGCTAGATGACAGGCGCAAAATGCAGTGCATTTCAATATCTAATTCAAGGCTTAATATCTCGGAAAGTTCTAGGCCTAAATATTTCATTTTCAAATTTCTATGTGTTTAAGACCCTCATCTATATTTGAAAATTTTATAGGTATCATTTTACCAAAAGTTGGATTTATGATTAAAAATTTGAATTGTTTGTCAAAAATTTCGGGGGCCTGTTCCATTGGTTTTTCACGGAACAATGGTACTAGCGGGCTAGTGCTAAGATCAACCACTGAATATTAGAAATCTTTTTAGATTAGATCATTAAAATTTTAAATCAAGGCTTTGCTCCATAGGTTACATAAAGTTTACTTTTAAAGCTACACTGTATTGACTAACTTCCAATAATTCCAATGGGCGAAATTCTCGTTTCCTAAAACGATCAATCTTTCTATAAAGGCGATCACGTAGATCTTGTTTAGCTTTTGGTTTTGCAAGAACCTAGCACACCCCTGTGTGATTATACATACCCTTCACTCAGACAGCACTGCGAAACAGCAAAACACCCAGGCAAGCCACTCAGCGCCAGAGATTAGCAGGAATACGAGAGACATGAGCAAATAGAGAAACTCGCTTAGCGTGCAACCGGTCTATGTCACCGAGCCATAGTGACTCTGTGTTGAGACATGATGTCTGACATTCTAGCATATAACTTGATTTTCCAGGAAGGTACTGGTAGGATTCTTGCAGTTTTGTACTTTCTTGTAAGCAACATTTGCCCATGAACAATATTGCTGTGATATTAAGGTTTTTAAATTTCAAAAGGGATTTATTAATACAATTTTCATTTTGTTCTGTTGAGGAAAAACAATATTTCACTTTCTTGTAATTCTACAACTACCAGAGAAGTAAATCTAGTAGATGATTTGATATACAGGTAAGGAACTTTGGCATGTAACTTGTAAGGCATAATGATATGTGGCAAGACTATCAAAAATAAAGTTTTGCGCCTAACATACACCTGACCTTCCTACTGATAAATCTTTTTCCCAACCAGTTAGCTGCAGGAGCATTGTCCTTGCATTTCAGCTATGTCAATTAGGCAGTACAAAATCTCAACACATAAGCCATTGGCGGAGGAAACCAAAATAAGGGTGGATTATTAGGCGCGGAAAGATGGCTGTTGACAGTGTCTGGAAGAAGCCGGTAAGGGAAAGGCGGCCGCCTTGTCTGTCAAGGTTAGGGTTACGGTCGGAATAGGGAGATAGTTGAGGAGAAAAGAAAGTGGAAGCTGATACACTACAGAGGACCCATATGGACATATGGACTCCTACATAATCCTATTAGGATATTAGGGAGATGACACTAAAGTAAGGCATTTCAGGAAATGTTACCATTTTGTCACATTTATAACTCTTAAGGTATCCTTAAGATGACTTGAATGCACATTCTCTAGTACTAGCAGTTAATACGACTATTTCTGAGTTGCTATGTCACTGTTCAAAAATCCATGTTGAGCACATTTGTTCTAAAACCATACATTGGCAAAACTACCTTGTGCACACCAACATAACCAAATATTGTGTGAATTTAGCTTTCAGATTTGTTTCTGGCAACCCTGACTTACATCCTTGCTTACAGAAAAGAAGGCCTTTCAAAGGATGTCTGTGTAATGTCAATAATTCTGCCCTAAAAACAACCACACCTATCTGCCAACGATATTCACCAGCCTCAGAGTCCCTTGCCAAAATGTCTTTTGAATCATAGTAGAAGCTCCAGTTAGTGTAACCTGATGTCATGGCAACCTCTTTATTTACTTTTGGTAATTTCTATTTCAAATGCATAGAAGCCTGCAGCCACAATATCATAATAGATGAGTATTCAATTCATAAGAAACATGTTTACTATTTTTAATTACGTGCTGCGTAAAAATCACTCACAGAGAATGATAATGGTGGTTACAAAAAAATTATACAATGGACCTAAGCCAAGGCTTGGGTGAGCAAGGACAGTAAGTCCATGTCCTGACTGACTGATAGTGACCTTGTCATCGCCCGTTCCAACAGTTATTCTGACATCTCTCGTTACATCACAGCATCCTTGCTGGCCTCTGGCAGTATTATATTTTGTCGTTTTATGTGTTTTACTACAGAGCCAACCCTGTCTAGAGCCTTCAAGGTTGACAGTCCTCTTTGCCTTCTCTTTCCTCTGTGGGGATCCGGGGTGGGGGTTCCTTAGGGAGCCTCCTGGGAAGAATGTGTCCTCAGCAGCCCCTTGCTGTTCGTAGGAGGCAACAAATGGGGAGACCAGACTCAATAGCCCAGTTAGTAGAGTGCCCGCTTTGAGTCTGGAAGGTCTTGGGATTTATCCCTGGCTGAGTCACACCAAAGACTTTAACAATGGTAGTGGTCCCTGCTTGCCTGGCACTCGGTATAAAGTAAGAACCACAAAACATGACTGGTCAGCCCGGTGTCAGTATAATGTGACTGGGTGGGGTATTGTGTGGGCCTATGACATGATATCTCAGTGTGGCAGCACTATAAAGAGGGCATTGCCACTGCTACAAATAGACACCTCATATCATAAATTCAGTCACTGCCCCTGTGGCATAAAACTAGCTGAAAAGAACCCTAAAGGGTTGGCCGGACGTTAAACTAATCCCACAAACAAACAAACAAGCCTCCTCTTTCGCCTTCAGCAATCTCTTTTTAACAGTCCATTAGGTCTTTGGTGTACGGCTTTAAGCTTATAAGTAGTGCTTAATAATTATGACACCCTGTTAGTTCATCACTGTTTTTTCCCAAATTCCTGACTTCCCCACCATCCTTTTAGCCCTTTCCAATCCATTTCATGCATGTAATCAATGGAAGATCCCTGGGCAAGGTATAACAATATGAATAGAGAACTTATATATCTGATGAGTTGAACATTTAGTCATTGTATCATGTATCTTAAGCTCTTAGGTATCCAGCAATCTCACAGATAGATATCGATAATTCTGGCAGATGGCAACAGCCAAATCAGATGTTAACTGAGTGCCCAATGGCCCTGTGAAAACACACGGAAGATTATACAAACATTACTGCTTGTTGTCTGTGTTGTTTAGGCAGAGTTTAGGACAGAATTCCAGGGGTTGACCAGTGCGCCCTAAAAGCAGCCTCGCGCACTCCTCCAGACTATAAAGAACAAAGAAGGCGGTTGCTTATTCCCACCGAGAGCGTAGGACCAAAATGGCAACAGTTAGGTTAACTATGCCAACTGGGCAATGGCGGCAGTGACATTTTCAGCGAGCCTGAGACAACTAATGAGCTCTAACATTTAAAAAATGTCATAACTCTTGGATGCCGAGGCCCGCTGTCGCCAACCCACCCACCACCTGAACTCTACCCACAGCAGGAACTACTTTCTGATAGCAATTTTTACCATGCCAAAAAGCGGGGGTCATTTCCCTATAGCATTTTGGCTTCAATTTGACAAATAATCCCTTATATTGTTCTGACAGAAATGTCTAGCCAATGGAAAGGTAAAAATTATGAAGATTTCTGCTCTAGACCTTAGTAGATTTGGGAGGTCAAGCAGACCAACCATCCACCTCCCCCCACCCCCCCACCACCCCACCAGTAAGCAGGCCTGAGATTGTTGTCTTCATTTGGCAGCACAGAGTAATTAGCACAAGCCTTAAGGACAATAGGACTAGGAGTTAATGAATTAAAGAAGTGCTTACTTGGCCATCATAAAACAGATTTGTTTTGATGACCAGGCTCTGTTTAAAGATCCCCCCTTCTTTACATTTTCAAATTAGGCCACTCCACATCGTCTCTGCTCTTTCGCGAAGGTGACACTTTAGTGGATGGGCATAGTTATTTCCTTGATATGTTTAGTCTGTTAGTCTGACCACTCACTTGTACAAATAGTCACTGCAGGGGCAGTGTGTCCATGGGCTTTACTGGCTGAGAGAAAAATTTGCATATGGAGGGAGGAATATGGTCACTGGTTGTCTATTTTTAGAACAGAAACCCCATTTGATGGTTATTTTACAGCTGGCCGTTAAGGCCCAACCTGCCATAAACCAGCAGCTGCAAAGCCCTCTGGGACATGGGTGTAAAATCCTACTAAGAATTGGCCTCCTCTTAACAGAACTACTTTGAGGGAAGTAGGTTGGCTTGACAAATGGAGAAATGTTGTCCTGTTTTTAATGTTAGTTTTCAGAATTTTGACATAATTCTGATTTTCTGCAAAGCATCAAAGCAGCCAAATGACTACAAAATGTTGGCAGCTAAACACTAATGAAATGACACTTGGGGAACTTGTTTGTAATCTGATCTAATATTCTTCTGCCAAAGTTCAGCTTTAAAAAAATTATTTGAAAGGGAAAAGGACAGTAGAAGGAGTTGCTGATAGCTGATTCACTATTTTAGGGAGTCATTATTTGAAACTTTCTTTGAAAAAGAAATTGCAGGTCATGGTAAGATAACAAACAGGGCAGATTCTAGAAATTCTGTAATGTCTAAAAATAATTTTCTTCTGTGGCATTTTGCTTTCCTGGTGCTACCACAAAGTAGAACTGTTGTCTGTTTTGTTTCTAAATATTCCTGGAAAGACTTTTAGTGAAAAAAATGGATTTGAATTGATGTATTTGCGAAAATGGTTAACATTTTTTTCACTAATAAGGGTTGAATGTTGATCCTTTGTGTTCCCTTGAGTGGATAACGGAAAGTTGTGTAAGTCAATTGACTGACAACTTTTTTTTGTTCAGCCAATTACACTTTGGTCGCACCTTCACGGGTAGTGACCACAGGGCTCAGTGCCGTCCACCCTCTCCCTGCCCCTGCTCCTCCACCCATGATTGGTCAAGGCAGTCCCCTCTGGTTGGCCCTGATTGACAGGTGAAGGTGGTACGGGCCCCGCCCCCCCACCTCCACTTCCAGCCCCCTGATATGGCCCCCTCCAGACCCACACCACCACCACCGCCTCTGCCCGCCGGCCCCCACCCCCACCGGCCGGCACGCAGGGGTGTGGTGGGGGCTGGGGGCCGCAGTCACAGGCACTGTAGTCGAGTCGGACGGCTGGTCTGCGGGCCCTTTAGTATCTACATTTCAGAATTATTGTTCTTGCATTTTTTTCACTCTAGATCGTTTACGATCTACCTTCATGGGTTTCTTGTTATGATTATACTGCCAGCCAGAAGTAAAGAGCATATGATAGTAATCTGTTTTATGTTCTGAGCTGCTTCTTCAGTAAACTTATCCTACGCTATACAGGAAATCATCGTTTAAAGCGCTCAATGATTATTATTCTTCTCTGCAAGAAAATTGAGCTGTCATCTTCCCACATGAAAGGTCCATCCATTCTTGGGCTAAAGTGCTGAGATAAAGTAGGGGATGTGGAATTACACCCCACCATGAAACCATATGGACCTGGGAAGTTATGGGCCTTCGCTTATACGCGAGCAAGGTGCCATGACATACCATTATCCATATGCCTTTCCTGGTTGGCACGGGAGCGGGTCGTGTTCAGCCATGGCTGAAAGTACGGTGTGGCCGAATCCAGATAATTGTTGCCAATTATTATACAGGAAACACACCAGACTGGGATGTCTGCAATGTCTATTAACTGGCACTCTTCCAAGTGTCTCTTGGCAATACCTTGTAATGCCATACTTTTGCATAGAAAATGATCACTCTACTCCTTTTTTAGTTTTGCTAATGTCTACATTAATGTTTTTCCGAGCTAAATGATTACAGTGTCTTTATTAGAAAAGAACATTATGAGAACTAGGTCAAGTGTATTTACCTTAATATAAGCAATTTGAAAAAGAAATAAGTCACAGATTACTTTAAGAATAGGCCACACATTATCATGTGCAGGGAGGAAAGTGAAAGGCCCGAAAGACCTCATGGATTCTTATTAAGGCCACCGTAGCCAATATTCCTGCGGCACCCAGCACTATCTTCTTTCGGTATCGGGCGGTTTCTCTTCGGCCACCTAGGATCAATATATTATCACCCATTTATCACCCTGCTCCTGTGTCACTAGCTCGTATTGGCTGATGGCTAATGATTTCATCAGGGATAAATCGACAGTTTTTATTTGTTCGTTGAACAGCAGAAATACAAAGTTGACTGTTTCTTATTTAGAGATATCCTGAAAAACTGTTGAGAATCTAGGTGAAATTCAGATAATGAAAAGCTACATTTTAGATGCTAAAGCAGCAGTAATATTGCAAGTAGCACGACATGGTCGCAGGTTAGCATTGTATATAGCTCTTAGATGTCTCCTTAACTATAAGGTGAACTGAACTGCTCTTGAAAAGTTGTTTAATGATCATTGGTTGGAAATGGCTCATTTCGTATATAGTTTTGCGTAATAAGCAATAAATAGTACAAGATGAGACACTGAATGTTAGGTTTTGTCTTTTACATTGTGTGTACTGAAAACAAGCAGCAAATGAGCATAAGGGCCATATTCCACCTTGCGGCGTTTTGCTTGCGCTGGCCGTTTTACTAGCGGTGATAGCACCCACCGCAAGTAAATCTGCCCACCGCAAGATGGAATATAGGAATTGCTTGCGGTGGTACTAGCGGTGGCCCTAGCGGTGGCCAAATGCAAGGGCCACCGCTAGTGATCTTACATTCTTTTATATGGGTTTTCCAATTTTTTTCCAATTTTTTAAGATTATATTATGACTTTTATAACTTTTTAATGATTTTATATTTATAGTCTACAGTGATTTTACAAGGTTTTCTATTGACTGCTTGCGGTGGCAGAAACGAACATGTTGGTTTCCTCACCGCAAATAGCTTGCGCTGGCATCTTAGTCCAGCGCAAGTACCACCCCACCGCATAGTGGAATATGGCCTTAACTCGATCTTCTTCGCATCAGCATTACCCAATTATCAGTCCTAACACATCATATAACTAGATCTACACAACACAGTAAAAGCTTTTATAGGCTCAGGAATCCTATAACATATCATATTTTGGCTACAATGGTTGTACAGGCGAAATTGTCATTTTCTGCTCAATTATATATGGCATTATTGCTCTGCTATTTGGATAGAATGCTACAGTGCATGAATAGGCCTAATTTGAAATATTTACAATCATCTACAATTAGACCCTTAATACTGCCAATCGTCTTGAAACTTACATTACTCATTATGTGATAATATGGCTTTAAACTGCTAAAGATATGACTACTTTTGCTTTGAGAAAAATCATACATGGATCATTTGATATTGATAATATTATGATGGTTTTGAACAGAAATTTCATCCAAAAACCCCTGATATCTTAGAACTGGAAAAAGTGTCTCATTTGAATGCAAACAGTCATGGGAAAATTGTGGTATGTGTCACAGTCCTTACAGTATTATATTTGCTCCCATCTCCCGAACCACTCAGCCCCATGATATCAACTGCAGACAGTTCTGCGCAGATCTCTACCCTAAGGTAGGCGCGACATAATGACTGCAATGTCGCATAGCCTCCCCGCTTATGCAGTCTGATATTTAGTTGCCGGCCGTCCTGGGGACTTGCCGGAAGCCCCTTATAGTGAGCTGCTCGCATGGACTATTTATAATAGATGAGCTGTATTGGGACACAGAGCCCGGAGAGGCGTGCGTGGACAGGGAATCTCCCTCGATGTTGGCATTTGAAACTGAAGCCGATTGAATTGCTCCAAAGGCAGCTTATGATGTTATTAAAGTTGACTCAACTCCATTTTGTATTTTTGATGGTTATTAGAAAGCGTTCCAAAACAAAGTTTATTATTAGAAATAACATTTTGGTCATTTCCTGTTCTTCCATTGTGAGAACTTTACACTAATACAGTGTAGTTTCCAGGGCCTGCAAATGAAGTTAAATTTTATCTTTTTTTTTTTTTGCTCAACCTTAGGTGAAATGTTAGAAACTCAAGAGTTCTCTTTTTTATAGTGCAAACATGAGGGGTAGACTCCTGTTACCTTAAAATTGGTGGTTAAAGTAACCATTGTATTAAATTTGCCACAAAAAAGTGTTTGTTTTGTGTGAGTAGCATCTCTCTTGGGTGATTATCTTCACACAAAGTAACCTTGCCCCCAGCTGTTGGGCTTCTGCCCCTATTGACATTCAGGGAACACCTTTGTAGAGCTGGAGGGGGGAAAGAGGGAGGAGAAGGGCTGGGGGGGGGGGAGGGTTTGACTAAGCTTGTGTGGTTAATGGATTAGTACTTCAGTATAAACTGAATGGTTTTGTTGGAGAGCTAAAGGATGCATTAAATCTATGATTTTTTTAAAAATCATGTTTGTGACTGTCTCTAATCAGATACAGCACTAAAATAAACCCATATACCAAGAACAATTCACCATCAAGTACTAGAACCGTCTTTTGTGTTATGCAAAGTCAGCCCATAGTAGGTTGAGTTTGAATGCTACATCCAAATCGCGAGACCAATTCTGAACCATTTCCACTACCCCTGTTATTGTCATGTAAAGGCAGCCCATAGTTTTGACACTATAGCTATTTTATGAGACCAATTCTGAACCAAGTACAAGCACTGCTATCAGTGCAGTGAAAACAAAGTCCATACAATAGTGTTTTTTCGAACGCACAGCCACGTTGTTGGACTGATTTTAAACCACTTTCCAGTACCACTTTAAAGGCTTGTAAAGTCTGTAGTAGCTTAGATAATACAGCCTTATCGTGAGACCAATTCCAAACTAACTACTGATACTACTGTTTTGAAAAGGCAGTTGACAGAAGAGTGTGTTTAAATTTTACAGCCAGATTGCAAGAACAATTCCCAACCTATTATGGTCACCACCATCGGTGTCATGTAAAGACTACCCATTGGTTAGATACATACAGCCTCATCTTGAGACCAATTCTAAACCAACTACACATGTATTGCTACCACTGTCAGTGTTTTTAGAAGGGCACTTCATAGAAGAGTGTGTCTAGATTTTAAAGCCATATCGCGAAATCGATTCCAAACCAACTACCACTACCACTGTCAGCATGTAAAGGCCACCCATAGTTTAGACACTACAGCCACATTGTGAGACCAATTCTCAACCAAGTCCTAGTACCAATGTAAACCCAGCCCATAATGGCCTATGTTTAGACACTACAGCCATATGTCTTGGCATGGTGCACTCAGGCAGAAGGCCCAATGGGGCATGCCCTCTGCTATTATCCCACCCCGGTCCGCGCCCAAGGAGCAGGCGATAGCGCTTATCGCCCGAGCGATAATGCACCAGAACCTTGGGACCTGTCCAGCAGGGCTCCAGATACAAGGGTCTTCTGTGAGACTGCCAGACAGGGGAGGTGGTCTCTGCTTATCTGGGGGAGGCGATGAAATTTTGTGTGTAAATTCCTTGAGTATTTCTGAATTTTGGGTATTTTGGGGTGTGCATTTTTTTTTATTCAAATACTTACATAGATCTTGACTAAGCAATCATTTGTGAGCGTATTCCATGAATTTGTAAAGAATATTAATGAAAAAGCATTTCAAATGAAATCTAATATACTAGGTCGAAGGGCTGTGAAACCAAACTGCATTTGGGCAGTGTTACTGTAGCGATGGCAATGTGCCAGTGCAGTTCCTATTGTGAAAGCAAAGCTGCTTGAAGATTTCTGAGTTGCACTCTTTGGAGAAAGTAGGACGTTTATATTCTGGAGCCACGACATTCTAGGAATCTAGTAGGAAAAGAAAACTCTACAAAACTCCTCCTTCATTTTGTCAGCCTATCAAGGATTAAACCCTGCCCTAAACACCTATAATATTCCCTGGCAATGGATAACTTCAGCTAAATTATGAAAAACGGCTATCGGCCATTTCCTATATTATATCAATAAGCCCATCCCACATTAGATATATCCCAGGGTTGTACAAGGGTTGTGCTGTATATTACTGTATAAACCATCCTTGTCGCCTAGAGTTGGGATTACTGGAATAACTATGAATTATGTTTTTCTATAATCTAGAAGTACTGATAATACATTATGATTCCTTAAATTTTACCAATTGACAGATTTGCAGGTTTGCCAGTCAATCAAAATGCTGCATTTTAGGGAAATTAGGGTGAACATTATAGGCCGGGCTGACAGCTTTAACGTTGGTTCCTATGGGAAAAAAGCCAATATATAAAGATGCATTTTACAAATTTTAGGAGCAATTCTTCAACCAAACCACCATAGTTCATTTTGTTTTACACTTCTGTCATTGGAGATTAAATCAGAAAGAAATTGTTTTCTAATTTCATGGTGAAATTTGATGTTCAATTATAATGGGATGGGCTTATTGCAGTGAATTAGTAGCAGGGTATCTAATGTAAGATTAACTGTAGGAGAGGATAGGTTTTTGAGTATGGCAGAAAAAGTGAGGAGAAAAGGGCCAAGTGGAGGGAAAGGACACTACATCCCTCAGGGCCGACCTCTGGGGGCCAGACACTTAACCCCGCTGACCTTGACCTCCAGATGGGGGTCACGACTTGACCTTGACCTCAGAGCGCCATCTACTTCATGTTTCCGTGATCACTTCTGGTTCCCGTGATCTCCACCGAGCCCCTACTCTTGCTGTATTCTATTTTTTTCCCCTGTATATGGCTATAGTATTGAGTGTAGCATAGAGTTGCAAACTACATCAGTTTCTTAGATGATGAGAATGTTTTCCAGAAACATTGTTACATATGATCATAGAGATACATAAGATGTATGATATGATAACCCCAGGGATAAGCCATGTAAGCAACAGGCTGAAGAGTGGTTCAGAAAGGGAAAGTGGTAAAACTAAATTAATCCTAATTAGGGAAAACATGGAATTTGGTAATTTTCCCCAATACATATTAAATGCTTTCCATAGGTCCTGAATTTGTAGAAACTGAATTCTGACATTTTTAAGAAAAACTATTTTTTACTTTCATAGCTGAACACTTTTATATTTCAACCATTTATGGAAAACCAGACGAAAAAAAAAACCCACATGACAAAAAATGTAGAGGTAATTTAAAGGTAAAATTTGAGTGTTATTGGATGTGTAGATCTTTGCTTACGCACCCCCCCCCCTCCTGCTGCCCTGGCCTACCTGGCGGCTGTCACCACAGACCCCCCCCCCCCCTCCCCCCCGTTACCATGGTGACGGGCGGGGAGTGGGGCCCTCCAGGACTCCTCACAAGGCACGTCGTTTTAGCCGGGCCTCTTGGACTATTTTTACCGCCGTCTTAGTGTAGTGAGGAGTAGTCCTTTTTAAGGGAGCTGAAGACTGTGTGGCTCTGATAGATTATGGGTATTTAGGCCGTGTTTTGCAGAGCTTAAAGCCCCGTACTCACTATGGGGGTGTGCTGACCGCGTGCTGATCATGTTTTTGAGAGATTGAGTGATAAAAACAGCATGCTGTACTGAAATGAATGCTATACTGATGAACATGTTTGATATGAATCGGTGGAAAAATCAACTGATTATTGGAGTAAAATCGGCTGACTATAGCACAGATGCGTTGTAAAATCGTCACGCGGGCATGGGGCCTTAGTCAAATAACCCAGAAGATACAAGAACATGTTTATAGGTCTTCTTTTTTCCATGCAGAATTCCATGAGAATTACAATTGCTGCAGTGATGAATATGGCGATTTTCATTATACAAGGGAACTCACCAAATCCTTTGTATGCATATGAAATAGTCAGGAACTGTCAATTTATTTATGTATACATTATACGGTTTTCCAGTTATTTTCAATAATATAGCAGTATTTTATAATTTTTCAGTTCCCAGATATACGTTTTTTAATAGGACAATGTTGAATTCTCTAAGTTTTGAAGTATAATGATTATCTCACACTTCCAACCACCACATTCCCTTAAAGAACACGTTATTTTCAACAACAACAAACACGATAAGAAACATATTTTCCCATAGACCAATTTTCACATCTCCATTTCCACACCGCTCAGTTCATGGTATGATATCCGCTCAAATTGGGTTTACCGCTGGGAATCGATTGGTGGGGGAATATTAAGTTATTCTCAACGAGCACGCAACATCTGCGTGCTTCACTCACTAGGGGAGTAATGAAAAGAAATGGTTTGCAACCGCGCTCCTGATTTATGAATAGATTTACCCCTACGGCCGGCCAGGGTACCATATCAAACGGTGATTCCTCTGACTTTAGCCTGTGTTCAACTATACGATTTTTACTCCCGATTTTGGAAATTGGGGATTTTTCTCCAATTATTTGTGAAACTACCTTGCATGTTACATATCATTTGAAAGGGAATAAAAACTCCTTTCTGATGGTATAGACCTTGTGCAGACGTGGTTATGTGATCATGTGGTCATGGATATAAAATGAATTAAGAATTAACCATTCTGATTGATAAAGATTGTTGATTGTGATTCATTGAATTTGTTTGAAGTAATAGGGGCAGCAATATTTTTGTCTAAATGTCTCCGAATTATGAAGAATTATGAAAATAGATAGGTCACCAATATGACGGATAACAAATTTTGAGAGTAGTCACTAGTGACGTCATCTACACAACGTCTATATGGTATGCCTATATTCCAACTACTCACTCATGGAATGGGGAGGAAAGTCGGCTAGTGTAATACAGCCTTTAGGGTGTTAAAATAGCCCGGCATGTGACTTAACTTATTGTTTTTTTATTTTGCAGATTAAAAAGTTTGAAAAACTGGAGTCAGACGAGGAGCGAATAAAAGCGGGGAAGGAGATATACGATCAGTTTATCATGAAGGAGTTACTCTCCCAGTCCCACGTAAGTACATTTACTCTATTCTTTTTTTATATCTTTTAAAAATTAAATAAAATTTAATGTTTTGTTTTGATTGATTTGTTTCCCAAACTTTGTTGTTGCTGTGGCAGGAAACCTACCTTCTGATGGTTTCTACTTCGGTTTGTTTACTCTATATTGTCATTTGTACCATTCTATTTCTTATGTTCTATTTTCCAACTTATATTTTTCTGATTGGTTTAAAAGAAGGTAAGCTAGGTCTCGGAAATATCCGGGAGTTCGACTGAGCATGTAGAGAGTGTTAATAAGTGTGCTTTAAAATATATACCAAAAGAATGCGAGACATTTCCTGGATCTTAAGTGCGTTTTTTTTCTTGGAAATATGAACCCTGATAAATATATCGATTTTGGTGGTTCCTTGGAGACAGGTGTGCATCCCAAGATAAAAAGATTCTAAAAAAAATACCAGCACGTATTGTAAGTAGACACGCCCAATTATTTCCAGCAAGCAAACTTTTTTTTGTTCAGGCGTCATGCAAGGAAGAATTTGATGAATGTGATCAATTTAATTGAAATACAAAAGACAATGGAGTCCATAGCGTGTAAAAACAGGTACGGTCTTATTCCTTTTCAGCATATAGAAAGTATACCCTGGACAAATTGTATACACCTTATGAGGGTAGGGGTAATCAATAACAAAATCTGAATCGCGCTGCTGCATGTGACACCAGGAAGATGAGGGTATATTGGGCGTTAGTCCTTTATCACTCTCCAAGCAGATTTCAGTGTTGATTAAACCAAAAGATACTCAAAAAAATGAGTTTCTTGGAAGAACGATAGAATCGTTTGCAACAATGATAAATTGATTTTGTATGTTTGCCTTTTATTTCAAATAAATTAATAAAGCCAACAGTATGAAACTATTTCCTTTGTAACCATACATGTGATCCTATTTTGGATAGGCAGCCCTACCTCAGGTATTAAATAATTGATAAATGAAAATTTATTTTAGACAGTCAACGTCAAATATTGATGAGATCGTTGGTGGCCAACCTTTGAATTTAAATGAGAAGTCGATGAATCGACCAGGAGACAGGCTGTGGGGCCTGTAATGGGATGATTTCCCTAGTTAGATATTCATAGAGTGGGGCGTTTTCCTAGCCTCTGGCTTCTGCACTTCATCAAGTAACAGAATACGGTTGTATCAATGGTAAGCCTAGCTCAACTATTGGGAATATAGGAGATGGGACGATCCTCATATTAATATCTAGGTGTATTCGCTGCAGCTGCCGTTTTAATAAGGGCCGGCGGTATGTTGTTCAGTGAAGGTTTATTGTGATGTTGCTAGTATTATGGGTCATTATCAAACTTGCTCTCTGTAGATTTCTGTAAATTAGGTTTATAGATTCAGTTAAGTGGGTATTGAATGAGCCGGTTGGGGTGAGTTAGTAATAACTATTCAGTAAGTTAGAGGGCCTTTTGGGGTGTGTTAGTGAAAACTACTCAGAAACTCACCGAACAAGGGGAATTGGTGAGAACTACTCGGAAACTTACTTAGGTTTTCTGAATTGGTGAGAACTGCTCAAAAACCTACTGAGCAAGTTGGATTAAAGAGCGATAACTACTCAAAAACTTACCAAACAGGTTGGGTAGGTTAGTTGGATCTACTCAGAAAATTGCCTAGCAAGGCGGGTCAGTTAATGATAACTACTCAAAAACTTACTTAGCTGGTATAGTGAGTACTACTTGAAACTTACCAAGCAAGTTGGGTGAATTAGTGAGAACTACTCAGTAAGTTAGTTAGCGAGTTTGGCAAGTAAACGAGCACTATTAGGTGAGGTAGTAACCAGGTTATGTAAGTTACTTAGATCTACTCACTGAGTTAGTGAGCTGCTCCTGTGGCTGGGGACGTATTCTGGAGCTATTTGCCCCCCTGGTTGTCCAGGCCTTGGTCCCAAATGACGCAGAGAGAGGGCCAATAATGGTCGCCTGCTGAGTCTGAGTGGTACATATAGGCCTACGTCCCGCTTGACCGGGGTAGGCACGGGGGTAGTTAGAGGGCGTTTCTACCTCCGTAAACTCCAGGGGCAGATACGGGATCTCGGAAAGGGTGTCAGCATATAGGATAAGTACTAAAACGACATGCATTCGTACACATAGACAATGTATTTTTCTCCGGGTTCGACCAATCAAACCCTTCGAATAAGTCTTACTCCAAGGAGTAATAGGTCACGCCAAAAACTCTGAAACCAGCTTCCACTTTTGGTAGAATTGTATAGTTTGCTCGCCGGGAACAATCTAGGTCTGATTTTCGACTTCCTGTCTGATCCTCGTATGTGGTCGGAGAGTGTAAGAAATGCATAGACTTAGCATTAGAATTTGAAACAAGATGGAGATTGAATGTATGCTTGGAGAGTGAATGGATGATGTCATTATGGGATTCTCCTTTTTGGTTCTTGGGAAACCCCCAAGTGGTCAGACCAATAGTAGCCATGGATTGTTGTGGGTGTATGGACCCATTATTGGTCGCGTCGCATGCGGTCGTATCCAGTGGTCAAGTCAAGTAGTGAACTTAAAAACTCCTAAAGTTGGTCGAGTTTTGCAAGCAGGTCCTTTTGGATTGGGACTTGATTTCTGGTAACATTGAAGTCTATGGGGAGAGGGTAGTGACAAGTTTTGTAGTTGTGATAGGTCTTAGTATGCCTGAACCTGGTATGCCTATACCTGAACCTGGTATGCCTATACCTGAACCTGGTACGCCAATCCTGGTACCTGGTATGCCAATCATGGTACCTGGTTTGCCAATCCTGGCACCTGGTTTGCCAATCCTGGTACCTGGTTTGCCAATCCTGGTACCTGGTTTGCCCATCCCCACTAAGTCACAAAACGACGCTTAAGTCACAAAACGACGCTTAAGTAATAAAACGACGCTTAAGTCACAAAACGACGCTTAAGTCACAAAACGACGCTTAAGTCACAAAACGACGCTTAAGTCACAAAACGACGCTTAAGTCACAAAACGACGCTTAAGTCACAAAACGACGCTTAAGTTTCAAAACGATGTTGATTCAAGATATCATCAAATCTAACTCATCAGGTAATATCTTCTACGTCAAAAAATCATAAACAATATTCAGATTTTCAAGATAAAGTCTACTGGCAACCTCCTTGTTGTCAAACAACAATTGGCGATTTACCATATCTTGCACAACCCGTAGGTTATGTGATAGCTCATCTCGGTCAGAACAGACTAGTTTGTCTAATCTACTTTTTTCTAGCTTGTCGGGGCTCACCTTGCTCTTCTTGTCTTTGTCAGATGTGATCATCTATATCAAAATATTAGACATAACAGCTGGAAATGATATCATTTTTGGACAAACCCACATTGAAAATAGATAAGTGTAGCAGAAAATATGTTTGTATCACGTTTGTCAATCCTATTTTATTTAGTTGCTTTTTTTCTAGCCTGTCAGGGTATTTGCTCCTGCTGTCTTAATCAGATATATGTCAAAAGATTTCAAAATATTGATATTAAACTAGCAAGAAATGAAATCATAGTATTTTATAGACAATTTTTTGTAGTCATGTTCATTTGTAATTTGGTATTTCTGTAGATGTACCATCAAAATATTACATCTCAATTGCATTTCAAAATATTCATTAAAGTGGATGGCCCGGAGATTTTGGTTTTCCAAACCACACTATACTTCCACCCCTACCTAAGCTGCCTTGTTCATTGACAAGTTAAGAGTCCTCACAAAATGGGGGATCAGCACTCCTTGGACACCTCTCCCCTGGATCCACCCCGGCACCCATAATTAAGGGATACAACCAGGTACCGTCAGGATCACGATGATTTAAATGCAGGTTACATGGCATGCTCATAGTGGCGGATCTAGGGGCGAAGGGGGGCTGGCCTAAGTGAACTTTTATAAAGTTTCAGCCGGTTTCTGGACCAGTTTTACTAGTTTTATTAGACAATTTTAAGGAAAAGTGAGGTTGGCCTAGACACATGCCCTTAACCTTAACCATGACTGATCATATCAACCTTCCGTGCTTCATGCCTAAATTATATAAGCGAATAACCATCAACATCCATTTCTTCCAATTTGGCCTTGGCATATGCACCCCTAATGCGGTGATAAATACATAATAGACTGCAGGGATGTTGTATTCTTGCCGTATTTGTGTACACACATATGTCAGGACAGATGTTACTCTTACTGCTATCCGAGGCCACCCTTAAAAAGGTTAGTTTCCTGTCCACTGCCCGACTGATATTTAAGGGACGACCGGAGACTTTTTTTTCCAGTTTTTTCCTCTTCACTTGTTTTTCAACAAATGTTTTAGTTGTAGCCTTATCCCCTCAAGATAAAGAGAGAGAAGAAGAAGAAAACAAAAAAAGGGGGGTGGGGTGGACTAGCTATTTTTGCTGGCCACCCGCTGGACAGGAAACAAACTTTGGAAGCTATGGAAGTTCGATATGTTCAGGCAAAAATTGGAAAGCTACTTAGGCTATCTACTTTTAGTTTATCTCGTATATCTAATATCCAACATTGTTCAGTTTCCAAAATAAGAAACAAACTATTTTAAGGTTGCCCCCTCTCCCAACCCCCACCCGCATGTGCCCCAGCCAGGCAGATATCGACGTTATGACATTAGTATGCGTGGGTCGACGTTATATATTGGTCGGCCCCTCCTCGTCTAATGTAATACCTGGGAGCGCGTCCAGATAAGGCGTGAGGCACTGCTGGAGTGGACAAGATTAATGTAAACCTCTCCACTCCGGGTTAGGCCAGGGATAATAGGGGTGGCTGTAATTGTTTCTTGTCACCTGCCCGATTGATTTTTTTTAACTCAAATTTTTGTTATTTTGCTGCAGGTTTTGAAAAGTTAAATCCCACTAGGGCTTTTTATTATAAGTATGCGTGGGTCGACCTTATATATTGGCCGGCCCCTCATCGTCTAATGTAATACCGGGAAGCGCGCCCCGATAAGGCGTGAGGCACTGCTGGAGTGGACAAGATTAATGTAAACCTCTCCACTCAGGGCTAGGCCAAGGATAATAGGGGTGGTTGTAATTGTTTCTTGTCACCTGCCCGATTGTTGTATTGAGTGTGATTTTTGGCACTAGTTTTGAAATGTTTAATCTCAACAATCCTTGGTATTATTATCAGGAAATTGTATGCGTCACATTCTGGAGTTGTCAACAACTTTGCACAAAATATCGTGAATGCCTATATGTTTGCATAAATAAGAGCATTTGGTATAGTAGTGCATGAGCTCAGGACAACGTGGAAGATCATTGACTGGATAGTTAGTGCCCAGTAAAATATATCAAGAAATAGTAGTGGAACTTTAGTAAGTTTTCACCAGAAATTGACCAAGTTTAAGCTGTTTTTCTCTTAAACGGAAATAATATTCATTAACCCGGAAATCCATTTTCCTATAAGTCATATAAAATACTGCTAACGCAAAATGTGCATGGAACAATCAATTAGAAGACCTAAAAAGTGTACCTGGAAATTTGTAAATTGGTCATGGAAATGTCATGGAAAAATAATTGTTTAAGTCCGTGCATGGGGACAGGGATAAAAACCAAAAAAACCAGTACATGGAAGAATTAAACCAAGAATCCATCAAAAACATCTCCATGTAGCCCCAGGGTGGTCCATCATTAATCTAATCAGAGGAGACCGACTTAGGTCCGGTTCGCGAGTAGGTGTGAGTGGGAGGAGGAGAGACGTGCTGAGCCAGAAAAGGGAGTTAAAGAAGTTAAACGTCTCGACCTGATTTGTCTTCTCTGCCCGACACCCCCGCAGAGTATGACATCCTGGTATGGGCACCCGGGGGTGGGGGCGTTGGGGAGTGGGGGTGGCGTTGCAGGGGGTGGGGGTGATAGGGGGTATTCCTGGCAGACGTGGAACCGAAAGGCAATGATCTACAATGGCGATAATGGGCCGTTTTTGAAAATCCTTTTTTTTTTCTTCCTTTCTCTCTCTCTTTTTTTTTAAAAAGAGATATTTGCAGTTTATCAGATGCAATGGAATGGTTGTTATTGTACAATTTTTCTTAGGTTTATATATGTTTATGGTGTAATAATCTTAACATAAAAAAATGTAAATTCAGAAATTCTGTAATCAAAATATTCCTGCCCATTTACTCTCCACACCACCAAGGCACTTCTTATCGAAAATCGAGCACTTCTTATTGAAAATATATGCTGGGAAACATCAAAAACTGATCATAAAATAATGTACTGACTCATTTTAGTAATAAGTACATTAGCCCCAAAAGAATACTGCCCATGAGAGGAGATGACGGCAGGGGACTAGTCCCAACTTCCTGTATAAAGAGGGCTTTGATCGGCCATTACCAGCCCCCAGGGACAGTTTCGGTGTCTAGTCTATACCGAGCCTGGTAAACGAGCCTTATTTGCATACTGCGTAGGTCTTCTGTCTGTGCTGGGAGCGATGCGCCCAGACGAGGGTCTGTGGGACGTGTTAACATTTGCCCGTGTGAAGACTTTGTAAAGGATAAATGGAAAAAGGGCTTTTGTGACCCTAATTTTGCCCTTGTAAAAAGGCTGTTTATGACCTTTCTTGTAACTTGTAAATGTACTGTTTGGACATTATAAAGTGGTCGCACAATCTTATAAAGGAAGATACAAAAGGGCTTTTAAAACCCGTAAAAGGGTTGTAACCTTTTTGTACTGGACCCGTCAAATAAGCACTATTTGCATACTGCGTAGGTCTTCTGTCTGTGCTGGGAGCGATGCGCCCAGACGCGGGTCTGTGGGATGTGTTAACATGTGCCTGTGTGAGGAGCTTGTAAAGGACACATGGTAAAGGATGTTTTATGACCTTGTAAAAGGGCTATTTGTGACCTTTTTTGTAAAGGGGTGGTAGTGACACTATAAGGGAACACCCTTTCCTTGTAAAGGGGCCGTTGCGACCTTTATTGTGACCTTGTAAAAGTACTTTTGGGACCTTTGTTTTGACCTTACAAAGGAGCGGTTTGTGACCTTTGGTTTGACCTTGTAAGGGGCTGTTGCAACCTTTCTTGTGACCTTATAAAGGGCATGTTTGGACATTGTAATGAGATGCCAGGACCATGTTAAGTAAGCTACAAAAGGGCTTTGTTGTGACCTTCCTTGTTGCGTTGTTGTGAGCTTGTAAGGAAAAACCTGACCAGTGCTGCCAAGGCCTATTTAAAGGGCTGGGAAAGGCTTTGCATAGGGGCTGCCAAACATTTTGAGGGCCTTACTGATGAAGAGAGAAAAGATCCACCCAATCAAAAGATCTGCCAAGACAAATTAATCCCATATCATGGCTCAGAGACCCCGTGAAATCAGCATGCCATATCTGACTAACTAAACCCAAAATACAATCATGTATTCACGGAAGCTAACGACATTTCCGAACTCTGTTCTCCCCGGCTGCCCCTGTAACGAGCTAATCCCCGTGCCCTGAACACACCGACAGTGGCTGCAGCCTCAGAGATCTCCGCGTGTTTTTAGCATTACCTCTCCCCGTAAATCCTGTAATGCGCAGCGTCAACAGTCGTGCCCATTATGAGCTTATGGTTGGGCGCGCTGAGCCGGGCTGAGCAGCCCGCGAGTCTTTCCGAGCAGCTCTGAGCAGTTGCCATAGGCGAGTGAGCTGCTCGCCATACTGTAACACGTACTGCTCCTCCCTGTCTGGAAGCACTGAGAACCCTGATGCTGCCTGCAGTGTGGGGTGCTCGCGTGCTGTCAAGAGAGCTGATATTGCCTTGTCATGCTGTGCATGAAGTCTGATGCAGCGCCATCTTGTTTGTTTACATTCTGAATGCTCCCTACTACACACGTTTGCCATATTTGGTTTCTTTATCCTATATGATGTCAGCAAGAGAGGGATACTTTTATTTGTCTTTCATTGGTGTGGACATCAATGTGAAACCATGGGTCCCCATGAAACTCTCCAATAAGACAATTAAATGTTTTACCTACCCCAGGTTACATTAACATTGTATTATCTTGTCATCCTAGAAACTCCACATCCAGGTAGAATTAGCTAATAATCTGTAATCAGATCTAAAAAAAAAACATGATATTATATGGATGGTGTTAATAAGAAACCGGAGCTGTCAATGTAGTTATAAAAGTAAAACCAATTTCCTCAAGGTAAATTTCTGATATGTGCCTCTTACATGGATATCTGGTTCAATTACACTACACTGCATAAGAAATCAGCAAGGTTCTCAGCGTGAAATTTGATTTAATGGCATTTTCATATCAGGTGCTCTGCTCCGGAAGGTCATTATGCTGTACACCCCATATAATGAACCTCATTTGCCTTGAAGTATTAAAATTCAATTACATCTGCGTGAGATCGTTCATGGAATTAATTTGCAGTTGTGCAGTGTGATAATTATTGACCTTCCGCACTTGAATCACAAGACTGCGAAATATGGTCAGAGGAAATAAAACCGCCAGACTGATTGATAAAGCTGAAAATGATATGCTGATATCTTTCGCTCATGGTGAAGAGTGGTTTGATAAGATAAAATAGAAAAAATATGGAATGCACAGAGTGTCCAATGGCTGAGTTTCCATTACACAAACATTCATCACATGAATACAGAAATCTTCCATTGGTAGACAAAATTTGTTTTGTAATGGTAGAAACAGTAGGAAGATTTGTTCACCCAGTACCCCAAACAGTTTCATCAAAGGTCAGCTGCGATACCCTTTCTATCGGACATTGCAAAGAAAAGATCCCTTGCCACTCTTCTAAAAGAGTAAGGTATAGTAATCCGGGTGGGAGGTTTCTCCTAAATCATCTCATATATATACAATCACCCAAAGCTGAAACACATTACCTTGTGCAGTCTGGAAAGAACCCGGAATGGTTGGCCGGACATAAAACTACCCCAACAAACAAACAAGAAAAGGGTTGATATGGGTGTTAATAGGGCTAAGTACCTAATCAGGCAAAGTAGGCTGAGCCCGTAACGCGTATGTGGTCGTTAGGTAGATTGGAGTAACACCTAACAGCTGAGTCGCGACCGAGCTGCCAAGCCAATAGAACCTTGTGTAGATAGCATTAAGTAATAATGGAATTAAGATTGTTTGGGAGCTTATCTTTAAATCCTTTTGGGGCCTTGCATTAAGCACACTACATAGGCATAGAGGGGCCTCAGGATGAAAGATTCTGGAAAATATGTAAATGTACTTTGTGTAAGTCAGGCCAAGGAGTGGGGGGTGGGGTGGGGGGGGGGGGGTGGTAAACAATATATTTTGTGTTTAGTTAATGGACAGGTGTTTTTGCTATGATATCATTTGCAGTATGTTATTATATATGTGAGACTATATGTATGCCTGAATAAGATGTTTTGGCTTAAGGCTTTGAGCAAAACGAAATCTAGGCCATATGGTTAATTGGAAAAAAAGTAGATTAAGAACACGTGTCCACCCTTTTCATCTTATAATATCTACATAGGATATCATTTCACATAGATGCATTACCTTTTCTCATTACCCAAAGATAATCGCTTTTTCATCATAACACATTTCCTGCCTCATCCAGGAATAGTTTTGTCGAAGATCTATGAAGATCACACTCTACGGTTGGTTGGTAAAGTGTAAAAACCTTCCCTGGCTGAAATGAGACTGTAATTGGTTGTCGGGCACATGAAAAAAAGACCATTTTCCAATCTAACCATCTTCTTAATTTTATTCTGGGCTTGGGGCTGCATCACAGTTCAGACAATGTTGGGTGGTGTAGGTAGCAGTATACACCCGAAGCATTGGACCAGCCTAATCTAAAATACAAATCCTAATTTTTTTCTGCTTTTGAGATTATTAATTTGTTGCCAAAGGTTTTTAAACTTAATTTGTGGAAAAAAAGTATTGGATGTTTTCTAATAACCTACATCATTAATTTTTATATTATTCATCAACCATTTCTAAAAGATGGTAGGACAGAGGCAGTAAAATAGCATACAAAAGCCCTGTTGGCTAGCGCATCTATCTTTTTACCGAGCAAATAGGTATTCCTAGACTAGTCAAGTGTCATATGTTTGTACAATTACTTAACATAATGCACAATTATACCCCAGGTTGTCGAGATGCTGAGATGTAATTTGACACTGACATGTAATTTGATACCTACAAAGAAGGTGTTGCCTAACTGTTAACAAAAGAAGGATTTACCCTTGCTCAGTGTTGTTGAAAGCCAGAGTTTGTTGGATCCTTTCGCTTGACAGTCCATTTTGTGACACAAAAAGAAATAGTGTACAAAATGAGATATTTATTGACAAATCTCACCGGTTATGGAGACTTTCTATTTTGGGAGATAAATTATTGCCAAATCGGCTTGCCATAGCAGTGGAGGAGGTGCTTTCGTCTCATCCTTGATCTGCTCGGCCGGGCATGGAATAAAGCCAGGGCTGTTTGCTGACAGCCCATCAACATGGCATCGCCTACCCGGCCACTCGCGAAATGATACTATTCGACGTGAGTCGAGTCAGTGGGAAAAGATGTATGTACAGGCTATATGAAAGGAGAGCAACATATGTCCTGTCTGGATGGAAAAATAGTGTTTTTATTGAAGTGAAAGTGTGTTAGTAGTAAATCAAGGCAGCCAGTGCATCATGATTAAGAGATCTTGTAAAAAAGATGATGGCTTGTTGTGTTTCCTATTTGCTTATGATAGAATTTGAGTATGAATCGCATATATATATATACAAATGTCTTTTGGCCTTGGTGATTTTCTGTTAAAGATCGATTAAAACCATCTGAATTACTCGTTGAAATTCGAAATTTTTCATTTGAAACTATAAGCTTGCTTCTTTTGAGAACAGAAATTACGATACATAGCCTGATACTGCAATCCATAAGAATAAGGCTGGTCGTTATATGTCCACTTATAATGTATAATCCAGATTTCATAGGATTATAACTCATGAAAAGGCTTTAGAAAATGTCAACCATAAAAGTATTGCTTCTCTAATGTAAAAAAAGCTATCCAGTGATTAAAAAGCATTGATAGTACCATTCTAACATTTGTGCTAGAGTAGGTAGAAAGGCACACAGCCAGAGCTTTTGATGTAAGAGAGGAAAAAGTGTTTTTATATCATAGCAGGTAGCAATGAGTGAACCAAAGCACTAAGCATTAGTGAGATAATGTGCTTTCCAGCGAAACCGTGCTACGGGAGATCAAGATTGATGCGCTTGTATAAAAGTATTCTGACATAAAAAGGACAAAAGGGGGGTAGATCAGATTAAACTGGAACTGATGCCTTTTTCTCCATGCTCTATCAATGATAGAGTGAGGTTTCTCAGAAACAAAAAAGAAGATACTATTGGCTCGGTGGGGAATAAATCTCGATAATGGTTTTTCGGATTGATGGTTTAGTGGATGGTGGGGGCATTTCGTGGCGGAACGCGTGTTATTAAGATTGTTATCAGCTCTATCCGTTCGCTACCACCTGCCCTTTATGATATAATCATCGCCATAGATTTATAGAAGTATGGCCCCATTACTGCCCTAGATTTTCTATCAGCTCGAGTTTATATAAGGTTACCTCATGTTGAGTTTTTCAGGGATCAGCCCAATTATTCCCTATAGTAAGGTATGCTACCACTAGCTCTACAAGCTTTAAACTTATAAATGGTTAGAGTGACATCGGTTTCACTGAAAATAAGTTATATTTCTTTAAAACAGAATTTGATAAAATTTCAAATAGTTCTCAAATTGTCAATACCAGAAATAGAATTCATTGGTGCCTAAGAATTTTCATGGCATTCAAGCTCAGGCTATTGTCATCAATGTAAACTAGATCCAATGTCCCTGACACTTTCCCTTAACATTTCCTTTTACAATTACTGCTGAGACTTTAAGTACTAAGGCTTAGGCTGTCCTAATACAGTGCTGTATGCGTTTAGGTTAGCGAGCTCGGTCGCATTAATAATTCATAGCGAGACAAGCTAGTAGTCAATTAGGAGGAAAAACCGCTTCCCAGAGGTCCATTAGGGTGGAAGTCTGGGTCTTACGTTTGACGCGTGTTTTGGGAATTAGAGTATGGCAGTAGTGTTCAAAGCTTTAGATTAGCATTAAAGCGGGGGGAAAAAACTTTGGCAAAACAATTGATCATTAGTTTGAATGGTGTGAGGCCTTCCATTTAATACGTCAAATATTTTCAAAATTCTCAGACCGCCCCCACGCCCCTTGATACATACATACTTATTGGAAGGCTCCCTATGAACTGCAACATTGGAAAACGAATGTTATTCTGTTATTGTTAGATTTAATGAGAATCTCTGCGAAAGTAAAAGGAATTAAAATTGAAAGAAAGTTGAAAATATACTAAAAAAATATAAGTTGATTTGATAAGCATTTCCAACAATATGAGGTTTCCATGCATTGAACAAAATGGGCTTAAACCATAGTTACTACTTTTTGATCATCATAGACCATTAACAGAGTTTCCGGTTAACTGAACGAGGTTCCCTTTTGAGGACAATCCCTCTGCTGTCCTCATCCGTTGCAAAATCGGTTACTCCCAGGGTTCTCGTAAATACTATTGGAAGAGATTCAATGCCTTTCATGCATTAGCTTTTAGTGGCCATTTCATTGTCATCTCTTCAAAGTGGGAATTGCAAGGTGTCTTGGCTGGTCTTGATGGAAACCGCATGGCGCGGTTGAACGATGAGTGTCTGGTGGTTTCTGAGTGATGGCGATGGAGCGAGTGACATGAAGGGAAATGAAGTGGTTGGAGTATGGATTGAATGTTTTTTTGGTTTTTTTTAAGCCAGTGATGAGTCTAAGGTAATATACAGGTTCTTAAAAATGCTTGCTCATGTCAAAAAATGACTTTTTGAATATAAGGCCTCAAGAAAGTCTAAAATTGCTAATTATTTGATTATGAGAATTAAAAAAGGTCTTAAAAATTAATGCTTTGTTTTAGGAACAACTTGCCATGTCTGGTACACATATTGGTTCCCCAGAGATTAACAAAAGTAGTCCAGCAAGCACCACTTATATTCAGTGCTAGTCAATTTAAGTTGAATAGTTCAGTGGCAGAAAGCCATGGTAGAGAGCATGTGGAAACCAGCCACAAGTTATTTCCTGGCTACTTCCAACACAAATGGACATAATTTCGTCTTGGGGAAACCCCTGGATCTCCATGTATGAATAAGTAAAAGGGAGTAAGGAAGTCAGAATTTCCAACAGGGAGGGAGTTCCACTTATGAATATAAATAATTGAGAATGGTTCAGGAGGTTAGAAAGGATTTGTGTACCTGCCAAATATTTCACAATTGGATGTCTCAGGCAAACCTACTTGTCTGCCTGAGGCGGTGAATTTAATTCGCAGGCGGGAGCGAGTGCCTGCTGGCTCAATGTAGGTTCAATCGCTCAACCCTCATCCCCTCAGCTCTACATAAAATGCTAGCAATGTCATGCTGAGATATCAGAGAGAAAAACTATGCATGCGACTGACCAGCATTACAGTGCTAGATTATTACTGCCAGAGGCAGGGAGGCAGCTCAAGCTGAGAGGGAGCGATTAAAAAGAAAAAAAAGAAAAGCGTTCAATGTAAATCAGGTGTTTTATTGTGGCAGCAAAAGCTGTGGTAACAGCCATTGGGGTTGTTAAAAAGGTTTCTTTGCAAGAAAAATGACAGAGGATGAACCAAGAGCCATCAGCAAGAATGTGGTATTTGGGATTGATTTAGACTAGAAAATAATGCTATGAGGGAAAAGAGGATTTAGATGTAGTTCTAGGACTATAAAGAGTTCCTCCCTTTTCATTTTTATATATTTTTTAGGGAAGACTTTTTATCATTGATCCCTCAAGCTGAAATTGGCATGGCCTCTCATGGATGCCTTCATGGTAGATGTCCACACATCAGGCGAAAAACAGATTATAAAAGATATTTAATAAAGAAATAAAAAAGTATGAAAAAAGAGGACACGAAATCTAATCAATAAAAGACGGCAGTGCATTTCGGTCATTGTTTTCGACTCGCTCTACCTGATAAACCAATCCCCATGAGAATGATATGTCATGCGAAGTGGATATCGTCTCTGTGCTGTTGGCGTTTAGACCGAAACAGCAGACTCCCTTTCACTATTTCCCATAACATTTAGGCCAAGCAGCCCAATGTTGTATTTCTGTTTTTCCATAAGATATTTTCTTTCCTATCATTTTTCTTAAATTCATGCTACAATTACAAAAGTATATTAAGTAATCAGCAGCCTTTTGTGCGATGCTTCTAAGCTATATGAAAGTGAGAAAAGAAAAAGTCTGGGATATTTTGTAGGGAAATAAGGTCTATTTGGGTACTTTCCAAGCTAAGCCTATAGTCCCAGCATCAGCTCTTCAGTCTCATGGGAAGTCTCATTAAGCTGTCTGCAGTAGATAGAGTTCTTAGAAAAAATTGATTTCACGCCCATGTGTAGAAGTTATTTTGAGTCCCTATTCAGTGAGCATAGAATATCAGTTTTCCTGATATGTATTGAAGGCATATAGTAGCAGACATAGGTCTGGATTTCGAAAAGGTCTAGAGCTCTATTTAATTATAGGCATGGTAATTGAATGTTATACATTTGAGCTTATGAAGGCTGCATTCTCCCTTCTTGGCTTAGTTCTGTAGTCCCACCCACACAACCTTAGACTGGCAGGGAAACATATAAGGTAGTAAAACATATCATATGGACTGTTACAACCGGAATGTATTATCATTAGAGAGGCTGACGCCCCCTCATCTTCCCAAAGCTACACTTACCTAGGTGACTGCACTCTACATGGTCATGTTTAGGCTTTCCACTTTTGGCATATAAGTAGTATGTGCAAATGGGGGTAAAGTAACAGGCAGTTGTCCAACATTTCCTATCGGTCTTTTGTCTATGCACTAGTTTTTGAATGGTGTGTGTTAACATTGATAACCAGTTGTTTTTTTTGTTTTTCTTAACATGCTTTGAGGTTTGCCCCTAAACTTTGACAGGAGATTACAAAATATTCAGGTGTTGAGGCATGGATATATTTTTTCAGTTCTCAAATTGACCGAGGTCATCTTTATGTAAATACTTGGTTTATAGACTAGTAACGAGCCAGTGTTTTCTACAAATAACAGTTATACATCTCTTTATCTCCCTAAGATTAACCGTTACTAGACAATTTAGCTCAAATTAAATAGTTGAACAATTTAGATTAACTAGTTAATATTTGCGGCGGTTTTGGCAATTATCCAACCTATCAAGACTTGATTTATCTAGCTAATACAATTAGCAGAAGTCTAGATGAGAAGAATGTTATATCTATTTAAGTCTCATAAAGGTTCAGGCTCCATGCCAACCACCAGACAAATTTCAAGCAGGCGACACCAGTAAACTAATTCAGACTTGACAAAAAGTACATGAATCCTAGTTCCTGTGGTCTTTTCTTCTTCCACCACAAAGGCTAGACAGGTGCTGGTCTTTTAGTCAAGAGCCGAAGCGTTCGCTAAGAAATTATACCAGGCAGCTGAATAACAATGACCAACATTTCAGTCGCAGCTGCCGCTTTGTAGTGAACTAAATAAAGCTGCGTGTCTGTGTGTCAGCAGTCTTGGATAGACGAGTACACGCCGGCCTATTTCTTTCGGTCCCTGCGTGGCCTAATGTTAGAGATAATCCAATGTAGATGGCCTAACTCAGCAAGCTATTGCGCATACCTGCCATATAAACAATAATACAGAATAGCAGTCGAACCGTAAGTAGAACATTCTCTCCCTGTATTATTGGGTACTAGGAGACTGATTCAAGATGCATTATGGAAAATCGATTAACAAGTCCATTTCCTCAGCAAGCTTACATCATATAACTAATTCCATGGCACTAAATGCAGTTTCACACAATGGAAAGGTGTTATTTCATATCAAGTTGTTAAAAGGAATAAAAGCAATAGAGTCCAAACCACACCAGAGAAAAAGTAGAAATTGGCATTGTGAAAGACAGTCTAGCAGGCAGCCGAGGGTCTGATAGTAGTGGCAGGATGCGGGTGCCGGAAAAAGAAGGGCCGGAAGCAGACAGTCGGGGGTAGGTTTTGCTTTCCCCGTTGGATGGGTGTTGGGAAGCCTGTCACAGCAGATGAGTTAACAGCCATTGTAAGTTCTCAGCTTACTTCCATGTGTTAGAAATATATGTTAATGGTATTTAATGGGTTTATTAGGTTTCAAGAATATTGGTAAGGTAAAATTGTTTTCATCTTGATGTTAAAAACAGCACCAATATGAATCATTTCAATTTCCTCATTATCCAAAACTAAAAAAGGCAATTCATTAGTATGGCTTTGTGCAAGGACCAATTGGGCTGTGCATATTTGATGACACTGGTTGCATTCTCAGCTTTTAACAACAGCAACATAACCAGGTCAAAATGTAGACAGTTTGTAGATGGTTTGATCCATGGCTGCGCCTCAGTGTTTCGGGTAATTGATTAATCTTACAGAAAATCAAACCCCATATTTTATGGTACACTCCAAGGAACATTGCACATAAATAAATCCTTACCATCCTTTACTGTAGGCTTCAACTATTTGAAGAGAACATAAATACTTTGTTACTTTAGCAATACAATAAGAAAAAAAGGCCTTAAATAAACATAGGCAGGGCACTAACTCACATACACTGTATATGGTCCCTCAGGCCCTGTGGAAAGCAACAATATTGACCTCAGGCTTCAATGCAGATTGCCCTGCACATTATTGACCTTTCAGGGGTATTATTGACCTCTAACGCTGGTGAAGATTGCCTTGTGTGTGCCTGGGTTGGCAGAGCGATGGCCGCATTCATCGTAGCGATCTAAACTCGATGACAAGATTGAATCAGTAGTGGCTGGTTGGCTTGCCGCGCTCTTTGTGTGTCTGTAGAGTGTGATCAATGAAGATGGGTAAAGGGTTTGGGTGTTGGATAGTCGCTATCGGGTTGAGTTCCTGCTGGAAATGGGTTTTGCTTTTTTGGGCTCGCTTTTTTCTCCTGCCTCATTGGCTTACCAGTGCCCACAGAGAGGTTGAGCCAGTTGGAAAAAGAATTGTAAGTGCCTTTTGTCGTATCCCTTTGGCAACTGAAAAAGTTAGGAGGTTGGGTTAGAATGGCTACCTTCTGCTCTATCATGTAGGGTTTGTTTATTTGATTTCCAATTGTTTGCGGTCTGTTTAAAAACTTTATGTGCCAAGTAGACACAGGTACTCCAAAATATATGTTTCATGGGTCATTTACCTATCCTGGTCAGGTAATGGCTTATTTTAGACAATTCCTCTCAATTTTAATCCCCCATTTATGTTTCCATAATGGCTTCCAATTATTGACTAGCACTAAGCCAAAAACATTAACCTAATTCTGCCTGTTTTCTGACCTGTCGCGAAAAAGTAAGAGCGTAAGCAATGCCTTAGACCACATAGTGAACCAGGGACAGGCTAACAGGCCTGCCCCCAGCCTTTCTGTGGCATCATCCAGTTTCAGCCGACATCACTTAGCGACAGTCGGCATCGCCTCGTGTCCAGATGCTTCCTGTGACTCGCTCGCTCTCCCCCGGGCTCGCATCAGGTAACACGCAGACTTAACACTAATGTGGTGTCGGATGGACTCGCAGAGTCTGGTGTATGAGGTGGGAAGTGACTTTCTTTTTTACATTTGTAAATTGAGATTCTGTAAAGTTTTATGAAGAATTTGTACCTGTTCTTGGCCTTTTCTCAATGCCACAAGGTATCCATATACAGGACATAATGGCAGATGAGAGCTTTGCAAAACCTAAAGACCGGTGAGAATTTCATTTGAAAGCCACTCCAATAAAACTATGAAAGTATACAGGTTTGGCTCAGCAAAAAAAAAAAAAGTTTTAGCTAGGCTGTATTGACACTTGAAGCTTTGCCATGTTAATGTAAACTACGAGACCGAGTAGAGTAGTAGTGTTTGTCAAAGCACTTTGCATATAACCCTTCTTCAGCGATATAGCCATATGAACATACAGCATAGAAAACTAAATTAGGTGGTACGTAAATCAACAAGGATGAACAAAACAAATAACTATAATAGTAATGACATAATATCTTTATTGGTAATAAAAAACGCTTTATATCACGGTAATACCTTGGTATATCTTCACTTCTACACAGGTCTATCCTTCTGACATTCAGAATTTACTTAAAGTATCCAGTTGAAAGACTGCACCGTTGTAACCCTTTGGGCTGGTGTAAGATTTGGCCGGCTGTTTTAGATGTTAACCTCCCGTCTTAAGGCTCTGACCAGTGTCTTAGATACCTCTAGGGTCTGTGTAAGGAATGTGCACGGACCTCCCGGGGTCACTGACCTCTGTCTACCAAGGGCCCTTAACATAAGGAGAAGGGGAGGATCACTGCTGAGGAAATAGACTCGTTTCCCGACAACGCCATCTAGTGAGGAATATGTGCATATTGACGGAGAAATTATGCCAAGTGACTTAGCGTGTACTGTTATGTAATCATTATTGAGTCACTTTAATAGGGAATGAAATCAATAAGAACAGTTTTATGGTCTGTTATGGATCAAAATTGAGAAATCATCAAAATTGTCAACAGACTAGAGTGTCTAATAATTGATGGGAAGGAATGTACGCATCGTTTTGGACTGCCTTGAAACCATTGGGGGAGAGGAATCAAGCAAAGGATCGCTTTGAATGATTAACAGTTTCTCAAGGACGGGTTATCAAAACCCCTCTTCTGATTAAAAGATTTGGCAACTAGTTCTGATGTTTCGATCATCAAAGTTGTCATTGCGAACGCTTTATTTAAGATAATGTCACAAGGTCATAATTGATTAATTTTGAAGAGAAAACCATTGATTTTTGAAGAAAATGATTAAAGCTGTAACAGACCAACGAAAATGGTCTGAGACAAATTCACATTTTGTTATACTACTCATTCCGTAAAACCTGCATGAATCAAAATGATATACTTCCGGATTAGAAAGGACAATAATTCATGGAAAAAAAGCCCCATAGAAGGAAATTGGAATCATTCTTTTACCCTGGTTTGCAAGGAGGCGAAATAAAAAGGAAACACCCTGCCAAGAGAGCGGCCGGCTAAGAAATTAACGCCCCGAAAAAAGCGGAATGTTTTCGGCGGTATTATTTGGGGATAATTGTCACTTTGTCCGGCATTACGGATCGAAGGCCAGGTGGCCACTCACAATTACCTCTTTGTGTCACGGCTACTGGGCGAAAGAACTAAGAAGAAAAGAGAAAATGAACCAAAAAAAATACTGGAAAAACCTCAAAAAACCATTGAGAACACGCGCAGATCAAACCCATACCAGTGTTTTCTTGGTCTGTAGGAAAGTTGAGGGTTAAAGCACATCTACTGCTTCCATTCAGACAAAGTTTCAGGGACTTTGATTTAGCAACTTATACTGATGTATCTTTTAAGGATTTTATTAGACTGGTTGCAGGTAATTCTAGAAATTTATATTATTACCCTGGGAGCATCTACTTAAGTTTAGTTATAAATTGAGGTTTCCTGTATGAACATGTAGTACAAATTTTAACCACCAAAGATAGCATATAATAGAAAAGCTCTTTCTAGATCATGTCATATTGCCTGTTTCAGTCTTTTCCACCCCTGTTAGTTAAGAACAAGTTACATAAAAAGGCACTTACAAAAACAGAGGGCAGTAACTGTAGCTACATTGACCCTCTTACTTCGGCTGCTCCCAATACCTGTCTTTCCACTTTCGCTGGTTGTTCCCTGCCCTAAGTGTAACAGTGCTGCAGCAGGTGCACAGGGGAACCAGCTGCAGCTGGTAGGCAGTAAGTGACAGAGGGACCAGACCAAAGACATCCTGTGAAGCTGACTTGTAGGTGGGGTTGGCCTCTTTAAGTACAAAGGTGATAAGCCCATCCCACATTGGGTATATCCCAGGGTTGGACAAGGGTTGGACAAAATTACCATGTAAGTTAATCCTTGTATCCTAGAGTTTGGTTACTGAAATAAGCAAGAATTACATTTTTCTTTATCCCCAAGGACTGAAAAAATGTTCTGATTTCTTAAATTTCCCCAATTGACAGATTTGTAGGTTTGTCAGCCATTCAAAATGTTGTCTTTCAGGGCAAAATATGGTTGGACATTATAGGTTGGGCAGACAGGCTTTAACATTGGTTCCTATGGAGAAAAGTCCAAAATATGAGGTTGCATTTTAGACGTTTTTAGAGCAATCTATCAACCAAATTGTTTTGATCAATTTTGTATCTTGCAACTGTCTTCAGGGAATAAACATGGAGGCAATTTTGAGAATATTTCTTGGCAAACTTTATTGTTGGTGTAAACTGGGATGGGCTTATTGTGTTAGCACCAAGCAAATTGGGTTTTGGTACTAGGTTTTTGGACTGGCAAAAATGACCGTGTCAGTTTTTGAGAGATAGGTAATTAAACAAATGTAGAATCGCACCATCCAAAGTGTGGAATCACCATAAAGAAGTCAATTTTTTTTTGACAAATAGAGTATTATTTCCTGCTTAAAACCATGCTATCGTCCATGAGGCATAAGTAATTTGATACGTTGTAACTGCCTGAGTGTGGTGCCAAATTTATGATATCACCAATGATGTCGTCGGATGACATTCTCAAGGTGCAAAAAGAAGCCACAATCTCACTGGACTAAGGGTTGGTCCATTAACCTTGGCATAAACGATACTGTCGCTTTAAACCGGGTCACTATTGCAGAACTTGACTCGAGTCCATCTAATGCCAGCAATAGTTAAAGCATAAAGTATATAACATAAGAGAACAACCAAGTAGCTGTGACTACAAGTACTTAAAACAATTTAAGTCTGAAATTGTGCTCAGACTAAAAAATCGCACAGTTTGCTACAGCAACAGGCATTTGGTTGGAGTAGTTGTGACTGGAGGGCAGGCGGCCGGGCGACCGAAGACTGCACAACTCATCGTGAAATTGAATTACGAGATACGGAGAGATGGGTATGGCTGGAGGCTGGGGGACCGGCCGGGCTTCGTAGAAGGGCTAATTGACCTTACAACTACTCCTGCCTGCTCTCTCTCCTTTCCCCTCGCCTATTTTCTTGCCCTTATCTTTTAGTTTGTATCTCATTTGTTGCATAGTGTAGTGATGAGTGGACTCCCTGGGGAATCAGCCCACCATCATCGGTTTAATCTGGGGTTGCTTTGAGGGAATCTAATGTGCTTTTAACCTTTTAATTTATATATTTCATGCAGTTTTCCTACCCAGACTGAGTGACTGGAATGCCATTGTTCAGAATCTATTGAGATTCATATATAAAATATTATATTTGGTACATACATTCCCCATCCATCCAAATATTTCTACTATCCTTTGGAATGTAAGTCAGGGTAAAATTGCACTCATTTGAAATATAAAACTTTGTTCAAAACCTAATTTAAGAAAATAGTTGAAGAAGGCTTTCCTTTTCAAAGTCCTGAATCTATTTCCAGTCTCAAGACTTAATTACAATCACTTTCTGATGTATCCCACTCAGCTTGCCTTTAAACCAAAATTAGAAAAAAAAGTACAACTGTAGGTAAGAACGAAGTCGGGTGGGGGTTGCCTTCGGTTTCTTCCAACGGTTGGAATTATCGGCTGGCCTTCGGTTTCTTTCGTCGTTCAGAATTATTGGCTGGCCTTAGTGCCTGCAGCCCAGACTGGGCCTGAATTAGATTACTGGTGCGCGGAGTGTTGTAAAGCTGCAACCGGGCCAAGGGGCGAAATGTTGTGCTGTAAGCGGGTTTTTGTCGTCGAGCACCGGTTTGTTATAGGATTCAATACTCTCTATCTGATTTTATCCCCTGCACCCCAAGAAGGCTTGAAGAAATAGTAGAACCAGGCTCTGTGGTTTAAGGACCTGGTGCAGTGCTCCCTCATACATACAGTAGGTTTGATCTAACATAGGCAGAATTTTTAGCATATTTTTTCTGCCCTTCTAACTACCTGAGCTGTCACAAGCTGTTTAAGCCCAAACTGATATTGGAATTAATGTTTATGTATTTATAAAAACATAGGGATGACATTTACTTTATGTAATGTTCACAATGTTTTGTCAAATGGCTTCAAAGTTTACTGAAATGTATTTGATGAATGTATTTCAGTTGACAAGAAATCCTCTTTAGAAATAAATCAGAAGAATGGTATCAAAGCTCATCCTGTGAAATAGAGCTAATCTTGGGTGTGAAGGACAATGATACAAAAGAGTATTTGGAATTAGCTTAAACACAACTTAAAAAGATCCCCTAGAGGCAGTCACAACAGATTTATAGATTCAATATTTTCTTCAGCATAAGTTTTTATATCTTTTAGATTCAGGCCATTGGGAATTAATGATTCTTCATCTAGAGAAGGTCTTAAAAAAAGGTACTTGTTGTAGGGCAATGAGGCGTCTAGTCGACAGATTACGATAGAGCGTAGGGCCTGCAGGACTGGATAATGAAGCAGTCCGGTATGACTGCCGCTTAAAAAGCCCACTGTTTTTGTTCTAATTAAGCTGGGTGGGTAGGGCTTGGGTCCCCTCATAATATAAAGCAAGTCCAAGTTAAATAAAATAAGAAATGCATAGTGTTATTTTAAGGCAGCTGTTATATATGATAGTAGAGGGATATATTCATTATAGTAGATCTAAAAATAGAGAGAGAGAGAAATTTAAGATATATATGTGGTCACTCAAAGTGAGAAAATCTTTTTCTTATCCTATCTTTGCCTAATTTATTTTGTTTCCATATTTCTTCATTATTGATTGAACTATTTAAGATTTTGTTCGTGTTACGATCGATTATCATTCCTGTTTAGAACAGGTTGTGTAGAAATTGTTTATATACAGTTTAGACATGATTTGCTAGTCTAAATATTTGTATACAGTTGGTCCAAATAACTCAGTAGTCGATGACACAGTATTCAGATCTTCATTTACCAGTTCCATCCTTTGATAGAATTCAATCCCATTTATTGCTAACTATGATGCTTATTATGTTACAGTGTGTTGAGGTAACTTCAGCCTTTTTAATTTTGTTATATTTTGAATATGTTAAGCTAGATTTAAGCTTTGTGTTATTTTATTTTCCTCCCATCCTGCAGGGGGTGTTCCGCCGCAGCCGATTTCGGCGGAAATTTCAGGTGCCCCATCGACACCTTCACCCCCAAACCTTATCACACTGGCCACAACCTTATCCCACTACTAGCAATCTCATCATCTCACTATCATCAACCTAATTCCACTCCCATCAACCTCTTTACCCCACCTCCCGACCCCACTAACATCAACCTAGTCTCCTAAGCAACAACCTCTTCCCACTGCCCACAACCGCGTTCCAATATCCTCACACCCTTTCAATACAGACAACCTTTTCACTTTGATAAATAGGATAAAAGTGAAAACCCAAGGGAACCTTGAAAAGCACCTAGACACCTTCATATTGAGTAGATAATATTTGACATAATTTTTAGAATAATATAAATATATTTAAAAAAATATAACTCACAAGTGTTACAGTTACATTGAAGCAATTAAGCCCATGTTTGTCCAAACATGCTAGTTAGATAATACACTCTATTGTAGTAAAATCTGCAAAATTTAGTTTCACTGCAAGTTCTAGTTTCCATTTAATCAAACATCCTAAACGACACTGTAGGTCAGGCATGTTATACAATTCTTACAAAACAGTTTATAATAGACTAGTGCTCAGTAGCAAGAGATGAGCCAAGGTATAAAAAAGTTTTAACCTCAAAATAAACGAGTATTGAGAAGAAAAATATTTGTCTCATTAAACTAAAAAGTACCATCCTTTCAGATATTAAATAATGACCTAATTTCCTACCCTCATGTTCTGAGTAAAAATAATTTGAAAAGTATCTTAAATACATATGACCGCCATTAAGAATGAACCTCACTAAATTCTCTATGCTAAACCCATAACCCTATGATCTTTTGAATTCCCTTATCAAATCCAACCTTTTCATTCCCAACTAATCCAATTACCCTTTTGACTCCAGTTTTAAACTGCTGACGTCACCACTGATGTCACGTGACGCCCACGTGCCCTGACCTTTGACCTTTGACCTGACCTTTGACCTTTGACCTTTGACCTGTGTTTCAGACATACTCTAAAGAGGCGGTGGACCACGTCCAGGAGCAGCTTACAAAGGCCCAGAAAATGAAAATGTTATCAGCCAAGGTCTTTGAGGTAAGTACTGAAAAAGAACCCCACATATACTCATTTTCTTTTTCCTTTATTGAAGATTATTAACCACTTTCTCATACTTGTGTTCTTTAAAGTTCCAGTTGGATAACATTCTTTGATAAGATTCTGTAATGTTTCCTCTTGGTTTATTTCCCGGATTTAGTCCAAAGGTGATCTTGAAATATATAAGATGTATATTGGTACATATTGCCAAATGTATTCATTAGATTCCTGATAATATGATATTTGCACTTCAAGCAAATAGGACTTCATCTTTTAGATATGATTATGTTTAAAACATATTTTACCATTCAATAGAGAAAGATATCCGTTCAGTTAAGAATACAACTTCATTTATCGGATCCAAAGTCTAGTATGAATAGCAACTAATCAAATGTAACGCTTACTTTTTGTCTTTTTCAGCCATATATAGAAGAAATATGTAATTCCTTGAGAGGTCGAATATTTGACGGCTTTATAGAAAGGTGAGTGCTATCCTACCTTCATATCCTCCTTCTTACTTTGTCCAAATACCCTAAAACCCCTTATATGATTCATAAGGGTGAATCTCAGAAATGAGAGCATATCAGGCATCAACTTTGGGCTGGACCTAAATTAAAGTTTTCCACACTATTTTGTGGTATGTTCTCCTGAGAAAACAAAAACTATGAAAAAATGACCAAATTGAACCTCAAAGTTATATTGCAGCTGAAACTAGGGTTCGGCTTAAATTACAGTACTTATTTACTGAAATTTATAATCCCCTCATAGTATATTACATCCTCAATGTGAGGCCCATTATCCAGCAATAACCCAAAAAATAACCCAAACAGGTGTACTAAGATGCAGAGCCCACCCCTCCATTTAGGGCTGTGATTATCAGAAAAGGCCCTATTACCCCGACTTGTCACCGACAAAGGCCCCGGCCCAAACCTGGTTACCGTTGTCGTCTCGGAGATAAATGATAACACGGTGATCACTACCTCTATCTTCTCCCGGGGAGTGGAAACTCATAGACCATTTTCCTGTCGTACAATATTTTTCCAATCAATAGATTTTAGGTTTTCTAATACAAAATCCCCCTCCCCCTTGTGGGGGACCAAAAAGAAACGGTAGGTCGTATTTGCAGTCCCTTTATTTACCCACCGCAAGGAGTTTGGGGTTCAGATACCAACATGTTGGTATCCCAAACCACAAGCAAACCTATATAAATCATTTGCGGTGGGTCCTACCGGAAGCAAGTACTGCAAGTATTTCCTGTATTTCACCTTGCAACAAGTTTGTGTAAGTTTGCTTGCATCATTTCATGGTCCGCAAGCAAATACTGCATAGTCGAATATAGCCATAACACTTCGCCATCTGTAATCCCTAGACGTCCCACAGAAAAGGCCCTATTCGTCTGCTCAGTCAAAGTAGTATCAGAATTAGTAGTATACTGAAGAGGCCCATTGCCCCAGGCTCCAGGAGTTCTCTATAAAGGTGGACCAAGGTTAGGAAAAACTGTCCTTCTTTTAACCCTGTTGTCACACCAAATATTTATGCAAGCATATGTGTATTTAATGTATCTACAAAAAAAAAGGGGGGGGATATCCTTATGTATAACCTGGTTTGAGCGCCATGTTGTAAAATCCCACCCCTCCCAATATTACTTAGAATGCTACCACTGTGCCACCAGGACCCCATAGACTTCCCACAGAAAAACCCCGTGGGGGTTCCAGGGAAGAATAGGCCCCCAGTAGCCCCTGCTGATTGTATAAGGTGACGATAGGGGGGACCCAGCACTGACCAAGTGGTTCTATGGGTTCAATTCCCGGTTAGTGCTGGCTTCACTAAGGGATGAGGTACAGCAAAAATGATTTCCAGGTTTTGATTCTCTGCTGTTTGCCCGGCCTGTCACCTTCATCTCATAGATACAATCACCAAATACAGAATTCGTCCCAACTTGTTTTCACCGTGAAAATGACCCTGGCTGTCAGTACGGCGTAAAACACCCAACACTCACTCCCAAAGAAAAGGCCCTTTTTGTCTAAGTAGTACCGTGGGTAGTAGTATACTGAAGAAGCACGTTGCCCCAGGCTCCAACAATTTCTCTGTTATGCCAAGGTCAGGAACGAAGAAGAAAAGGGGCCCTGGGGACTTGCGGGGACCAATGGGGATAGTGGTTAGTGGTTAGGGTTCAGAGGGCAATGACTGCCTGCCGGCATTTGGCTCATATCATCCCGTGGAAAAAAGAGTTGTAAAATAAGGCAAGAACCTGTATTTGTAACAAAAACCAAAAGGAAAATAGGGGTGGGGAATCAGTGGATTTAGAAATGGGGATTGATGTGACAAAAATAATTAGGAAGAAGTCTTCGATTATTTTTTGCAATATAATGATAATTGATACGAGATAAATTATGGAAATCATAAAAATTCCTATAACTGGTATGGTCATAGGCCTACAGACTATCAGGACACGGGAACAACTTATCGCAATCAATAGTTTACTGGTCCTGTTATGTCATAAATGCCCATTTCGATACATATGCATGTGCTGTCGACCAAAACAATGCTGTCTGGTCTTCTAGAATAAAAAACAATTGTAAATGGTCATGAAAAAAAAGTGTGGGAATCCAGTCAATCTAAATACAGATACTCAGATACCAAATTCACCAGAGCAAAGGTCAGGCCAATAAACCTACTAGGATCATTTCCCTAAAAAATATTTCTTCAAGCTATTGCACCATCCAGCACCCCAGAAGCAGACAGATAATAGGTATCCTGGTTAAATACATGAACCAAACTAACCACCGCCCCAGCCCACCCACCTCCCCACACTCCAGCCCACCCAACCACCATAGGGCACTCGATCCCATTGGACCCTGCCCACCAGCGATCTCACCCGCGCCCTATCGCCCGCATCTCGAGAGCGATCAACAGAGCTGTATGGCCGGGGATGTCGAGCGGTGGTATCTTTCGGGCCGGCTGCCTCCACGGGCCATCCAGGCCGTATTGCTTACTTTGCACTTGTCAGGGGAAAAGGCGGTGCTCCATGGCTGGTGGGCTCGGTTGACGCTCGGTCAAGTGGCTGTCTGTGGGGTTTTAGCACGTCGCGGGGTCGGCCATCAGTGTAGGTTATGGGGGCGGACGGCGTGTATAAATGACTCCGACTGGAGTCTCTTCCCACCTTGAGTCATGGTTTATTTTTGGTGTAGCCAATATGTTCTACCAAGGGTTAGAGACATTATAGTGTGAAACAGGGAAGGAAATGTCTGTTGTATTGTTTTCAACAGCTGAAGTTACCAGCCTGTCTGATAACGAACATACTCTTGGAATTCCGGTTTTGAAGCAAATAAGCATCGGCAGATTTTTCCATTTTTAATTAAGATACAACTTTATTGGTTATGTAATATGTGCAAAAGCTTCATCTAGAAGATAACAGTGATTAAATATGTGAATATATATTTGAATACAAGGACTATTGTGGAAGATTAATAATAATGATAAAAAAGAATCATGTAAATGATGATTTCAGTTGCATGCTTTAGATAGTCTTAAAATCGTGAGCTCACCTGACCTTAACTGGTCAGCCCTATATCTTAAAAGATATGATAGTAATTTTCTTACCTGCTTTTATGTATCTGTATGATTTTTGCAAGTTTTCTAACGAGTGGCATTATCTTTTCAGTGACAAATATACGAGATTCTGTCAGTGGAAGAATTTAGAGTTAAATATATCCGTAAGTATTACCTTTCCCCTTTGAATTCCTGCGAAAATAGACTGAGAAATGTGTTACTAGATATCATCGTGAAATAAAAGACACAGAATGTGTTTAAGTCTGTGTAGAAAATAATATTCCAGTCGCATCAGAAATGCTAAAATGATCAGTAATGCTTTGTAGCTAGAACTTGGAATAGTGAAATTTGTAACTAGGTATCAACCTCTATTGTAAGCATAGAAAATTAGAATATGTTGAGTCTATGTAGAGTTATGAATTTCAATTTACATTCAGAAATAATAAGATGATCAGTAGTGGTTTGTTGCTAGAACTTATAATATGTGTAGAAGGGGAAATTTACCTAGTAGCTGTATTTGCCTTGAAATTAGTATGTTCTACGCGCAATACGCGCTTCTCGCCACACTGTACATGATAAATGGTTCTTTCTTCCCACTCCTGCAGTTAACAATGAACGACTTCAGCGTACACCGAATTATTGGCCGGGGCGGCTTTGGTGAGGTGTACGGCTGTCGGAAAGCAGACACAGGCAAAATGTAAGTAAATGTATAAGGTTTCTTTTAGTTCCAGCAATATAAGTTTTCAGGTAGTTTTTTTTATTGAAATCCCAATTTACAGAGGCGAAAGTATTACAAAAAGACCTGCAGACAGTAATCAAATTGTGATAAATATATATTGGCAAAAATGCGAGTTGCATCCATGTTGTTTAAGTAACCCATTAGTAATGGATATTCACATGTCATATCACTCTGAATTTATTTCTAGTGGATGGTTTTCAAGATTGTGTTTAAGCACATAGAAAGTATTTAAGATCATACCAATGTTTAAATGGTAACAATGTAAAGTTTGAAATTACGCTAGTTATCCCTGTACCATATTTGTGGACAAAAAAGGAAAGTATTTAAGATCTCACCAGTATTTAAAATCATTACAATTCTTAGTTCGAAATGACGTTATTTATCCCCATCCCATATTTGCGCATAACCAAACCATCGTACCTATTCATCAGTCTAGACCTGTGCCCTGCGTCTCGGTTCATTATTGACCGTCTAATGTAAAGTAAAGGCCGTCCGTGGGTGGATCTTGTACCTACCCACCTCCTACATACAAAGGGCTGTGTCCGGCAGGTACAGGCAACACAGGCCTTAGTCCCACAGGTAGACAGCCGTAAAACACCTGGTTTTTGCTGCAGCCTAAAATGATATATTATCTTTCCAATGAAATAATTATCTGCATATCACTCTGATTTTTGTTTTCATGGGATTGGTATTCAAGATTGTGATTTAGATATAAAGAGTTTTTCAGATCATTGCAATAGTTCAAATTGATGATATTTATCCCCATACCATATTTGTGCGTAATGTATCCATCGCACCTATTCATCAGTCTAGACCCGTCCCTACGTCTCGGTTCATTATTGACGGTATAGTGTAAAGTAAAGGTGGTCCGTGGGTGGATCTTGTACCGACCCACCTCCTCCATACAAAGGGCTACGTCCGGCAGGTACAGGCAATACAGGCCTTAGTCCCACAGGTAGACAGCCGTAAAACACTGCATTTTTGGTGCAACCTTTCTGAATAAGCATGGAAATAACATATTATTTTTATGAAAAAAAAGTATTTCCATCTTCTCTGTGTCCAGTGGAATACGGTGTCACTGTATTTTTCCCAGTTAGGCAAAAGAATTTTCTACCAATCCTTAGGTTCCTTAATAAATCTAGAGAAGAGCCAGGTCAAATTGCGCATAGAATGGAAATGGAGCAACAGTACAGAGCTTTCATATCGTGTAGAAATAGGCCCTTGAAAACTAAACTGAAGGATAAAGTATTTTACAGAAATTCCTATTACAACCGTATTACGCTGAGGCGATCTATTGAATAAGACCAAAGAAGTTTTTTCTTTTTAAATTAAATTTTGTCAGTTTTCATGGTATAGCTCTTACAATATACCTGTGATAGGCTCATGTAACGTATTTACAGTTATTTGAGTTCAAGAAAATTTGACCATGAATTGGTACCCTTTAAATGATGGGTTTTACGGTATAAGCCTGGTGGTCCTACAGGTGGAGTGGGGACTGAGGGCTGGGATAAGAGCCCACAAGTGGAGGGGCTTGTATGAGGACAGGTATGGGGAGGAGGATTAGGTGGTGCTTGTAGGTAGGTCTTGTATAGGGACAGGTGGGGAGAGGGGGTATCTGTAGGTAGGTATAAGTCTATGTGGCATATGCCCTAGTGCCTATTGACAGGTGCATCAAAAGCCTGTCTCTTAAGACTCTCGGTGCAGATTAAGAGAGTCACAAGGTGTACTTGTGTAGGATTAATTAAAGGACTTGTATGAGAGGAAGAAGGGACAGGTAGAATATTGCTAAATATGCTGACCTTATCCCTTAGATTGATATCCATCAAAATAATGTTATACAAAAATAGGGGGTTTTCTGTGGCACCTACAGGTGTATCAAAAAGAGAGCGTGCCTCTTAAGACTAGTGGTGCAGATTAAAATCCATATTCCACTATACGTCATTTCACTTGCGTCGGGCATTTCACTTGCAAGCAATTTCTAAGAATGCATAGTGGAATATGGAATTTGCATTGCCCCTACACAAGTAGGAAAGCGAACAAATTTCTATGTGGTTTCCTCTGAAGTAGTTGCCTTCACTTGCGTTTTAAATACCAACATGTTGCCTGGTATCTGAAACACAAACTGTTTGCTTATCTAATTAAAGCCAATGGAAGTGCCACCCAATGCATAGTGAAATATAGGTTTTAGTGAGTCACAAATTTGCATCGTGGATCATTGACTTTACGTTGGATTCTAGTCCGACGGAGATAAACCAAATCTGTCAGAAACAATTCATAAACAAGTCATATCAAATTTGTACCCTGTTGGAATACACCTTATACCAGTTCTTAAAATAAAACGCACAAAAACAGTTTTTACAACAACGTGCACCAAAACTGAAGACGTATGGACCTTCTCATAGTAACCTGAATCAAAGATCTAACAGTCCCAAGCCACTTCTTATATTAACAAAAAAGCGTAGAACTCATGTTAAAAACGCTCTGAATGGCAGACACACCCTTGTGTATTAGGTGATTGGGAGACCCCCGTGTCGGATTTGAGAGGGGTAGGGTTCCCCACCACACCCTTATCAGGTGGATGACTTTGGTCTACTGAGAGGCCCCCTTTAGGGAGACCTTGTCTGAACTTCACAGACATTTTATGCAATCGATAAGGAAATGCACTTTATACTTATTCTTAGAATAAAATTTGTCTTACTGGAAGAATGGGTAAAGTTAGAGATATGCAGCTTACCTAATGTATTGCGTGCTAAAACGGAATGATACTCATTGATTCTATAAATTTCACAGAATCAAAAGAACTTGACATTGGACAGTATCTTCATGAATACTTAGGATAGTTGATCAGTAGTCAGTGTGTTATACTTTATTAAATATTAATGATTCCGTCTTATCACACAAAGTGTTTCTGAAGCACACCTATCAATCCCTCTTTGAGGTTATTTTGCAGAGGAGTCGCTAGTGTTTCAGCAATGGCAATCATCGAGACTTATCAAAATTGATTAAACTATTCAATTACCAAAAGTGTGGACCCCGAAAATCAAGCATTACAAAACTGTCTATTTTACAACATCAGGCATACCCTTAGCCTGGTGTCCTGTAGTTATAGTATCTAGAGAGATGTGCTTTCGAATAGTCCGTAAAAGTAAAGGGTAGATTTTGTGTGTGGTACCATCATATCCATACACATATGTAATTTAGTTCCAGTTTTAGAACTCTCAGTTTTCTGTGATAAGGGAAAAACACATATAAACCATGCCTCTCGGTCTCATCTTACTTTGATATCTTTAATATCTTAATTACTTATCAACCGAGAAAGACTTGGTAAATTGATCAGGATATATAATCTGTTTAGGATGTATGTAAACTAATTATGATTTAAGATCTGCTCGTCTAGGATGAAAAAAAAGTGGCACCTCTGCTGTATCGATTCTAAGTGATTTAATCCCTCTTCGCTGAGATTTATCCTGAACCTTTATCCCCTTCTATGATCGTCAACCAGAAATGTTTAAGTGACAATTCTATGAGGATTTATATAAAGAAATAAAGGGAAAAAATAGAAGCAGAGTTGTTGAGTGGAGTCAGTGCAGAGTCCTTCATCATTATAGTCAGCAGGGAAAAAGAACAGTTCTTATGAAAACCTCTTATAGACTCTACTGTAAGAAACATACAGCTCAGGAATAAAAAATAGTATCATACTTCGTAATAAAAAGATAAATTAATCTGCTTTTTTCAATTTTCAATTAGATTAATGTAACTCCCATCAGAGAGATATTTCTTGGTTTGTCCTCTAGGTTCGTTACAATTTCTGCCTTATCAGTCGCCATGCGACTCGCGCTGTTTCTCACGAGTCGCGCTAAGGCCAGACGGGGTACCGTTTAAGAAGCTTTACCCTTTTTTTCGTGGAACAATCTCAGTGTGACAAGCCACTGTAAGATGGCTGTCGCAGGTGTCTGTGTCTTTACTCAGAATGTCAGATAGAGATGAGACATTCCTGGAAGGGTTTATACAAGGAGAGAAGGTCATAATACAGGATGTCCTGGGCTGATTCATTGAGTGGGGGGGGGGGGGGGGGGGAGGTGGTGTCTGGAATGGTTCATTGAGTATTGGTGTGTGTGTGTCGGGGGGGGGGGGGTTGGATGTGTCATTGAGTAATCATTATAATAGGAGGGGAGGGGGGAGGGGGTGTTACATTGAGTATTGGTTGGAGAGTTGTGGGCTGTTTTGTTGAGTATGGTGGGGATGGTGGGGGGGGGGGGTTATTCTGGGATGGTTCATTGAGTATAGTGGGGGGGGAGGCTGTTTCATTTAGTATAATGGGGTGGAAAGGGTGGGGGGGGGACGTGGGTGGTTCCTTATTAGCCGATGTTAAGAGGTTGATATAAAGGACGATATTGACTGCTGTCATACCTTTTTTATAATTGAGATATCATGACCCACTCAGAAATGTCATTGAATGTGCAGTTTTCTGGTAATGACATGAGGAAGACTCATGTTTTTTTTTCTATATTGATTTGACAAAAATCTCATACTCTACTAGCCAGTGACATAAATAATGGTTTAACGTCATCTTTGAGAGCTTCCACCTAATGTACAATCACTTAATTAGGTAACAGTGTGAAAATGTCAAACCTAATGAACAATATACCCACCTCAAGGTTGAAAAAGGAGGGGCGCGTGCTGATGTGACAACTTTAATACTGAAGGTTATTGGTCAATTTACATTTTTAAAAAGTCATTCATGGTTAAAAACGGACCGACCCTAAATCCATCCCTGTATTCAAAACTATACTAAACCATTGATTGTGTTGCAAGGTTGAAGAAATACTTTTAATTTCTCAAGTCTATCAATACAAATTTCGTTTATTATTTTGCAGGTATGCAATGAAATGCTTGGACAAAAAGAGGATCAAGATGAAGGGCGGCGAAACATTGGCTTTGAACGAGCGAATCATGTTATCTTTAGTCAGCACGGGGGTACGTACTGTTACCAGCGGCCCTAAAAAGGGGAATGTTATCACTTGTACCACAGACAACGTTGGTTTCCAGTCACGCCGATTAAAAAAAGACAGAAAGAAGCAATATCGTTGAAATTATGTTAGTTTTCAACATGTGGTGTTGAAATTTGACATGCATTTTGATCACATAACCCTCCAGGGACTGTGTCTCAATCTACTCCGTATATGTTCTTGTCGATAGTTTGTCAAAAACTGGCAATTTTGATGGCATTTCTTGAAAAATAGTAATACTATTTAATAAGCTAACGCTAGACTCATTCTACGTGACTTAACAGGAAGGCAGTAAACTTGCCCTGTGCATTATGTGTACCAAAGAAACAACAAAATTTAACTCATCAACAGAAAAGTATTCCATTTACCACGTGCATGACTCCATGACATATAACTAAGAAAAACACTGAAATGCAACAATATATAATTAACTTTTTGTCATTAACAGGAAGGTAGTCCATTTATCGTGTGCATAACATACATGGCGTATAACTAAGAAACAGCCGTAATGCAACAATATTTGACTCTTTTCACACTAACAGGAAGGTAGTCCATTTATCGTGTGCATGACGTACGCCTTCCAAACGGCCGAGAAGCTGTGTTTCATCCTGGACCTCATGAACGGCGGCGACCTGCACTACCACCTCTCGCAACACGGGGTCTTCTCCGAGAAGGAGGTGCGCTTCTACGCCGCCGAGGTCATCCTCGGCCTCGAACATATGCACAACCGTTTTGTTGTCTACAGGGATCTGAAGGTAGGGGGTTATTTAAGAAAAATGTTGTCTTGAGCACAAATTTGACACATGAAGTTATGGTGTAGTACAGATTTAGTTACTTGTTTGAGCGTGTGCTGGAAGCTTGAAAGTTTTGGTTTTTACAAATAGAGGTTTATGATAAACCTCTATGGTTTTGGCATATGTATTTATAAAAAATCATATCTAATGTTGAGAATTGGAAGCATTTGGCTATTCAGAAAATGTTCCAAACTTTCGTATGATATCAGAAAAAGGAAAAGCAAACTGTACTGAAACAGGTGTCATTCGATAAAAAAAATATTGAGTGTGTGTATATATAATATATTATAGATTATGCAGAATCTCATTATGTAGAATCCATAATTTATTCATGCTAAAATGAATCAAAATATAGAAGGAGGCGAAGGTGTTCTAATATCAGCCGCTGCATTTCTTGAAGAAAAGAAATTGCTAAAAGGGCTTGCCATACAGTGAAGTCTACATGTTCTATTTTTAGATGATAAGTGTAAGGTTTCTGTGTGTGTCTCTTAGAGATAATTACCTGGGACATTCTCATTAGGCCTCGCTGTCACCGAGTCAGTCGATCCGTCATACGCACTTTCCACCGACTCGCTGAAATGAACATGGTCATGGAGATAAACATGTATTTCGATGAAAAATAGAGATATTACCATCTAAATATGCAGAGGGTATAAATAGCCATCTAAATATATAGGGTGTACAAGAATTACCATCTGAATAGACAGCACACAAATTCTATATTTAGATGTTGAGGGCGTACAAAATTCCACCTAACTACATAAGGTATACCAAGTTGCCATCTAAATATATAGGGCGTACAAAATTGCAATCAATATCTATAGGGCATACAATATTGCTTCCTAGACATTGAGGGGAAAAAAACATTGGCACATATATAAATATAGGCCATCGAAAATTACCATCTAAACATATAGGGCGTACATAATGGACATCTAGGTATATAGGGTTTACAAAATTGCCATTGTTATATGGATGGTGTACAAAATTGTCTTCTCAATATAATATTATGTATAGGGTACAAAACATTACCATTTAAATACATATAGGGCGTGAATGGTGTGTTAGATTTTAATTTCAAAATACATACAGAATAATACATTTGTGAAAAACGGGTAATAGTTTCAATAAGTTAGCCTTCTTGCCCAGATGTACCGGATCAGTAGGTTAAAAACATTGACAATGGAAAGAAGATGCATTATCCAATGCGCTTAAACGTATCATGTTTCTTGTCGTCCAAAGTGCGCGTGGGTTTTTTATTACGGTCCGTATTAGCTCAGGTAACTTTGACAGCAGTGATCAGTTCTCAGCGAAGACCGTTTGGGAACTTAATAAAAACACAGTTCATTCAAACAAACAGGTAAAATTTTGGTCCACAACCGTTCACAGCAACACAACAGGCACTTTATTCTACCATACTCAACTGTATTGAGTGAACACATAATTATATTGAGCTCATGTGAAACATATTGAAATAATCTAAGCTGTTTTAGATAAAATGGTCCGTATTCATTATGTCGAGTAAAATCAATCATGTACCACATTGTTGTATTTAATGCTAAGAAATGACGAATAATTGTATTGGTATATGTGCAAATTACTTCCCTTGCTCTTTCAATTTAGCAATTTTTTAGGTTTCATATTGTTTGCCATGTGGTTGTTTCTACATTTGGCTGATATCTCCATAAATGTCTTAAAATAGACCTAGATTTAAAAAAGGGTGAAAATTAATTGCAGTCGCGATTTATGAAAATCATCAATATAAAAAGAAGGCGCGGTCATAAGAAGAAGAAAAAGGTCTTCAGACAATTCCATCAAAGAACAGAATTCATGCCTTTGTCGCTCCTAAAAGAGCTCCAACCCGAAGGGGTAGAGGACTAATCCTCCTCCTCCATGTTTGAGTACAAGACTTATTCTCACACCTGTTTGGTTTGTCTCCCCCCACCCCCCTCTAGCCTGCCAACATTCTATTGGACGAGAATGGTCACGTGAGGATATCGGATCTCGGCTTGGCCTGCGACTTTTCCAAGAAGAAGCCCCACGCGAGCGTGTGAGTAGCTCTTAACCCTTCTCTGCTCGACTCTGAGCCTTAACACTTTGTAGACTGGCTGTATAGCTGCTGCCCTTTTCATGTTGACTATATTTATACTCCTGAGATGGGCATCTAATTGTCCAGAGACAGTGTAATTTTTATAATTTTTACGCCATATGAATCTTATGATGTGATGTATCAGCAAAGTTAAATAACCCGTCTCTGCTCAGCGTTAACTCTTTGTAGACTAGATCTAATCCTTGGTGGGCTGCGAAATTTAGTCAAATGACTACATTCGGGCGACAGTGCACTGTCTATACTCTTTATGCTTATAATTGTTCTCTGTTTAATGTATGAGCAAAGTTAAAAACGAAGTTTGAAAGGAAATCATATTTAAAAGTCAAAGATCTAATTGTTGATGACAACTTAGATGTTAATAAGGATATCGTGATTTACCCTACTCAATCCTAGTGACCTTTGGTCTACCATTTTGTCACTCTGTCACACTTCCCATTTGAAACTGTGGTTACAAAATTATTCTAACGAGACCAATAGATCTATAGTCTGATTTTCTGTGGGATAGGATAGGATTCACCCCTACGGCTTTGACTTGAGAGTCAATGAAACAATTGTTTCCCTGGTGAAGTTGTTATTCTTTCAAGAATTTTTACATGATTTTGTTGATTTTGTATGTTACATTTTTCCTTTTGTGTAAAGCCTATATTTCACTATGCAATTTCGACGACGGGGAATTTGGGATTTGCTAAGGTCTCTTCTAATAAAACAGAAATCTATACATTCTACATACCATGAGAGAAATTTGGATGATATGTAATATGTTTACTGTAAGCCCTTATTCCCACCGATAGTGAAGCCCCATACCCACTAAGCGATTTTGACCAAGTGAGCTGACTCATCTACCCTAAAATTGGCCAATTTTACCAAGATAATCAGCCGATATTCACACTGATTCAGATCACCACTTAGTATGCAATATTGTAATGTACATGTCTGATATGAATCAGTCATAAAGTTGACTGATTCTTCCTGTAGTTTCGGCGGGCTTTAGCGCCGATCAGTCGGCCTACTTTGTCAGAATTGCCTAATGGGTATGGGGCTTGTTGGGGACCGGTGATTTGCAAGATCGTGAGTAAAACAAGAGAGTGAAATACAGCCTTTAAAAATACAAAAACTGATTGTGTGTACTTTGTTTCCTCCAGGGGCACACACGGGTACATGGCACCTGAAGTATTATCAAAAGGCACAGCGTACGACTCCTCAGCAGACTGGTTCTCCTTTGGATGTATGCTCTACAAACTACTTAAAGGGTAAGGTGTCAAGGCCTTCATTCATCGAATCATTTGTTCATAATGTCTGTCCCTTTGTTTGTTGGTTTCTTCATTCATTCATTTGTACAGTCATTCATTCGTTCATTTGTATAATGTATTCATCCATTTTTCATTGATGTATTGATTCATCCTTGTATTCATCCATCCATTCCATCATCATTGAATAAGTTAATTGATTTCACTTAGTTAATCAAGTAGTTTATTCATCTATATTATAGGTATGAACAAACCCTCCATTCGTCCTTTCATCTACCAGTTAATGTTCCTTATTCGGAAGGGACCTATGTGGAAAAGGACAAGAGTAACCTAGTTATGTTGCCAAGGCTAGTCCATAACCTTTTAAAAGGGTGAAAATGGGACCATTGTCTAGCCATAAGTCTTAAAACTGACTTAAATTAAATCACCATTTAACACCATTTGAAAAAAAATCTTATAAATTTGTAAGTGGACATTAAGTCCATCAACGTAGGGATTTACCCACATTAAGTAATTAAGGACCTATAGCATTAAAAATTCGGTTTTGGTTGAAACTATCGCTAATATCCATTGGAAAATCTTGAAATGCCTGCAAAGAAATACTTTACCAAGGCCAGTACAGTTGATAATGAAAAAGACAAAGGTACTGGCAGCATAGCAGCCCTGAAGGGTGTCTGACTGAAGATTTACTTCAAATGAACCACTGGTTTTTGTTAAGAATTGAAAAGAACACTTCTTTGCTCTTATCCTAAAGGTTGGAAGGGTGGGATTTATGAATAGCTAAATCAGCTTACGATAGACTAAGGATATTCTTTACCGTAATCCCACCCCGATCGCCATCTTGGATCTTCAGCAGCATCAAGGAGAGGATTAAATAAGATATTCTTTAGTCTACAACTAGTTTGTCTAGAAAAATAGCTGTCTTGGCCTGAGGAGGTAAGATTTTCCTTGGGAAAGAGGTATAAGTTAGAGGTAATAATCTTTATGTGACTTTGTTTCTTTTTGGCTGAGTTGCAAAAACAAGTAAAGGCCATATTCCACTATACGGTGTTAGCTTACGGCACCATGAAAAGCAACAAGCAAACAACCGCAAACCTGCTTGTGGTAGAGTGCCACAAGGTGGAATATAGGTACTTGTGGCCCTTACTTGCGGTACCTGGTATTTTATGTTGATTTTCTATGATTGCTTGCAGTCGGAGTAACCAACATGTTGGTATCAAAACCGCAAATTGCTTGCAGTATCTAAAAATAGCGACTGCAAATGCAACCTACCACAAAGTGGAATATAGGGTTAAGTTCTGCTCCCTATTAAAGGGACGTTCTCGTCCTGTGGTTGTGAAGCTAACATACGCCGACGTTAGCCTAACAACGACGTCACTGGCGTCGTGTTTTGCCCTTTCAGAACGTAATAACGCAACGTCATTGGTCACGTCGTGAATTTGGCGGGGAGGGACAGTGGTTACAACGCAGCAATTTAGGCCCCTCGCACGGACGAGAACGTCCCTTTAATACAGGCTTATGCAAGATTTGTGCAGCAAATTCATTTGATAGGTGTTATCATCTAGAGCCAGAATTGCAAACAACTATGTATTTCATAGCAGTATTTCAGCTGTTGCTAACTTGTACTTGTCTCTGATATTGCAGGCACAGCCCGTTCCGACAACACAAAACCAAAGACAAGCATGAAATAGACAGAATGACTATGACTATGGTGAGTATACGTGAGAAGGGCGACCGCACAGTAACCCTTGTCACCCGAATCTGAACTCTTTATCGCCCCTTACCACAACTCCTCTGTGCACGTTTAGCGAAAGGGGTACAACCACTGGTCAATTTATGAATCATGGCATTGATCAGCGTGTGATTTCGCCGATCAGCCGTCACGCTTGCAAACCCTTAGAAATATTTGGACAGCAATTTGGATTGTGTACATTAATGATGTTATGGTGGTGGATCTATGATTTTCAAAAGGGGGGATGCTTTCTGAAAATAATTCTTTATTACTTTTTGGCCAAGTCTTACATTGAAAAACAAATTCTTTTCCAAAGGGAAATGTGCATGTTCACATCCCTCCTCTAAATCCTCCACTGTGGGATAGCAAAACAAAAACAGAATTATTAAGAGTACTGAATTGACCAGAAGGTATGATCCTTGAGCCTCTCCCATCTTCTGTAGTTTAAGTAGTCCCAGTGGCTCCATCTGTGTTCAGTGTTAAACCTCAAAACCCTATTCTCAATCTATGTGCCTTGCCTCTTTGATTAGAAATGATATGACATTGAATAAAGAAATAAGGATAAACTATAATAGCAGATCTTCGCTGATGGCTGTAAAAATTGCGTGCATTTGAGTCGCTTTGTTGAAAAAGTTATTCATGTTTGATATCATATTTGATTCCCAGGTTTTAAAATTTTGCTTAAAGTCGGTGTCAGCGGGATTGCGTAGGAGCTTATTCCGCTTCTAATGCTTTAAGCTGTAGGGTCTGTTTTTGCAGCATCGCTTAAACCTATAAATGACATCAGGTTCAATTTTCAGCTCTTTTCATAAAATAACGAATCCCCTTTGGTCCATTTATTATTACTTTGTTGTTGTGCTTTTGTTCATTGTGGTGATCTATGTTTGTATCTGTTGGCAAAATTGAATAGTCTGAAATAAATTTCAAATCTGGATTTGGTTAAGTATTAAGGGTGACACATGACTGTTGAAATGCAACCCTTGCAGTGTTCCCTTTAAATACCTTTGCATTCACCCATAATTTCCAGAAGAATCAGTGATTTGGGCTTGCCTGACTTTAAAAAAGATTTTTTCATGATAGTCTTGCCAAGCATGTAGTTGTTTTTTCGGCTTGCTGTTTCAATAATTTCTTCGATTGCTTATATGTATGAAGAAGAAAGTTATATCTTGTTGTGAGGTATCCCAGTTTTGCGTATTGGTGGATCGCCTGTTGTTTTTCATGGCCCCCTCCTATCTTTATAACTCTCTATCCAAATGCTGTTCATATGTGTGATTACCAATCCAAAGATGCTCTAGTGCCAAATATGTAAGAAGAAATTCAGCTCTTGTTCCAGATATGTAAAAAGCTTGATCAGATAATCTGCATATTATCGTTTTTGCTGGAGCTTTCTCTGCATTCTTTAGATTTAATATGCATGGAGACCCATTTAAGCATGTTTGAATAAATGGCCACTCATGTAGCTAAGGGCCCAGCACCTAGTATTCCCTAGCTAAAAGGAGAAATGAAGTTGAAAAGGAATCATCCAGTAAATATGATTGTAAGTTTTAATCTCAATCAGAGAGGTAGTGATTCCACTACCAGAATAACTATAAAAAAAAGTATTGGAAAAAAAGATGATACTACCTCTCTTTGTGTTTTGATTTCCCATCAACTTTTTCCTTTACCCTGTTTTTTTTATATACACACAACAGACACAATTTAATGTAAGTGCCAATTTGGTTCCCAGTTAGCCCTTCACTAGCATATTACAGTAGTAGATTGCAGACTTGTATTGACTGAGCTCTCTCTATCTGACCCCTCAAAACCTGTTTTGTGGCTTTTGTGTACTTGTCCATGGTAGAAACTTATATTGTCATGAGGACCATTGCAGATGAGATGATTACCCCTGTTTCCTCACCCCTCACAGATTGATATATTCATCATTTAAAAAAGAATTGAAATGAAAGAAGAAAAATATTAGCCACAATGAAACCCCCTTAATTTACTTGAAAATTAACTCCAGCCAAGTTGCACAGAAATAAAACAATAGATATTCAAATATGTGTTCACAAAAGAAAATAACATAAAAACAACAAAGAAGTGAGACCAAATAGTTCACTGAATATTAGTTGAGGCCATGCATACTCTGCATTTATCTCCTGTTGCAACTTTTTACACTTGGATAGGTTTCTAAATGTCCAAATTTTGATAATTATTTCCAATTTGACATGGACATTTGTGCACTAAAATGGTCAAATATTGCTCATCTTGCTCCATAGTTTAGCTTTAATTTTGTCAAATGGAAAATTGCATAGGTTCTGAATATTTTAGATAATTCTTTTTAGGATTTTGTAGGCTGTTCTTGAAATGGTTTCTTGCTTTGATGGCTAATATTTTGAGGAAACTGTTGTTGACTACTAACTGAATCTTCACATGCACAGTCACCAAGGGTCACATGCACAACCCAAAGACTTTACCATTTACACCATATGTTTTAGAATATTTTACTGAGTGAAATTTGAAATATCAATGTTTATTTGAGTAAACAATATCTTAATTTTGTGAGAGATTAAGCTTGGAGACAATTACATTAATCCATCAGACCCTTCTATTGACTAAGTTAGAATTTAGAGCTGTGTAGAAATTTCAGATATTAGTGGGTATGTCACCTGCAACATTCCCACAGTTAAACTTTGTTGGTCCAATACCTGCGGTAGGATTCATGTGAACCTACCTTTCAAAACTATTATCATTAATTTTTCATTTAAGAATCATATTTATTTCATTGTATTCATTGTAAAAGTTAACAATTGGTCTGTACTTTATAACCACCTAGCCTTCTGTTCCCAGTACTATCTGGATCAATGAAGTTTCTGTTTACCCTTGTTTTACAAGTATTGTAGCCTAACTTAATCTTTCTCCAAGCTTATAGTCTGATACCAGATCTCCTGGATTGCTGTTCCATGAATTTTCCTTACTATACATCTGGTTTGTTCCCTTTGTAGTTTTGTTTAGTTTGTTTTACATGATGTTGAGTCAACAGAACCAGTCTTTTTTGTTTTCCCATCAAGTAATTGCAATTTACTAATGCATGCACAGTGTAGTTCTAGCCTGTTTTGATACATGTGTATTGGTATACATGTATGATATCATCTGTTAGTTGAGGATGATATCAAGAGTGCGTTTGTCTTGAATTCACACACTGTTGGAGCAAAACAACTACTAACATTTCATTACACATGAAAATATTGTCAATCATTATGCACAGTCAAGTTACAAAATATTTAAAGAATCCCCTTTGAAGAAAGTCTGCATTCAAAGGGATTCTGGTTTTCCATTGTCCTTTTATGACTGCATATACAGAAAATACAAGTAAAACTCAGACGGTATTGAAAAAAAGAGGAGTCAGTCAACATTTTTGGTTTTCCTTTCCAATGTACCTGTCCATACGCTGGTAATTCTCTTCTCTGGCAGATGCACTGGCAACATAGATTATGTAGTTGTGGAAAGGTCATGAACCCATAAAAAATCAAGAATTTCAAAGAAATTTGATGCCTGCAACTTATGAAATGTGTCGATTTCATTCAAAATTACACAGATAACCATACAATTAAACTCCATAAGTAATTCACAAATATGGTCAATTGATCAACATCAAATTATATCTTTGAAACAACACTCTTTAACAATGTTTACTAATGGCATCGTAAGTAATTTATATTTTCATATCTTACTATCTCATTTCATCCTTTCACTTAAAATCATGTTTCAGAATGTGGAGTTTCCGGACTCAATGTCAGCTGAAATGAAAAGCTTACTGGAGGGTCTATTGAAGCGCGAAGTAGACGAACGACTGGGCTGTATGGGCCGAGGGTAGGGCTTACAGCACCTTTCTCTCTCAAATGTATCTGGTTCATATGTTTGAGCCATTTTCTACTATTTACATCACATTTATTATTTAAGATATAATGTTTATATACATGTACATCTATATTTCTCTGAAAAAATTGTTTCTTCAGGATTTTTTTCCATGGACAGACAAAATTTCAAATTCCATGGAAGATATATTTTACCTTACCTGAAAACTCCAGTGTACCCATCTGCAAGAAGTAACTGATAACCAAGTGTATAATAGAAACCAAACTTGTGTTGTTTTCCATCTTCAGAGCTGAGGAATTGAAGGAGCACCCTTACTTCAAAGGACTAGACTGGACGCAAGTGTACCTCCAGAAGTACCCGCCGCCTCTCATCCCACCCCGAGGGGAGGTCAACGCTGCCGATGCCTTTGACATCGGTTCATTTGATGAGGAAGACACTAAGGGCATCAAGGTAGGAGGAGGATAAGTGGTGTTGTTAAGAATTTTCTAGACAACCATAACAAGTTCTGAGCATAAGTTGGGTCTTTGAATTTGGAAAATCAACCTGAAAATTTAACCAAAAATAGTTATCTTTTTCAAAAGAGGAAAATAGTTGAACATTGCACATTCGTAAATCAATGGGTAATTTTCCATAAAAAATGATTATATGAAAATAGCAAGCTGTGCATTCCAAACTCAATTTTTTTTCCATTGCAAAAATAAAGGTATCTTGGTCAAAGATTGGATGTTAGTATAAAAAGACATTAAAAAAACATTGCAGTGACATCACCAGAGGCTTGACAATATTAGAAAAAATTTATGTCTGTGCTTGTATGAAATTAATTTAGCTTAAATTACAACTTACTTGGATCTCAAATTGCTTTGGTCTCGTTATTTGCTTTCAGTAGTTACATTACATAATTAAAAGGCGATCCTCCGGGAGCCTTTTACTGGGCCTTAAGTCACTTGCAACAGTTGTGATGTCACAAAAGACCTTTTTGGACAGTGGTTTTCCTATAGTATTGGCTGTCTGTAATGTCATTTTGTCACCAAATTCGGAGGTAAAGTTTACTGTACAATTTTATTGAAAACATAAAAGCACTATTGGAAAACACTTCAACGTTTGAACTTGGGCATACTGAAACAAACTATTTTCTCAAAGCATGATAAATGAGCCTTTTTTGTTAGTGAATTTAAATGTTCTTGCTGCTTTTATGTTAGCATTTCCAGGTTTCAGTAGATCAAAGGCCCAGACTGTTTATCAACAATAAGGAAGGCATGTGTGTTAATTGATCTAGCACATGATGCCCTTGGGGGCAATTGATCTGGCACATGTTGCCCCTGGGGCATGGGTGTTTTACTGATGCTTACACTGTTTATCTTATACAAACAATGACCCTAGTGAATGGTCTTTTGGTAAACATGTATACTGAAAATAACTTAGATGAAACAACCAAATCAACCAATACAGTTTACTTATCTAACTACTTTGCATGGTTTTGACATGTGAAATTTGTTGGTTTGTTTCTACTTTTTCATAAGCCCAAGCACCCAGAAAATTATCACAATTTTTTAAATCCCCTAACTTTAATTGGTAACCCAGGAAAATTAAATAGAGTTATTTTAAAGTTACATGAATTGATCCACAAAAGAATTAATCTGTGATCTTGTAAATATGCAAAGTGTTAGACCTTGAGGTCAGTAAGAACTACCAAAAAAAAAAATCACCTATCCTTTTTGTTTGCCCAGGAAAATTTTCAAAATTTTGTATTGATTTAAAATTATGATAAAAAATTGAGTCCAAACCCTAGATACAGGGATCGCCGATTGGGTAGCTAGGCTATTAGATGGCCGGGCTCGTGCTTCTTGTTATGAAAGTTTTCAGAAAATTACTTTGTAATTCAGTCACTGCAGATCAATGGGGTTCCAAGTTAATCATGGGTCATTTGATAATCCTAATAACCAATTAATTTAACCTCCTTCCAATAGCTTACGGAGGCAGATCAGGAGTTGTACAAGAACTTCCCACTGGTGGTCTCTGAGCGCTGGCAGCAAGAGGTGGCCGAGACAGTGTTTGACGCGATCAACCAAGACACAGACAAAATTGAACAGAAGCGCAAGAGCAAGCCGCGTATCGATGAGCTGGACGAGAACTGTGAGTCATTATACCTTGTAGGAGAGACACCGCGCAACTAACGTACCCTCCTCACTGGCTCCGGGACACTTAAGCCTCATACCTATCCCCACTTTTAATTTTTCCTAGAATATCCTACTTTAGTAGTACCCAACCCATAACCTATCCCAATATTCCCTAACAGTATTTACCTACAAGAAAAGATTTATCATAAAAATAATGTAGTTGCTAGTTCTTAGCAGTAACCCTGCACATTACTAATAAACTTGCGGTATAGGATTTATTGTAAATGAGAAGAAGAGTGATTAAACAAAAATATAGAATTTAATTTCAGTTAAAGACAGCAAACAGAATCATTTACAAAACTTTAGTTTTTTGCAAATTCATCTTATCTTAATAGCAATGTTCCTAATTAAAGCCCACACATTGACAAATCCAAAAAGGGTATTTAGAATAGATTAACCCTACATATTTGTTAGAATAATGAAAACAACATTAAGATATATTTTCAAAAATATGCCAAGAAAAGTCCAAGGCTGAAAGGTTTATTTCAGAATGCTCTGATAACCATTCATCTAACATACTCTTTGTATCTTCATAATCTGAAATGAACTATTCATAAAGAATTTATAGTATCACATACACCTTTGATTTCATAAAAATTTTGCAAAGGATTGCAGTTTGCTGTCATACAGATTTAAAGCCATTATGCAGACAGAGATTCAAGATGTTTTCATCGATTTAGAACTTCAACGTGGTAACTGCTAAAATGCCTTTGGTATAGTGTTACCTGAAGGTTAATAGCAACTACAGTTTCAAACTAAAGATCTCCAGGTAGCAATTATATGTTGTAGATTCCCTGTGTAGTACTTTTAGCCTATAGGATTTCCACTTAGTGCCAGTAGATAATAGTTTCCCGAAATTCATAGTTCATAATTCATAATTAGCAATCATATATCACTATAATTCTATTATAGCAACCATATTTAGTTACATTAGTCTCATTAGTTATCATACGCACTAGTTTCCCGAATGATATCCGTAGATGGCAGCGGTGTTGGCGGTGAGGAGGGTTCGTGCTTTACGCCACGCGGTGGTGGTGTTAGGCCTACTGGGTGTAATGTCACACAGTTCTCTCCAGTTTTTCCCTAACCTCTACTACCACTTCAGGAGTTGGTTGGTCTCATCAGGAGGGACCAAACATTTATTTGCCTTTTTCAATGGGCTTCCTTTACTTTTGTATGTGTATGTGTTTAGCTCTGCAATTTTTGTTAAGCCTGTATGTCAAGCCTCAGTTGTATGAAGAAAAGAAAAGTCTTTAGATTTCTGCTACCAATACTCCAATTTAAGGAAACTTATTTAAAAAAAAGATATCCTTTCAAATCCTCATATTTGTAGGTGCTATTGAAAATATAAAATATTAATTAATCAATACTTGCAGTAATTTTTTGGTGAGATTTGTGCTATCAGTAATACAAATGTATGATTCAGTCATTTACTTTGGTGCTTTCTTATATTAGGACTTGTTGCTATATTCAAAGAACAAAATATCAAAAGTCTTTCAAAAAATGAACACAAGGAATTTATCTGAAAAAGTTCTTGGTTAAGTTTGAGTATACGTATTGACTGTCCCAGTTTCCAGCTTTAGAAATACTTAACTTATTTCGTACCTTGTAATTGTCATTTTGCTAGTTATAGATAGTATTTTTTGTTTTGTTTTGTTTTGTCTTATTATTGAATCATAGTACATCACATCAAGTTGTCACATGGCTTTTAATATGGCTTTCTTTTATTTTGAAGCTTTTTGTCATATACACTGCCATAAATCCAAGCTGTGCAATTACATCTTTTGTACCTGTTATGTGAAGTACACTCTTCATATATTTGTATGTTATCCCAAATTGATGTTGAAGCCCTCTGAGGCTTCTCTTAAACAGCAGAAGTAGCACCTCATGTAATAGCCAAACCTACATACAATGCACACATGTTATAACTGGAACTTGATCTTGTAGTTGGCCCTACTGACTGTATCGTGGAAGGTGAGGTTCTCAAGCTAGGGGGTCCCTTCCTTCAATCATGGCAGAAAAAACACCTCAAACTCTACCCGAATCGACTGGAGTTTTACCACAAGTCGCGGGATGGACAGGTTGTCAAGAGCAAGGGGGTTGAGGTGAGTGCAATCACTTCTAAAAGAAATACTTTCAAAATATTAAGAAAAACATACTATACATGTTGGAATGAAACTGTTTCCACCTTTTTCATAGTTAGCTAATAACAAATATTTCATCTGATATGTTATTCAAAAGTATGTAGAAAATTCAAAGGTGTCGTGTTCCTAATTTAGTTTGTTCAATTACAAACAAGATAAAGTGTGTATGTGTTAAGAGCAGCAGTACAACTAAGCTTGGTTTGATGCAACAAAAGGTCCAAATGTAGATTGAAGTACATGTATTACACTAAAGTTGGCTTGCTATGATACTATTTGGGAGTTTCAGTCTTATTCTCTTATGCATGTACATCAGGAGGGATTCAAACAGATTTCTAAAACAGCAACATTATCACCCTTTTCAATGTTTCCATGCATTGTATAGATATTCCTACCATGCATTCTGAAGTATGGAGATGTATGTATGTACAATATCACACCCTTCACATGTAGAATTTTCATTGAATTTCCCACTATGTATTGGTATTGTTTAAATATATAACATTCCATTGTTTTTGTTTTCAGTTAATTGCTATGATGGATATCAAAGAGGTCATCAATGACTTCCAAAAATTGAATAAAACGGAGAACTGTATCGTCATCCATATGAATAATGACTCCAAGATTGCCATCACTTCACCGGTAGGTACTTTTAAATTCAATCGGACTTGAAAGTCATGTTGTCTTGTCCAAAAACAGTTGCAAGTTAAAAATGTACAGAAAAGGTTTATGCTCTAAGTCCTTTTTATGGCTTAAGAATTTAGGATGAAATATACTCAATATATTGTCAAAGAACATGGTTGATGTTTTTTTTATGGGGTCAAGAAAGGAATTTCCAATAATTCCAATCATGCCTGATTGATTATTTCGGCCATAAAACCAGAAGCAGTCTTGTTACAGAGAGTACAACAGCCACATCCCAATCCACAAAAAATATGGTTGATGTTTTACAGACATTCATTGAGAGCAAATTGCTAACAGATCTGTTACAGTTAACAATATCTGAAAAGCTAAGATAGAAAAACCTTCTAAATTGTTTATGTTTTTTCTTGTCCTCAGGACCGTGTGCTGATCAATCAATGGAAGGACGAAATCATCAATGGCTTCAAGTTGTCGTCTGCCATCATGGCCAACATGAACAAGAAGGTACGAAACAAGTACGGAGCAGACTTCTGTCTACAGATGGCACAGAACGCTGCTATGGAACAGCGCAACAGCAATGGTAGTTAGAGCTGGAGTCCGCACACCCATGTAAACATAATGTAAAATGCCCCTCATCCTGACTACGCGTTACGCCAGTTAGTGGCCAACGGGCGGTGGTTGCGTGTGATCGATCAGTTGCTCGGATAGCTGATTGGTCACCCCAAGCCGGGACCACTCCGGGAGAGGACTTTTTCTCTACGGGGCCATTACCGTAACATAAAAACAGTTGATATATGAAAATAGCATTGTACAGTTTGCCCCTACTACCTTTACCAGTACTGACTCCTCCTACATGAATAACACACACATGGAAGCAGGAATAAACAAAAGAGGATCTTTTAGGATACAGAAATACATGACTATATATATGATGACGACTATATATTATATATGTGGAATGAAGGCAACAGCATCAATGGTCATGATCAAAGAGGAATTTGTTGGAACAGTTTCCGTGGCCATCGAGTGGACTGGTTGCTTATTTCATGGCCATAACTGTTCCTCATCATGCAGTATGATGTTAATAGCACACATACATAGTTGACCCACTTGGTGTAGCATTACCATACTTGTGATGGCAGAGGTAAGGTTGGTGATGTTAGTGGCAATTCAGATATCCATGAAGAGAAAGAGAAAGAGAAAGAAAGAGTCACAATGAATTTTGTGTGTGTATTCTTTGCAAAGTGAAATGCCCAAGCATTGAGCTTCAAATCTGCAGGAATCGGATGTATAATCAACCCGCTCCTTTTATGCGAGAGACTGAGAGAGAAAGTGCACAAAAGAAGAGAAGAGGACACACTAAGAGGATAAAAAGAAGCTAGTGATGACGAATGATGTCGTACATACTTGTATGTTCAGTGGAGGTCTGTGGGAAAAATCAAAAACAGTTATTGTGTGTAAATCATTCATTGTCATTGTCTATTCCCCAAGCTACCTGAACAAAAAAATAAATCAAAAAGGGTCATGTTTATCATTACTCACCCACAAATAGGAATCTAGGATGGAATTGTGAAAAGGGTGGGTGTTATTTGATATAAATTATCTCCTCCCTGGTATCCCTTGGAATGAATAGTGTTGGAATAGGGGTCCAGTGGCAGGAACTGTACAGAAGTATTGTACCAGTTTATTCTAGTCACACAATGAAACTAATTTGTTAATGTTGCAAAAAAAAAGGAAAATAAGAGTATCGAATAGCATGGTTTTGTGTAATAATTTTAAGTGTTTTCCTGTGCAAGTACCTTAATAATGTCCTGCTAATGTCAGTTGCACTGCCACTAGACCTTAACATACTATGAGAATACTGCTACAAAATTCTCTCACTTTTAGACCCTGCCTAGTGTATACTTAGAACAGCCAACTTCCTTGCTCCCAAACCACTGGACAAACTGAAACAGCTATTGAGAAGAAATTTCATACTGCTAACGGAATAATGTTTGATCGATAAAGTCTTACGCAAGTCTACAGCATGATGTTATATGGAATCAAAAGAGACTTACATGTTACACAGTGTGCCAAGTGCACTTATATGGTGAAATGTTATCCCAGATTTTTAATATGTACAATATCTGACAAAAAGTTGATATCGATGTAAGTTTCTGCAACCACTTAAGAGATGATGATATAAACGCAGTGCTGTTTTCGCATGCAGGTGAAATATAATGATTGTTTGCATCAAAGGAATATTACTACAGGTAGACTCACATTTTCTCATAAGATAGGAACTACTGACCATTTCTATTGGTCCAAGCAGTTTCTCTGTTATAAATAGCATTCTAACAAAGACCACTCACCAAACACAGTGATACTGCCTCACTCTCCAACCATAGTGACACTGGCTCACTTTCCCCCTACAGCAAGACTCAACCTCTTGAAGCGGCGTGAGGCTCGTGAAAATTGTTATTGTTACTGTTCGCACACGCTACAAAGGACTTGGTCGTCAACGATTATCCTTTTTTACTCTATCCATGCTTTCTTAGGTGAGGCTAAAATCCCGCTTTATCATACTAAGAGAACTGACTAAGGAGTAAATGAAAGAATCTGCAGGGCAGATGTCAATGTTCAACATGATATAGGGAGACCCATATAATTATATATTAGCAAAATATATACTTGATGCAGATATAATTGTTGTCTTTGCAGAAGAGGGTCAAATTATTGAGATTTTCCCCCAACTGACATGTGGAGTATTGGGTGTGACTCACTAGTTTCTGTTTCAACCATTGCCGACTGTATATGTATCCATTCTTTCTATGCCTGTAAATGTATATGCTTTTAATAAAGTGGTCTCAGTCGCTCTCCCGAATTGACAACCTAAAGAAAAAAGTAATAAGCAAAGTCCCAGTCTACCCTCAAAGGAATTTACTACTCCAGGTTTTAATATAGTTAGATGTATACTAGATATGAATATATTATATATATATATATCTATATATTATGTAATTTTCAGGTGGTATATGCAGTGACAAAGGTGCTGCTAATTTGGAAGGAAAATAGCAGCCTTAAAGCCCCAAAAAAATCACAATGCTTTGTCGTGCAAGTCAAAAAAAGTTCTACTTTTCAAAGAGACAAATAATCTGTTTTATACTGAATGTAATGATAATAATTATAATTGAGCAGTTGGTGTTGCAGAATTGTAAATTGAGTCATCTCCACTCATGGCATCATTGGTAATCGATCACGGTTCCCATGGGTTTTTATATATATAGTAGTCCTTAAGAGTAAGGGGCACTTGTAGTGTTGTTGGTCAGTGTCCTACTGTTTTGTCTTTTAGACACCCTTCCTTTTACTTGTTTTAGCAAGACATTTGCTTGTGATAAAGTGTGTTCTTGTTCTCTTAAAAAGTGTAATCTGAAACCGAAAAGAGCGTAAAGAACGATCACAATCAGGCATGACACCTGTTAACGAGTACTGATTTTCTTTAAAACATTTGAGAAAAGTGCTTAAGGACAGACCTGGATTAAGGAGAGGGTAAGGCCTTGTATAGTAGCCTAATGCAGAATGTGAGTTTACTGATATAATAGTGATTAATGCAGCTGTTTATTCACATGTTTTAGAATTAATACCTGGAGCTGGCTTAAACATGTAATCTAACATAAAAGAAAATTGACTTTATGAAATATTGTTAAAGAAATTGTTTGTGTTTAAGAACTCCTGCCTCAGTTTTCCTTGATGGTTTCCACTGAATAATGTGCTGTTATTCTGCAATAGGCTACAAAGGTTTTTTTCAGGGAGTTATGTTAGAGACACTTATGAAATCAAAGGTGTATGTGATACTATAAATTCTTTATCACCCGCAAGAGAGTATTACAATCTAGCCCGCTGGAATTCAGTCATTATTTACCCTAGTTCTAAGTCGTGTCCAAACTAAGTGAACGCTTATCAAAGACGAACCTCATGAATAAGTAAGGCGATCAATGCGGGTTGTTCGCATCATGTAATATGTATGTAGGCGTATATGATAATAGTAAGATATACGTTTATATACAACTACTTTACACATGTATATATACATACTATATGTATATAACAATTATATTTACTGGTTGCCATGTGTAAAAGACCTTGTTTGTTAAAGGAAAAAGCCAATTTGTATACCTTTGCTATCCCATCTTTCATTTAGATTGGCAGAATGTGTGGTTTGAAAGTTGTCCATTTACTATTTACTCATTGGTATGAAAGGTGTCTGTCCAAATCAAGTTATATCCTTAGTACATGTGGACTTAGTTCTTGAGAGGTGTTTAAAATGTAACCCTTCAAATTCACCAGCTTTTTATTATTACCTCTAGACAATGACCATGTTGAATACATCTATATATATATTCTCTACACAATATGTGTACAAATCTATCTGGTGGAAAGTATGTGTGATCAACACATGAAAGACTGTCTCTTGGTATGCTCTTTGGGGAAAGGAGAATTACTTGTAGACAATTAAAACACAAAAGTAGATGCATTTAATTGTTGATTCTGTTTTGAACCAGTTCCAACTTGTAACTTCAGTATTGCTGTATATTTCTAGAAAGCACATGATTATTTATTATGATTAAAGATTATTTTTCTGCTTGCCGAAACCTTGTGTGTCTGGGGGGAATGTGTTATCCAAAGGATAATAAGTAAATTTTAATCAGCATTGGCTGATGATTGTCAGAAGGGAAAGAAACTTACTTGGCAAAAAGTCCCTTTTTGGAGGGTAATACCCAAAACTTGGAAATGGTAATATTTGCAAAGTTTTGGGGCTGATCCCTATACTGTGTTTTGTTATATAATCATCCTCTTTAGTATTTTATGGTAAACAAGATGTAGGAACTACTGTTAAGGAGTCTTTTTTGATCCAGTTTCATGTAGGCTACATTGTGTCTCTTATTGCCAACATTCCTGATATATGATGCAACGATCCCACTAGTCGATGATGGGTGAAGTTTGAGGGTTCTGCGACTGTGACTCTCTACGTTAGGGGGTTTGACAACTAATTTACATCTCTGTACATCCTCTTATTGCCCTTGTGTCTCATTTACCATCCTACCATCTTCCTTCCCCTTTCCCCATCATGTGTGTCCTGCATACAAATCCCCAGCCACACTAGTCAGATATAGATTGAAAGCATGGAAAAAGTAAATTTGAACTATAGTACAGTGAAAGTGTGTCCGCTGTAGGACTGCGCAAGATTTCATTTGCAAACGTACTATGAATATGTGTTTTGCAAAGCAATAAATTCTACAGAGGTAGAAAATGCCTCCTGGTTTTTAACATTTTTTGGTAATATATTATCTATTTGAAGAAGAATTTGGAACATCTTTTATAGGTAAGGTTTCAGCCTTATTGGCATTTCTTGCTAAACACCATTTTATGTCAGGCATTCACAATAATTTCCCTCTGCTTTTCATGACTGTAATTATCATTAGACATTACACATTTGCAGAAACTATCCACATGTACAAACCTATCAACTCAGACATATCTGATGAACTTTGCTCTCCAAGTTCCTGTCCCTATCTTAGTTTGGTCCCAGGAAGCAATGCATTTCAACATGTATTTCTTGCGAACCTTTATTGTGCTCCCCCTCCCCAAGTCAAAATGTTCCCCTCATCTCCATCTAATTGCATTGCTGCCTTGAAAGATTTGGAATGCTGCTCATTCTGTGAACATAGATCAAAAGCCTTGCTCCAGTTTTGTGTCAGTGTAAGTTTTGGGTTATTTCTCACATCATCTAGCTTAGACAGGACCCAATGGGACTGAAGTCCAAATGACCCCCACACCAACACCTCTCTTGTTGTCTCTTACCTATAATGAAATCACATGATGCTTTCCTAGCCTTCTAACCCTGGGAATGTCTGCAAAAAATCCCTTGCTGCATTTGATATATCAAGCATGTACCTTGTTGGCACATGCAAACAAGTTAGTCAGTTTCCAAGTCCCTTGTTATAAAGTTATGTGGATGCTTGCAGAAATTGCAAAGTTGAACTGCAGAGAAAAGAAATATATTTCCAAGGAACATTCTCTTCTCAGAAAAATGAAATTCCTGTTTTGTTAGAAACACCCTCCTTCTAAAGAAAATGGACTGTGTAAAAAATAAAGTCAGAATGCCCTTCCAAAGAGTTTGACTTTCTTTTTAAACAGTCCTTTTTCAAGTTGACCCTGGCATGAGTTTCGCAGAGATGGGGACTCTCCCGTCCAGCAATGCCACCATCTTGTCTTTCAAATCCCTGTAACCTTCAGCAAAATTGTTAAAAAGATGAATTCAAAAAAGAAATCACCCACTTGTCCTTAACAGATACCCAACCCACCCTTTTGCTCATTGGGTGACTTTTGGCAAGCATGATGCACATGACATGATATTACATGATATCATTTAGTATGGGTGGGTATCAAAAGACTAGCTCACAAGTTAAGGATGAAAAGTACCCTTGATTGATGAGGGTCATGAAATCTGGAATTAATGAAAAGAAGTTGACATTATGCTATGAAAAACCAGCTTCACAATTTGATATTGTACTACCAAACCTTCCCTCAATACCTCCCCACTAAGAAACCTCCCCTTGTCCTGCTAGTGTCAAGTGACCCTTGTGTCCTATGTTTCTACACAAAATGTTCAGTTTGCCCTCCTTGTTGTTTCAGGTTTTAGGAATATGAAAAATGAAACAGCTTACATGAATCTTACCAAGATATTTGTTGTACAAAGTTACAGTTTGCCCCAGGAAGGCCAGTGAGCCTCAACTATACAGAGCTTTAGTGATAATAGACAGGTTTAAGTTAAAACTATGATCCATAGGTATGATTATTACTCTGACTTGTATATGTATAAAGATGTGGGATTTATTTGCCAAAAACGTGTGATTCATATATAGACATGTATCTGTGCAATATATGAATTATCTTACATTTAAATAAAACTTTCATGTGTTCGTACGTGCTGTATTCTGCGTATTCATTTCATTGGAAAGCATTTGAATGTCTTTTCCCTGCCCTCTGATCTGAAAAGTATGGACTGAAATATATATTTCCTTTGACGTTATTCTTGGTTTTAAGTACTCCCCTCCAGTTTGAATGCCTGTATGGACAGAGCCATTCCAGTTTCAAAAGACATTCCTCTGAGACCTACTCAAACATTCAAAGGAAAGTGTTTTTCTGTTCACCTTCATCATTCTCCAATTTATCTTACTTTCATTATTTTGGTTTAATTCAAGATTGATATTTCGTTTCTCTCTTTCTTAATGTGTTAAATTCAAGGATATAGGTTTTCAGTTATTTGTTGGATTCAGATTTTCTCAATTCAATAAGACCGCATTGTGACTGTTAAAGAATTTATAACAAACATTTGATACTTCTAATATTCATAAGAGTCTAGATTGACTTCAGTCAGCAGTTCCATTGATAAACACTGTAGTTCCAGTTTCTCTGATTGGTTGGATTGGGACCCTCATGGTTCCTATATAAAATTCCATTACCATGGTTTCCATGGTAACAGTGGGTCACCTTGGAGATGTATCTCCTTGGAGACAGGTAACACTCCAGGCGTGGCCGTGTACGGGGACGAGGGGATGACTCTGTGTCCTGTTACCATGGTAACAGTGGGTCACCTTGGAGACAGGTAACACTCCAGGTGTGGCCGTGTACAGGACGAGGGGATTACTCCGTCAGAGATGCCACTTTTCCGTCTAAATACGGATTTCCGTATTTTTCGCGTTAACAACTATTAAGAGGCGATCCCCCGGGAGCCTCTTTCTGGCCCTTGAGGGACTAACATCAGTTATGACGCTGCAAAACACCATTTTCAGGTTTTTTTTCCTGTACTAATCCTTGTTTGAGAGCTAATTTTGTCAACAATTTCGGAGGTTAAGTTTACATTTCAATTGCATTTTTATTTACACAAGGTTCTTCCAGAATACTTGAATGCATCCCGTTTGGCATATTGAAAAGAAAAATTAAGTATTAATATGTGATCTTGCCATCTTTGTAAATCTTATTTTTCTGATACAGCCTATTGCCCCTGTTACTGGATAAGGGTATAGAGATTGGGGGAACAGATGTTTTTCATCACTGTCACAGACTGAGAGACCTGTAATCTCAGGAGGGTGATAATCGTTTTTGCAGGCTGAAGACAGTCATCACTGTCACAGACTGTGAGATCTGTAATCTAAGAAGGGTGATAATGGTGGGGTGCCAATAGGGAGCATGTGTAATATGCTCCCTAAACACCTATATTGAATTACTAAGCCAGGAAAATTAGATAAAATTATTGTGACCAACCTCAATTACAAAAGAAGATAACTCATCAGTGATATTGGGAATATGTGAAGTAAAAGATTTGAAACTGGGTAAGAGGGAATTTTTAAAAAAAAGCTATCTTTTTTTTTTCACCAGGAGAATTTTTAAAATTTTTTAATTTCACTTAAATTGCTACAAAATAATTAATTCAGACAACACAAACAGCCATACAGGGATCGCCGATGGGTAGCTATGCTATTAGATGACCAGCAGCGTGCTTCTTGTTTTTGAATAGCCCCTAAATTCGAGAACAAAATGATTTTTGTATTTAATTTCAGGTGCCATAAAGTATATAATATGTACTTTTATTACATGCACATATGGTTTGTTTCAGTATCAGAGCTTTAATACTGAAGAATGGGCTACCTTAGTTATTTCCGTATTAAAATACGGAAACGTGGTTTCATTATGTTCCGTATTTTTCATGTTTGAATAGTGGCATCTCTTCTCCGTGTCCTGTTACCATGGTAACAGAGGGTTACCTTGGAGACAGGTAACACTCCAGGTGTGGCCATTTGAAGGGACGAGGGGATCACTCCTTGTCCTGTTACCATGGTAATGACAGGTCACCTTGGAGACAGGTAACACTCCAGATGTGGCTGTGTACAGGGACGAGGGTATCACTCTGTCCTGTTACCATGGTAATGGTGAGTCACCTTGGAGACACGTAACACTCCAGGTGTGTACGGGGATGAGGGAATCACTCCGTGTCCTGTTACCATGGTAATGGTGGGTCACCTTGGAGACAGGTAACACTCCAGGTGTGGCCGTGTACAGGGACAAGGGGATCACTCCGTGTCCTGTTACCATGGTAACAGTGGGTCACCTTGGAGACAGGTAACACTCCAGGTGTGGCCGTGTACAGGGACAATGGGATCACTCCGTGTCCTGTTACCATGGTAACACTGGGTCACCTTTGCGACACGTAACACTCCAGGTGTGGCCGTGTACAGGGGCGAGGGGATCACTCCGTGTCCTGTTACCATGGTAACAGTGGGTCACCTTGGAGACAGGTAACGCACCAGGTGTGGCTGTTTAGGGGGCCGAGGGGATCACTCAATGTCCTGTTACCATGGTAACGGTGGGTCACCTTGGAGACAGGTAACACTCCAGGTGTGTACGGGGACGAGGGAATCATTCCGTGTCCTGTTACCATTGTAACGGAGGGTCCCCTTGGAGACAGGTAACACTCCAGGTGTGGCCGTGTAGGGGGACGAGGGGATCACTCCATGTCCTGTTACCATAGTAACGGTGGGTCACCTTGGGGACAGGTAACACACTAGGTGTGGCCATATAGAGGGACGAGGGGATCACTCCGTGTCATGTTACCATGGTAACGGTGGGTCACCTTGGAGACAGGTAACACTCCAGGTGTGGCCTTGTACAGGGATGAGGGGATCACTCCATGTCGTGTTGGTGTGAACGGAGGACCTTGGTAGCTGAGTGGGTCGGGAGATCATGTCAGGTGATGTTGGGTAATGGGGGTGGGGGGGTGTAATGGTGCATCCTGCCAGTCAAGCTGCCGGAGCAATCCTGGGTATCATACTCCCTCCCATGAAAATAGGGCCTAAAAATAAAAGAAATTACTAAATAAGGCAACCAGTTCTCTTGCTTATATGATTGGAATCTATTTTTTGTTATTGAAAATATCAAATTTCTGTGTGCATTCTATTTCATGCAAGACCAAGGATAAGCAGTCTGTCCTTGGTAACCCGCCCTGACATTCTCATTATTAGCAGTTGTCATGTTGACTGTCATTATGTCAGAACTCAGACCTCAGTCATGTTCTTCCAGTCTCTTATGGAAATAAAGAGGAAGGGCGAGGGGGAGAAACCGAAAACCAAACAAGTCTCGTCCAGTACTCTTTTACTAGTTCTACAAGGTCAATTCCTTGGCTGACAGGCTTGAGATTAATTCCTTGGCGGACATTTTGGATTGAGAAAAACATCCCTCTCGTGTTACCTTCATGAAAACTTTCTGATATATGAAAAAGAAGATTTAAAAAAAAAATAGATTAAAAAAACTAAAGTAATAAAGTTAGATAAAAATAAAAAGATAATAGATACTGGTTAAGGATAGACAACACCTCTCAGCGGCCAATGCGCAGTGTTCCCTTTCTTTTAGAATTAATTTTTCACTATTCATGGCATCAGCATATACAGTATATATTTTAAAAGACAATGGAGAACCCTACCTAATGGTATAAGTTATATTGGGATGTGAAGAGTTGCACCTTTGTAGTTAGACCGGAAAGTGAAAATAAACATTTTTCACTTTTATTTTTTGAACAAAGATATCTCAGTAACTACTGCATACAAATACATGATTTTTTTTGTACATGTAGAAAACATTCATTCCCAGGGAAGCGTGTCTCAAAATTTTGATTAAGGCCTTATTTTTTGTTGTATTAATGTAGAAAATAATGTTGAAAAAAATAACCAAGATCTTCCCGTTTTTTGTCATAAAATGAAAACTAGGCCCTAAATGAAAAATATGAGACACGCTTCCCTCCGTAGGATCATAGTTAACATGCTCAAGAAATTTCATTACATTCTATCAAGAGGTTACTGAGATATTCATGTTCAAAAAATAAAAGTTAAAAAAGTTGTTTTGGGCAGATAATTCTTCAAATTTTAAAGTGTTAATAACAAAAGTTGTTCAAAAAGATAGAGAAAAATGTGCTCTTTCATTTGATATACAATATGTTGTTTTAGCTTTACTGGTTACTACACAAGCTTCATTGTCGCAAATGAAGCCACTCTGAGGTGTTGTCTATCCTTAATTAGCTTGATATAGCAGATTTTTGTTTGGGTAGTTTTATAATGTGTAGACATAATGACAATCCCTCCAGAATAAATACATAAAACACATTTAAAGAATATGATTTTGTAACAAGTTTTCAGAAGGGTCTTCCTGGGAGTATTTTTAGCACCTGGTGACCAAGTATTAGGAAACAGGTGAGCCAACAAGTGGCTTCAATTACTACTACATTTTAGGCTACAGTAAGTTGACTGCTTGAATCTTGAAGAAATCAATATACTCGATGATAGTGATGAAATGACATTGAAGCAAAGATATGATACACCATAGAATGTTTTTATTGTGCAATGACTTCTTTCATGCATACATGTCTTTTGATAAAAATATATACATAAAGACACGAGTTATTAGAATTTCAAAACTTCTTTAATGTCTGTACCCTGCCCCTTTAAGCACTTAAATTTATACATCTTTTCCTGTAATATAGTACATACAAAACAATGTAATCTACATAACTTCTATATATAGATATTTTTATTTAAATTCTAGAAATAGAACTGCTTTCCAAGAAGCCCTCATTGGGCCTCAGCCTTCGTACGTCCCTTCTTGGCGAACCACTCGTCACTTTTGTCTTCTTTTAGAGCCTAGAAATATAGAGGGAGTTCATTTATTTGTAAATTACTCATACTAGCGTAAACGTAATGGGATAAACAAAAATATGCGTGTTTTTAATGTTATTGCACATTTCGTACTAACTGAATCAGAATATAACGGTTCACAGAAGCCAAGTTTGCTGAAGCTATTTCTTCAGTTTTTATCGATATATGTGACCCGTTTTGGTGAATTGGGTCGGATGTCGCAATGAGTCGGATGTCGCTTGTTAAGCCTCGTTTTAAAGCTAAGAATCTGTATTTTCTGATGGGATAGGTCCCTAAAAATGGACTCAGTGCGACATCCGACTCAATTTGCCAAAACGGGTCACATATTATACTTTTAGCAATTTCTATACTCATGACCTTGATGGCTTGCTGAAACATGAGTCTAACCCATGATATTTCCAGTTTCCCTTGCTATTTTCTTTCTAAATTTGGGGAGGCTCCCGAGACCGAGCCACCCTCGATTTTCCTTAGAAAAATCAACCCAAATTATATATATATATAAGAAAGAATCCCAAATTTAGAACAACCATAACATTGGTAACTATCTAACGGCTACTCCGGGCTGATCTAAAATGGAAATTATTTTCGATACAACGTTAAGAAGAAAAAAATCATCTGAGCGTCTCTCACCTTGTCGAGCAGTTCGTGGGCCTTGGGGTCGACCTGAGACAGTTCCCTGAAGGCCTCGTCTCCCACGAAACAGATCTCATGGCCGTCCTACAACAACACAAATACAACCAACTTGTCATTGGAAAATTCCCATCGAAGCCAATTTGTTTTTACTTTTTTTTTTATATAAAATAAAAGTTTTTACTTTTTTAAATTTATCAAAAAGGTTATGTGGCTACAGAGGCTAAGGGTTCAATGTTACCGTGTAAAAAGCTAAAAGCTAAATATTGTAATAAGAAACATGATAACATTCTTTGTAATGATTAAGGGGGAAAGCCTAAAACACTGCCCCCGCTGTCCTGTCGCTAAGCTTAAGTCGGCGGACTTATCTCTTTAAACTCATGGATGAGACCGCTCCTTTAATATTCATTTGTTTTATCTATTATGTTATTTATAAACTCGTGTAAGGATATGGTCACAGAAAAAAAAACCTTTTGTTCAAAATAAGTTACAAGATATCTCCAACCGATTAAGCGAAATTGTAGCGCAAAAGAATCAGAGTAGATAGGTTTATGTTCGGTGGCTTTTCCTGGAGTGTCCACAATGACCCGTAGGGTCAGGATCGTCTCGTTAAACACCTTTATAGACTCACTAATGACGATACATAAAGTACAGAGAGGAGATCACACCAACATTACGTGTCACTCACCGGGTCGGCTAAGATGACCACCTGGACCGTAGCCTTTCCTGGGGTGTCCAGACTGACCAGCGGGGTCAGGATCGTCTCGTTAGACGCCTTCATCGCTGCCTCGATCTCTGGGAGCTGGAAGGAAAATACCAAAACCAAATAACAAGTTGTCCTTGTATGTGCATTGAGATGGGAAATAGATAAAATACAGGGCTGAAAAAATGCATTCTATTCCTATACCTGGACCTATTTGATAGGGCTCCTTCTTGTAATGTATTTTCAGGTAATTTTGAAAGGGCCCCTTTATCGTGTGCTTATTCTTTTCTTCTCTCCTCGTATATAAACGAGTTGTGTGGAAAGAAATGACCAGTGCGATTCTTCCTACAAACTGCTTGACTAAAAAGCTACAAAGAAAATAATTCTTTTCAGCCGTCAATACCCGTCTCAGTCATATGTATTGGTTTGTAAGGCCTATATAAGTACGTTGGTCAACCCTAAGGATCCAAGAATGTAAGGAAGGATACAATTCGTTTTTTAAAAATTCCTATTAATGTTGAAATTATCAAGTTACTGAAAAAGGAGTCATAATCCCATGAAATTCAAGTAGATTTCTCTCATAATATGTAGCTCAGTACCTTATGGGAGCATCTTATAATGGTATTAAAACTATATCTTAATGAAATAAACCATTCTTATAACTGTTTATGTACATACGTGTGAGGCGGGGCAGGAGAAGGCGATCCGACCGAAGGCCGTACCATGGTCCACCTTCTCACCGATATCCACCAACTCCAGCCGGCACTGCACAGGGAATAAGTTAAAGTAACATAAAATACAAAAAAACATCAACACTGTTAGGACAAGAATGGGATGGCATTTTAATTCTGGATTTCTTTTGTCTTTCAAACTTTGGCGGTAGCATCAGAACTCAGATCTCTTGAGCCAGTTTCAACTCATTAATTCTGGAAACTAGAAATCTGAAGATTTTCGGCCGGCATTTTCAGCCGGCCGAAGATGCCTTGCGGAATTTAAGAGCCAATCCGCCACCCCCGGGATCCCGCCACCTACCTCTCCCCAAGCTGCGTCCACATCACTATTTGGTATTAGTGGAAGGTACTGTAGCGTCCAGTGTAGGGGTAGGGCGGCAGGACGAGTTGGCCACCCTCCCCCCCCCCCCCCCCCCACCACAGTACCGGTCGGTATGGGGGGGCGGGGGGCGGGGGGAGGATGGGGGGCGGGGTCATTCGGGAGAAGGGGACTGAATACACTGGTTCCCCGTGGTAATTCCGCTACTCTACATATACTATACTAGGGGCAGGTCTTGTGAGGCGATCTAGGTCATCAGAGCGGTCTGAGCGAGCGGTGTCAGCGATTACTTAATGGCTCAGGAGGCCCACCTGGCACAGCTGACTGAGAAACCACCCTCAAAGTCGCACAGCCTGTCATGCCCAATTTATCAAGTAACTTCAGAAATCCCCCTCAGAGTCGCACAGCCTCTCACCTCCAACCTGTGAGGTAACTTCCTACCTTATGTGCTTCAACATATTTAGACATTATGAGTGTTTTTTATGTGTTTATATAGAGTGGTTTCTGTGAAGGTGAAGGTCGTACATTTCTCAATACTAGATATAACGGTAGCGGACAGGGGCGGGCACCAGCCTAGGGACTGAATTGTACCTGTAGGCCACGTGCCTCACCTGTCAATTATACCTCTTACCCCTCCTACTTCTCTACAACCGCCAGCAGTGACCAATAAGAAGTGAGAAGTGAGGTCGACACTTGAGGGGCAGAGGGGGGAGGGGGATGTGTAAGGGGGGAGGAGGAGGTGCTAATAGACCAATCACATGCCCCAGTGCACAACAACAAAAGAACAATTCAAATCCGGTATGCCTCCTTTGATGCCTTACTTACATTACATTTATATCATTATATCTTTGAATAGCGCAAGGCATCAAAAATGTGATGGCTAGCACAATACCGTTTGCAGCCTGACAAAATTAATGTTTTAATGTAAACGTGTTCCGGCGGTGTAATCTTGTATTCAGGGCTGTTACCTATAGAGCGTCTTCTCAGAGTACAGGAGTCAGCATTATATCATACAACAGGATACATAACTGCCACGCCACCCGTAATTTAATTATGGTTTGCAATATTATTCTTCCGATACAAACAAATAACGGAAGAAAAACTATTCCAGTAAGTTCATAAGAGGCCTAGAGATGCATGTAAAGAGTAACTGATTCCTCTCCCCCCTACCTGATCGTCTGAATATCCGAGAGTCGCGGTTTTGCCTTCCTGAGAGAACAGGGTCATTCCACATTTGTCTCGCCAGTATTCTGTTTGAAGAGAGTAGAACTTTAGCCTATTGAAGTTGACTATGTACGTTTCGTTTTATTTCAAACAGAAACATTGTTTTTCTTTTATTTACAATAATACTTTTGAAAAGAAAGAAAAGACTCGCAACATTTAGGTAGAGCATGCATGCGTTTGTTGGAACTACAGATCATTCAAATACATGTACTGTACTATCATTACACATATGACGCAATGTTCAAAACGTTATCAGTTTATTTTTGGAAACAAATCATGATTGAATATCCAAGTTTTTATAAAGGTCATCTATTATATTTTACCATTCACACTTACCAACAGATCTCTGCAGGTTGGAGCTGGCCAGGCTAACTTTCTTTACTGGATCTGAGAAGATAAATTCCAAATTAATTCCATACATTAAAAGTCAGAATTAACCGTCATAATTTCAATAGCTTAATTAGTCTTCCTCAAATAGCACCTGAGAAAAATTAGTTAGTTAGACCACCCTTGAACAAAAGTTTGTTTCCTGTGGAATGCCTGTCTGGTTTTTAATAGTGACTGACAAAGTGGTTTTTTTTAAAATCTGAATTTAGTTTTCTCGAAGCAGTTTCTGGCAAGCCCTACCAAGGAAGACATTAAGAAAAAAAACGCAAAAAAAATCAAAGACTGTCCGCCCTTATGTCTGGCCTATTCTTTGGCCACCACCTTGACAGACATTTTTTAAGGGTGGCCGGGAGTTGTTGTTATTGAACTATTAAATATCGCAAAATAGAAAATTATTTTTCTTTTTTGAAAAAAAGACTTGAGTCCCCTACCTCCAGTGGCCTGTTCTGTGTTGACGTAGAAGCGGTATCCTCCCGGGGCCTCCACATAGGGGGCGCCACCGTCCTGGTGTACGGGCCACGAGTGGGTCTTAGCGTTCTCCAGTACGTGCGGGGAGTGAACCGTCAGACCCTGGGAGACAAGTAAAGAACAAATAGAGGTCATATAGGTCTTAGCGTTCTCCAGTACGTGAGGGGAGTGAACCGTCAGACCCTGGGAGACAAGTAAAGAACAAATAGAGGTCATATAGGTCTTAGCGTTCTCCAGTACGTGGGGGGAGTGAACCGTCAGACCCTGGGAGACAGAATGAAAGGTCAAATAGAGGTCAGACAGAGGTCATATGAGTCATTGTGGGTCTTAGAGTTCTCCAGTACATGAGGGGCGTGCACCATCAGACCCTGGAGGACAAAAGTAAAGGTCAGATAGAGGTCATATGGTTCGTCATGAGTCTTAGCGTTTTCCAGTAGGGGTGTGTGCACCTTCAGGCCCTGGAGGATAGGAGGAAAGGTCAGATAGAAGTCATATAGGTGTAGTTTCGGTTCATTTCTAAAAAGAAAACACAACATAAAATAGGGTCTTCCTGTATCTCAACATGCGACATTAAGTGCTTGTTAAAATTGTGATGACTATTAAAAACGTTCTCATTTCTCAAGAAAAACAACAATCATCTTTAAGTGTGTAAATAATTTTAGTATAATATAAACGAAGTCTTCCTTGATGTTTTCCCTCGTTACAATAAAGTAACAATTGTTTCATTTGAGTCCCTTCAATTAATAGGGCCTATTCAGGAACACGTCTAGAAAAGGGTCAGAATCTAGGTCACTGCATGACTTGCAAAATTGTGTATTTGGGTCATGAATTCAATGAATATGCATTTCGTGGAGAGTGAACAACGAAAAGATATTTATTACCATGATGTTTACGTTAAACATTTCCACAGATACCTCAATTGTAGTCATATCTTTTGTATAAATTAGGTAATAAGCTGAATTTAAAAATCAATTGTCATTTTATTTTCCTAATACGTAGGAATAACTTTGTGTTTTAAATGTACATTCTGAAAACATGTGGTTTGTCTCCCGAGCTTTTTCAATCGTGCTAAATCCATGTTTGATGGGACAAATTGAGATTCTGCAGGGATAAAAAGGACACTGAACAATTTGAGATGACTACGGCAAAATATCACCGCAACCGATCCCGAACTAGGAGATTGGTGAAATAATTCTTCTGTAAGAAACCAGAATGAAAATGTACTTTCAATGACCCAAAAGAAAAACGTAATCTAAATGTACACAATTATGTTTCAATTACTTTCGATTAAAAAAACAATTTTTTTTTTAATCGGAAAATATCTATACGGTCACTAAAGCTCTCTATTCTGGGTAGAGAGGATTTAACCAGCGATTTATTGTCATTCTCTGGATAATTCCCAGGAAAAGACCCAAACATACACACATGCATTCTTTTTGATAAAACCCCTCCTGCTCACCCTGAAGTCTGTGCCCAGTTTGTAGGAGCCCAGTCCGTAGTTGTAGGTGAGCTCCACCACAAAGTGGTCGTCCTCCGGCCCGTACCCCACCATCGACTTACTCCACTTCCCGTCGTACGGCCTGGGGCAAAAGGAATCGAATTAATTTATTAAGATTGATACAGGAGAATAGCATCAAAGAAATATGTTAGGGGCCTTCCAATAAGTACACCAGCATTGATTGGGGGTAGGGGGCTGGGATTTCAGAAAATGTGCGCACATCCTTGTTCACATCAAATGCATTACTTTCGCTAAAGGGGAGAAGGTGGGTATGCAGATTTATTTTTTTTAATGTTGGCACGTACTTAATGGAAGGCCTCTTAATTGAGGAATAGTACTTTCACAATTAAATGGGATGAAATGGGACTGATATGTTCTGATCACGATTGCGAACTCCATTTACAATATCTGGAAGATATTTTTACTGTATTTTTCACTGGATATTTTACACAATATCTGACCTAAAGTATTCATACATATAATTAAATGAATTATTCATATAGATAATAAAATAAAAATATATGGTGAAGTGACTCACCCGTTGCACGCTGCCTTACATCCCTCCTCGAATTCCTCATGGCGGAGAAACTAGCAGAGAGAACAAATATCATAATTTAGTTTATTCATTCATTCCTGTGGCCAAGAAGCGCACAGGCGACAACTCACTGATAGTCTACTATCATTTCACCTCTCTGCTGTAGCATAGATCCAGCAGCATTATACGCCATATGCGGGTCTAAAAATAGAGCATCGCGCGGCGAATTTTCGCGGAAATCGCGAACGGAGGTTGGGGGTGCTTTTAACACTGGCTTCTATGGGAGAAAACATGTTATTTCACAATAACTTTTTAAATCTGGCTCCAATCTTCATACAGTAAATGAGAAAAAGTTTGGAATTGATCCCAGGAATGCGATAAATGCCTTCAAATTTTCGCAGTTTGTGAATTATTCGCATAATCGCGAAAATTCGCGTTTTCGCCATAGGCCCCAATGCTAAACGTGGTCACTTCTGGAGCCTAGTAATTCACCGCGCGATGTCGGAAATGGCGTGTATACCACTAACCCGTTTACTCCGTATAGGTGACAGGTGACTAGTAGTAGTAGTGACATCCTACCATCCTGCCAACCTACCTGCCGTCATACAACCATTCTGGTTACAGCTCACTGTTGTTTTTTGTTGTGTTTTTTCATATTAGAATGACCTAAACGCTTCTACTACTTTTTTTGGATATTGGCTCAGAGTTTTGACAGGTGCCCCGCCCACTTCTAACCTAAATCCTGCTACACTATGTAGACATACATATTTGAATCAAATATACCACTAAACAGGGGACTAGCTCTAGGACACTTCTATTTTGGATATGCCTTACTCTGTTGACATAAAATATCTGTAAATGTAATGTGACATTTCATTAGAATGTCTTTTTCTAAATGTACTTGTTATGTAAAATAGTTATACAAATCTGTTAGAACTTATATGAATCTCATATAACAGGTTCTGTTCATTCTATGTAAATTATGTTTCTCAGTTCTGTGATTAAGTTATGATGAATAAATTAGATCTGAATGTAGATAGTATGATTAAAGCTTTATTATCAAATCTCTGTTATTGTAACAAATATGCTGGGACGTGGAGCCATCCCTGTCATAAATCTACCAGACCTTTGGCATAGCAGACCGGACCTAATGCTCTTATCTCACAGACTGAGTGACAAACTTACAGCATCGAAGATAACACGATAAGACATCAAGGCAACACGTAACTTGTAAGAGCTCTGAGTCTGAGTCTGATTCCAAATAATTTTGTAAACCCACCTTCATGCCAAGCACATCTCGGTAGAACTTGGCCGTCTGAGGCCGATTTCCGACCTTAAAGACGAAGTGAAGCGCTCTTCTTCCACTCATAGCTGTTCTGGACCTCGATCTGTGATGAACTGCTGCTGTCAATCTACTTTAACACCTGCCTGGGACGCTTTTATGTGTTGATTCAAGCCGGGAGACCACTCCAGAGACCTGCACTCACCTGAAGTTTGTACGTCTGCCGGCCGGTCACATGATCGTCACGTGACTTGAGTTATCTTAGTGCGGCGATCAACCACCAGGTGGCGTCACGTTCTGGTTCCCGCCACATATTTCATGAGTTGTTAAATGTTTGAACAGTAATTTTGCAAGTAATATTCAATTTGTATCGACAAGAAAGAGTCTACAATTGAAGCGAGTTTTTATTGGTAGATGTTTTCCCTTATCAAACTGCTATCTTAAGGTATGCCAGCTAAAGATTTTATGCAGAGGACCCAAGTTGCAATTGGAAGACAGGGGCATGCCATTTGGATGCTATCGTTTTTCTTGTCGAATTTAGATAGCCATGTCCATAGCTAAAAATTAGTTTAGAAATATCTTAGAAATCCAATGTCCCATGTCGAATTAAAACATTTTCCGCGTCACCTCGTCCAACCCCGTCAGGAAATAATCAAGTCCGTTGTTAGACTATATAAGGGGTTTTCTTTTTTTTCCCCTTTTCCATTTCTTTTTTTCTTTTCTATTTTTTATGGGGAGGGGGGGGGTGCGAAGTCTTTCTTTCCCAATCTAAAACTGGCGCGGGGCGGCAGGGACTCTTTTTAATATATGAGCCCCCCCCCCCCCCCCCCCCCTTTCCAGAATTCATGGCTCCACCCCAGGGAATCATGGTTGATGAAAAATATTTCTCTGCCTGGATGAAATGTTGGGAAGATTTTTCCCTTATGTCAAAGCTTAAGACTAAAGCAGATCATAAATTTAGCTAATGCAAAATTCCTGAGACTTAAGTCAGAGCAGTTCAGTGGAAACCCCTCAGAACCCCACGTTTTGAAGACCTAAAGATAAACCAATAACGATTTGGGACAGAGATGCCACTCCATGACATTGTTGACAACTCCGGAAATTTGTTAAATAGGCATTCCAGATTAACAGGGATGCTAGTAAAGTTAATGAAGATGAATTGTTTGATAAATTATAGAAAACTCAATTAAAACACTTCGAGAAGGAATGCTCCTTGTATCACGCTCTAGGTAGTTGCATATCTAAAGTGATAGGCCTACAGGATTATTTATTGAAATGAGGGATATAATTAGTCTTAGACCATTCATTATTTATAGTACCCATTTATTTACTTGTTTTGCATTTTCGATACTATCTGTAGTGGAATGAGCAATGAATAATTTCCCCCCATATCATTTTACCACTAGAATCTAATATTTCAACTACATAAATGTAATTTGTTTTTCATATTATGTACATTATTAGAATAAGCCCATTCTAGTTTTCACCAACGTGATAGTTAACCATGAAATATTTCAAAATTTGCTTCCATGCTTATTCCTTGAAGACAGGTGCATAGCACAAAATTAACCAAAGCAATTTGGTTGAAAAATTGCTCCTAGAGTTGATAAATTGCAGCTTTATAGTTATGTTAGCATTTTTCCCATAGGAACGAATGATAAAGCCTACCAACCTGACCTATAATGTCCAACCGGATTTAAATTTTGCTCTGAAATACAGTTATTTGATTAGCTGGCAAATCTGCAAATCTCCCATTTGATGAAATTCAAGAAATCATGTTTTAGCAATACTTGGGGATATAGAAAAACATAAGGTTTGCTTCTATCAGTAAACCCAACTCTAGGAGACAAGGATGGCTTAAACGGCTATTTTGTCCAACCCCTGTTTAACCCCAGGTCATACCTAAAGTGGGATTGGCTTATTGCGGTGGCAAATAAGAAATAAAGTGTATCGCTCCAACAAATACTTTTGCATTTGTTGGATTCATTTACCATAGAGAAGCTGTTATTGTATCACGCAGATGACTATGAATTTGACATTAATAATTTTATTTTGTAATTTTCCCTCTAGATTAAAACATATTTTATTAATATTTTCAAAGTAAATTACTGAGGCAAAATTCTGTCGAGGGCACAATCAAAACGTTTAGTCAAGGGATTGAGTGATGATAATTTTGAGAAGAAACTGGACATATAGGGAAATTATTAGGGAAACATTTCAATTGTATTTTCCTCAGATGATGAAATTGGGATAAGCTTCATTGTTTTTTTCATTTTCACACAGTAACTTCATTCTTATTCTTCTTTTGGAAAGAGTAACAAGTTTAATTTATTTTAAAATCAAGTCAAAAAAAAGCTCTTTGGTGGGTATTGCTACTTTTGTAGTACAGAAATCACACACCAGGTGGCCATTTGTTCATTCCGGTAACCCGACCTACCCTAATTTTCTGCCCGACCCTACAATTTTTAAAAGACTTTAGTAAAAAATATTAGAATTTCGTAGAGTATAAAAGAAGTTGGGACATTTTTTTTCATTAAAAAAACATATTTATGTAAATCTCGACCTACGTACTATGTTATCGGAACGCACTTTGCCCCCTTGGCCTAATTGAAACGTCTAAGATACGGGCTGTTCAACTAGATATATAAATCTAAAAGAATCTAAGTTAGTGCACTTGAACTACCTTAAAATGAGCGAACTCAAAAAATAAGAAATGATAACGAAACATCAATAAACTGTACCATTGGCAACATTTATTTAACTTTGACTACATCCATGGAACACCGAGATAGTTTTCAATATTTTTAGCCTTTTCGTTTACATTTTTGTTACCGTCACAACACTATAGAACTGGGGGAGTGCCTTATAGTAAGAGTATTCCAACTTTATATATCAATATATACAGCATGCACGAGGCATTCAATTCTTTGCACGAGGGGATGGGTTTCTTTGCGCGAGGGATACATCTTCATACGGAGTCATCGTTATTGCCACGCAAACCTCACTTGCAGATCCTGGCCTTTAACCACTATTACATAAATAAGGGGCTAGAAGCTTCCTTCCGAAAGCCCACGCTTATATTTATAAGGAATAAACCTAACATTAAAAGTGCGAAACTGTTTTTGCACCATGGAACTGCGAAGAGACCGTGCGGCGAATAACTCGTTTTCCTACAATACAAATAGTTGCAATCCGAAACTAAATTCCAGACTATGATGTCTTATTTTCTGTATCTTTTTATGACCTTTAGTCCCCCTAGTTTCTATCATGTGGAAATGTGCAATGCTGGCTGTCGTATAGAAGTCTAACTTTATTTGTGGTTGTGTTTAGTTCTTGTTCGCGAACTCTTCGCCCTTTTGGATGTTCGATTGGAGTTCGGGCATGGCTTTCTTCAGCAGATCAACCTCGTGTTCCAGCAACTTGCCCAGGCCGAGGTTCTTCTCGATACCGGTCTTCTGCAATGGAGATTGAAGGAAAAGTCTTAATGAATGCATCAAAGTTTCAAACAGTGCGCACATGCTTTTAAAGGGGGGTAGAAAAGGATTTTTAAAACTTATTTAAGACCAATGTTTGGAATTACAGTTACTCAGTTGCATGCTACATTTCGTACCTCAAATGCAATTCAATTTAAAAAAAAAAAAAAAAAATGCAATTAAACTATAGGTAAATAAACCAAATTGGTCTCAAATTAGGGGTCTAGACCCCTAAAATTGCCATGCGAGATAAAGCTAACATAATTATGTTGAGTATTTACACAGTCTGAACTGAAACTTACTCCGAGCAGGATTGGTGTAGCAAAGTATTTGGCCTCGGTTTCGTCCGACTTGACGTAAGCGCACTCGATAATGCCCTGCTCCCCGTTCAGCGCCTGGATAACTGAACTGGCGAACCTGGCTCCAGCGTATGCCATGGATAATGTAGCAGATCCCTGAAAAGTTAAACAAGATTATAGAGAATGTCTTGCCTAAGAATGAAGTGCACATCTATTTTATTGAATATTTTTTAAAGTTTCATCTGATCTTGAGTTCATGGAAAGTTTCTAATGTAAACTACTGCAGATTTCAAACATGGAGAGATTCCTATTTAAAATATCAAGAAATGGAAAATTCAATATAAGGTTTGCTGTTCCATAGGGCTATCCAGGTTCTATTCATGAAAGGGGTTATTTTTGATGGAGCGAAGTATCTAAATTGTATAGGATTCTTTACCATAAGGCCAGACAAAAAAGGTTTCTGAAAGACAGCCCGACTAGCTGCAAAATTGTCTATTAGAATGCTTTAAAAAACATTGAGAAAATCTTAAGTATCTCCCCCTAAAAAAAAAGACAAAAAAAAAAGCCCGACTAGCTGCAAAACAGTCTATTGGAATGCTTTAAAAAAAATCGGGAAACTCTTAAGTCCTTTCCCTAAAAAAAAGGGGGGGGGGGGGGGGAAATCCCGACCGCCCCCTCACCCTTTTAAAAGCTAGTTGGTCCACAGGAAACAATAATATTTTTCAGGCTGGCCTAAGCACAATCTATTCCTGTAACATAAAGACAGACTTACCGCTCCAGCCTTGGCCTTGACGACCTCAGTGCCGGCCTCCTGGATGCGCACGATGAGCTTCTCGCGCTCGTCCTCGGGGAAGGAGACAGGCGGGGTGCACTGCGAGATGAGGGGAATGATGGTGACACCCGAGTGACCGCCGACCACCGGGCAGTTTACCTTCTCCACGTTCAGGCCCTGAAAAATGAAAAGTGAAAATGTTAATGATTAGTTTTAGGCCATTTGAAGGGCCATACCCACAAGGCGATTATACCTGAGTCGGCCGACAGATCGGTGCTAAAATTCGGCGATTCTGCCCTGAGAATCGCCGATTTTAACACTGTTTCAAAACAAACATTTCAATATACCATACTGGCAGGAGATCATAAGGGTTGGCTGATTCTCCCAGTTGCCCATTGCCGGTAAAATCGCCAAGTGGGTATGGGGCTTTAGGGAGGGTGAGAAGTGTTTCATATTTTCAAAATTTTGAGGATGATGAGTGTTGGAGCTTTTTGTCCATTCAGCAATTGTTTGTAGCCATTTCAGGAGTTTTGGGTTTATACAATGTAGCATGACTGAATCTATCGTGATTAGAACAACGGCAAGGTAAGGGCAACACCGAGAACTGAACCCAGGCCAGCCGTGTGCAATGCCAGCACGCTACCCACAAGACTACCCCACCCACGCAAAATTCTTTGGAAATGTTTTATAATTTTCTAAGAATTTTGGAGAATTGCCCTGAATACATTGACATTTTGGGTGAACACTAAGTTACTTATGCATTATAAACAAGTGGGATAGTTCTCTTTACACACATTAGGCATGATTCAGTGATTGTGAACTATCTTCCTTATCACTGATATCATCAAATGCGGGCTATCAAAGTTAAAACTAAGGCAGATAATTCACTCTTCTAATATGAAAAATTTCGTGTTTTAGGAAAAAACCCAGCTATGGTACCCTATTCTTTAGGATTAAAGCTCTGAAACACTGAAAAAGAAACGTGCATACGTATATGAAGGCTCTCTGTTACCTGAAATCAACTACATTTATAACTTTCTTCTGACAGTTTTGAAAACATTTTTTTCAAGCTGAAAATACGGAAATCCGCATTTAGAAGGGAAAATGGCATCTCGAGGACGTTCTGGTGAGTTGACTGGAGTTATGAAAATCTTGCTTTCATGCAGTGACTTTTTTTTTCATATCACAAATGTAGTTCATGCATAAAACAAGATAGCCTTTGAATCTGATATAAAAAAAAATGCAGCTGTTATGTTCCCTTCTTATCATTTAAGGTGTCTGAAACAAAATGTAATCTGATAAGGTAGTCACAAACAGTCTAAACCATTCGGAGTGTAGATCTAAATATCCTCGTCCAAATATCCAAAATTCATTCATAATACACGTAAGATATCTCCATCATTATTTTCATTGTCCCCTCCACACACATACAAATGTCAAAACACCTATCATATTTTCTATCATAATGACATTCCAGTCTATTTAGGTCTAAGGCCAAAATATATGTTATGATTTATCAAATAATTTAACAATTTAGATATTGTAGCATGTAGCATTATCTTTCCTAAAGCTTGCCTGGTGAGGAAATTCATGGATTTGACCTCCAGCCATCTGGATTGGTGCAATTATTTGGATGAGTTAAACTCAAGTGTTATTGCCTCAAAGGAATCTTTTAGTAGTCTAGTGCTGGCATTTTTCAGGGTGGATGGATTAGATATTGATTTACTTCTGTAACATGTTTTCTTCAAATCAAAAAGAATGTTTAATGTGCATCGATTGTGCAGTCACACTCGCGTTATGCTTCACAAAGTATAGTTTTGAGCTAATTTCCAAGTTTCAACATGAAATGTATTCATAAAGTCCATACATTTCTGCTCTCAACAATCTGTACTGTCTTCATCTATAATTCTTTTTAATTTACAAACATTTGTATACTTTCAAATCCTGGTAAGATTATATATACATGGCCAGCCAGCACTTGCACAGGTAACCTTTTCTACTTCACACTGTGAATTATTTATAGTTTTCTCTTTCGCATTACACGACATGATATTTATTTCACATCATAATTCCTTTTCCTCCAGTTTTTCTCAGCCTCCACTGATCTATTATTTTCGGCTATTTTCTTTCACATAAAATCCTCCAATATCTTTTAATCCATTAGTTTAATGACTGAGTACCACTGATATCATGTAACTATCAACTGTTTTATTTTTAAATTAATGCGATTGTTTGGCTGACGTGTCAAGACTGTATTATTTTCAATTCTCCGTACACATGAAATTCCTAATCCTATTTTATTATGTACGCTGGCGTATTAAAGCGTAGAATCCTGGACCTGAACCAACTAGATTAAAGGACGGATTAAATTTGATTCACCACAAGGTCACATCAAGGACTTATACATAACCCCGTTACACAAACTCTCACTAATTTAAGCTCTAAATTGACATACAGGGACAGATAGTTATTCTTGGTCTGGGAAAGACCGCCCTTGAAAATGGGAAAATAACTGTCCTTGAAACTGTGAATAACTGTCCTTGATATATGATTCCTATTTTCCAGACCCATAGATAACGGTTGTACTAGCCATAGAACTAGATAATAAACAACCTTTGTTCTATTTAAACAATCACACATTGGGCACGTACCTACGGTACCAAAATTATGCACACATGATTAACTTCTAACACTTGAATGACTGAGGACATTGCTGACATTGAAATAATCTAGCAAATGTAATAGTTGGACAAAAGTGCACAAAAAAGGCAAGAACTGTATCAATACCATTAAGTCATGAAGTAAGGTCACTCTGATAATAAACTAGCAGAAATGTAGAAGATTTTCTTGATACTGACCTTGGCTTCTGCGATGAAGGCGTTGGCGCGGACGACGTCCAATGTGCTCACACCGAATATCCTCTTGGGGTCGTAGACGTTGTGTTTCTTCATGACCTCAGAGGCGATGGGGACTGTGGAGTTGACCTTCACAGAAACAAGGATGGGCAGAAATTAGAACATATCAGATGAACAAGCGGGTCGTTTTGGAGAAACTGAAGGACCATCTTTGGCACCAGGAACCTTAATCAATTATTTGTTAATATATGATGTTAACTTTCATTCCCATTGCTACTCTTCGTAACCTGGATTTTTCAGTTTGGACTTGACACTTACAACAGTATATGATCACTATCAATCATTTAAAAAAAACTAAGGCTGAAAGGGTAAGGGCAAATGTTGATGGTCGGTTGCATTTCTTGAACAGAAATACTATCTTATTAAGCAATGTGTAAAATATTCTATATCAAAATGCAGAACATGAAAACTGATCAGTAAAACATTGACATAATATTTACCGGGTTGGCGATGATGCAGATCATGGCGTTGGGGCAGTGTTGGGCGCAGCCTTCGGCCAGGTCGCGCACGATGGAGGCGTTGGTGTTGAACAGATCGTCGCGGGTCATGCCAGGCTTCCTGGGCACGCCGGCTGGGATCACGACCACATCGCATCCCTTCAGGCAGTCTCCCAACTCATCGGGACCCTGGTGTCCGGTGACTTTGGCGGGGGTTGAGCAGTGAGACAGGTCAGCGGCCACGCCGGGTGTGTGTTGGATGTCGTAGAGCGAGAGGTGTGTGACGGCGGGGTTGGCCTTCAGCAGCAGGGCCATGGGCTGGCCGATGCCGCCGCTCGCCCCGAGGACTGCAACCTTAGCATCGCTCTGAAAAAAAGTGACAATACAATATGAGTATGGGTTTTCTATACTGGCGCGTACCCAGCTTTTTTCAGAGGGGCCCAACCTAGGCCAGGGAACGCCCCCTTTCTCAGTATGTCCATCACACTCTCAGACCAGGTTCTGTATTATGTAAATAATGAACTTCTGAATTGTTCCGATGATAATTTTGTCTCTATTTTCTGGAATACAGTTACTGAACTTTTGTACACTGTGTATTCAGCTGTAGTCAATCTTTCAGACACAGATCTTTTCTTCTCTGGGCTCTCAGTCTCACTCTTAGAAGAAGGCCTCAACATATGTCACACCCCAGAATTCTCTCTGATTCTTATCAGGTACCTATGATTCCCACAGAAATTGTTCTAAACCACATTTTTTGGAGACTTTCCTCCTTTGCAGAAACCCCTCCCGAGTCTTTCAGCCAATCCCACTGATCGACCGTGACTTCTTCAGGGTTCCCACGCATTTTTAAAAATCAATTTCAGACCTTTTAAAGACCAATTCAAGACCGAGACCTTAGCTACAAAACTGTCTGATTTAAGACATTTTTAAGGCCGTAAATTTGAGAAAATCAATTTAAGACCTTTTAAGACATTTTGAGACCTGCGTGGGGACCCTGTTCTTAGACATCCTAATCAGGCCCTGGGACTCTGACTCACCTTGGCAACAGCCATCTTGGAGACCTGTGGCATAACACCAATCAGCTTGGATCCCAGTATCTTGGATCCCAGTATGCAGGCACCCACAAGCAGTGGCATTGAAAAACCCGCTAACACTTAGCCTTGTTCTATTGGTTGATGGTGTACAGACTCACTTTGTCTTTGGGAAACAGTATGGCAGCTTGACTGTTTAGGACTAGGCGTTTACTAAACAGGGATCGCATGCATATAAGCAATATCTCTGACCGTTTCAAACCTCAGACTATGATTATCTATTTAACAATCTAGCTTTTGACAGCTCTCTAATACATGCGGGCTTCATGATCATGTATGACAGACAAGACATGGACTTAAGATTCGAAAGAACTAATATTAATTTTTTAAAAGTGAATGACAAATTGCAGTAACTAATTTAGAATTATCTTTTTAACACGTCAGCAAGCCGGGCTAGTTTGGAATACAATAAATTTCAAGTAAAGAAGATAGCGTCAGCCACCATAATTTCTCAAAAATCTGACAACCCTGGCCTGAAGGCTGATTCATTCATTCAGATTAATCAGCCTGTTACTGACGTCAATTCCGAACACTGTACATGCAAGCAACTTGAGATGGTTTTTTTCATGATTTTTATTCCAGGAAATGATCCTTACTATGCTGGAGCAGAGTATTTGGTTTCTGTCGAACACGAGGCATTGTATAATCACTTTGGCAGGGCATTGTAAATGGCCAATGTCAAGGCAGTCAGCCAACCAACCTCGGCAGTGGATTCTAGAAGTTCTACTCGATCTTCTGATAGATGTTTCACAAGATTGCTTATGTAAGCTATGATCACGTTGCTATAGTATCACTGGAATTATCTGCATAAACCTAGCGGCCCATGTGATTGTTGTTATCAAGGAAAAGTGTTAATGAGATAAGAATAGAATGAATGCTCTGGGTCTCGTTCTCTCCCTTCTCAGACGTGGCTGCCGCTACTTCAAGATCACTGAACTCACGCCTTTCCCAGATCAGAACATGCAATAAAACTATGAAATACTTGCCTTTGGGGATGTGGAGAACTTCCTCAGCAATCCTGCTGCTGACTGAATAGTCCTGGGTTTAACTAAACTGGAAAACATTGTGACACTTCACCCAAAGTCGACGTTCCGTGCTCTTCTCGGCCGCTCGAGGTCAAAATGGCGGACGGTCAAGTGTCTCAGCGAATATTTATAGGCTGAATAGATGTAGTGTGTAGAGTAAACACTAGATGGCAGCATTCATTTTACTATTTTTGTTTTGACTCATTAGAAAGTTAGCAATAATCTCAAATGTTATTTATAGATACCTATATACTTAGTCTTTAGTCTTAGACTAGTCTTTAGTCATGATAAAGATCATGGCTAATAACAGATGAAATCAAAGCTCCCTCTATGTCAAGGTGCTACGATATGTTTTATGTGTTACGATATGCCATGTTATGTTATGTGCTAAAATATGTTATGTTTGATAATGATCATGGTAAACGGATCAAATTGAGATGAAATCAAAGCTCCCTCCATGTCAAGGTGCTATGATATGTTATGTTTTAACTGAAAAGATCTGTATAACTTATCTTTATTACCTGAAAAGATTCATATCTTTTCCCTGTACATTGTTTGACTGACACATGAGATCAAAATGTATGACTCTTAGATTGTCAATAAAATTACTACTACTACTACTACTACTTATTTGAGGGATTGAAAAGTTTAATCACAAAATAATGTTCTTGTTGAATGTGCATATTTGCAAGTATCCAGCTAAACATACTATTAACGTTAACATAGAATAAATCTGTTAAGAAGGTCCTTTGAAAGACAATTATTGATCACCGAAGATATATAATTAATCATTTTCTGGCCTAAAGTTTGTGAAATGCTGATTCCTAAAAGTAGTTCAAAAATGAGAAAACAGGTGGCGCGAAATTAGAATATGGGGACAGTTAATCTCGAGACACTCTCTCGATCTCCAAGCTGAGACGCGTCACGTTCTCCGCCCCTATCTTACACTATGGCCGGATCTACTTTTTTACTACTACATACCTCTGCGTGGAGATTGAGCATTTCTGTCACGTGACTAGCAACGTTTGCGGATATATATTCTTGCGCTGCACTTTTATAACGCTATAAACGTCATAATTTCTTGTTTTATTCGAAAATATTGTCAAAATCATAATAAAGGCTCTTTACAATAATCTTTATCCACTTAAAATTGGTGGTTAAGATCTAAAATGTAGAATTTGATTTTATGATAGCGGAGGTACAGAGCATCGTCTCGGTTGTTGTTCGGTTGAGTGTTGTTGTTGTGCACATGGCAGAAGTCTGTAAACCGCGTTAGAAACTTGTCAATAATGGACGGGTTAGCGCTAATCGAACCCACTGATTTATATAATCTATTAAACCAAGGATCTGTACATCCAGTTCTCAGTGATCCCAATTACTTACTTCTCGTAGGTAAGTACATCTTTGATATTCAACGCAAACTGAAGTCCCACTCACTCAGTTTGAGCAGGACTCAAGACTCATGAGACAGGATTCAGGAATACAAAATCTGAATGGCTCACTCTCAGAAAAGTTTTTCAAAGCCATTCTGAACTTTGTGCAGTAGAACCTCATCCAACCCTGTACTCCATCAGTCTTACTCCCAACGTTGTCAGTGACAGTGCCTTTCACTTTCAGTTTTCAATTTCTCTACACTCTTAGTCTTACTCAGTTCTACTGGGAAAGGGCTGATGTCAAAACTCAAAAGCCTGAAAAGGGGATTCTCAAAGACAGGTGTGTGTCATAGGCCTATCTGGGTCAGGGAAGTCCTTAGATACAGTCATGCATGAGTGACTGTAACTAAGGCCAGAGGGGGACAGATCAGGTTAGAGATAAGGACTGACCAATCAGATAGGGCAAAAGTGTCCCCCTCTGGGTTGCTAAGCGACCTTAGCTGGGAATCCCCCATACCCTGTCTTAGAGAATGGGTGGGTAGGTTGAACAGTGTGACACTGCCTGAAATTTGGAATAGGGGTTTCATGAGTATTGACCTATTAAACCCACGGCTAAGAGAGGATCTAAGACCTAAATTTAAAATTCAAAGCAAAAAGTTCTAACTGTAAGGTCTCTTGGAGTCCTCCCTTAATGCCTTATAAAGACTGTGTCTGTGATGACATGTTTTCTTTTTTTTTTTTTATAAATGAAGAAACGGGAGTGGTTATTTTTTAATAGAAGCCAGTCTAAAATCGCATTTTCTTATTATTCATATTTCTTGTATTAAACGGTCCACCACAAAAAAGAAAGAAAGTGGTGGACCGTTTAATATACCGTATTCATCTTTACCTAGGTTTATTAAACTTTGTGTGCATGGGATCTAGAATTATTCTTTAACTTAAGAGTCCTACGATTGAGAAGATAGAATCTGTGGAAACATCATTGCAGATAAATGAAAACATATTTTTCAGCCTTAAAAAAAAAGATATTTGGCCAAAAATCAGAGATGCCATTTTTCCTACTTTTGTAGGATTTCCTACATTTTGGTGATTTTGCATTGCCCAACTGATTTTTCTACATCGCTTTAATATTTTGTATTAGAGTGTTTTTGTGTTAGTTTCAAGCTATTCAAATACAAATTCAATGTTAGGTCCCTATTCTTAAAGGTTATTTCCCTCCTAGTTGCTTCTAGAGAAAAAGTAGGAAAGATCTTGCCTACTTTTCCTATTTTTTCATAGGTTGAGAGTGGCATCTCGGAAAAATAACAATGTTTGTGAAAAAAATATGAAGTGCCAGACACTGTCCGGCGGTCCTAAACTTTTCATTTGACAAATCTTTCTTATCACATCAGACATTGTATATGATTTAAAAAAACAAATATTTTCTTGCCTTTTCTCGATATGTCCAAGTGTTGGAAATCCTGGTTATGGTGTCGCACATGTCTTGCAAATTTAAGAAAAAAAAAAAGAAAAAAAAAGCAAGCGAAAGAGGGGGTGCAAGGTGTTCCCCGGTCATTTGATCAAGTTTAGGGTTCTTTCCCCCCGGCCTTTTCCTCAACACTAAGGAAGATAATCTGCAATTTTGCCTATGTCAATTCCTAACCACTAGCTATTTAATGGATTCCAAATCATATATACCCTTTCAATGTGAGAATATACATACTTCTCCATTTGAATTTGCTGAATTATGCTTGTCATGAGATGTTCTTTAACTATGGATAAACTGAACTTAGATGCTGAGAATTAGAAGCCACGAGTAGAGTGCCGTGCGATAAACCGGAAGTGTTTATTCCGCGTCTTAAGGTGTCACAATACAAGATTCCGATATACGACATCTCCCCCTTTTGAGATGTAGTTCTACAATGAACTTTTAGATGTTTGTAGATAGTAATACAATACTTTATAACAACCTTTTTGTTTTAGATGACAGACATTCTTAGCATGTTATAATACAGATACAACGGCTTACTTTTTAGTAGTACGAATAAACATGATAATAGTATGATCTTTACAGATCTAAGCGTTTCGCTGGTCTGCTAACACGACCAGACCTAGTTACAATAGTAGGACACGGTTTCGGTGGACTGACTACCTTTGAACCTCTGATAGGTTCAGAAACTACTCTAGGGCTTTGAGCCACTCTAGGAGTTTGAGGGACTGGAGGAATATTAACCACTGCTCCAGGGAAGGTCTGACCTTCATTTTGTGGTGGTGGTAAAACCTGGAGATGACGCCTGTTGCGTCGGACGGTGGAACCGTTCGCTGACTTCACAATATATGATCGCGGAGTATCTGTACCCACAACTACTCCGGGATCACCCCAAACTTTCTGTAAGTCAGTTTTTATTCTTACATTTTCTCCCCCTTCCAAAGGTGCGATAGGTCTAACACCGTGCTTTTTTTATAGAATCTCGCGTGTGATTCTTTCGCGACCTGGTCATTTTCAGACACGATTTTCAGATTGGGCCATTTTGGCTGTAACGCACTAGGTATTACGGGTAGCGTTGACTTAATTCTCCTACCCATGAGGAGCTGCGCTGGACTATATCCAGTCGATGAGTGTGGTGTCGAACGATAAGCTAGTAACGCTAGCATAGGGTCAGACTGTCGCAGAATTGTTTTGGCGACTTGAACGGCGCGTTCAGACTGACCGTTAGACTGAGGAAAATACGGACTTGAGGTTTGATGGCGAAAACCTAACGCGTCGGCGAATTGTCGAAATTCTTTCGAACTAAATTGTGGTCCGTTATCGGTCACTAGCAGATCGGGAATACCGAATCTCGCAAAAATGCATTTCAATTTTGCTGTGACCGCGTGTGTGGTAGTCTCGGCTAGATAAACGAGTTCGATATATCGCGAATAATAATCGACGACTACCATATACTGCTGATTGTTAAAATCGAGCAGATCTGTGCCCAACATCTGCCACGGCCTATCTGGTAGGACAGTGGGAACCAGTGGTTCTTTCGGAGTTGTTGGCTTATACTTTTGGCAGTGTGCGCACTGCTGGACAATTTGTACGATGTCCTCGCCAACTTTCGGCCACCAAACGGACTGTTGGACCCTTTCTCGACATTTCATGAGGCCTTGGTGCCCTTCGTGAATTCTACGGAGGACGTCGGCTCTCATACTACTAGGTATGACTAGACAGTCGTCATACGTTATGAGTCCGTCGTGGACGCTCAGATGGCGTCGCGCGTTATAATACGGCTGCGCGATAGGAGCTACGGAGCTCAAATGCGACGGCCAACCTGAGTTGGTATATCGAAATACCACACTTAACTCTTCGTCCGTTTGGGTCATCTCGCGGATTACTGATAGCCTTTGGCTAGTCAGCGGCCAGCCCTGCTCTACGGCAGCAATATGGACTTCAATTTCTTGTTCGATCTCGGAAATTTCACCGCGTTGTGGCGCTCTCGATAGCGCGTCAGCTATCACCAGCTGTTTACCCGGAACGTGCTGGGCCTCGGGGTTATATCGCATCATGCGAATTAATAAGCGCTGGCAACGAATCGGGACTTTGTCTAAGTCGCGCGTGTTTATAAGTGGTACGAGCGGTTTGTGGTCGGTCAACAACTTGAAATTTAGACCACGCAGATATTTGTCGAATTTCTCGCAACACCATACCCCGGCCAAACACTCTTTTTCGATTTGCGCGTAACCTTTCTCCGCCTGAGATAAGGTACGAGACGCGAACGCCACTGGGCGTAACTCTCTCCCATGATACTGCATGAGAACACCCCCTAGACCATAACTACTGGCATCTGCTGAAACAACAGTGGGTTTACTAGGGTCAAAATACGCCAGAACAGGAGCTGTAGAAATAAGATCTTTAACCTTCGCAAACGCTGCTTCCTGCTCGGATAAGTGGCTTGGTGATACGGACAGAGAGACAAAGGCAGGTTTGGGCAATATCGTATGATAACCGTGTATTCCACCATAAACAGATACAACAAAATAAAGCCAAAAGGCTCACATCTAGAACGGTACAGAGTATCCACTACAGGTAAATTTTTTTTTGCAAAGTCCTTCTTCCAATGGCGGCGGCGGCGTCCGTGACGTCACAGTTCGATGACGTAGGTTGCTAGGCGCGTCGACATGGTGATAGTGGAGTCCTTGGATACGCTGTGCCATTATACTGGCATAACTGGGTTATACTGCCTATAAGTGGCTTGGTGATACGGACAGAGAGACAAAGGCAGGTTTGGGCAATATCGTATGATAACCGTGTATTCCACCAGACAGCCCAAACCAACGCAGTTACACTAGGCGGAAAGAGAAAAGTTTATCCTTTTCCATCGCAGTCTCGGGTGAATCCTCTATGTACGAGAGCACCGTGTTCGATGACCACTGGCCCCTTCTCTTAATCTCATGCAGTTCATAACCCACACTGGACATAAACGAAGTCCCACCTCTTCTAAGGCTATGTGAAGTGACCCTCAAGTCCCCAAGACCCGCTTTTGCAGCAACACCCGCTAGTTTGTCATTAAACCATCTACTGGTCAGGGGTAGCCAACCCCTCATACCCCTGACCCCAAAAACCATTTCATCACCTTCAGGCGAAAGCAGTCTAAATAACTCGAGCAACCAGTAAACTGGACACAAAATTGAAACAGGGTTCCTAACAACTACTAATTTGGACACAAATTCATGAAACTGGTTCGTCTTTGATGACGATATGTTAATCACCATACCGCTTTCATTGAAAATTACATCTTTGGCCCTAAGGGCATGTACACCAAACAGATTTGATGAACGCAACAAACATCTGTAAGCGAGGGTTACCGCCCCCCAGAACAACAAGTCATCTAACAGCAACGTGTTAATACAGGAATATAACTTATGAAGATCACCAGGGCTCAACGGATGAGCCTGCCCTCTCCCACTACCATAAAGCCTCCTAGCCCCCCGCAAAGCCTGTCTTATACCAAAATTCTTGTAGTCTATTCCTGGCCCCCCTAAGGACTTTAAGAAAGTTGAGACTCCCGACAGGTAGTTCGATAGAGAGCTAAACACCATGAACAGTGATAGATAGGCTATATACATCACAATATCCTCTGCACTCGGCGCACTCGCATCAATTTTAAAACTCGTGCAGAAATCTAAATATCTTGACACTTGAATTGATCTGGTAGTCTTAGTATTCTCGGCCGACGCAGCCCCTAACAGTAACTCGGCTCTGGTCTTGACCTCCTCCTTCGACGGATCTAAAAGGGGAGAGCAAATGAACAACACATAAGGTTCCGCCTAATCAACATACTGGCTTGAACTAATTTCGAGCGATCATCTAGGCGAGACAGCGCATCTGCGAGAACATTCTTATCAGTCGGAATATATGAGGCATAAACATCAATATTAAAAATGAAACATAGCCAAAACAATTCACGCAGCAACCCCATACAAGTCTTATTTTTGCTGCGCCCCGTGTTCAACATATAAAGAACTTGTGTGTTGTCGGTAACAATTTCCAGAGTTGAGTCGCGATAAATGGGACCCCACCTGCGGAGGGAGGCCACCACCGGCCAGAGTTCCAAGAGGTTAATATTGCGTGCAAGCGTCTCTAGAATAGGGCCCACCATTCTATGGTCGTGTACGTCCAGCCCCGGCTGGTCACTCTCCTCCCAAGTACCCCAAAACCAGTCACCCCCACACCAGGCACCAAACCCAGCAAAAGAGGAGTCGGAAGTTACTGAAGCAATTTTCTCTCTTTTTACAATTTTAGCCGAGCCATTGAACACACCACACAAGTTCTTCCACCACGACAAATCGTTCAACATTTCCTCGCTCAAACGGATCGAGGAACCGAATTTACAGCTCTTGCAAAGATCGAAAATGCGACGGCTGAAAGTGCGGCCACCTTTGATAACAGACGAGCAGTGTGATACTAGCCCTCCCAGGCATTCTAGCTGCTTTTTAGACGCCCTCCCCTTGAGTTCCAACTCCGAGATTAACTGTAGGAGTCGGACTATCTTTTCCTCTGGTAGCGACAAGGACATGTCTACTGAATTTACCACGATCCCCAAAAATTGTACTACCCTTGAAGGGGGGATCAGTTTCTTCCATGAGATAGAAAAACCCAAACGACGGATGATCCCTATCAGTTTTAACTGCGCAACCCTACATTCTGACTCGGAATCACCTAAAACAGCAAAATCATCCAAGTAATTGACAATCCGCTCGACCCCTTCTGCTCTTGACATACTCACAATCAACTCTGACAGCAAATTAAAAATGTAGGGTGCCGAGCGCAGGCCGAAACATAACCTATTTTCTTGGAACCACTTCGTCTCACCGTTAAAATCCCATGCGAAACCCTGATAGACAGAGTGTTCGGGAAAGATACAAACTGAGCGATAAGCGCTAGAAATGTCAGTTACAGAGATAAACTCCCCCTCACCCAACATTTGGGCAACATTATCAACAGAATTATAAGTGAAATTCTTAAAAGTGGTTGACATGAAATTGTTAACGCTAATCTCATCTGGACGACTGCAGTCTGTTATGGGCCTCAAACGCCCATCCCCCCTCTCTACAGCCCCCAAGGAATGGACACACCTAGGCTTTTCATCAACGCGCTTGATTTTACCCTCTGCCAACTCCTTTACAATTAACTTGGACATTTCACTTTCGAATTTCGGATCCAAAATAGATTTGTAATTTTCACAACAATAGCTTGGGATGTCCACCTCATCCACAATTCTGAATCCGTCGCACAGCCCATCCCAGATCTCCGTTACAGTATCAACAGGGAGGTCACACTCTCCCTCAAACAAGAAATGGGCAACTCTACAGGGTTTTAGATCGGCCAAAAACCCCCCTATGTAATGGGCACAGGTACATGTGCCCATTTTACATTCATCGAAAACATAGATAAACTTGCCCTCCCTACTAGGGGGGGGTTGGAAAACCTTATCCGCACCTAACTCGACTTTCCCGTATACAGGCGTTTGACAACCTTCCCATACTAAGTCGTTATTTACAGTTGGACAGACCAAAACAGGTTCAACACTCACCGGCACTTCAGCTAGACATACAGGTTGTTTTACAGGCAAATTCACACATTGCTGGGAAAACCAATCTTCACTAGACTGAACATTCATAGCCCCCTGAGTGGACCCTGCTGCAAATTCATCACCCACACCTCACTTAGACCCGTTGGATGCCCCGCTAGCACCCCAGGACTTCGGTTTCCTGCATGTTGACAAACCGTGAGATCCGTCGCCGCAACCAGAGCAGGCGTGGAGGTAAGTGCACTCCGGATTATCACAACCAACGCCTTTGTTGAACTTGAAGCACAATTTGTCCTTGTGGCCCCCTGACTTAGCCTTCGACGAACCCTTCTTTGGTGGGGGAGGCACAGTGGCGTCGTAGCTTAGGTGTTCCAACACCAGGCTGTTGTCAATGATGGTGAACTTCCCGATGCCTGACTCGGCAGCTGCCAAGCGAACCGCCCTGTCGTAAGCGATTACCGCGTCCGTCCGGTAAAACTTTGTGTTGGCCTTCTCGGCCAACACAATGAGGTGGGTGAGCATCCCTTCAATGTTGAGACCCGATGTGTACACATGCTTCGTATTCCTTAAGCAACAAACCATCAACTTTTCGAACGTAGACACTGTCTCACCTTTCTTTAGGTATGGTTTGTGGGTGAACATCGATCTCTTCAGCAGTTTCGACGCCGACGCCCGATGTTTTGGAGAACGTCTCCCCTTCTCCGTCGAGTGTAGTTTGGCGTGACTGTCACTCTCCGACGACTTCGACTGGTTATCCTCGGAACCCTCCTCGTCGCTAGCGGATGTAGAGACTTCACTTTCCGAAGAACTTGATACGGGTGCTTTCTTGGATTTCCCCCGTTTGGACTTCTTCGACTTCCTACCGCACAGGGCCTCTCGCAAAGTCTCCTCGAACACTTTCATCCGATTGTCAAGAGCACGGACCGCCACCCGCCATTCTTCCGTCGGGCCCTCTTCTTTCTCCTCCTTCTCCGTCGGAATCTTATCTTTCACCGGCGCTGCCATCTTACACAAACTATCCACCGGAGGAGGATGATAACTGCCACACTTTACACAGTTCCTAGTGTCACTACGGGTGTTCATAACCCCGAGAGAAAACGAAAAACTCCGGAGCTTTTTGCAAAGTCCTTCTTCCAATGGCGGCAGCGGCGTCCGTGACGTCACAGTTCGATGACGTAGGTTGCTAGGCGCGTCGACATGGTGATAGTGGAGTCCTTGGATATGCTGTGCCATTATACTGGCATAACTGGGTTATACTGCCTGACCCCAATACCAGGATACATCACATTTCAACAGGTCATTCAAGGGTTTTAATACAGTTGACAACTGATCAATATGTGGACACAAATAGTTTATCATACCAAGAGCTCTCTTTAGCTCTGTCACGTTGGTTGGCGGTGCTAGGTTCTGAATGGCAGTAACCTTGTCCTTTGTGATAGATACACCGTCTTTGCTGATGGACTGTCCTAGGAAGGTTAGTTCACTTTGACGATACTTGCACTTACTGTCGTTCAACTTTAGTCCGTTCTTCAGGACGTCCAGAACTCGTGATAAACGTTCATCGTGTTGCTCCATGCTCGAGCCATACATGAGAATATCGTCGATATACACTACTACCCCGTCGAGCCCTTTGAGCAGCTCGGTCATTTTAAACTGGAATATTTCTGGGGCGGACGTTATACCAAAGGGAAGGCGATTGAAACAATAACGACCAAACGGTGTAATAAAAGTTGTTAATTTTACACACTCGCTATCTAACGGTATCTGCCAAAACCCACTAGCGGCATCTAACGTACTGAAAACTTTGCCGTCTGACAACTTACACAGGATATCTTCTTTCGTGGGAATTACATATTTTGATCGTACAATGGACTCGTTCAGATGTTTCAAATCGACACAGATACGAATGTCACCTGATTTCTTAATCACCGGCACCATGGGTGCACACCACTCTGTAGGCTCGGAAACACTACTAATAACGCCCTCGCGTTCCATTCGCTCGAGTTCGGCTTTAACTTTGGGCAAAATCGGTATGGGGACGCGACGCGCGGTCGATACGCTGTACGGTTGCGCGTTATCTTTCAGGACGATTTTTACGGGGTCGCCTTTCAGGGTACCTACCCCTGATACTGGAACACTACCTTTCGCTTCGACGGCGAGAATACGGGCAATCAACCCGAGACGAACGCAAGGCCCCCGACCTAACAAACTTGTCGTCGCCCCCTTAACTACTTGTACAAGGTAATGGTACCTTTCACCTTTGTATGTGGTACGGGCTACAAACTGACCTAAATTACTCAGTAGGCCCCCTGGGCTCTTCAGGATAACTTTACTTGGTTTTAGGCGCGGCCGGTTTGGCATTTTACGATAAACATCTTCTGACATAACTGTAACATCTGCGCCACTATCTATCTTAAAATTGATAACGTCACCGTTAACTTCTAGGTCGATGTACCACTCTGTTTCGTCAGAAATATTGCAATCGATAGAATTAACACAGAACTCAGGTTCAACACAGGGTTTGTCAACATTATCTTCACAGAAAATAGAACCAAGAAAATATGTGTCTTCACCGTCAGACTCTACATACTCTTCGGACACCTCATCTAAATTTCTGCGACCTGAACCTCTGCCTCGGTAGTAACCTCTACCTCTACCTGAACCTCTACCTAAGCTTCTACCTGAACCTCTACCTGAACTACCTCTACCTGAACTACTTGTAGAGTTACAACAACGAGCATAATGCCCCTGCTTACCACATTCGTTACAAAACTGATCTTTTGCGGGACAAACTTTATGACGATGATCGAGAAGTAGGTTACAATTACTACAAAGTCTGTCAGAACTCGATCTTTCGGGCCTTCTGCTGTACCGTCCTCGACCTCTACCGCGGGCAACATGGTCAACGCTCTTACTACTGACAAAATCATTTTGTTTCTTTACCATTTCGGAATTACGAATTCGTTCGATACAATTTTCGAGGGTGAGGTCTGCCTTTAACTGTAACTCAAGCGACAACTGTGTTCCGATATACGATATACGACAATGCTGCGCAACGATAACCCTGTCATTGCCTCCTTATGTTGGAAGCAAATGCATATAAATAAGACACACATGTATATTATATAACTCCAATTCTAACCGTTACTATCACTACTATTGATTTTCAGATGCCAGATGCAAAGAAGATTATGAGGAAAGTCACGTTATAACAGCAAAAAAGGGGCCTAAGGTTCGTGCCACCCAAATACAGTTTTAGTTTTATGAAACTTTTAGAATATTTTAATTCATAAAGGCAAAAGAAATGAAGGGCATTTTTTGGGGGTATTTTAGGACTTAAAATCAATTAAACGATTACACGATAAGAATGTGTTTGTAATTAATTTTTAATTCACCTGAATAACCTTTGTAATATGCACCCCTTTGAAAACTTTATAGAATCGACGACCATTTTGTGTTATAATGAGAAATAAAGGATAATAAGTATTCAAACTCACTTCTCATTTCAGAATGACCAAGGTGATTATGTGGTGCCATACGATGCCGAACTAGAGTGCAAGCAACATGTCATAGTTTACGACGGAAACACAAGAAGTTTGAAAGAAGAAGGTAAACCTTTGAATGGATAGATTATTCTTTATATTTTTTTGTCTATACTTTTGTGGAACCCTTATTCTTCGAAACGTCCTTGGCCCCAAGCCGCTGTCCTTTGAAGAAAAGATGTTTAATATCATGTGACATGTAACTTACAATTATTGTAACGATGATGTTTGATGATGCGATATCTTTGGAAAAGTGCTGGAATCCCCTACACTTCTATGTTTGATATCCTATCCAATTTTTTGTAAAGCCCAAAATGAAAATCTGCTACTACATGTCTCTGCGGACACTTATGGCCTAGGGCTAGATACATGAGTTTTAACATTTCTCTATAGATTTATGATTTTCTAGCTTTTCTATGACATTATACATAAATACAAAAGGACCATACGCTGTAAATAATTGGCTAAGGGCATATTTTGGAAATATCTGGAAAATATTAACTTCATGAAAAATTAGAGAATAGTTGAAAAATAATTATATGTGTAGAACAACATTTTCTACAAAAAAAAATCAAATGTGGTCATTGCCATTGGTTTGACAATGGGAATCACAATTGTATACAAAGTTGCAACGCTGCCCATGACAGGTGCGGCGGTGGCATGTGCGAAGGTGATGTGGGATATGGGCAGCCGCAACACGGTTCACGTACTGCGGGGCGGCTACGAAGACTTCTCCGCACTCTACCCGTTCCTACGCACACAGAAAATTATCTTCATGCCACGAGTATGTACTATAGATCTATGTTCCACTTACTAGATAAATTTATATTCCCAAGCTTAAATGATCACTATGATCGGATGGTACTTGATTTAGAAGAAAGAAAACTGAAATAAGTTGGAACATTATTCATCTTAGTCAAATATATGGCATTACAACAAAATTAATGGATAATCTAAAAAGTCTTGACATTGAAAAATAGGAAAAAGGTAAAGGAAGTTCCATTTTGCTGTTGCTAGTATAAGAATGCATTATGATAATGATCTATGAATTCCATCTTTTTAGGAGATTAACAATGATATTTCCAACCCTCTTTTAACTACCCCCAACAAACTACCCAAACAGACAAACAATAAAAGCAAATTTTCCCCTTTGCTACAGGAGTTAGACGAGATCAAGACGTACCCGACCGAGATCATGCCCGGGTTCCTGTACCTGGGCAACTGGCGGCAGGGGAACGCGGCCTACATCCAGAAGGACCTCAAGGTGCAGGCCCACGTCAACTGTACCACCGAGCCTGAGACCTTGTAAGTAGGCTCAAACATGCAGTGTTTCCCACTTTTTTTAGTCAATGCAAATTAAATGGTAGGACTGTTTCCAAAGGTTGTTTTCCTTCTAGTTGCTTCTGAAAAAAAGTAAGAAAAGTGTGTTTCCTAATTTATTTGTAAGTAGGCGTAAAGCATAGATCGTTTAGACTACCTCTCTATTAAGCCTGTATTACCGGACCAAATAACCTCCAATAGACTCCAATCCAGCCAATGCCATTCGAAGGTGTACTCCTCAATGTGGCCACAGCTGCCCTGAAAAACGGCCATTTTTTCTGTAATTTATCAGATTTTACCAAAGAGAACACAGTTTTCAATATTATACACGAATTGCAAATATATCTAATCATCCATTTAAAAGATTTTATTCCATGATCTATTCAGTAATCTTCCTAAAACCATTCCTTATTTTTCGCAGTTTGATATTTTTCACACGTAAATAGCCTCGTACATGTAGCCTTTAAGACATGAAAAAAGCAACTCAGGATATGAATGATATATAAGATGACCCAAGACCCCTGTTGGCAGGCCTTAAAAATGTTACTTCAAAGACAGACCAACAAAAAATATATCTAATTTACGGGTTTACAATGCGTCAGATTAGTAGTTTGTGTCAGATTACAGATTGTAAGTATAACCGAAATACACTTCCTATTCCCTCAGCTTCAAAGAAGAGGGCAGTTCCCTGATGCAGGTCTCGGTCGAGGACAGCCCCGAGTCGGACCTGCACTCTAAGCTGGCCTCCGCGTGCGCCTTCATCGACACACACAAAGAGAAGTCGACGTGTGTTCTCGTCTTCTCCCAGCTCGGCATCAGTCGGAGTTCGGCTGTCATCCTCGCCTACCTCATGCACCACTACAAGTGGCCGCTCAAAGTGAGTCCTCAATTTTTGTTATTTAGGATTTACTATTTTATGTGGAAAGTTGCTAGCAGAATAACAAAGTTTGAAACGGATAGTTAGGTGTTGGTAGGCCTGATTTTAGTAGTTTGCAACTTCTTGATTATAATCAAGCGAAACCAAAAGTTTCAACCGTTAAGATAAAAGGTTCCTTTGAGCATTTTGTGTAGCTATGTACGTTTGCATAACAAATTGTAAAGCGTGAAAAAAACATTTTCAGATTGAAATTGAAATTTTCAAACACTTATGAAACTTTAATATTTTCTATTTCACATTTCTGATCGTATCCTAAAAAAAATACATAACGCAAATACTTGTATATTTTTAAAACTTACACTGAAAACTATGACTGCCTCTCAGTTTTACACACAAAAAAGCATGCAAAGAATCATGTATTTCTAATCTTAATTTCTAACTGAATGTCTGATTTATTCAATCTTTCTTTCATCAGGAGGCCTACGAACATTTGTTAAAGTGCTGTTCGACTGTCCGACCAAACCGGGGCTTCGTCCAACAACTCTCGCAGTTCGAGGAGGATCTGTTCGGTCAGAAACAGACCGACATCAGCGACCCCAACTTCTAGTCAACAAATTGTTAATTATAACGGCTTTATTGATATCCGAATGGTATACATGTTAAGTTAGAATTAAGGAGAGGGGTGGGGAAGACGAGAAATCTTATCGTGAAGAGAAAAATTCCGAGACAAGATTCCTTTTCTTTTCATATACTTACATCGATTTAATTTTCAAGTGCTAAATGAATGACAAAGTCTCCTGTGATATTAATTCATATTTATTGAACAAGATTGTATGCAATAATGTGCAAAATAAATTACATTAAAAACCCATCGACACCTACGTTTTTTTGTTAAAATATCACGATAAATGTGAAATGATATGACCTCGTCTTGACTCTATCTTAAATTTTATTAAAATTCAGAATAAAAACAAGAGCGAATTTTCCGAAAGATAAAAGAGTTTCTTTTGCTATTCTAAGATTAATTCCATTCATCAACCTCACACAAAAACAAAAAGAAAAGGAATATTCGAGTACAAAATCTAACGCTTGACCAGATGATAACGAAATATATTGTCCTATATGTATTTTTAAAACTACAAAAATAAATCACAGGTTTCGACTCATATCTGCTAACAAACACTTTGGCACCTTCATAAGTGTATAGGTTTAAGTTTCAAAGTAATATAATTTAATTGGACCCAAAGAAACTGGTTGAATCCAAACATACTCGGCCTACAAGAAATTCCATCTAGTATACCATACTCGCGAGCGTCAGACTCCTAGACGAAACTTTAATTATAATACACCCAAAAAAAAATTAAAATACTAAGCTCAAAATAAAAGACTCACAAAAATAAGCCTGAGGTGAGCATTGGCAGGCGTATTATAATGATGAGATCATCAGTATTTAAAATCTGAGAACAATTTATTGAACATTCATTAATCTAAAACAGATGTTTAACAATGTTGAGTAGAGGTACTTCAACGTCCCCGTCTATGATAGCGGAGTACATCTTCTGCAGGTCGGTGTCCAGACATCGCTCGCCGTGGTAAAACTGGATGTCCAGATCTTTGCGTATGTAGAGGTACATTTGCCTAGTGCCTGAAATACGAAACAAACGTCATCAGGTCTGTGACAACAACAAAACCTTGGCCAAAAGTCAGCAGGAGAAAAGGTTTCCAAAATTATGCCTCTCCGCCTTTTTCAAAAACATATAAATCTCCCACTATTAGGAATAATATGTCAAGCTTGCTAAACGGTGCTTTATGAAAGCATGGTTATCGAATGAGACTATTTCTGCTTTCATTAACTGACTTTTTCAATGAAATAACATTAACGCTCTTCAACTCATGCCTCATCTAGCTTTGTGTTCAAGGAAAAAATATTTTATTCAGATGATCTTTCCAGAAAACCCTTGTTTTTGAAAATGGAATGAATAAAAGCTATAGTCTAATATTTCTATTTTTTTAAACTAGTGAAACGAGCTAGCCTGCATTAGTGCCTGCGAAGGTGTGCATGTTTCTGAACTCACCCAGTCCTATAGACTCTGCCACCCTGCTGACGTGATTTCCTGCCTTGGCCTTGGACACTAGTGCCTCAATGTCTGCGATGGCTTGGTCTACCGCGGCGGGCTGGGCCTGTAACTGGGGGACCGCCTCGGTGAACTGCAACCACGTGTTGGATGAGTCAAAGGCGAAGTCATACCTGAATAATTATGCATCGAATGAAGTTATTAATTTGAAAAACAAAAAATGTCTATAACATGTAAGCCACCTAGCAAGCTTAGTATTATAAGAGAGATTATATAGTAAATTGTTCAACAATTAGGAATTCACTCTAAAAAACTGCAAATTTTGTACTTAGATAACTGGAAAAATAGGTATCCATTTGTATATGCAGGATCTTAATTGAATAAAAATTCTACTTATACTATCTTATGCAATCACTTTTTATCAACCAAGCAGTTAATTTATTTGCGGAAACAATAGCTTTGATTCAAAAGAAAATGGCGTTTCATGGTGCAGCTTTTCAAGGGACACTTTTGCATGGCTTGAACAAAAAAAAGAGAGAAAGAAATATCAAGAATTTCTTTTCATTTAAAAAAAAAAGAGGAAAAACTCTAGAACTCACCAACGCCATATCTGAGGGGGCAGTTTGTTGAACTCCACCCCACACTTCTGACAGCAGGTTCTGAGCACCCCGGTCACCTCCCTCTGCATCCAGCGTAGGTCGATGGCCTGGGCCTGACACACGCTGATGTTCGCTAACATCTGACGGAGAACGGTCAGCGCCTGCTCGGTCCACCGCGCTGAGAGAAGGGCCAGCGAGTTGACCGACTGGTTGTTCATCTCAGCTGACAGTACGTGACGAGTCACTGGACCTAGAATGGAAAAATGAGATTTTTCTTTTTATAATAGAGATAACTAGCTTTTATTAATATTGGCTCTTCATAAGAGTGTTAGATGTATGTATGATTACTATTTTGCTTTATCAGGATTTTTGTATTCAGGATTTTACAAAAAGTTATTGAATATTGTAATGTGATAAAATATGGAAGGATCCATAGGGATCGTTGTCCCTCGGGCTTTACCCTTGGGCCGTGACGAGCCCCTCTAGGTCGTATGGCAACCCACAGCACCTTTGCCATTCTTATTATATTATCAATTGTGCAAGCTGTATATTTCATAACAATTTATTCAAGTATGTGTGCCACGATAAACCTAAAAGATAACTTGATAATAACGCTCCTTACTTGTCAACATGTCCAGTTCAGACATGTAGGAGGCCATGGCGGTCTCTGTTCCCTTAAAGCCAAAGTCCTTGGAGTAGTCGCACCCACTGAGGTTGGGTGGGAGGCCGTTGTTGAGATTCACATTGACTATTTCCGACATTTGTGCAAACAGAAGTTTTCCACATAACTGTAACGCCTGCCGGGAGTTGTCCATCGCCACCGCCATAGCTGTGCCCTGATATCATAATTTGGAATGAAAATACAATAAGTTTAACTTTCGTTATTTTACTTCTTTTTTTTATTATTTATTTATTTAAATCCGATTCCTGCGATTTACAAGTTCTTCCATCGAATAATATAATAAACCATATACATTGTCAACATGAAGTTATTTGATAATATTCTTTCGATGAGCTGTTACATTCAAAGGCAATCATACTATTTTCCAGATTCACAAACAAACTTCAACAAGTTTGATAATGTTTAACAATATTCAAATAACTGGACTTGAAGCCTTATGTTTTTATAAGACTAATATGCGAAATTCGTAAAAATGATAGGTTTGGTATGCTAAAGGAAGGTGCAACTTCTGGACCTTTTCATAAGTGTGGCGCCCCCTAGTAGATTTGTCTGAAGCAAGGTTTTGGGATATGAGTTCAAATGGAAAAAGGCTTGAGGTTTTGGGTACAAGGCGTCCATGGGAGGGTCCAATGTGCATACTCTTGTAAAGGCTGTATAAACTTTTTTATCTGCTATTCAAATGAAAATATGAGTGAAACCTAAATTTTAGGGAGAAGCTTATAATAAGGTGCGGATTATAAATGGGTACATAAATTCGAATGGTAGTTACAAATTACTGTTTAACCCACCTGAAAGTTGCCCCCATGTAGAATACTGTCCCCATGGTGATCTACCACTGGGTTGTCGTTGGTGCTGTTTAAGTCTATATTAACAGTGTCTGTGGCACGTTTCAACTGTTCAATCGCAGGCCCTAGCCACTGTGCAGCTGTCCGCAATGCATAACGATCCTGTTTCAGAGTCCCGTCATGGTCGACTCTCTCCATGTCTAACTTGGTGATGGCGAGTTTAGAATCATCAAGGAGGTTAAGGATATTGTCCGCTACTTCTATTTGGTAGTTGTGGGGCATACATTTGTGGATGGTTGGATGGAAGCTTTCAGTCCGACCAGATAGCGCTTCGACCGACATGCCAACTGCAACTTGAGTAAGGACGGCAGCAACATTTGCGGCATACAGTAACTGGCTACCCAGGCTCACCGCAAATGATGAAGAGTTAAGAACTGCAAGCGCTTCCTTGTTGATAAAAGTAATTGGGTCTAACTTCGCAGACTCCAAGGCTTCTTTGGCTGTTGTTAAGGTCCCATTATGAAGTACCTTACAATCTGGTCGACCCATCATGGCGGCTGCTATGTACGAGCTCGGCATGAGGTCACCACTGGCGCTGACTGAACCACGTTTTGGGACGATAGGGATAATATCAGCTTTGATCATGTCACAAAGAAGTTGTATCACTTCTGTCCGGACTCCTGACATGGCTCGGCTCAGGGAGTTTATGCGTATCAGCATCACGCCACGAGGTACTGAACTGTCGAAGACCTCTCCAAACCCTGCAGAATATGAATTAACCATATCCAAATTGAAGTTGGCGTAAGATTATGGACAAAGAAAGGAAATGGACAATCAAACTGCTACAAAATCAGTTATTGTTCAACTATGTCTGTGATTAAACGTTCTTTATGGAAGACAGTTATACATATATCTATAAGATTCTGATAATTTATTTTCTATGTTTTCAAAAGGTTTATTTCCTTTGTCAGTATACTAGAAATTTACGTTCTCGTAATGATCTAAGCAATAGGAAAATTCTATAATCGCCAATTAAAAATCTGAGAGGTTTTCTTTTTTCCAGACTTTATAAAAAAAAAAGTTTTCATATATATTTACTTGAATTGTAGTTTTCGTTTTTTAACTTTGTATAAAGGTATAATGTACTACTTGTAGTAATTCTATCCGAAGCGGAGGACCATGTCCTAAACACAAAGTTAGCCTATCCTCAAAAGCCGTACCTGCATTTAAATGTCTGACTAGAGACTCCTGGACGAGGACGGTATCAGGGCACCGGACGTCTGCGCTCCCTCCGAAGCCAGTGTTGATTCCGTAAACCACGAGCCCCGAGCTGAGCTTGTTCTCCAGGTACGCCGCATTCTTCTGCACTTCACATAAGCACTCATCTTTGATGATAACTTCACTGTTTTTACCTTGGGCCAGTTTGTGTACCTTTAGGACCAAAGATAATTCTGCGATGATTAAACTATTGGTAGTTTGCAAAAGAAAATCGGTATTTTTTTTAAAAGGTTTTTATTAGTAATAATCATCAAGGTTTCCCTTGGTTTTCAGAGTATTCATAGATAAACCTGTTGTTTTTTTTTAAATTTGAAGTTCCGCAGTTTAGCCAAAGTGACAGAGCTATCTTAATGTCAAACACATTTCGTTGACCTTTAAATTATATTAATGTATATTTCTAGGGATGTTCCCTGGGATTATAAACACATTTTCAGGCGGCGAAAGTTCTCTTAATTCAACGATTTAAGGTATGTTCTTGTCTATATCTACTTTTAATGACGGGTATTTGCAAAATCCAAAACTTACAAGTAACATGTACCGTTTAGAATTTTGAAATACCTAAAGCTTACAACAAAATATTTCTGTTTAGCCAATTGTTGACTTCGACTAGTATCACACACGGTTATAAATACCAATGAAAGATTTTTCACCTTTTATTTTTTTCTTTGATTTCAATTTTCATGCAAATATTTCGTACCTGAGCAATAGTGAGATGGTTTCCATCAACGACGAACTTGTCGCCCAATTGGCGCCGCTCTTTCACTGTACTTAGTGTCTCCTTAAAATGACTATGGTCATCGGTGAACTTCAGCGACACGCCATTCTCCTGATTCGCCATCCTCCTTCGATCGGAGCCTGAAATCACATCATGCATATATATTTTACTTTTTCAATAGCTATAATATCTCAATTAATCATTATAGTATGTAATAGCATGATTATTACAATATCTATGCCGTTCTTTCCCCTAGAAGTGATAGGGAAGCGAGAAAGTGTGAAATGAGATTCTCTTGGCACAGGAGAGGCGGGATGGAGAGGGGGGGGGGGGCAGAGCAGGGGATGGGAATGAGAAGAGAGTAAGGGGAAGTAGAGAGAGGGTCGGGGTCAGGGGGGCAGGGGAGGGGCAGGAGATAGGAGTGGGGTAGGGGAGAAGAGGGGCAGGAGAGAGGGGTTGGGTGAGAAAGGGAAGGGGGCAGGGGGATGAGAGAAGAGGAGAGGGAGTAGAGAGGGTTGGGGACGGGAGAAAAGGGGAGAGGCAGGAGAGAGGGGTGGGGGAAGGAGAAAAAGGAAAGGGACAGAAGAGAGGGGTAGGGCAGGGGTGAAGGGGAGGGGCAGAAGAGAGGGGTGGGGGAGGGGAAGTAGAGGGAATGGGGGAGGGGAGGAAGGGAGGGGCACTAGAGAGGAGTTGGAGAGGGAGTGAAGGGGAGGTCAAGCAGCGAGGGGTTGGGGGGAAAGTAGAGCAGGAGAGAGGGGTGGGGGTAGGGGGATAGGGGAAGGGGAGAGGCAGGAGAGAAGGTTGAGGGAGGGGCACTAGAAAGAGGATGGGGAGATGGAGAAAGGGAGGAGCAAGAGAGAGGGAGGGGGGAATGGAGAGAACAGGAGGCAGAGAAGAGGGCAGGCAGGAGAAAGGGGTGGGAGAGGTGGAGAAGGGGAGGGGCAAGAAAGAGGGATGGGGGAGGGGGTGAAGGGGAGGGGCAAGAGAGAGGGATGGGTGAGGGGGTGAAGGTGAGGGACAGGAGAGGGTTGGTAGAGGGGCACTATAATAGAGAAGGGTGAGGAAAGACAGAAGGGGATGAGGAGAAGAGGACAGGCAGGAGAGAGTGATGGGAAGGGTGAAATGGGGAAGGGCAAGCAAGAGGTTTGGGGGATGGACACTAGAGGGCTGGGGTCGGGGGAGAAGAGGAGGGAGAGGAGAGAGGGGTCGGGGGAGAAGAGGGGACAGTTGAGGGGGGTGGGGGAGGGGCGGTAGAGAGGGGTGGGGGAGGGGGAGGGGAGGAAGGGGAGGGGCACTAGAGAGGGTTGGGAGAGGGGGCCAAGGAGATGGTGAGCAGAGAGGTTAGGGCAGGAGAGAGGGGTGGGGGTGGGGAGAGAGGGGCACTAGAGTGGGTTGGGAGAGAGGGCCAAGGGGATGGTGAGCAGAGAGGTTAGGGCAGGAGAACAAGGAGAGAGGGGTGGGGGTGGGGAGAGGGGGGAAGGGGAGGGCAGCAGAGAGGGGTGGAGGTAGATGATAGGGGCACAGGAGAAGAGGAGGGCCACTGGGGGTTGGGGGGGGGGGGGGAGTGTGGTTAGTGTGAAGAGGTAGGGCAGGGGGAGGGGCCAAGAAGTACTAATTCATACAAAATGAATTAACGTAGCTAAGGATACTAATTCTATATTGTGAACTTTCATTAGAATACTCCACGGACATACAAATTACATCACATGAACGATCAGATCATTTTATGATTAATTCATATGAACTTGACAGGTCACTCATAATCCTCACTGACCTCAGCCAGTGACCTCACTCTCAGAACTCAATCACTCATTCAATGACTTGCTCAGCCTCCTTGACTTGCAAAGTTAATTGTTTCACTTACCAGAAGCCTAGCAGTGTTGAATCTAGAAGAGGCCGTCCTATCAGTCTTGACTGTAATGAACTCGATCACCAAATTATGTAAACTTTCTCATTCTTATCCAAGAACCATGCGGACCTGATGTAACCTCGTGCTCCCCTAACAATGTTATGTGATGGTCGGTTCCCGGCCTAACGGCCTACCCTGACATTGAACTTAGCCGGACTGCGGGAACCAGCTAAGTTTTTACATAAACCCACGTGGTCCGATTTCCAATTATGGCAAGCCGATCTTTCACAAAATTTATAATAAAAATGTTGTGTTAACAATAACATTGATTACAAATTTAGAATAACATTTGTCTATAAAACGTGAACATTTATATGTCACCATTTCGCTAGAACTAATATCTATGAAAATAAATTCATATACAAATATTTTGTCATTTTAAAAAAGTAAAATGATATTCTGTAGTTATTATTGTGATCAATATTAAAAGGAATTGTATTACAATTATGTGGATTAAGAAAAAATTATTATTTCTTTACGATGAAAATTAATAGAGAAATTAGAATAATATTTTTCTATAAGACGCAAAATTTACCCTAAATGTAGCCATTTCACTAGAAGTAATATTTATGAAAATAAATTTATTTAAAAAATATGTTCCCATTTTTAAAGGTAAAGTGATATTTTGTATTTATCATTGTGATCAGTAATGACCAACATTGTATTACAATCCTGTTGTTTAAAAGAAAATTATTATTTCTTTACAATAAAAACTAATAAAGAATTTAGAATAATATTTTTCTATAAGATGAAACATTTAAATGTTACCATTTCACTAAAAGTGATATTTATGAAAGAAATTTATTCAAAAAATACGTTCCCATTTTAAAAAATAAAGTGATATTTTGTAGTAATTATTGCGGTCAATAATAACTGAAATTGTATAACAGTTCTGTCAAGTAGACAATGGTTTAACCCCTTCCTGACGGCCCCATAGGAAATCGATCATATATGATCGATGGTCATTAATTAGGCTTCAATTTCTATAATTTTGATATCCCAATGTTAATCTTTAAAATATATATATTAGATGTCATTATACAACGAAATTGAGATATATTTGGCTCATGAAAACTTCAATGTTATTTTTGTGACACTTTGATTGATGGTATGTTTGGCAAATTTAACATTTTATTGATAGGGCCACCTTATTTCACCCTTAAAATATTAAAATATTTAACATTAAAAGCTTCTAATGGTAATTCAAAATATAAATCTTTCCTTCTAAGTGGTCATAACTTGTTCACAATTTTCATATGTTTAAAATTGTATCTCTTTTACATTGACTTGTTTAGATTCATTTCAAAATAATTTAACAATTCTATTCTGAGAAAATGCTTATAAATGAGCCATTTTCATGCAAATTCAAGATGGCTGCCCTTTAGTTTTCAAATTTCATAGTTTTTATCATTATTTTCATAATTTCCTGTAGCTTTGCTATTTATATCATTTTAAAAAGTGCAGTACCATTCAGTAATCTGACCTTAATAATAATTCTAAAGATTCTTCTGTCAAAATTTGCATTTCCATTATTTTAAAAGGATTTGTTATTGTATTTTATCAAGAATTACTTGAAATTATGGAAATTCCCCTATTTTTGAAGCATGACATACTTATCATCCTGTTTACATAGGTAATTGAAAAACATTGATGAGTATAAAAATATGGTATCAAATGATAGGAAATGACATGGAGAACAACTTTCTAATTAGGTTTTTCTCTCTAAAATTAATATTTATCTATGTTTTTGGACATTTTTTTCAAAAAAGACCTAAAAGTATCAATTTTTTGAGAAATTTCATTACTATTCAAAACGTTCTATAGTTACCATGGCAACCAAAATCAAAGATTTGAATATTTTCTCTAAACCCTGTCATAATTTGCTATATGATGGTATAAAACCGTTTTATGAAACCCTCGTATAGAAAATCAAAATAAAGAAACAAAATTGTGTATGCTCATTCACGTTTATATAATCCATTTTGGTGCCGTCAGCAAGGGGTTAAAAGAAAATTATTATTATAGATGAATGCAATAGAAAGATAAATTTGCAGATCTCTAATATGCTTATATATAATTATTTTCTTTTATATGAATTTTTCCTTCAATAGATCTACAAAACTCTATAGAATGGTCTGCACTATCTGATGACAATATCAGACAAATTGATCTGAATTCAAATACGGTACACTTCATTGGCAGAAATAAATGTAAATTCATCTGAAACGGCCTGTCATAAATCGAAAGGATTCCCCCCTGACCTACATTCAGAACGAGGCGCGTGACCTTTGACCTCGATAGGGATTTCCGGGTTGGTTGAAGCGAGAAGAAAAAGTTTTTTACATCTCACGGAGTCAGTCACGAAGATAAACTATCACTTCCAGAAGCGATCAGATTGTTTACTCTGACCCCAATCCATCCCAGCAGACCGTCTGTCAAATATGAACGATTTAGGTCAGGGAATAAGAACGTAGGAGGGCTTTGAAACCATGGAAGCTACGGAGGAGGCATTCCAGAGAAGCTGGAAGGAGAAGTTTCCTGGAGCAGAGGTGCCACGACTGAGCTGTTTTTCTGAGGGAACCGTAAGTTCTATCCAACAATGCTATAACGAAACTGAACAGAGGCTTGTGGCTTTGAAGGAGAAGGTTCAAAGGGAGGAGTTCTTGAAGAATTATCTTTGGAAACTCCACCGTGACTGTTTGAACCCTGACAAAGGCGGACAGCATCCTTTTGCTCAGATCAAACTCTACTCTCCAACTTTGGACACTCGCTCAGATGAGGAGAAGTTTGAGCTGGACAGCCCTGTGCCCGTTGTGGAAATCGACCCCTTTGATCAGAAAAAGGAGGGTTTGTACAAAGCTTCCTCAATTGATAAACTCGAGCCACGATCTGCTAGTAATAATAGTTTAAACGAAACACGTGAAGCAGGTTCAGCCGAGGGGAACGTCCGTGGCAAGCTTGACGCTCCGGTTACCTCCCGCCCCTCTCTGGTGGGGGGACGGAGGGGGAAGGAGGTGGGTGAATCATCCAACACACCACCAGCACAGACCTCGGCCTTTGCACAAGGTATATCTGCATTCGGAGGCATACAGGGAAGTGTAAAAGACCGTCTCAACCGACCTGGGCGTTTCAGGAAAGAAGGAGATAGTGGGGGGAGTGGTAGTGGAGGCATTTTGGCCAAAATCACCAAGTTGGGCTCCCCAAAATCTGAGAAAAGGAGCACAGTTCATGCTGGAGGTCAGTTGAGTAGTGAAAATAGCAACAACAACGCGGATTCTTTCCCCAAGACACCGCTTGTGAAAACCTACTCTGAACCAGGTGGCAGTTTGGACCGCAACACAACTGAGAGACTCTCCCAAAGGAACCGGCCCCCTGTGCCCCTACCCAGGCCAAGTGTCAAGGGGCCTACGTTTAAAAATAACTCAAAACAAGGTAGCCCAGGTCCCCCAGAAAGGAAGCTAGACGATAGAAGGGGGAGTGAACCTGCCCTGAATAGTCCTGCCGGAATGGACGGGGATATGTCAAGCCCCGCCCGGGCTAGGAAGCAGAAAGTCCATGAATACTGTGAGATTGAAATTGCTTCAGCATCTTCCAAGGATAGTTATGATTCCGGGGGAAGTGCTGAAGATGTTAATGCTGCTGTTGGTGGGGGTTCAGATCTCACTGGGAGTAGGATAAGACGTCAGGCTTTGAACAGGCAGAGGGATTATGTTAATGTCACCCTCCCAATCAAAGATAACAACCAGAAATCAGACACCCCTGTCTTCCCTAGGGAATCCGGACCGCCCATGTTGAGGCCGAGAGGAAAAGTGGATCTCTGCAACACAGATTCTGGATCCAGTGCCTCCGTCTCCTCCAAAGATGACGAGGATTCAAACCGACTATACGACAACCCCAACAGAAACACCACCCACCAAGAGGATGATTCTTCCTCAGAAGACGATGAACCGATTTATTTCAACATCATGCTCCTGAAGAAAGAAGCTCTGAAAAATGCTTCCCTTGATTCCAGCACGATTTATGCATCAATAGACTTAGAAAAGAAAGGTTGGGAGAGGGAGAAGAGGAGGTTGAGCCAGGGAGTTATTTCTCCGTATTTAACTGATGCTGATAACCGGCCACCTGTTCCTGATAAGGCTTTGATTGATGACCAGCCTGACAAGAACCACAAGAAAAAGAGCCTGAAATGTAAGTACATCATGTTGTGTTTGCATTTTACGTTTTGATATAACCATATTTGGTATTCTCGTGAATACTTGCATGGCATGTTAGGTCATAGTAACCTCGAACTCCGGTTTTCCTTTTTTTTTTATGATGGGTCATGATAGAGCGAATTGAGCATGCTGTATGATGTCAGAGTTTTGACAGGTGATTGTAACCTCATGCACATATAGTAACTTGTGAACATAATTCCAAGTTTTTATCGCATAGTTATGGGTTAAGAAGCTAGAAGAATGGATAATATCCTATCATCATAGCAGAGACTTCAAGGATTTACCCTAACAATGATAACAAAAAGGGGCAGATGTGTGAAAATAAGACAGACTTAAAACCAAGTTAACTTTGATATTCACGAAACTAATACTATAGGAAAACATACAGAGGTTGACAGTACAACCCTGAATACGAGGTGGGTGTCGAAAGATTACTGCCCGAGGCCGTTAGGCTGAGGGCAGTAATTTTTCTGACATCCCACCGAGTATTCAGGGTTGTACTGTCAACCGAGGTAAGTTTTCCTTATATTATATACCATATTTTGTAAGTTATAAGCAAAAGAGAAAGGAAATTACCAGTGGAGCAAAGTGGGCAGTATTCCAATGTATTGATTATGCACACACTTTGACTGGTGTCAAGCAGTTTTCCCTAATATTCATTATTTTCTCTTAAATTAGGATTCTATCACTATCTCCATTTAATTAGACTGCATTATTTTACCTGAAATTAAAAAAATAATCATGCAAATCCATTCAGAATTCACAAAATAAGGAGAAAACATTTTACACAGTAAAACAAGGTGGGCAGTATACACGAATACTGCCCACTGTGCCAATACACCAAAAATACTGAATGGCAGTGTCCAGTTAGTATTCATCATGTATTTTGGCATTGGTATATAATATTATAGGAAAACATACAGAGGTTGACAGTACAACCCTGAATACGAGGTGGGTGTCGAAAGATTACTGCCCGAGGCCGTTAGGCTGAGGGCAGTAATTTTTCTGACATCCCACCGAGTATTTAGGGTTGTACTGTCAACCGAGGTAAGTTTTCCTTATATTATATACCATATTTTGTAAGTTATAAGCAAAAGAGAAAGGAAATTACCAGTGGAGCAAAGTGGGCAGTATTCCAATGTATTGATTATGCACACACTTTGACTGGTGTCAAGCAGTTTTCCCTAATATTCATTATTTTCTCTTAAATAAGGATTCTATCACTATCTCCATTTAATTAGACTGCATTATTTTACCTGAAATTAAAAAAATAATCATGCAAATCCATTCAGAATTCACAAAATAAGGAGAAAACATTTTACACAGTAAAACAAGGTGGGCAGTATACACGAATACTGCCCACTGTGCCAATACACCAAAAATACTGAATGGCAGTGTCCAGTTAGTATTCATCATGTATTTTGGCATTGGTATATAATATATAGTGATACCGATCAACTTTCGTTTTTTACTTTACAATAAATACAGCTACAATCACGATATGTCAAATCCAAAGCAGATATTGAATATACATGTATGCAGCATAATTGCTTGAATATCAATATGTATGTTTGCTCGCGACAGAAACCTTAGTTAGAGATCCCACCATGTACATACAATTAGACCCAGCACACATTGACCCTATCCCTAGCTCCCATAGAAGTTAATAACAGTCACAGAAGTGAAGTGTTCACCAGATAAGGCCGATATGACCAGCCCTTAGTGTCCGCCCGTCTAGTACCCAGTGCCCATCCCCCTGCAGCTGCTAGGGCAAGCCTAGGAAAATTCTGTTTCCTGTCTGAAAGGGACACTCGACTGGCAGGGCTCACGGAATTTTAAAATGACCTAGCCTATGACACGTAGGTGTCCTGCATATAAACTTAGGGGGTTCGATAGGCTCAGCCTTGATATCAGGGTATGATTTCTAGGGTGTCCACAGGACACTCTGAGGGTCCTATCAGGGTATCCTGTGCCTGTGGGGGGTGGGGGGGGGGTGAGGGGGGGGGGGGGGTGGACAGGATACCCAGGACGCTTTATTTGGTGAGGCCTGACTGGATGCAATACTGCCGACTGGAAAGCCTTTTTTTTTCTTAAAATTCTGATTTTTTCCCCCTGAAAAATTGTAGTACATGTACTTTCCCTTCCAAAAAATAAAAATAATGCCCCCCCAAAAAGAAGAAATCCTGACTGTTCCATTTAAAAGCCAGTCTGTCCACTGAAAACAATACTTTTTTTTTTTAGCTTGGCCTAGGTCCGTGCATACACACCACATACAGGGTAAACAGACATATGGGGCATGACAGTGGTCGTACACGGTCACCACCAGAAATAAGGCTTGTTTTTGCTGGCTCCAGCTGGAAGAGTATGACTCAGGGCACCTCCCCCAAACATATGTCCCCCTGTTTGGAAGCGGGAAGGGGGGTTACTTAAGATTAAAAGAGAAATAGTTTTCTGTTTTGTAAACATATATATATATAATATATATATATATATATATATATATATATATATATATATATGTTTCCTTTACTTAACCGGATAGAAGTGAGTTATGGAGTTTGGAGGGTTGGTGGGGGGGGGGGGGGGCAATTTAGTTCTGAATGAATATGTGAAACAGTGTATTTGCCTAGGAATCTTGCGAACATAATTCAGCTATTTTACTAACGATATCTGTCTGACAAGAGGAAACTTTGGACAGACAAGTCGCACTTTAGAATACTTTATTCACACACATATATAAAAAGGTTTGAAAATCGTGATGTTAGTTCAGTACATTTTGATTGATAAAAGGCCTTGAGCGATAAACTAACAATAAGGCTTATCATTGTCAATGTTTTTTTTCCTAAAGTGCTTCTGATATTATCTTGAAGAACGAGCTCGTGACTTGTTACAAAATTAATCTTTTATTGAACTCAAGTAATCTATACTCATTGTTTTAATCCTGTCATGGAACGTATGATATATGCAAGTTGAACGATGTGTCAATCTATAGCTAATCCTCAGCTTAATCTAAAGCTAAACTGTACACAAACAACATTCCTTGTACGAAAATCGCGCATTTCCAAAGAAAATAATGCGCCATTTTATATTATAATGTGCAAGATCACGCAGTACGTTTCCCTAACTTATTGACTCTTTCATGAAACAGGGTAAGTGAAAATAAACACTACGTGCGGCCGTAGAACACGATGTTAAGCAGAAACAAACCCAGCCCATATTATATGACAGCGGGTGTCCCTTTTCATATGTAAGCTCCCCCCTCCCCCTAACACCCATGTTGTCGGTCCTCCTGTCACGACTGACCCCTCCCACTCCTTCCCTCCGGGCGCCACGCCCTCACCCAACAACAGACCAACCCCCACCCAACCGCTCAAAACACTCCCAACCCCTTCTTCCCCGCCCCGCCCTGTGACAACGACCACAGGTCAATGCATGTACACAACAGGTTGCAAAACATAAAAACAAGGGCTACTCCCATTTCCGAAAAGTAGAGTAATCTGAAATGCAGCTAATTATTTGATTTTGAAATGAAGGGAGGGGCCAGCATTCCGAGGAAAGGAGTGTCCAAGTGAAAAAGATCTTGTAATAAGTTCCACTCCTTTGATTGGTCATTCTGTCCACACAATGCTTTTTTTTTCTGTCGGAGCACGACAATGGAGAAATGCCTTCTCTGATTGTATTCAAGTCAGAATACCTTTACAGTGGCTGCGATTGAGGGTGCACCCGATGTGCACGTTTTTGCCGCCGTTTGCACGACTTTTAGAATTATGCAGAAAACAAACGCACTAACATTTGAGACTATGAAAAATACGTTTATCTCGCACATATCTAAACCTTATTTTCGGACCATGATTAAATGGCCATGTTTTATTTTTTCTTTAAATGCCTAGAAAGGTTAGAAGTTAGAGCGTACATGATTGATATCTATTTTAGGCCTGGCACCATCCCAGGCAGGAAGAAGATTGCATAATTTAGGCTCTATTCAAATTATTCATAAAATATGTAAACGTATACATGCATTTCCATTCATTACTACCAATAGGTTGCACAATCTCCTACTTGGTGCAAAGTTTATTGGCCAAATAATGTCGTGAGAGCCTCTTGCTATGAGTTAAACAATTTCTGATGTCAGATAGGAATACAGGCGATGAAACAATGGGTACGGGTGGATTCTACCTTGGTTTTATCCACATACATAAGGACTGTTTCAAAAAGTTAGTGAAATTAGGAAATAATTGCGGTCTAAGTAGAATATCCTTTTTACCGTTAGGGATACTGTCAGAAAATTATTTCCATGAGAAAGTCGTGCATGGGCTGAATTAATGTGCGTTTTTGCTCATTTCAGTGCCAACTTGTAAATCAAACAGTTAAACTCGAATCATAAGTGAGAAAATCTCGAGACTTGCTGCTTATTATGCACTGCCGACCCTATCCCGATCCCTGAAACAATCATAAGATGTTCAGCTTGATAATTATTGTCCTTGTGGCGGTTGGAACAACAACAATGTCGCATTTTATGTCAATGATGGGCTGTTTGGTAAACTTTATAGACTATTATATATGCAATGTTCGAAATTAAGGTTTATTTCTATGCACTCACCAGGTGCAAAACTTTGTGCACCTGGCAGACCTCCCAGGCACCCTTAGCATTATAAGGCTATCTGTTCTGCCCAAAACGTTACAAAGTCATCTTTACAAAACGATGTGCCTAAGCACCCAAATTGTGCACACCAAGTAGAGCAGGGCTTGACAAATCGTTTTTTCACCTAGTTGCCCACCGGGCAACCATGGTCTCCTGTATGGTTGCCCGGTAGTATTAAGTGGTTGTCCTGGATTTAAAAGAAATATCTGCCAAATATATACAGTGTCGGAAATTAAGCTGCGCCCTGCACCCGGCGCGCATATTTTCGCGGCCAGGTGCGTGATTTTTTGAGCTATGCACCCACAATGTGCACACTTTTAATGATCTATATATTGCTATATATTGGGAGAGTGCATGTGCCAAATTTCGGGCGCATAGCTTGAGGAATTATGCACCCGATGGGTGCACAAGATAAACTCTTAATTTCCGACACTGATATATATATCGCCAAATTGAGCTAAAATAATTATTTCATTTATACAAGAATGTACATGCATTTTAGAAAATATCAGACCTAAATGTGCATGTACATGATATTGGAAGGCTATATAAAATACGTTATGCACATCAGGCTAGGAATATTCCTCCAATTTTATGGTCGTCAGAGGACAACCAATAACAAAGATCTGGTTGTCCACATAAATCTATAGATTGTCCACATTTCTTTTAGACACATTCACAATAAGAAAAACCAAGATTTTTAGATGGAGAATGAATTAATCTATCAAAATATTTGGTCGTCAGGAGGATGATGAAAATGCATTTTCTGGTTGTCCAGGACATGCAGATACGCACATTTTGCTAGCCTGCCCATTTAGGGGGAGGGGCTTATTCAATTTTTTGTGGGACAAAGGATCTTGGTTGCCCGTCGGGCAACTAGCCCTCTAATCTGGTTGCCCAGCACCTTTTTCTGGTTGTCCCGGGCGTCCGGACACCCGATTTGTCAAGCCCTGTAGAGTGTACGGTCCTTCGAACACTGCTATATATCAAAACTCTATTTGTATTACTTACACAGAAGGTCATTTCTCAAATTAGAATGGTTCAATAAAAATATTATACATATATAACATATTTCTTCCACCATACTCCTCATATGGAAACGGTACTTTATGCTCCATTTCCGTCCTATAACCTTCTCAGTACTGGTGCTATTTTGTGCCTGTCGTATGTTCGCACCGCTGACTGTAAGTTCTAACAGTCCCTTCCCCTCGGTTAGGTCCGTCCCGGTCGGCCCCTAATTCCGGGTCCCACTAATGTGACAGTTGACAGTCCTGTACCAGTTTGTTTCAGGAAACGATACACAACAATTAGGTCTGGGGGATATATCATAAATAATAACAATAATAATGGTAATGGCATACATTTGTCGTGAACATGTCGTTAGTGGAGTAGGTGAGGTCAATGTTAAAAGTAAAGGAAATCCTACTTATGCGTGGTGGATTTTTTCTCTAAATGTTGGCTTGATATGTCAGAGTATCAAATAACTCGTATGAGAGGGATTGCAGACAATCTTGGGCCAGTGCACATCTTTTCTGGGACCATGTGCCCGACGGGTGCATAACTTTCTTCAATGACAATTGAATTTCAAACACTGAGAGTAATAGCACTTCAGTAGTATTTGAAGAAAACAATCTTAGGGAGTAAATTGAAACATTCGTCAAGTCTATTTAACTTTGCAGGGAAAGAAAATATCAAAAAAATAGATTAGAAGTAAAAGTGCAGTATCTACATCGGACATATAGCTCTATAATCAGACTCTATGATCACAGTCAACAATAGAAATAGGAAAAATTGTTATGTTTATGTTGGTAGACACAATGGTGTACAAGCAACACCCACCATTTTTTTTTTTTTTTCTATTGAATTCGATTCCTGTAATTACAAGTTCTTCCATCGAATAACGGTATACATATATAGTTTTGAAACACATAATATCTTTTGATAAACGAAAGGAATTATTATAGAAAAATCATATAATATATAATCAAACCAATCACAGTTTATAGTAATTTAAACCTTGACAGAATACATATAACATATTCTATGTGAAAGCAACCTCCTTTACATCACAAAGGATTACTTATACGATATATGTTTATGTTATCAATCATTTCAATAACATTATATACAACATTCTAATATATAACGATAGTAATGCTTATCAAACTATCGCCTATTATATGATTACAAATAGGACATATCCGAGTTTGAAAGGTATATCAACCTTATTCAATACAAGTGAGATACCTCAACTATTACATCACACTTATTTATTCAAATGACATACTTTTTATGAGATATTTAAATCTCTTTAGTCTTACTATCAAAAATAGACTGAAGGTCTTGATGCAACAAATCCCATAACTTTAGCCCTCTAACATATGGGCTCTTCTGAACTTTTGTTAAGCGAGTAAATTGTTGTTTCATTTTTACCTTTGTGTTACTCCTCAGTAACTTGTTATGTTTAGGCTTGTAAACATTCAAAGCCACTTTACTTTGACTATGCATGATTTTCAGGAGGCTCCGCTTTCTCCTAGTTTTTAGATATTCTAATCTGTACTTAATGAGTAAATAATCAATATCGGCATTGGAGATTCCATTCTTATTATATTCTATTAGTCTAATAGCTCTCTTGTGTATTCTATCCAATTTAGAAATTTTTTCAGAGTTCCCAGAATCCACCAAGAAATCGCCATAGTCAAAATGACACATGATCATTATTTTGTATATTTTCAATGCTGTTTGTTCGTCTATAAACCCTCTAATTTTGGCAAAAATACCCAACTTGCCTTGCACCTTTTTCACCACATGATCAATATGTGTATTCATACTGAGTTTGTCATCCAAATAAAGACCTAGGTATTCATAAACATGGACCATTTTCAATTTTGTTTTCTCTATCCATAAACTATTCAAGAGCTCCAGGGGCTTAGAAGAATAGTTGATAATCATAGATTTAGTTTTTCCTTCATTTATGGTTAATTTATTATTTCTACACCAGTTAACTACTTGATCTAACTTATATTGTGCATCAAAAATAGATAACTCTGGTGAGGTACCACTGCCAATAAGTAAAGTGTCGTCCGCATACATAATACAAGAGTCTCTATTAATCTGTTTAAAGATATCATTAACATATAATATAAATATTAGAAATACATAGGTACATATTGTATTTGTTTAATTCTTCTTGCTACAAAAACAAATAGACACACCTCGGAAATTCATGAAATAGTTCAATGAAAAACACAAAATTGTCTGCAAGTCGCTACTATGAGTATTTACTACTACGTGTTACGGTGTATACTACCCTAGCATTGCACAAACCATTGCTGTAATTGTGACACAGATCGTCACTGACCGTGACAAGACCGTACACAGAAAAACATAATAGGTTAAAAGAATGCACAAATGACATCTACTAAGACGTCATAGACCCCCAACAATGTCGACAAATAACACAACAACTTACCCTGGTTTCCTGTTTACAATATCAGCGTGACTTGGGTTCAGTGTTTTTCTCAGAATTTCTTACTTTTTGTCATTTTCGTTGATAAATATTTGATATTGGAGAAATACTTCAATAAACTAGAAGATATAGCCATGCCACTCAAGTCAGTCTTATATCTGGGTTCAACACTTTTTGTCCATTCTGTTGATAAACATGAGGATTCAGAGGAATACTCTATGCTATTTTTGTATATAACATTTATTTTTTATATGTGAGTGTAAGTTACAATGCTCTTACTGTGAGTCTGGCTATATGCTACATTGGTATGGTGCAAGTATGTCGGACAGACAAGTATATGTACAGTATATATGATGAGGTGTAATAATGTGAGTATGATATAGCATATAGAGCGAACTCCCAATTACCCCCAACATTCAGCATCTGTATGGCACGCCGTTTACAGAAAAAATGAAGTGGTGCATCTTTTTTTGGGGGGATCTGGTTTATCCCGTTTAAAAGAAATATATTTCATTTTTCTGTCTATCTGAGTAATGTATTACAGTATAGTGGTGGGATCTCTTTTCGCATATGACTAAGACATTGTTCAAAATTTAGAATTTACACCAAACCCAATCTCTAACACTGTCTAGCATCTAAAATACATTTCCTGACCAAATGTGATTTCCTGTTTAAAAAACAGTTGTAATGTCAATAGGCCTCATAAGTTTGAATAAGTCAAAACCTTGTTCTTTCTATGATATGACTTTAAATTAAGTTGCTGCGTTTGAATCCCAACAACGAAACAACTATTTTTTGAAGAAATTGTAATTGCTACTGATACCCATAGGCAGAAACTTTTAAACCATAAAAGCAATACATACTATTTTGATAGTATCACTGTTGTTATAATTCTGTTTAAACGGCTTGCCATACACCATAAACAACCACCACTATCAGCACCACAACCCCTTCCCCTTCCATCCCGACCCTATAACCACAACAACCCCCTTCATCCTGACCACCCCCATCCCCAGGATGATTTCAGCGGTACGGACACCCTGCATCACGACCTGGGAGTATTGTTTGGAATTCATCCAATGCCCAGGGATGAAAGCAGGCTTTTCACATTTGGTTGCGCACTTGGCAACCAGAGTTATAAATGTGGTTGGCCGGCCCCATAGGAATGATGTGGTGCCCAGAATTTTTCTTGGAATGGTGAAAGGCTCAATTTTTTGTTATTTGAAATTTTTAGTTTTAAAAAAGTTTTAAGTTGAATAAGTTAAGTCAATTATTTAGTTGTCTTCTTTGTCCAGCATCAGTCTTTTTTCTGACTAGACAACTGGGCTTGTGTTTTCTATTTCCTGGGTGCAGAATGACTATAGAACTTATATCAGTTAAAGCAGTTCGTCTGGCAGGTTTAGGTTTCAGTGCGAATGGAAGAATTTGATGTAATAAGCAATGTTATGATTATATATTATATAATTACCTATTGCAAAAAAACAAAAATTATTTTCATTTTAAAGAGATTTCTTGGATTATATTTCTACTGCCAGACAGCTGTCTTGTCCAAATAAGGAGAATGCTACAGAAGCACTTTGATAAATAGGGCCTATTCAGATTCTGATGCTTGCTGGAACATTTCCGATGGCGTAAAACGGAAACACCACGGTGGTTTATCTCTTTTTTTTTAAACCCTAGTCTGTAAAAGGGACATTCTGCTCGACCGTTTACCCCCACTGGGTGTCTGCTTTAGCAGAGACAAAAAAATGAAAAATAAATAAAGATAATAGGTCATCTTTTGTGTCTGGCTGAGTCTGCTGCCCCTCTTTCTCTGCCTCCAGAAATGTGACTCATCTTTTAGCAGGTGTTTGCTGAGATAAGCATTGAACGATTATTTGATTTTCTAAAGCTTTTTTACCCCTGGTCTGCAGTGGTTCAGAAGTTTGAATCATAGTGAAACTATGACATTTATCAGACCTTAAACGGCAGATGTAATTTGACAGAATGACGCTAGTACATGTCAGTTAGTGACATTGTCTTAGGTTTATTTGAAATTAATAGAGACTACTGAAGCTGCCACTGGCTCTAAATGAAATATTTGATATGTTTTTCAGCTCTCTCTACATTTTCCTGCATTGATTGATCAGTAAGCGACATTGATACTGTTGTTATATGTAATTCACATAATAACGATGTTATTTTTTTCATATCATAGCCTAGGGGGATTCTTATGAAACTAATCTTCATTGAATTTCCCAAAATTAATTTCCTTAAATTGTCTCTGAAAAAAACCCCTCATATATGACACTTGTTATCAGTTAACAAACGACATGCAACTCCTACTTATTGATAAGCCTTCAGTCCTCGATTTTGGTTTATCACAGAAAGTAACTTTCTTCCCCCTTATCTCGTCCGCCCATATGGTCGAGGACTTTTTCCTTTTTTCCTTTTTTCTTAAACTTCGTCGGGGAGTATGGATTATTTTGCTACTGTTTGCTGCATGATATTCAAATAACGTGGGTGTTGACTGCCCACATTTACCCAACAACTGAGTACAACTTGAAGTAAAGGGTAGACTTGAGAAGGTAGTGTATTCATTGGTAGATTTCTAGGACTTTTCTTTGCGAGAAAGTGTACATATAGGGGGCCTATATATGTATGAAATTCGGACAAAAAGTCATTATGAGAAAATATTTTTAATAACGCTCCCCTCCCCTACATTTCACTGCAAGAACTTTTACCGCTCGTCATACTGTGTGTGATATATAAAACCTTGCTATAACTACAATTGGTGGATACTAGTAAATAAGACCAGGGGAAAACACTACCATAAATGCAATCAGTTTATCTTAAAGTGATAGATGAGGCATTTTCATACCGCTGCACTATGATTGCGCAGCCCCTCTGTTTCATCCCACTTTCGTCCCATATAATAATCAGATATGAAAAATATTATTCAGATGACACTAATGTCATATGAGGTCTGTATCATTATAAAACAGTAGGATCTTTCGAAGGGACTCAGAATTGTACAGAATCAGACCAGGAGTATTGTCCATGTATGCCGGCCATGGGAGGATTCTTTGAGCAGACCATGGACCCTACCGCCTCCTGTGTGATGCTCATGTGTACATGTACGTATTTTGATATAATTTTGTGTTTATGTATGTATTTTGATATAGGTTTTTTTTATTATTTCATTAATCAAAATATTGGAGGGATGGCAGGGCTAACGGAATTTTAAACCGACTGGGTGTCGTGTGCATAATCTTTGGGATCTAATTGCCTCAACTTTGAGAGTGAGCTGTTATTTCAATTGTGTCCACAGGACACCCAGCAGGTCCTGTCAGGGTGTCCTGTGCCTTTGAGGGGTGGTCAGGACACCCAGGATTTGGTGAGGCCTGGGTGGTTCAGTGGGTAAATAGCATGTAGGAGTTTTTTTTGCTGTGGGGCTCGGTTCGATTGCCTGGGTTTTCTGTTGGACCTCACCACCTTTCCTCGCTGTCGTTCTCACCTCCATAGATTCACTTATAATACTTTGTATAAGTCAAAATGTGAGTTGGTCTTGATATAGCTGAAATGCTTCTCAGTAGACCTTATACCTCAACACTCATCAATTAGGGTTATCAAAATGTATTATGACTGTCTTCTGTATCAAATGTCAAAATTGGCTCTCTATTTGCAACAATTACTGTCAAAGGATCGCCTCAAGACTCTCTGGTTACTGTACGGCATAATGAAAATGTAGACATGCCAAGAATTATTTTTGTGTAAAGTACTTGAATTAGATTAGATCTTTTAGCAAATCACACAAACTGTATTAAAATGGCATGCTGTAAACGATCATGTCTGAAAGATTAACTTCATTTTGCCACACTGACTCAACTAAACTGCGCTTAAGTTCAACACACATTTTAGTATACGCCATTCTCTCGGTGTGTTTTCCTTGGCCCTAGACGGCAAAAGCAGGTCGGACTTAAGTAGAGTACCAGCCCCCCAACCTCTCCCTCTGTCCTTGTTTGACTCCCCAGGATTTTGTTTATTTTGAGGTTTGCCATTCTTTAGCTGTAACATGTCCCTGGGAGAAGGCTGTAGGGGGAATCCAGGAGGTCCTGACCCCCCTCCCCCCACGCATGCCCCTTTAGTGGAGACTTAAACTAGGCAAACTCTGCAAAGAGTGGAAAGTGCCGTGTGTATGTGCGCAAATGCACACCTTCTATAACTAAGTCGATATGCTTACCCCCCCCCCCCCCCCCCCACACACACACACAGAGTTTTTTTTAGGGGAAATTCTGGATGTGCCCTTTCTGAATGGGCCCCTGGTTGCAATATTTAGGTTTAGATCCGTAATGTCATGATATTTTTATATTGCAGTGGACCCTCAGCCTCATTTGAATTAATACATTTTCATTATTATACTATGGGGAAAAAAGATGTACTTGAACTATAGTTTTCGTTTTTATATGGTTAAAGAATAGGTGCCACTGTTATTCAAAATCATTATAATAGACTGCTTCCAACTTGGCCGTAGACTATTTGTTTTACCCCGAGGCTTCGTTTTAATTGAGTTATTCTAAAGTTATGAAGTCACGAAAAAGGCATGTTGGTTTACTGTGGAATGCCACGGTATACCGCCTATGCAGCTTCCACCACCGTTTTGTTCATACTTTTTTATGTATATAAAATATAATGATTGGCATAGGTATACAATTTCACTTCTTACATATCATTTACCCTTGATAAACATTTTTAATCATTCTAAAGTAATTTTGTAACAGCTGTTCATGCAAATGTTATTTTCTAGGTCGGCTTCACAAACTTGTTCCGGTTTTAAACAATGTAGTTCCGGTTTCTCTGATTGACTGAATTGGAACCCTCATGGGTCGTATTACTCTATAGTGAGAAGTTTTCGAAGCCCTCTATTAAACTTGAAATTAAACAAGGATGGTCCAATGTATGAGAACCTTTGGAATCATGATTGATATGTATGTGTAATTCTGACATTTATGGCAAAAGGAGGCATTTGATACATGTCACCTTTGCACGTTAAATTAACAGTGAATCATAATATGATATGATATCATCATTTAACGTTCAAAGTCAGAATACAGAGAGGCAGCTTATAGTGTAAGTTAGCTAGTAAAAGCCCGGTCGCATAGAGACTCAACTCAACAGGATTTGAGACTGGATATAGTTGCAAACTAACCAGTCTTAAGGCTGCTAAAGACTCAAGGCTATCCAATCTTAAATCTTCAACATCTCAAGAATAGAGACCAGACGGATAAGTCTTGAGAATGCCTAAAACTCTAGTTTTAATCCTATGTCACATATATCAAGTTTATCAGAGACCCAGCTTAAATTTACTGTTAAGTTGAGTTCAGCCTCTATTTGTGACCGGGCCTTTACGGTTGAGAAAGAGCGCATCTCAGAAATTCAACTATGTGGTAAAATCCAGAGCTAAAATGGTTCAAATCAGTACTGTGAAACCTTAACATTATAATTGTCTTCATACCATTAAACAATGTTGAACCCAGAGTACCGGTAGTATGATATGACGGAATATAATAATATTTGCCTTTATATGTGTACCTTAAGCGGAAACTGACAGAAATTATTTGTAAACTGAGGTAAATTCTGCCAATTGTTTTTACAAAATTTAATTTATTCACTTTAATGTAACAATGTTGAACCCTGAATACCGGTAGTACAAATATAACCGAATACAATAATAATTGCAGTTCTTAGTTTAGCGTTTGCGGAACTTCTCCGTAATTGTGTTTAAAATTAGGTGAATGGGTAATTGTTTTCAAAACATTATGCTTTATTCATTTTTTGTGAAAGTTAAAACATAAGATAAAAGCAGAGCACCTCCTTAGTGTCGTACCCAATAACCAATTGATATAAAAAAAAGAGAAGAGTAAAATAGATAACCCCTATCCTGGTCTGAAAGACCTCTATCTAATAGGTCCTGTCACTATGAACTCAACAAAAGACATTGGCACTGTATGTAAAAGTTGTCCTTTTAATTACAACCTTTATAGGTTACTTTCTAAATTGTTTTCTTTATTGGGGTAAAAACAAGACCAACCTTTTATAGTCTTTTAAAGTTATAGTTTTTTGTTTGTTTCTTTACATTAGATGGACCATAATAAATCATATTCAGGAAATGTCTTCATAATATACTCATATAAAGCCCTAAGCCCTATATGCCATAGAGCTAATACTAGACTCATATATGGCATCTCTACATGTTGTACGAGCAGGCTTCCTGAGATCATCTTTGTTGAAGTTGGTGTGTTTTTGGTCGTTGTTTTATACTTTCTTTTTATTCAAGGTTTATCCCAATATCCGCTATCATCCTCTGTACAATCCATTTAGATACAACAGGTCTTTCTCAGGGAACCCATTCAAGAATACACAGTGCTCCTTTCAGTACTTAGTTGAAGAGGATTCGGTTTGAGGCTAGATTTCCGTTAGCCCCCCACTCACAGTCTATAACCATGTTTCATGCTGTATAAATACACAGTCGATCCCTTGTCTGCGTATGAATGTGTCCACAGAGGTTGAGTCTTTCCTACTTTTTATTTAAATTGAAGTCTGGTCTCTCAAGAGAATGACGCTCAGTTAGTGTCCATTTGGGGAGTTTCTATTCAGATTTCAATATTAGAGAGGTTTCCACCCAGAGTCCATCCATTTGGGGTCACTCTTCTTGAGGTTTTTCTTTTCTCATCCAATAAAACTGCAGTGTATCCTAAAAACGTTCTGAAACGAGGAACATTAAAGGAGATTGACATAAATCATACAGTTGACATAAATTAATTTCCACACCATATTGGACAAGTCATTACAAAATTAATGGATATTTAAAAGAATTAAAGGGAGCCAAAACCAATCAATTCAATGAAATTTTCCAAACTGAAATAATCATGGAAATCCATTCCTTGGGCCTATTTCTGGCCAATGTTAAAATCTAAACCATGAATTTTTTAAATTTTTTTTATTCAACATCTCTTCATTTACACAAAGTTCTTCCGATGCCGGTGACAGATATAGTTAGATATATACAATACAATTAAATGACCGCAGTTGATGAACATATGGTAAAAAATAATCAGAAACATGTTTTCCTTGCTCAAATCAATTCATGTGGATCTGCAAAAATAGGGTTTGCTTACAAACAAATGCAAATATTGCCATCTATTGTGGCATTCTACTTTATTTTGAGCTCGTTTTCACAGCTAATACTTTACCACTGACCTTAGCTAGACTCATCTTACATATTTCTGTACTTATCTGAGTTTTGAAAATGTCAATTATATTGGTTTTGGCTCCCTTTAAGCAACATGGTAGTTATACAAGAATACAATTTCATGCAAAGAAAGTATGAAAATGTCGTCAGACAAAATGTCGAACATTTTATAGTAAAACAGGGGACATGGTGTGTACCCTTTGAGACTTTCAGTTATATACCTATGTCGATCCATGGATTGTAAAATAATCTTATTTTATACCCTCTATGGTAGATCTGAAGGGTTGCATCTGAAGTACCTCCATAGCTTCTTTTACATCAGAAGTAGTTCCCTAAAGTATGATCGATTAGAAAGTCCGGAACTAGAAAGGAGGGTATATCCAATTCTTCAAACTTTTGAATCGGAAACACTAGAAATTGAATAACAAAAACATCCCTCTTGTCAGTAAAGAGTTAAAATGTTATCTTTATGGTAGCAATAGTTTGGGCCAAAAAGCAAAAAAAAAAAAATAAGAAGAAAGGAACAAAGAAAGAAAGTCTATCGGAGAGTTTCCCCTTCGGAGGCTCCCGTAGGCGCTTCTGATTCCACCACTTCCCCTTGAATTCCACCACCTCCATAATTAATTATTAGATCGGACCTATACATGAGAAAAGGTCTGGGACTGTCTATGTCTAGACACTTGTCTATACTTGAGACTATAGGCCTACTTGTCTTTGACTCATTCACAAACTTCCCCTCGAGTGCCTCCTGTAGTTGCCAGGGGAAACCACCACCATCACTTAATATCGTTAAAGCAGAAATCAGAATGTCACATGCCTTTTTTTCAAATTTAATTAAGTGTTTCAAAGTGGGTATTTTTGTCTAAGGATTTCCAAAAAGATGTGCAATCCTGCTTTGTCACTTATAATTGAAATATTACCAGATTTTGTAAAAGGGATCCTGAAGACAAGGTTAAGCCAACACACATACCATAATTTTCAATTACATTCAGTAATAGATAAAGGTCTATGAATACGAACACACTTCAAAGGAAACCTTACCGCAAATCATTCTGAACTTGTACGAGTTCAGTATCAAATGACCATTTCCAGCGAAAAATCACGTTGTGTGTCATAGACTAGACAGCTCTAGGGTGCGCCTAGTTGATCAATAAACTCACATACAGGTAGCACCTGTTTGCCCAGAGCCCCACCTGTCTGCTGACTCAGAAATATCACCTGTTCTTGATGTCAGAGGGGCAGGGATAGGTTTCTGCTAACTATGCATGGGGTCTGCCATGGCAATGACTGTAGATGGAAATCATACCCGCAATGGCAGTTACAATTATGTCAGTGCATTCTTGGTGTTGTTCCATGCGTAACACACCGCCCATTGCTTGTGGGGATATCTTAGAAAATGAGATTGTTCAGCTAGAATTACATATGTGGGGGTTTGAGGGTGTGTGTGTAAGCCTATTTTCCTGAAAATTTAAAGTATTATATTTCGTAGGATTTAAGACTAATATCGAGTACTCTCTGAAACTGTTTCCGGGTACATTTTGTGTCATAACTTGAGCAAGCGGAAGTGATTTCCATAACAGACGATATTCAGACACACATAATGTTTGTGACGATATCTTATCATAAAAGGCCCCTCAAAGAGAGTGCCGTTAAGATAGTTTTGTCTTTCTATTATTGCCTTTCATTAGTTCAAAATCACATGATGTGATGTCAGCTTGTAAGGAGGAGCCAACGCCTTTTAATCTAAAAGTCACGCACGGACACAATAGGAGGAAAACGCCCTAAAGAACTTAATGAAACAAGCAGACAAAATAAAATCATACCTCATAACATCTGACATACTGTGAACGTATATTTTCGCGCTGCTAATTTTTTGCGCACCAAGCAATGATTAGAATATCCGCGCATTGGTAATTTCGCGCATTTGATAGTTATTTCTATTTGTTCTATAATAACTGATAAATTTCACTCACATCACATTTTCGCGCATTTATAATATAGTGCGCGAAATGCGCGAAAATATGTACAGAGCGAAAATTAATACATTTACAGTATATGACATATCTAATATCAAAACCATATAAAATCAATTATATCCCCTTATGGTCACAATTAGGGATATATTTATGTGAATTTGATCCAATTATCTACAAGAGGCAAACCATTTATACGGCATCATTCATCTGACATATATCATATCTATGTGCACTTTAATTCACCCGTAAATAAGACTTTCAGCAAACGATGACTCTAAGGTTACACACATACACAGTGTCACCCCAGTGACTCATATTCCTAAATGGGACAAGTTTAGTCCCCAAAAGGAACCGAGTTTTTCCTCCGTGACCGACCGAGGAATTGTCAACAAACATGACGTCGGGAGATGAGGTGATTGGACATGTGAATCGGAGCACGCGGCGTGACGTCACAGCGTCTCATCAAGTCATTGTGAAATGTCGTCTGACTCTGGGTATTGTTTAAGGGAGGGAGAGGGATAGTGATTTTAAAATAAAATTAAATGCAGCTTGGGGAAATGTCTTTATTAGCCACTTGATTACGTTGAAATAGCTCGGTTTTCACAGGTGTTATTTCCGAACTTTGATCATAGATAATTTATTTGGATGCTTTTAAAGGCTACTTACCTTTTAGGCCTAGACACTTATCATGTTTATGCGCCTTTGTATACTCTATGATACACGAATTTAGATTTTAGGTTCCCTTGTGTCCTAGTAAGCAGTATATGAAAGAAATACAATTGTAAATTCTGATATTCAAATTGTATAGGCAATGCTTAATTGTATTCAGAAAAAGCGACAACCCCATAACGGATCACAATATAACACTAGTAAACCCTGTATTCCACTTATATATTTCTTCCAGTAACATAAGTGTACAAAATCGGTATATGGAACACAACTTTTGAGTTTGGTAGTGCAGACTGTAGGAATATGTTATGGCTCTAGACCCTTAAATTCGACACGGTGACATGGCCATTTCTTAAAATCGACATGCGACATGAGGCTTTGTGACATGGGTGAAAAACTAAACGACATGACATGGCTTGTTTCTTAAATTCGACATGGGATATGGAAGCATCTAAAAGGCGATAGGGACATGGGGAATTAAGCGACACGTGACATTGCCATTTCTTAGGTCCGACATGCGACATACAGATCCCCACCCCGTGTGGGCTCTGGGGAAGAGTAGTCCCCCAGTAGCCCCTCCTGATTGTATATGAGGCAACGATAGGGGGGACTCAGCACTGACCATGTGGTTCTTTGGGTTCAATTCACGGTTAGTGCTTGGTTTACTAAGGGATGAGGTACAGCAAAAATTATTTCGAGGTTTTGATCCCCTGCTGTTTGCCCGCCATGTCACCTTCATCTCACAGATACAATCACCAAAAACAGAATTTGTCCAAACCAGTTTTCGCCATGAATATGACCTTAGTTGTTGAAACCGTGTTAGATATCCATTACTCACTCACTAGAGACCCCCCCCCCCCCTATAGTGCCCAACTATGTTGGTCATGCTTCGCCTCCCATGCCGCAGACACCACGGGTCACCCACCCCACAACAATTACTACAACTACCACGTGTTTTCTTACGTCTGTAAACAAGATGACGCACACAGACAGACATATATGTGTCATAGCACGATCTAAAAATACTGCACGTGATTGTGATGGTCAATAATAAATGGCCCTTACCCCCGAAAACTCCCGACACTCATCATATATATAACATTCATTGCCACCAAAGAAGTCATACAGTTTACACATAGGGAGGTTAGGGAGAGAAGGTTGAGACAATTGGCATAGGAGTTACCATTAGGATTTGAGATCGTTATGAAGTTAACAAAGGATATGGGTCTATACGGAATCGACCAAATATTCCTGGAGTACCCGGAGATTCAGAGTATATTTACCTACCCAGCGATGGGACTTTCAAGTAGGTACATTTATTTAAGTTTAACGCTGAATTCTAGGTCATAATTCCGCCATTTCTGGTTCATGTCAACAAATTTTGATAATAATTGAAGTGTTTGGAATAGATCAAAATTGTGAGGTTTTGTTTCGAAAAGTGCTTTCTGTATTTCTCATTTTTTCACATACGTTCCTGCTGTCCCACAACAAAAGTCCAATCCTTGAAAGAGTAAACAGACTATTTAATATTTGACATATTACAAAGAAAAGGGCTGTTATTACATCATGATAACCATTGATATATGTATATAACAAGTAATACATAATATACCATGTATTTGGCAAGACTTACATGTTATCACCCCTGAACCACTATAGAACACCCACAATGATTGTAGTGTAATAATGCACACAGGACCATATGCTCACTGTGTCTTACTTCTATACAGTCAGAATCTGTCCCTCCAACCAGAGAGAGCATATCTACAGGCCTGTATGACAATCACTGACACATGATGGATAATATATATCAATCTATTGTCGGATAATACATAGGTCCCTCTCTTATGTGGTCATGGGTACTTGGGTTTAGGACGTAGGAGCAAGGATTCAGCAACATGAATGTTGAGCCTTGCGATGTTTTTGGCTTCAGTAAAATTGACTTAATTCTGTTGGTGTTCTCTTCCATAATTACGTACGATATTATCATTCTTTTCATCCAAAGACAGACTCACTAAAAACCCCGTTCTCTACATTATATGAGCCATATAGTTAATTATTTACAGTGACCTGATGGACAGACCCTTTGTTATATAGTTATTACATTTTTGATTAATATGAATCCTGAAATTCATATAGCAATGGGGCCTTTGATTAAGTACATACGCACATTTTCAAAAATTTTAGCCCCCACCCTAACCCCCCTGGGGAATGAATACGCATTAGATTTCCACAAGAAAGTAAGCAAATTTTCAAAATTTGACACTGCCAGTATTATAGGTTCAAAGGCCCCAGTGCAGAGTTACCTTAATCTCAATCAATATCAAGCTGTGTAACCGTAACACATGTCGGGACGAGATACACATTACCCAGCTAGATGGGCCTATACTAGGAGGCAGGTGGAGGTATGGGTCCATGTTTTTGTAACTGATTGGGCTAATCAGCTGCATAATGATTAGTTACTCATGGTTAGAAGATTAACTTTTCAGAATAATTAGTAAGGTTATTGTGTAATAACCACAAAGAGCGATTAGTAGATTTATTATGACAGTTTTAACTGATTTGCTCTTGATCAATACTATCTCTGCAGTGTTCGACATTAAGGGTGCACCCTGCACCCGGGGTGCACCATTTGACAGCAGGGTGCATACTTTTTGAGAGGCATGCACCCGGTGTGTGCATGAATTTTGAACAGTATAAATAGCTTTATATAGAGATGTGCACATAAATAGATTGCCGGGTGCGTGATTTCAAACCTCCATGCACCCTGCGTGTGCATAAAATAAATCCTTAATTTCGAACACTGCTCTGTAAATTGAGACTAAATGTCTTGATTCTCCCAGCTCTATGTTAAAGCAGTGAAACAACATCATTAACACAAAAAGTGTGATATGATATATGGTTGCAATAAAAAACAATTAATAAAAAGTTTCAATTAATAAAACAAAGGATAAACAGTAGATAAACAAAAAAAAGCTTAGCCCAAGTTTCAAGTAATAAAACAAAATATAAAAAATATAAAAATATAAAAATAAAAATATACAATATAAAAAAGAAAACAATAAAATAAAACATAATATAAACAATAAGTAAAAAAGAATTTAAAAAAAGCTCTGCCCCCTGTTTCGGTTTGTATCTTCCTTGTCCACACCCAAATCAAACAAACACTCACCATTATATAAAAGTCATCACCAGTAGTATGAGCAACCATTAATTATCATAACCCCCCCCCCTCACCCCCCCCCCCCCACCCCTCATACTCCTGCCCTAGGCCTGATAAGGGCTATCCGAGATATCCTCATGTCACTCTGGGTAGTTGGGTGGTAGGGGTCAGCGACAGAGCCGGACCTCACAGCGAAATGGGGGCCTCACGAACTAAGTTATAATAACTTTACCCATAACTTTCTCCATGCTCCTTCCCTCTGGATTATTATGCGTCGGGTTAACTTCAGGAGGAAGGCTGTGAATTCTCAGCCTGTTGATGTGAATCGGAGGTCAAATTTTGTCTATTTGGATCAAGGTAGGTGTGAAATATACCATGTGGATTTGGGAAAATGGTGTGGTCATTGGATTGTGTACACATACACATATATGATATAGCTTGTGTATGGAGCGCTTTGGAGGTATATAATGTCCAAGGGTCAAGGAACGAGTTGGACACTGTATGTGATAATCATAATATATACACATACACCATCGTACTAGATGAGAGGTATATGATATTATAGATTTATTATACTCTCCACACATCTGGTGCTGTCGGACCAAAGGCCTGGGTTCCTTACTGATAGCTGGAGTGGGTTTAGTTCTGACAAATTGAATCTCAAGTCAGCTATCTAAAGTGTAGAGCTGATATGAATTCAAGGTGCTCGCTCAGATCTAACAAGGTCTTATCAAGTCTCATTTGTGTTTTCCTATTCCTAACCCTTATGAAAGTCTGTTTTTGTCAACAAGTATTATAATTAATTTTTCCAGTATTTGAAGGTTAAAGCAAGGTTAATAGGGCTACTTGACCCAAATTATGAGTCATGATATCACCCCTAGTAAGGTAATAATATATGCAACCAGTAATTCTCACTTTGTTTCAATGAATTCGACGAAACATTAAGGTCTTTGAGAGCAAGTTTTTTTTTATATAAACAGACATGAATCTTCTGGTGTGATTCCAGAAAATTAAGGTGTCTTTAATATGGTTCAAGTTGTATTTATCTAATTATATTACACACACACACTCACTCACTCAGTCACTCACTCACTCACTCACTCAGTCACTCACTCCCAAGTAACAGAAACACACACACACACACACGCACACACACACACACACAAAAACCACACACACACACATCATGATGTTATAGATGTTTAAATAACTAAATCATCGAGCCTGCAAAAACACCCACCCCTCACCCTCCAGCCCCCGCCCAAGGGGCCTAAACTTGAAACCAGCACGGAAGTGATTTATCCCAAAACTTCTTGGACTTACCGAAGCTTATATTGCATCCGGCAAAGGATAAATCATAATGCCCAGAAGGCTTATAGCCTGCAGGTAAAGGCAAAGTAAGTTAATCTAAGAAGTCTTTTCTGACCTAGATTTACCAATACATAATGGGTCCGTACACCCACACAGAGTCCATTTCTCTAACTGGGCGGCTGAAATCTGTTAAGAATTTCTTTATTGACCTTCTATAATTAGCATGGATTACCCCTTCGAAGGTTGTTGGGCTGCTGGCTTGTTTACAGTCCAACCTACAATAAACTAGTGGCCCTAAAGCATGCCATGATATGTGGTGATATTTTCACCTAAAATGGCTGCTTCTGTACAGACTCACTTTGGGAAACACTGTTAAGAATATTTCTGTTGGTCCTCTATAATTAACATGGGTAACCCCTTTGATGGTTATTGGGCTGCTGGCTTGGTTGGGGGTATAGATGGGGGGGGGGGGGGGGGGGGTCCCGTTTCGCGTGTCGAATTTAAAAAATCGTCATGTCGCCTGTCGTTATATCTCAGTTTAACCCCCTGTCCCTTGTCGAATTTAAGAATTAGCCCTGTCCTCTGTCACTATCATTTTAAGGCTCCTGTCCCCTGTCGAATTTAAGAAAAGGACCATGTCATTTGTCACTAAATTGCCATGTCGCCTGTCGAATTTTAAAAAATGTCCATGTCGCCATGTCGAATTTAAGAAATGCCCATATCGCCCTGTCGATTTTAAGGGTCTACACCCATTTGGTTAGGTTCCAACCTGCCATAAACCAGTGGCCCCAAAGTATGCTGGATACAAAGTGGAATTCTCACCTAAAATGGCTGCTGGTGTACAGACTCACTTCGGGAAACAGCTGGTCGGGCTTGACAGACTAGTTCTTAAGACTAAGAAGGTCATGGCTTTAACTGACCTTTAGACGGAAGTGCACCTACTCAGCATGACCCTGTCACTTTAGGTTAGGTTATATACCTTGCACTCTACCAAAGTTGGGGTCGCCTACCTTTACTCTCACTCAGGAAATCCGCATCTTCCTACCACACTGTCTGTACACAAATCACATGAACTCACCTTGGGAGTCTAGTCTCCACTTGTATAGTCATACCCAACAAGGTAAGGTGGTTTTAATTGTCAATCTGCATTTTATTGCTTGTCTGCAGGGAGATTACTCGCAAAATTATTGTACTTTTGGAATACATTATTCATTAACTTTTCCCCCCCAAAAATAGGTCAAATTAGGTTTCGGATTAGCATGCAGGTATTGTAAGCTAGGTTGAGTATCCTCCTTTAGTTTCGCATGGGATGTTGGAATATAACGTAGATTTTCGTAGAATCTAGAGAGGTCCTATTGGAGTCCCATCTCATTACAATAATTAGATGCGTACCACCACAATACTATACCACCAAGAGGATTTGAAAAAGCATGTGAAAAGCAGCTCAGAGCTTATCAAGATTGGTTTTACCCGATATATATTATCCTCAGGATCGCACATTTTCTTAAGTTTAATATATATATATATATATATATATATATATATATGTTATATAACATGTATATATAATAGTGTGTGTATATACATTATGTCAATCATGCACCCTGCCTCATATATGTATATATACGCAGGTAGACAAAATTAAACCTGTCCAGAATCCAGTTGGTGTTAATGGTATTCAGGTGTTCTCTCCATGCTAATCACACCTGTGAAGGTTACATGCCTCAGGCCTGAAATACCTGGCTACAGGGCAGGAATGTGGTTTAAAAGACAGGTTTATTCTCCAGGTGTTACATACCATACGAAATTGTATGTGCCAGGAGAAAGGTTTGACTAGATAGAGAACGAAGTGGTCATGTATGTTATAGGGCACTGTATACTGCTTTCACGATGCACATACCGGAATTATAATACATGTATATGGATCAGTGGGAACCAGGAGTAATTGCAGAGATCAGGGGGGGGGGGGGACTCCTTGAAAATCCATAGGCCCCCGGATTTCCTTGATAATTAAAGGTTATTATCAATATCAGGGCCATTATAAATTCCGTTAGGGTCCCCAGGCCTTCAATTGAAGGGGATCGGCTTGTCCTTGAATACTTGGACTATATTTGAGCATAGACTTGCTATGGGATATTAGAACTACGTCTTGGATGCATGAAGGCTTGTAATGGATTTTATCTTTTTTGTAATGACTTATGTATTCTTCTTACTTGGAACAGCTTGATTAGCGATGTTCTAAATTCCCTGTTTTGTAGTTGTATGAACCCTAATACCCCTTTTTCTGTTGATCATGACCGAAATAAGGATGTAGGTTTCTAAATAAAGCCTCCTTAGCCTGATACGGCTTGCTCCACTCGGACTACTCCTATATAGATTCCGGTGTTTGTGACCCGGAAAACGGTGAAACCCAGATTTTGGTCCCAACTGTAGATGTGCCCAACCCACCATTGTATCATTAGTGAAACTGATTTATACTATAATTCATAGCGGCCTTACATAGACTATTATACATGATGGAGGTAGTCTTACAAGGAGATCAATATTTCGTAAATATACGAAAGTTGTTTTTCAACGATACGAGAAAGGTTTTTGAACAACTTATACGAAAGTCTAGTATATTGTTTATTATATAATTTATACACAATACTTGTCGTAAGTTTTCTTTAAAACGGCCCCCAAGTCTTTTGATGGCTTTGGTCGTTTTTTGTTTTTGAGTTATGAGATCGTGTTTTCTCAGATAGTATTGTTGAGATTGATATTCTAGTGGTGAATCTTGAACCCCTCCTTCACATGATATTTTATCTATTCATCCTGTGATGCTATTCTTGGTTGAATCACATCAATTGACATTATCCGTATTCACACTTGGAAATTTGTAAAATCCCTAACCCCTGAATTGAAAGATCATAGAATTTGCTGATTGCATTCTAAGAATAATAGTTTAACCACATTTCTGAATTAATAAGTTGTCTTTTCCCACCCATATTACCGATTATAGCATCACTGAAAGAAAGGATATTCTTATCTATTCATTTCAATAAGAATAGACAAGCCTTTCTCAATGCTATCCCTCATAGGAACTGACCAAAAATTTGGTCTTCTCTTACGCCATGACTGGCTCCCTATAGATTTATCCAGTTCAAGCACCCATCCATCACAATGTCATATGTTACCAGACCTAAACCCTCAGTGGTCCTCTGTACCCAAAATCTGCTAGGAGAGTGACAAACACGAGCAGCACGACCTGACTTCCTATACCACATCCCTCCAAACAGAGGCGGTGGTCGGGGGGGGGGGGGGGGATGGAGGAGGGGTCTGGTGGAGGGTTAGGGGACACACTGACTCAACCCACGATTTCACGCACCAACAAGTCATCTTTGTTATTGACATCCTGCCGTTGGCATCATAAAATATATTAAAAAAGAAGTGCGGAAAATATTTCATTTAGATTTTTTAATCATATATTGTATACTGGATTCAATGAATAAATGATTTTTTGGGCTGTGGTAGATGGAGTTGATAAGCATGATATTTGTTAATTGTGGCGAAGTAGTGCTCAAGTCAAAGAAAAAAAAGATAGGCGTAATATTGATGCTGAGCTGCTCTTGCTGTAGTAAAAATTGCCATTTCTCATCATCTCAGGTCCATGAGAAAGCTCTGTAGAGGGGTCTAGAATCAGGTGTGGATACAGAATTTCAGAAAAGGGGGAGGGTTCCACATTTATAAAGGCTAGATACTAAAACATTTGCACATTTTTAGCACATGCACACAACATTTGTTCCCCTTTCTCAATTTTAAGTCTCTACCATAACTGGGGAGAGAGGAAGTCATAACCCCGCGGCCCTCCCCCCAATCACTTGACCAGATCCGCCCCTGAGCAAACTGCTTCTTTCATGATCTACATGATTTATAGAAACAACCAAAACTTGAAACCCCAATAAGACCCGGCTGTAACCACGACCAACACGAGCCCTGACTCCCGACCACATCCCCCGACACCCACAGGAGGAGGGCCTGATCCGGGCCGGGTATAGGCCTTTTCCACGAGTCTGCGCAATGGACCCTCCTATAGACGCATTGTACCAAACTCATACAGCCTGGCTCCATTCAACCCTCGGGGTCAAACCCATACTCCAAATCTTTAGTTGAGGGGTCGCATGCTAAATATCCGAGGCGCTATTTTCCCTATTTTCTTTTTATCATAGGATGTCCCACTTTTTAGGGATTATGGATTGCACAAACACATTTTTCTACTTCATTTCGGTGTCTATTTTACGGTATTTTACTATTAGTTTTAAACTATTCAAATATAAATTCGATGCCAGGAATATATTCCAAATCACCAATAACTATTTACTTCCAACTAGAAAAAAAAGTAGGTAAATGTTTCCTAATCTTCCTACATTTTCATGAATTTGAGGTGGTATGTGAGACAAATGACCAACTCCACTATTTCCTCATATAGAGCCTTAATTCAGTGGGGTGGTATCTCTGATCAGTGAAAATGGTCTCTTAGGGAGCACAGTGGTATTAACCAAGTCCGCTATTTTCTCAAAGTGTCTCAATTTTTGGATCAGAAGTACATATAGGGGCGTGAGGGCGAGATAAAACAATCCCAACTCATGACCAGGATGATGGCAGTAGAGCTGAAATGTTCAGGTTACGTGCATTTAGGTGTTGACGGCTACATACTGTTATCAGTGCACCTGCAGGTACCAGCAGAAAAGTAAGTTACCGGCGTGTGCACTGATAACAGTCATGCTGGTCGGCAAACTCCAGAGGTCAAGAAACGGGCGTTATATTAACAGATGATTAAGGCATAATTTATTGTCTATTTCGATGTAAATGACATTTCACGTGATTAAGCTGTATTTTTACGCCAGATAACGTAGGATCTTCTTCAATATCCGAACAACCATTGCAGTTATATTTGAAAAAAAAGAAACATCAGAAATAATTGAAGACAGTTGTGTAACACCAAATCTTATTGTGACATAAAATATAGTAGGGCTGATTTTCTTTTGAGGCAAATTTATATCATGCTTAGACACCTATGTATACAAAACTATTCATACCACGAGAAGGTTGATTTAGAAATAATTCATATAAGGCCGTTAGGTGTTATGAACAACTCATGAACTCCAAAGAAATCTGTAAAAGGATGCCAGAAATACCAAAATAGGCTCACAATATATCCCCAACCCTGTAAGAAATGTTCTCTAATAGACAATGACAATGACCATGAATTTATTCACTTCCTCATTATGAGGCATAGGAAAACTACAATACATAAACTACAATGCATTAAATACAAGGGTTATAAATACAATATATACATTTTGATGTTGTGCGTGTGAGAAACATCAGAGTTAGGGAGATTCACATTTTGTGTGCCATCTCGTAGCAGAAGGAAATCCTAAGAACCAGGAGTAGACAGTAGGGAATGAGTTTAATTAAGCACAGACCCCCAGACCATCTTCAGACTCTCTATGGTTAAAGTATAGATAGCATGGAGAATGTCCATACTACTGTATCTGTGTCACTGAACGTACTTGTCTGTCTGTTTGGGATCACAGTACAGCGGTCTACTGACCTTCTACACACTAAGTAAGGGCTCTTTGGCACACTACAAATGGCAGAGATAATACAAAGTTGTTAAATAATCTGTTGGTGTTCAGACTTGTAGACTTGCCTAAATGCTTGATAAATTCATCATTTTTAATTGTTTTTTTTTGTAACCAAAGAAGTTATATTTCTTTGTCTTTTTCTGAGGACTTTAATCAGAATTTCTTTCAATGCAATGCAATGTATCAAAGATATATTTTGCAGCTGGAAATACTTGAAAATTTCAGTCAAGGGTTTGAAACTAAATTAAATCAAATTACAGATATTTACGTGAGGAATCTGGAATTTCTTAGACCGTTTTCAGAGGGTTAAATGTTATTGTTCATCAACTTTTGGGGGCAGATCGTATATTCATTAAAAAAAATGTATGTGTCAAAACATTCAGATTTCTACAGTAAGGGAAATGTATGAAAAATATTTGCTTTATTTCTCACACATTCACATTCGTCTGCCCGGATTTAACACTCTATACAATAAGACTAGATCTCTAAGTGGTACTGTCGTGATCGCAACCATACAAAAATCAATGAAAAAGGGACTACATGTATGTCATGACCGTTAAATCCTCATGTGAAATAACCCTTTATACTGCATGTGTCGTGCACGATTCCCGAGAATTTAAGAAAAAAAGAATCCTTTAACTTGAAGAGAAAAATCAAGCGGAAAGGAATGGAGGGGGATGATATTAAAAAACATTTAAATGAAAAATAAAAATTACTTTAAAATGTGATGAAAATTGTTCTTTTTATTTCTTTTATTTTTTCAAATATCGGGCTCAGGGTAACCCCCTAGTCTTCTGGCAGAATTCAATAATTAGTAGAGGACTATTTACAACAAGTTACCAAATTATAGAATAAGTATAATTAATATAGTTATAAGTTTTTGGAAGGTGGTGGGTAGAGAATATGTATGTCCCGTGACTAGAAATTTACTGAAAATCGATCCACTTTTTCTTGTAAGGTCAGAGGTAGATATAATGTTAGCCTTTTCTGGATAGACGTTACCGTTACAGAGTTAGGCCATGTTTACGTTGGGCGGTGGGTCCGTTTATCATTGTTGTAAACTCAAGGAGCCCCGCGCACATCACAGGCCGAGGGCTAACGTTTATTACCGAGTTTATCACTGAAACACACGACATTTACCGTAATCTCTCTAATGATAGATCTTCAAGCGTTAGTGGTAAAGTGAAAGTTAGTTCAATGAAAATTATGTAATAAGAATAATATATATGTATATATATGTATATATATATGTATATATATGTATATATATATGTATATATGTATATATATATATATATATAAATGAACATTCCATATAATAGCCATATTTTGAAGTCTTGTGTGAGTGTGTGATGAAATATATTGTTATTATAAATTATAGTAATATAACCGTTAGAGAAAAAATATAGTTGTATTAGTTATGATCCTTTCAGCGAAATATTGAAAACCGAACACATTCCTGAGTTTCAAATATTCCGGTATGTAACAAAGCCCCCAGACCTTAGCGTAAAGTTTCTAATGATAGCTTAGATCATCAAATTATTATTTTTTTCAAATTAATTTATTGTAACAAAAGTCAAGGTTTCTTTTGTTTTTCAGATTGGATGTTGGATGGGTATCAATATCTTATCATTTTGGATGGGTATCGATATCATTTATTTTGTAGATAACTCCAGAAATACTCATAATGAATAGTCATAATGAAACAAATTTTGTATATTAAGGGGAAAACCAAAAGAAAAAGAAGCCAAGACGGTAGCTGCGAAAGAAGCTGTCTTTAACCATTCAGGAAGTACTGTTTTAGCAAAGGTCATATATTCAAAATGAACAGATGCCAAGGACATAAGGTTCAACTTCTTTAATCGTTCACCCAGCAGTTCTTCCGTGAACGGCTATTTATAGATATACAATGAAAAGATTATGCACAGACCAGATCCACAAAAAGTGCACCAAGTCCAAGGGAGGTAGGAACAAGAGGGACAATTCCTACCATGGAGAGCTGATTTATAATATTTCAAGCACCTACAGGCTAATTTTGTCGACAAAACCCCTGGAAAAAATGAGAAAATATTGAATAATTGTGATATATCCACCTATAATGAAAATTTCTTTAAACAACTTGGAAAATATTTATTTTATATGGATACAAATTTAGAAAAATAACAATCTCTTGTTTTTCCATCATATCTCAAACTACAGATAATGACATGATTAACGAAATTCACCATGCAAAAAAGTCATGTAAGTTGTTGACATATTGCCCAGCATGCATCCTGATCAAAGCAGGTGAAACTCAAGAAATAAGCTATCTGTGGTTGGGTGACTTTGGGTGAAATTTCTTGGGGACTGGAAGTATTCACAAACTGTATTCACAAACTGTGACACACCGTCACAGTATCTGTCTGTGGGAAACTTAACGTTATTCGCAGGCAGGGAAACACTACCCGTTATTTGCAGGCAGGGAACACTACCCGGAAGCATTCTGTGTGAGTGGGGTATGAAAATAACTCTAACACAAACACTCTGAGTGCCTGACCCCCTTAGCCGGATGGTTTGTTATAATGTAGAGAGGGCAGGGGAATGGGAAGAGATGGTGTAACCTGCTTCACGGAGTTTTTTAACCTATAGATCTGGTGAGCAAGAAACAGTTAATTTTGTGTTTCCTTTCTTGTTTATTAACCTATGGATCTGTTCAGCAAGAAACAAGTCATATTATGTTTCTTTTCTTTTGACATGGAAATAGACTTTTGGCTTAATATGATTTATATGTATATGCAAATATATGTAGGTGTATATGTATATGTGTATATATATGTATGTGGATTACATATATATGTATCTATATAATTATTATAGATATATCATTTTGTATGAAGTGTAGTCTGAGAAAAGCCCTGACCATATTCCCGTGACGCCCCTACACCCATTACACTTCATGACTTGGTTAGTGGGAACATAGTGGGAACATAGTGGGAACAAAAAGTCAGATCTTTTCTCGGACTAATGAAGTGTTAAAGAGTTTATCAACACAACACATACTATACCATATTGCCAGTATAATAGTGCATATATCATTAGAGTTGCAGTTTGTTGAACTTACAAGAAATGGGAAAAGAGCGAGCTATCAGGAGGTGACAGAAAATGCTCAAGCTTTTTTGGGATGGTTTCTTATGTCCCAGATCTATAGGTAGAATAAGGAAGCGGTACAGACAACCATATATTATGTGTTTCTTCACAGACACAGGAAACATGCTTTGAAGTTAAACTGTTTATTTTGTAGATTTAAAATACCTTTGAATACAAGTGGGACAATCCATACTATCAGATAATTGTTCAGTTGAAAGGAGTATTCAATAAAGGCCTTCAAAAGATTTCCTTTGGAGTCATGGTTGTTCTTTATGTTTGAAATACACATTAACTTTTTGTAATGAGAATTGTATTGGTTAAATGGGAAAATCTTTTATTCGCTTTAGTGTAAATAGTATCATTGATTTGTTTTCTTTCCCTACTTTGTCGCCTGTGTGAGGGGTAGGCCTTTATTTGCGGGTTAGACAGATTTTGCAGTGTGATACGTATCTTTAATTCTCAGACAAAAAAGATCTTTTCAGAAGAAAAACAGGGTCCCAACAGCACAGGAAAAACAGGGAAAATGGCCAAAAATAATTCCCTGATAGGGAAAACACAGGGAATTTCTTTTAACAAAACACAGGAAAAATACAGGGAATTTCATTTGGCCAGGTTAAGAAATTCCTTATCCTCAAAATAGTGAGGATTTGACTTCTTGCTGTTGGGTCCAAATTTTTTCTGCATGCAAAGGCTTTTGAATTTCAAAGAACTTGCTCAAAATGACGCAGGGAAAACTTGCTGCGAGACAGGAAAATCTCAGGGATACCACAGGGAATTTGAAAATAAATTTTGTGTTTGTACCCTGAAAAAAGTACTAAAACCCGAAACAACTGAATGATATCTGTTTCTGATTGGTATTCCTCATCATTTCTCTACAATTTTTGACATGTTTCATTTACTGTATCATAGAATTCTTCAAATCAATAACAATTATTTTTTCTCTCTTGCAGCCACTAACTCGGTGGACTCGACTGACTCGGTCTTCGACGACATGCCGCCCGCGGCTGGTTTCCGACGACCTGGCGAGGACCAGTGGAAGAAGAGGGGCAGTTTACGCGCGGCACTAGCGGAGGACAACCGCAGCATCAGCAGCACCTCAGATGATGGAGAGGTCAGTGAAGGACAAAAATTATTTAAAATGAAAATGAAAATGCTAAATAAAATGTTTTAAATGATTTAGATTAACTGCTATAGTTTTTATACAATTTTTGACATCACCTCTGACGATGGCGAGGTCGTCAGTAAAAGACAAATGAACTCAAATTAAAAATTAAAGTTTCTAGCTAATTGTTTTGGATAAATCAGAAAAAATTCATTGGTATATTTTTTTTATAATGCAGATAAATTGCATCGGTATACCCTTGAGACAGTTCTTAGCGTGCTGACCCATCTTAGGATATCCTTTAGGTTTCATTAGGATAGGGGATTCGTTATTAAACCTGATGACGTTTGCCTGTGCTGTGCATAGTCGTGTATTCTAGGGTGGATTTACATTGCACTCAAACGTGTTTCCTAGCAACCCTTTTATACAAAAATGTTCATATCAAAAGAAGTTTAACTCGCAATGATTCCTAAATATAGTTTTGAACAACCCCTGTAAGTTGTACCAAAATAGGACTACAATAAAACTACAACTGCTTAACAAATTTACTCTATTCCTACTCTTCATGAACTGAGTATCTATATAAATACTGGGCAAGAATCATTAGCCTCCCTATCTCCAACTTCCTCAAAACAAGCTACCTCACACTTCTAGAACTGCACGTAAATGGTAAAAAAAACTGGTGCTCTAAAATAGCAAACATCTTAAGCTCCCTTAATCTACAAGGAATTTGGGAAAGTCATACAGTAGATAACATTGACGACTTTATCAAAATTGCCAAACAGCACTTAATTAACCAGGAAACCACTAGACTTTCAGAAATAATCAATTCACAAGATCCACATAACAAACTCAGAACCTATAATCTTTTTAAAACAAGTCATTGTGAAGAGACTTACTTAAGAACTATACATATACCAAAATTACGTAAATCACTCTCAAGGTTTCGACTTAGCTCACATCTACTCGAAATAGAAGTTGGCAGGCATAGAAACACCCCTCTTGAAGAAAGATTGTGCTCACTTTGTAGAATAGGTAATATTGGTGATGAGAAACACCTCTTGATGAATTGCAATGCGCACACTGAAGACAGGATACAACTCTTCAACTTGACAACCTCTATTTATCCAGATTTCCCACATATAAGTGAACAGAACAGATTCATTTTTATCTTAAAATGTGAAAATGCAAAAGTTATAAAGGCCCTCTCTAAATTCATTTACAGTGCACTAAAAAAGCACCGCTCATGTACAGCCTCAATAGCACCCTGTACTAACCCATCAACATCAGCCAAGTCATAGTGTCAGTATCTCAAACTAGTCCTGCTATGTTCCTGTGTATTGATGAGATCTCAATGTTGGTGCTCCAAAATTACTAATCCACTAGACTATTAAATACAGTCTGTCAAATGGTGCACTTAACCTAATCAGAAATCTGATACATGTACAAAGTATAAATAGTTGCTTATTCATGTTCTATGCCATGTATGTACTGTATAAGTTTAAGAGATAAGCTGTGTTTATCTTATAGTTTGTTTAGCACTGTACCCGTACCCTTGTACAAATGTTAGAGAAAAGGCAGCTGTGTATTGCCTATCTTATATTATTTAGTATGTAGTTACTGTTATTACATCTCTGCAAATGTAAAATGACATATAAGTCAAACCTGACTTCCTGATTGTCAATAAAATATCTACTACTACTACTACTATATACTTTAGTGAACGTGTAGAGAATTAAAACAGCCATAAATAAGTCCAAGTCAATATTTTAGTAAGATTATTCTGATGACCCAGTTTAGGTCTGGGCTAATAATCCGCATTTTACTACACCTTATCACATCCTATCATTCAACATGTGTCGTGACACATGCTGGCTCATAAATCACTTTTTCAAATAGTTTTATCTTTCTTAAATGATATTATTTATGTATAGACAGGGAAAACAGGGACAATAAAAAAAATCCCTACCAGGGAAAACACAGGGAATTTTGAATGTTGACCAAAACACGGGGAATTCTGTTTGCCTGACTTATAGATTGTCTATTTTCTAAGATTCGGGAGATCACAATTTTCACAGAGACAGATTTTTGGAAGCTTCATGCATCTTAAATAAGATTTGACAATTTTGGACATTCAGTGATTAAAAAAGAATCAACAAAACCATAACAGGGAAAATGTACCATGGGACAGGGAAAACACAGGAAAAACATAGAGAATTTGATTGCAATATTTGAGTGGGGACCCTGTACTACAAATCAAGTAGAGGACTGTACTGTCCATATTGTAAAGCTGTCCACCCCTCTCTCTCCATGGCCTAGATCAGCAGTTGCTACACAGACGGCCAGGATGTTACATAATAGCCCTGATAGTCGTCGGGTCAAAGCAGACTACAATAGAGCTAGACAGGCCCCTTGTTAGGGCATGTTTTTATCAAGTACTGGTGGTCTGCAGTACACAATGCTAAACGAGAAAAAGAGTTGAGTGATCACAGTGTGTTTTGACTTGTATGTATAAGTTATTCAAGGCACGAAGAGACAGATTTGTATGATTATGTTAGAGGTGTAAAGATCAACTGGAACTGAACATGAATTGTATTGTGAAGTTGGCAATGACAATAACCCCCACACCATTTTTGGTGGACGCTTAAACTACACAACGAAGGAGAATACAGCGTCCATACACAACGTTTCAGTAGTTATCCTATAAATTGAGAATCTCAACACCCAGCATCCCACCCCCTTCCAAATTTCCTGATCCATTCCTTCTGCTCTACCATCGAGAAAACTCTTAACCTTTACAAATGATAGATTTATACAGGATGCCAACGCTAGTCTTAAAAGGTCTTAAACTGATTTCTCATAGTTAATGCCTTAAAAAGTTTTAGATTATTTGTTTAATAGCAAGAGGTATTATGAAGGGTCTTGATTTGAGTCTGATTTGACTATTAATCCTGAGTTTCGAAATGCTGCTTACTGTCAAATGTACATCAAACAATGTATCTATAAAAATAAATCACATCAGAGAAGTTTTATACTGTCCTAACGTTGGTTTTGATTGCTCTTAAACATCTTAAATATTGATTTTTAAAAAAAGGGGGGAAAAGTGTGGGCACCATGTAATACCCTCCTTGTCACTCCCCCATCACCAAGGTGTTTATTTTGTATGGAGGGAGACTGGAGATGGGATACGACCACACATCCCACTGACACTATTCTGCTAGGGTAGGCTGGGTCATGTCCTGTGGCAGTATGGGGGTTAAAAACGTTAATGGTAGAACTAGAATAATAAAAACGCAAAGCTCTTGCGCTGAATGTCTGATCTACAAAGTCCCATTTTATGAGAATAATATAGGAAGTACTTGCAACGTCTGAAATAAGTAATAAAATAAAGGTTTGTATAAATGGAATAATTGTTATTGCAGCGTATTGTATGGGTGGAATTAGAAAATGGAATCATTTGAATAACGAATTAGATATCCTATTGACCGATCATACGATTTTTTCCCAATGCGAATAATCACATGTTATCAAATACCATGACTGAGAAACTTCCTATATTTCCCAGCCATTGATTTGCATCAGATTATGAAACATTTGTCGTCTAAAGTTACCCTTTTCTATTTTCATCACATGTTCATAACTCATCCCATTATCACGTATGTTCCCAATTACCAACTTTACAACCAGTTTCATCAGATAGATACAGTGTAGCAAGCCACACACACGAGAACAAAAAAAAGTCTGCCATATGTGGCGAACATTATCCTCTTTTTTCCCCTTTTGATTTTTATCATATATTTTTAGATACATCCATATGTTCCTTGTTCGACCATGTAGTAAGAAAGGTTAACATAGTACCAAAGAGATAAATCCATCAAAGTAGGTGAGGCGAAAGTTAAAAACTGAGGTGGGAGGTGTTGGCTGATTCTATTGGTTTAAACTGAAAAAAAGGTCTAGCCACAAAGGTTAGATCGTCTGAGATAGGTCATCTGAGTGGAAGAGGTGTCGATAGCAGCTAGGTCGGTAGATAGTAAAAACTGTCGTAGAACCGTTTCGTACATTGGAATTCTATTGATTGTCTGAGCCTGAGGAGTTGTTTCGATAAAATAATTCATCTAATTGATTCATCTTATTGATTCAAAATAATTCATGTACGCCTGTTGTTGATATGATAGACATATATATTGCAATTAAACATTGTTCAACCCAAAATATTCTCAGTAACTAAAAAAACAGTTATCTAAAACAAAATCTCTTCTCTAGAAAAATCATTCCGAGACCTACAATCTTGTTTCATCAGTTGTTAAACATATTCATTTTTTCTTACAAATCGGGTATGATATCTTTGACTCCACAGGAAAACAATATTGAAATCAGTAATAGTTCTATCTTTTTCTAACTCTACTATTCATACTTACCTAGTGACTACCAAATTAATGCTAGTTTATATCAACAGCCGATTCAATTTCCACAAAACATTACAATTTACAGTTTCGTTTTATGATTATATATTTGAGATATTTTATATTGAAAAGACAGGGTTATGCAGATTTAATAGATTACTATACAAAAATAAAAGTTGGGAAAAACTATTCATTCATTATCAATTCCATAAAAAATGCATATTGCAAAGCCCCTGAGCGTTTCCATGTGTGCCCCTGTCACTCACCAAACATAATCTTATGCCCTTGAAGGTTCAGCCCAACACTGGTCGGACGTTGGAGAGTGAGAAGTTACAGATGCGGAAGTGGGTCATGACGAGCATCCTGGACAGTGAACATAGTTACATCGACATGCTCGACGTTTTACTGCAGGTTAGTAATAATTACTGTAAAAGTCCTAATTTAGGTACGTCAACATGCCTGACATCTTACTGTAGGTAAGTATTAATTACTGTAAAGGCCCTAATTTAGCTACACTGACATGCTCAATGTCTTACTACAAGTCAGAATTAATTACTGTAAACGTCCTAATCTAGCTACATTGACATGCTGGATGTACTACTAAAGGTTAGTTTTAATTACCATAAACACCCTAATTTAGCTACAACGACATGCTCGATGTCCTACTGCAGGTTAGAATTAATTACCGTAAACACCCTAATTTAGCTACATCGACATGCTGGATGTACTACTGCAGGTTAGTAATAATAAACGTAAAAGTCCTAATTTAGGCATGTCAACATGCCTGACATCTTACTGCAGGTTAGTATCAATTACTGTAAATATCCTAATTTAGCTACATCGACATGCTCGATGTACTACTGCAGGTTAGTAATAATAAACGTAAAAGTCCTAATTTAGGCATGTCAACATGCCTGACATCTTACTGCAGGTTAGTATCAATTACTGTAAGTATCCTAATTTAGCTACATCAATATGCTCGATGTCCTACCCTGGACTGAAACTCAGTGGAAATACAGTTTGTAAGGAGTAGTTTTTGATGCCTTGCGCCATACAAAGATATAATGATATAAATGTAGTGTAAGTAAGGCATCAAAGGAGGCATACCGGATTTGAATTGTTCTTTTGTTGTTGTGCACTTGACTGTGTAATTGGACTATTAGCACCTCCCCCCCCTGCCCTCTCCCCTCTCCACTCCACCCTTCCCCCTCCCCCCTGCCCCCCACCTATGATTGGTCAAGGCGTCATGGCTGGTTGGCTCTGATTGACAGGTGAGGGTGGTGTGGGCCCCGCCCCACCCCACCCTCCTTCCAGCCACCTTGACACGTCCACTGCATACTGTACTAAAGAGCTCCTTTCCGCACCATCGGCCTTACCGTGAAACCATGAGCTTCGGGGTGTGACGTCCACTGCGGCCCTGCAGGCAAGTGGTGGTGGTGGGGATGGGGGGGGGGGGGGGGTAGTAGAGTGGATGGGCTGGATCATAGCAGTGGGGAGGTAGGGGAGTTGGGGGTGGTGGTGGTTCAGTAGTCAGTGTTTACCTCTCAAATTCCGCAAGGCATCTTCGGCCGGCTGAAGAAGCCGGCCGAAAATCTTCAGATTTCTAGTTCAGTGGTAAATCAGTGGGAATCAGTGGGAATACAGTGGTTGAGCCGTAGGAAATCAGTATGTTCGAAATATTTGAATGAGCTGGCAGTAACAAGTCAGTGTAAAATCAGTAGCATTTCTGTATCTCATTTAAATATTTTGGACAAACTGATTCAGGAAGTATACACTGACTTTTGGTCCGGGACTTGAGGTTAGTATTAATTACCATAAATACTCTTATTTAGCTACATCGATATGCTCGACGTCCTACTTCAGGTTAGCATTAATTACTGTAAAGGACCTAATTTAGGTACGTCAACATGCTCAACGTCTTACTGCAAGAGACATCTCCAAAACAGAACATCCATGAAGGATGTTTTGAACAACACCGAAAGTTAAAAGATTCTGCAATTCTTTTGAGAATGCCAACTGATAGATAAAATCTAAGAAAGGATCCAAGAGCCTGGGATCCATGGGCCACCCTGTATTCCTAACAGGGTCATCAAAGGCCAGGTGTGTTGTGTCCTTTCTATGGGATATTGCACATAAAAGACCCATTGCCACTCTTTGAATAGAGTAGGGTATCACACCCGGCGGCGGGTTTCTCCTAAACCATATCATAGATACAATCACCCATAAGCTGAAAAGCATTACCTTGAGCAGTCTGGAGAGAACCCAGAAGGGTTGGCCAGACGTTAAACTACCCCAACAAACAAACAAACAAACAGTTAGGCAGTAATAATTACTGTAAACGTCCTAATTTAGTTACATTGACATGCTTGACATCTTATTAGAGGTGGTTATTTTACTGCATCTAACTTCTTAGTTATTTGTGTGCGTGTATGAGTGGGGGCCAAGGGTAGGGGTCATTTGTGGTAAGCCACTGATAATCAGCAAAATCTGTCCAACCCTGAATTAGAATTCGTATGGTTTATTTTGTATCAAGATTATGATATATGGATTATATGGTAATTAAAAAAACAACTTTATAAACAACATTACAGTTTCATCATGGGAAGGAATTTTTACATCTATACCCTCAGCAGCAGGCAATACAAGTTTTCCAGGTAATGCAAATACAAAATACCTTTGTGATAGAAGACGAGCAAGACTTAAAAAGGAAAAGAAAAAAACCCCATTGCGTTCAAAAAGGTAATTGATTACAGAGCGAACCTAATTATGATTTATTGCAATGCATTATATGACATAACCAATCCATGGAAATAATCAACTCATCCAGAGAAACAACTACATGTTAACCAACTGTTCATGTAATAAGGCTTCCACGAACCTAATTCATTTCAATTTCCATTTCCTAACATTTTTAACCTTCTAGTGGGAAGCAACATGTGTTTTTCCATGCTACAGTTAACAAGTAGGGCACAGGTTTTTTCCTCTTTAAATACACTATTGGCTCCACTACAAACCTTGTCTAGTAACAGTCTAATCCTTTTGGGAAACACATACAACCCATTGTTAAAGTCGCTGTTTGTCCAAAGCATTAACAGGGGATCCAATCTGGTTTTACAACACCCCAAATTTAACCCTTGAGTTGTAACTCCTCGACCAAGTGCTATTTAATCTGTCCAAAACATTTATTGGTAAAGGAATCGTTTGTTAAGCACACACTCAACTGTATAGCAGTATCCAATGTAGTCTCTAGTACCTCAAATTAACCCATTTCGCTCTTTGACACTTTAACCTTTGATCAAATGAAAATGTATTGTAGTATACAAGTCAGTTGACTCACACATTGGTGTAAATAGGGGTTTCAATGAAGTGTCAGTCATCTCAAAATAACTCTTTGATAACTCAGCCTTTGATCAGTTAAAACCAACTTTTTTTCATGCCAGTTTCATACAAACCATCTATTGAGAAAAAACACACAAAGAATTATCTTAAACATACAATTACCACAGTTTCATTCTATTTTGTATCAGAAAAAGACCCTTACATTCTGACACCCCTCTCATGTGAGCCTATAATTGGCAAACCTCTTACCTTTAGGCCGTTGTCCCACTGACTCCCCACCCCCTCACCCCTGACCACCCCGGCCTTTGTGTACACCCAATTTAGAGGTAACTCGCGTAAAGGGACAACACCCTACCGTAAATTCTCTGTAATTAGACCTACCACAAAACCCCTAATTCACAGGTAACTCGCCAGCCCCTTAGAGACAGCACTCTACCGTAAATACTCTGTGAATTAATTACACCTACAGTAAAACCTCCAATTTACAGGTAACAGTGTACGCCCTTAAAGGTGCAGTGTGATCTCGAGACTGGACTTTTCTCTCACAAAGATCTGTTATTGATAGAAAGTTTAATGTGTTTTCAATATGTATTAAAAGGCATATCATACATAAAATGTATACATACTGCACACTGTCCTTCCTTGAAAGTTATAGTAAAGAGAAAATAAGCTAACAGTTTATCATTAAACCATTTATTTGTATGAATTGGTACGTACACGTGTCATGTTCTCCACGTGGCTCTTAACTTCCTTTTTAGAAGAATTCTCATAAAGTATTTTTTTGCTTTATTTCGCACACATTTTGTCATGATTATAGAAGTACATGTATCTAATTTAGCTAGTCGCTGGGATGGGGAGGGACAAATGACAGTTCTTAAGCGAGTGTTTGTCATTATTAATGTCCTTGTCGTGACCCTGGTATATAGGTCATGGTTGAGTGCTCACGACTCGAACAGATATACATGTATACACAGCTGATGTGTATACCGGAAAACCTGCACTGTGACACTTTAAAAGGATGCTACATAGGGTGGGGCTGTGTTAGTTAAAGTTCTACATGTCACTCAAATCAAATAACAAGTGTAGGGAACCCTCTGAACAAAATGAGTCAGCATTGCAATGTATTAAAAAAAAAAAAAAAAAAAATAAATGCATATTTTTGTGACATGATCAAACTGCGGTCTGTATTTCAATTTCATCACAGTATATTCTTTCCTTTTTACCACGCATCTATAGATTTACAGTAAAATATTGTCAATATAAAATTGTAATGATTAGTGCAGTACGCACAAGTGCATCGATTACACTTTGAATCTTTTGGTAGAAAGCAACATATGTACGAATAATTATGTAACATTCATCTTATACACCAACCCTGTCACAAGGCCCATCCCACCATCCCAAGTACTTCCCTAATGCGGAAAATTCCAGATAGAAAACATTGTCATGAGGTAAATGATGGGGAGCGTGTCTGGGGGTATAGAGTGAACTCAGGCGTATCGGATACTGGGTGGAACATTTGCATCTGCCAGCATGAGACTGGGATGTACACGTGTATACATATTGTGACACTTCGCTGGGGTGAGGATGTCCAGCTATATACAATGACTCAGTCAAATGTTACGGTCAATTTCCCTGTGTCATTGTCCCTGTTTTCTCAGTGCAGTGGAGACACTGTTTATATAAACCTAGACATGTAGTACAAATATAATAAGAGTCGGGAAAACCTTTAAAGATATATGTGAATATTGCTATTTATGATAAGAAAAGAAAGAAATGCAAAAGGCATAATTATTTTGTAGGATGGTCAATCTGGTCCCTGTATTTCAGTTTCATGACTGTAAATAATATAATCATATCAGCTGTGTGTCAGTATTTACAAGACAAATGAATCCAGAACAAACTAGTAGAGTACATTCCTATGCGGGATTGGCTTCTGCCATCATAAATGTGGGATGGGGAGTTTGGGGTAAACAGGAGTCTTATGGACCTCCAATTAGGTTAGAATAAATCATTGAGGACGGTTAGAAATTCTGGAAAATATGCGTACATATCTGTATAAAGCCAAGATGTATGTCAGGCCGTGGGGTCTCGAGTGCCCTATTTCTTTGCGTACGTTATAAGACGAAGTAGGAAGTAAGGTGTCTTATGTTGAGTCAGCTTTTTCTTTTAGTTTACTTCATATATTATTGTATTTTTTGAAAGGCGAGGGAGTATGGTTTTTGGTACAGAAATAGAAACCACAACTATTATTATCTTCAGCTCAAAATACATTGCCAAAATTGTATAGTGTATCTGTCAGCGTTGTGACACGTTTTGGGTGGGGAGGCATGTTCACTTCCCGACACTGTATTTTAACTAATAAACAGTTTGATTTGATTTAAACAATTTGATTTAAATACATGATTGTATTCATCGAAATTATAACATATTAGAGTTGCTTTATCAAACAACTTCAGGTAATACACAATGTAGTTCTGATAAGCTATGCTGATATGAGGGTTTAGATTCAGTCAAAATAAAGAAGCTGAACTCATATTGTTTTTTTTTCAATATCATATTTGATAAATATTAAGGAAAATTTAACAAAGACAGAATCTACGTAGATGCTTTTATTCTTATGCCCAGTAAAATACTTTGGTCAAGGAATCATGCATTACATGAGACCATGGGAAGAACCATATGGATAGATATAACCCTTGGAACCCGCCAAGGTATTTTTTTTGTGCTCCAAATTGCCATTTTCGCTCACATTTTCACATTTTTTCTCATAATAAACTCCCACTTATTCACTATTTCAGTACATGCGGTCGCTGCAGGCGTCGGCCAAGTCGTCCCAGCCGGTGATCAGTGAGGAGGAGGTGACCACCATCTTCTTCAACATCCCCGACTTACACCGCATCCACTCCCAGTTCGTGCAGGAACTCGAACCCATCGTAGAGAACTGGACCTCCGAGTCTCAAGTCGCCACAGTATTTAAACTCCTGGTAGGTAGAATCTGATTGTATATTAGTAAATTGATATATAGTAAGGGATTTGACTCCCAGTTTGTGCAGGAACTCGAACCCATCGTAGAAAGCTTGACCTCAGAGTTGCAAGTCACCATAATATCTAAATTCCTGGTACTTAGAATCTAATTGTAGATTAGTAACCTGATGTATAGTTAGAGACTTGACTCAAAGTTTGTGCAGAACTCAAACCCATCATAGTGAGCTTGACCCCCAAGTTACAAGTCGCCAAATTATCTAAACTTCTTGTATGTAGGATCTAATTGGATTAGTAAACAGATGTATATAGAAAAAACTTTGACTCCCAGTTGAGCCTTAAATATCATTAGTCAACAAGCTTCCTTCATGAAATGAGTTTATCAATTACCCATCCAAATTAAATAATTAGAAAACGAGTCTCAAAGTTTTAAAATAAGTTAAAAATGGCCTTACGCTTATTTCAACGTTTTTCATTGACGCTGCATGAATATCTCTGCACTTTTTCTCACATTTTCCAGACAGTACCTCCACAGTTTAGAAAGGAACAACTTTGTATGACAGGTATTAATTATTGTTAAATAATAACGATCATGCCTCGCTCCCCCCCCCCCCCCAGGCGTTAGAGGAGTACCCGCTGGCCAACGAGTACTGTCAGAACTACCAGAAGGCCCGCGCCTGCCTCCAGTTAGTGAACTGATATATAGATTATATAATAATCCTCCCTTACTCTCCCCCCCAGGCGTTAGAGGAGTACCCGCTGGCCAACGAGTACTGTCAGAACTACCAGAAGGCCCGCGCCTGCCTCCAGTTAGTGAACTGATATATAGATTATATAATAATTCTCCCTTACTCTCCCCCCCAGGCGTTAGAGGAGTACCCGCTGGCCAACGAGTACTGTCAGAACTACCAGAAGGCCCGCGCCTGTCTCCAGCGCTGCTCTGAAGAGAACCACCAGTTCCACGAAATAGTCAAGGTAGGCGGAACATTTGTTTCTAAATATTCTTTTATTTGTTTTATGATCCTACTGTTTCTGATGAATTCTCTGTAAAGCCAATGTAATAGAATGTGTCTAAAATACTTGTGAAGGTACGGATTTCAAATAATGTTCATAATTCTACGTTTTCTGAAACTTTATCAGTAGAGCCACTGTCTTAGCATGTATTAACATTTCTTTCATGGGGTTCCAGTGTATTTTGCTATAATGTTATGGGTTAACACAAAGGCACGGATATTTTACTCCCCCCAAAAAGAGAAAAAAACACCTCAGCAAAAGATAACTTACCGCCCGTACACACCAGTAACACTATCGTGGAATATGCCTGTTACCTTTTTTATCATTTTCATTTCATAGTTTTCTCCTTTTCCTGTGAGTAAATCGAGTACATGTATTTATTTTTCATTTATATCCCACCCATAGATCATCAAATGTAAGGGTTCGTCGGAGGTGAACACGTTAGAAGAGATGCTGCACAAACCCGTCGTCAGGGTGCAGAGGAACACACTAGTTTTACACGTAAGTAGGAAAATAATAAGTAATTAATCACCCTAGGATAACATTATTTCTAACAATTCATCTATGACAAAAAAGATATAATTATTTACTTTATTTCATAAAAATCAGTGGGATCTGATTATAAAACTATGAGCACTTAAATATACCACCAGGACAAAATGTCACAAAGGAAAATATGTTTGAAAATTCTCAGATAATATAGACTAGACATCCACAGAAACATTATGACATTGCAATCAGCTTTTATTATAGGGCATAACACATTATTTTTAAGTTTTAAGTTTTCAGTCCTTTCTTTGTCAGCAGACCTATTGTGAGAAGTGACATGTCTTTTGTCGTGCCACAGTTTACAAGTAGGGCACAAGTGGTTGCCTTTTTTATACACTTTAACTTAAACACGAACCTTTCTTTAGATATACCCTTCTGATTCTTTGTTTTAAAAAACATTGTCTAATCACGTTTTTCAGGACCTCATTAAGTTCACCCCCACGAGTCACGCTGACTACGACTTGTTACAAAAAACGTTAAAAATCACACAAAACTTCCTCGACAACTTCCAGACACCAAACGACCCGGACCACGTAAGTTGATTTTTCTAAGTATGCCACTTACTTTTGATATGTGTCATGAGAAAATGTATTAGTTTCGTGTATGATCGTGTGATAACCCCATTCCATTGGTGGGGAAATGCCAATAATAATAAATGGGTGCTGTAGTCTTCCTTTACGGTCCCGGAAACTGATAATATCGCTAAAATACTAAGAAGTACTCGGGTTGTATGTCAACATACATGCTACACTTTTATAGCTTTTCTTGTAATACTGTAACTCGATCCCTCCTATTTCCCCATTGAAGGATTCTTAATCCGTTTTGGTCGTGGAAAAGTCATGGAGTTTTATCAGTCTAGACCAGAAATTGACCTTATTTTCTTGTTTTCTTCTTGAATTGCAAATTCACATTGCAAAGTTCACATTTTGAGAAAATTCTGGAAATTCCACCTAGATAAGGTTTGCATTGAGCTAGGTATTTGGAAACTTAGAAAATGTACCTGGAAATTGTATTCGGTCATGGGAAAGTCATGGCTAAAGCATTATGGGAATGGCACCTCAATTCCAACCTCCTTGACTTTTTGACCATAATTTACATTGATAAAAGCTAAATATTCTGAAACAAGGAAGGGCCCCCCCCCCCCCCAACGCCGTCAATGCACCCTTTACTTCTATCTGAGGATTACAGCTCTAAAGACTTAACTTCCGATATATACGACGATGCAAGGTGTCGTATATGAAAATATAATAATGAATTTACCATTAAACAGATCCTGAATAACATAAAAATAATTCACAAAATCCTCTTTCAGAGCGAGCACCAGCGTTACCTGGTGAAGAACGGTATCATCGTGGAGATGGTGAGTAACCGCCGTAAGTTACGGCACGTGTTCCTCTTCAACGACGTCCTCGTCTGCGCCAAGCAGAAACTCAGCAGGTGAGTGGTGAAACTGTATTTTGTACAATTTCTTTTGGATACGCTGTGGATTTCATGGCATAGGGGCCTTCCGCTAGAAAAATCAGACCCAAACACACCCCCATTCCCAAAAAAATACGCATTGGGTTTGCGCAGGAACATAAACAGATTTTCTAAAAATTCAGACACCCCCTACCCCCAACCCCACTTGAGCTCAAGTACGCGTTGGATTTGTACAGGAACGTATGCAGGTAAATATCAATCCCCCACTCCCACCCCCCTTGGTGTGTACGTATTTAAAGGAAGGCCACTATGTCGTGAAATCATCAGTGTATCAAAAGAACTTTCTTTACAAAGTATGCGTTTGACATAATTTCTCCCGTTCAAAAATTGATGGGAAATCCCGGAAAGGGAAGCCTCGGAAAGGAAAAGGGAAGAAAATCGGGGCCAAATCACAAATACAGTCGCAACAAAACGATTAATAAACAATAAATCATAATTGCAATGATGAATTAATGACATTTCTCAATATTCCGAGTAACCCTGATTCAAGCGTTAGCGTAAGTAAGAGAGTTTTTGGTAATTACATAGTCGTGACGAGTGAGAAAAAAAGGAACACATACTTTGCAAAATGAAGGGAAAAAAGAGTTAGTTTCATAAGTCGTCACGTTGTGTCTATTTTGTTGTGACAAAGATTGATTACTTGTACTTGTGAGTTCTCTTAAATGTATGTTTAACAGAACATGCCCAAGTAAATTAACTCTATTATCATGTCTTTTTCTTTCAGACAAAAACTTCATTTCGAGTGTAAATGGTTCATACCATTGACGGAATTACTTCTTGAAGCTAGTCAAAGTAAAGGTAAGTTGTAGCTTCTAATGCTGGTTTTCGCTGTTAGAACTCTACAAGCTTCACATGGGAAAATCTGTATCAGATACTATCTAGAGGAGAAGGAAGAGTTCTCTGGCTATTTGCCAAGTGCAATAATTTAGGCTATATTAGAAGCCTGTTGCCACAGTTACTTTTTTAACTAACAACATACAGACCAGGCCTAGTACTGCCTACATGTTTTTAGTCCTGGGCACAATTTGATAAAACATCTTGTGGAAACGAAAAAGGAAAAGTTAATTAAATAAAGGGCAAAGAGATACGTGGTTTGTATGGTAACTTTTTCTCTCTAGAAAGAAAAAGAATCATACTTATCCTAAAGAAGAAGAATTGTAAACCCCCCCAAAAAACATGAAAGAAAATAACTAGACTAGGAAAGGAATAAGCTCAGTTAAAACGCAATATTTTCACAAATAAAAGGACATAATTATATCTGGTGAAATATTTTGGTTCTGCTTAAGTATGAATAACACTGCGTAAGAGAAAAGAAAAAACACACAAATTTGACCTTGTGTTTATAGAGGACACCAAGATGGCGGCCGGTCAGAAGGACAAGGTGGACAAGTTGAAGAAGCGGGTCAGCGAACTGCAGGCCGAGCTGAGGGTCGAGGTGCGTAAGAACCGGGGACAGGCCGAAGGGCGGCAGTGGTCCATGCGGGGCGGGCGAAACCTGGAGAAGATACGCAAGAAACTTACAGAACAGGTACGTGTAATCATAACAATCCCATACCATTTTGCTGGAGCGTCACCATCGATCGTAAAAAGATAGACTTTATTATTAATAAGCCCATCCCACTATACATCATCATCAAATTTTATGATGAAATTTCATAGCAATTTCTTTCTGATTTAATCCCAATAGATAAAATTGTGAAACAAAGTGAACCGTTGTGGTTTGTTTGACAAAATGCTCCTATAATTTGTAAAATGCAGCTTTATATATTGGCCTTTTTCCCATAGGAACCTATGTCAGCCCAACCTATAATGTCCAACCCTATTTTCCCTAAAATGCAGCATTTTGATTGGCTGGCAAACCTACAAATCTGTCAATTTGTAAAATTTAAGAAATCCTAATGTTTTATCAGTACTTGAGGACATAGAAAAACATAATTCTTAGTAATTCCAGTAATCCAAACTCTAGGAGACAAGGATGGGGGTATAGATGGGGGGGTCCCGTTTCGCGTGTCGAATTTAAAAAACGTCCCTGTCGCCTGTCGCTATATCACAGATTAAACCAATGTCCCGGGGCCCCTTTCGAATTTAAGAATTATCCCTGTCCCCTGTCGAATTTAAGAATAAGCCCTGTCCCCTGTCGAATTTAAGAAATGGGGCATGTCATTTGTCACTTAATTGCCATGTCGCCTGTCGAATTTAAAAAACGACCATGTCACAGTGTCGAATTGTACTTCAAGTACGAAACGCCAGGTGGCGTCCCGATGAGATAGCATTCCTTGCCGGCACCCAGCACTTGTTTTCCGGTTCTGGCCGAAGGCACACGCAATTTACAACACGGAGTTCTATCTCCAAAATCCTATAATTCTACGTGGATATTTCAACAAGAAGAAAGGGGAAGGACACTTGTGAATGCTTTGCTTTACTCGTGTGCCATTACAAACTTTACGAACTATTCCCTTTAGCGAAATCTGGGCAGTGCTCAGTTCGCTGTGTGAGTACCACTGTCACTGTTGATTTTTCGACGTGCACGTGTCTCGCTGTCAATGGAGGTCGAAAATGTCAGAAAGGGATAAGAAGAAGAAGAGTAAATCTTCAGAGAAGTTCGATAACAACATCGATCTTGATGACGTCAGGGCTTCAGAAAGTTCGTCCGCGTCGGGCAACACTTCTCACAAAGACGGTAAATCTTCTGCTGTCACCAAAGCTTCGGAGACGTCCGACATTGCCAAGCTGAGCTCCGTTCTACAATGTGGGTTCAAAACGTTCACCGAGGCTATTTCTTCCAAATTGGATAATGTGGGAGAAAAGTTTGCAGACGGTATGGACGATTTACAATTAAAGTTGGGCGAAAAAATTGATGTTCTCGCCGAACTTCAGCCGAACAGAGACGCTGGCAGTGAGATTGACTTTGATGACAGTGTGTCAAACTGGGGTGAATTCTCCGTACACTCGGAGAACAAAAATGACAGGGCGTCCACTCACAACATGTCCGAGACTTCTTCTGCCTCTAAGGAGAAGAATTTCTTCAAGAAGAAAAATCAACCTCATCCAGAAGAAAAGGTGGGAGAGGAGATTGATCCTGACTTGGCCGAGATCACAGATAGAGCTTTTAAAACGCCCATTCTGTATGAAAAGTTCAAAGAGTTAAAGAAAACTTACATTCGTCCGAAAAATGTGGACTGGCTACGTGTTCCGGAGGTCCCTGAGAATATCTACAGGAGACTACCGAGTGAACTAAAAAACCAAGATAAATCTCTTCGTTTCATTCAGGAACAAATGCTGCCGGTTTGTAACTCATTAGTGAGTGCACTTGGTAAGCTAGGAACTGGTGATCTTAACGGAGGGTTAGAAACCCTCTCAGATACGCTTGATGGCTTGGGTTATGTGTATCATAAAGTCATCACCGATAAGCGCAGAAATCTGCTCAAGCCTAAACTACCGGACGACTACAAACCGTTAGTGTCTGATAAGTGTCCCCCTACGGCTACCAGTATTTTGGGCGACATTTCCGAAAACACCAAAAAGCTGTCGGAAACTGACAAGATCACAAACCAGATGGACAAAAGCTCAAAATCAAAAGACTACAAAAAGGGTCAGTCGAACAGAGGTAAACCATACGACAGATACAGCGGCTCCTCCAGAGGAAGGGGCAACTTCTTCAACAAGAAGTACAACAACCAGTCCAGGTCCTACGACAGGAATAGAAACGACTACCGTTCTGACAACCGTTCTGACAGCCGATCATCTTTTCAGAAGGGAGGACAGTCGAAGAAGTGAAGGTGTGCACTGAACCTCCTAGTTCTGTCGCTGGTACAACTAGCATGTTCCTTCATAATTGGGAAGAGTTGACGTCTGATAGAAATGTTCTTCAGAATGTATCTGGTATCCGATTAGAATTTGACATTTTCCCTGTTCAAGAAAATGTACCCAGACCGTATTTGTGTAATTCTGAACAAACACAAATTATTGATGACGAATTGAAACAACTTCTTGCTAAAGATGTTATTGTCAAAACTAATGTTCATGATGCGGCATTTGTTTCGAACATTTTTCTCAGACCAAAACCAGATGGTAAATGGCGTATGATAATTGATTTAAGTGACTTAAATGAATTTATCACTAAACATCACTTTAAGATGGATCATTTAGATGCGGCTACGCGTCTGATGTTCCCTGATGCCTGGTTGGCATCTATTGATCTGAGAGAAGCCTATTACGCCATACCTATACATCAAGATGATAGGAAGTTTCTCTGCTTTCAGTGGAAAGAAGAGATATACATGTTCACTTGTCTTCCATTTGGCCTGTCCTCGGCGCCATGGTTGTTCACTAAGACATTGAAACCCATTTTCTCCAAATTCCATGAAAATGGGTTTCAGGGATTTGGTTATATAGATGATAGTTTTATCATCGCCGAGTCTCCAGAGGAATGTCAACGAGCAGTACGTACAGTTCATGACAGATTTGTTTCAAAGCTTGGGGTTTCGTGTACATCCTGAAAAGTCAGTATTACATCCAACGCAAAATCTCGTTTTTCTTGGGTATAAGTTAGACACTATTGAGATGTCAGTTTCTCCTACAGAAAAGAAAATCCATAAAACTATGGATTTAATAGAGAAAACCCTTCAAAAGTCGGTTCACATCATCAGGCAAATTGCTTCCCTTGTAGGCACTTTGAATGATTTGTGTAAGGGGTCAGAATATGGACACGCCCATATTAAATCCCTAGAAATTCAAAAGAACAGGGCTTTACATAACGCAGGAAGAAAAGGATTTAATGCTAAAATGTATCTAAATTCCTTTTGTGTAGATGAGTTAACGTGGTGGTTAAATAACGTCCAAACTTCGAAGAGAAATATTAGAATTTCTCCCCCCGAGACTGTCTTAGAAACAGATGCCTCGTTACAGGGCTGGGGTGCCTCTTTAGATGGTCAGGTAGCAGGAGGACGTTGGTCTTCTGAAGAAATTTCGGAACATATTAATGTTCTAGAACTAAAAGCAGTTCTTTTCGCCCTGAAAAGTCTTTGTGGCGATTTCAAAAAGGTTGGAATTTTGATAAAGTGTGATAATACTACTTCAGTAGCTTATTTGAAACACGGAGGAGGCACCAAATCAACTCGTTGTAATAAGGTTGCAAAAGACGTTTGGAGCTGGTGTGAACATAGAGAGATCTGGTTAGTTATCACTCACATACCAGGGTGTCTCAATACGGTCGCTGACTACGAAAGTCGTCATTTTACTGACGATACAGAGTGGCAACTCAGTGGTTCCATTTTCCAAGAAATCACAAATATTTGGGGATTTCCGAACATTGATTTGTTTGCCTCCAGGCATAATAATCAAGTACAAATGTATGCGAGCTGGGGTCCTGATCCATTTGCCTCTTTTGTCAATGCGTTTTCTGTGAACTGGTCTCAGTTTCAATATGTGTATGCATTTCCTCCCTTCAGACTCATCAGCCGAGTTCTTCAAAAAGTCAAAGCAGAGAAAGTCAAGACGATCTTGATAACTCCCGATTGGAAAGCTCAACACTGGTACGCCACAGTCAAGAAAGCAGCGTCAGAAAGCATACGGTTTCCACGACAACAAGGGAACCTACTCAGAGACGATTCTTATCAGGGACAAGACAGGTCGCTAGAGGACGTCCCTCTAATAGCGACTCTCATTTGTTAAGGAAAGTTGAACATCTAGATCTTTCTGATCAAGCAACAGAATTGTATCTTAGTTCCTGGAGACCAAAAACCAGACTTCAATATGCAGTTTATGCACGAAAATGGTTAACACTTTGTGTTCAAAAAGACTGGTCAAAAACTAAACCACGTTTAAACCAGGCTATCTGGTTCCTAACAGACTTGTTTAATAAGGGTTTGTCTTATAGTGCTATTAATACTGCGAGAAGTACATTGTCGTCAATTCTTGACTTGTTTGATTCTGTCCCATTTGGGAAACATCCTGTTGTTTGCCGTATAATGAAAGGTATTTACAACAAACGTCCTCAACGCTCGAGGTACGCTTCCACTTGGGATGTAGATATTGTGTTAGGTTATCTCAGAGAACTTTGTCCTCTGAAAAAATTAACGTTAAGACAGTTAACTACTAAACTTGTTATGTTAATGTTACTCACCTCATGTCAGAGAGTGCAAACGCTTAGTACTCTCAAAATTGATGACCTTCTATGGTCCCAAGACGAAGAAACCGCGGTTTTTCGTTTATCTCACGTGTTAAAACATACACGTAAAGGTTCCTTAGGGGTACTTACCTTTCAAAAGTTTAAGGAAGACCCAAGATTATGTGTTATAAGGACTTTACAAGAATATTTGTCTAGGACTAGTGAGTTAAGAAATAAGAAAGATGAAGGATCATTCCTTCTCATTGTCACTACGCCGCCTTTTAATAAGGCTTCAAAAGCTACTATAGCTCGTTGGACAAAAGAGGTGCTGATGCACTCTGGTATTGACATTGGATTATTTAAAGCTCATAGTGTAAGAGGAGCTTCAACGTCAAAACTTGCAAATTTACATGTTTCTGTTCAAGAAATCATGAACAAAGGTTCTTGGAAGTCTGAGTCGACCTTCCAGAAATATTACAACAAACCTCTTCTACCTAAAGAGGTTTCACAAACAGCGTTATCACAGTTTGTATCGAACACTATGTGAATTATTTCTCATGTTATTATCCTACTCCTGTTTATTGTTACAATAAATTTGTTACATTAAATAATAGTTGCTTCATTTTAGCGACGAACTATCTTTAAAGTCTCATCGGGACGCCACCTGGCGTTTCGTACTTGAAGTACAATTGAAAATTAAACTAACATACTTACCAATAGTGCAGTTTAATTAAAATTGGACGAAAGGGAGAAACGCTAAGGTGAAGGACAGATGCCCACCTCAGCCCTCCCATTTTACATCTGCTTATTCGAATTATTTATTTGAATTTTGATACGAGTTTAATATTTAGCGTTTCTCCAATTTAGGAGTTCGCCGCTAAGAATTTAAAGTGTGCTGGGTGCCGGCAAGGAATGCTATCTCATCTGTCCTTCACCTTAGCGTTTCTCCCTTTCGTCCAATTTTAATTAAACTGCACTATTGGTAAGTATGTTAGTTTAATTTTCAATTTAAAAAACGGCCGTGTCGCCGTGTCGAATTTAAGGGTCTACACCCCCAAGGATGGCTTATAAACTAACGTTGTCCAACCCTGGGATATACCCAATGTGGGACGGGCTTATTGGCAATAAAATGTAGGGGAAAAAAATTCAGTCAGATTAACTTGAGGATTATTTCAGGATTCTTTTTTTGGTATCTAATCTTGGCCAAATTTTAGCAATAGATAGATGTCTCTGTAATACAGAAAATGTCTTATACTTTTCAGTTAATATTTTAGTACATGCAGAGGCATGTAACAAAAATTGAATAAATTTTAGTTTTCAGTCACACGTGATTAATGTTGAAAGCGAATCCATATCATTCCCATTAAAGGCGTTATCAAAAGGTCAGAGAAAGTATCTATAGTTTTTCTGTTTTCTCAGCATTCCTCACATGTGTATAGATCTACATTCTTAGCGTTTATTCTCTCCACAGCCAGAAAAACCAATTCAAATAAATTTTCAGTTAATCAAACCCTAACTTTTCCCCTCAGGAAGTGGAGTTGTTCCGCGAGTCGCCAAACCTGGTGTTCAGACTACGAACTAAAGTGGAGAAGAAGAAACCGTACACGTTACTTATGTCGTCCGACTACGAGCGGACCGACTGGCGTGAGTCGATCATCGGGCTCCAGAGTAAACACACGCAAGGTATGTAGTAATTGAAATGATAAACACAGAGAAGATACACAATAACTGAGGTAATATAATAAGAAGAGGAAGACGCAGTAACCGCAATATGAAACCAAAATTCAATATTTGAGATCTCATAACAGGTTATGATATCCCAGTAGCTATAGCCAGTTTGCTCCTGTAACAGCTAAGAAATATCTTAAAAGTTTTATTTTGTTTTCAGGGACCCCTGCTCAAGGATTAACGAATGTCGATCTACAAAATCTCATTAACTCCATTCAAGTAAGTATTTTACATATTCATCTTCTTTTTGTCCCAATTTTGGTTTAATATTATAGCATGCATGAAAATAAATATTTTATACTTGATTAGCTAATACAAAATCTTGATGTCAACAAGCAGGCCGTCACATTCCAGTCTAATACGGTTATCAAAACGGATATTTCAGACATATTTACATAAAACCTTTTTATGCTGTTATAAATATAAGTTACATTTGATAGGTTATACGTTACTTTGTCTCATTCTAAAAATAAGTAAGTTACAAAAATATCAATATTTTTGAGAGGTCCGGCGCCCTGAACCTATTTGCCGAATAAGTTTCAATGATCTTAGTTTTAGGTCCTCGTTTGTGTTAATATCTGGCTTTGATTACTTGCAACCATCATTGATAACGTCGGGTGTTTTCTTTCAGAGTTCGAAAATAAACACGATAGGAGCCGCAGATGGTAAGAAAACTTATCAGTCTTTACTAGTGCAAGAATTGAACTTTTTTAAAAGTGATTTTCAGGCTCAGGGATGTAAATTTCCAGATTTCTGTCTGATTTCAGTTATTTTCACATCGTCAAAACTGTTCAAAATTAATTTCTTTCATCACGTGTCACAGCATTTTAAGATAATTTTCTTTCTGGAGTTTCAATAGTTTTCATAAACCCTGATTAACATCTCTGCAGTCTGTAATATTAATGAATAATATTAATTCAAGTATTGCTTGGTACCAACAAAAAGAATAACATTAACGCAACGATTGTATTTTTGATTAACATGTCCCAACATGGTCGTCCCCTCAGATGTTTCCATGCTTATAATGCGTGTTGCCCAAATATTAACTAAAACATTATTGTGTTGTATCTTAATTAATCCCGTAATACTCATAGCTCCATATGCCGTGTGGGTAATAGAATATTGAGCTGATTTTGATATGAATCTAAAGTACTAAACATTCTTCTTTTCTCTTACCCCCCAGACGTGGCGATGGAGGAGGAGCACGTGTACGGCAGTCTGAGTGTCACGGTCCACAAGATACAGGGACTCAAGGCTAAGGCTGGTAAGAATGCTATCCGCATTCTTTTTGGTGTCTATTCTTTAAATTTCTATTTCAAAGTCTTCTTAAACAATAAGTCCTTCCGAAAATTGCTTCATAATGTATTATAACATTGATTGTATTTTTACAACAACAAAAAATATCCTAAAAATGATATCATATTTTTCTATTGTCTTTTATTTGGGAAATTCTCTGTACTCTCTTATTGGTTATAGCATATTTTTCTTAAAAATTAACATCGATTTCCTCCCATTAGAATTTGGTTAGTTTCTCAATATTTTCAGATAAGTAGTAATAAGTATATAAGATATTTAAAGACATAGGACCCAAGTTGATCAACGGTTCTAAATAGTCAATGAAATGTCTCTCTTCTAACTTGTGATCTTTCCTCTGTATAGTTAATAAAATTGAATGACCACCGGAATCAGTTGTACCGTTTGTGGTACCGTTTCTCTGTAATGTGACATTTGTAATGTCAAATAATTATATATGTTTCCTCTTTCAGACACATTTTGCTGGATAGAGGTCGACTCGTACGGCCACTTCTCTATGAAGGCCAAGACCAACCTCATCTGTGCCTCCTCAGAACCCGCCTGGGACGAGGTATAATAATGGTTTTAATTTTTTCTTTAGATAATCGTTTCTAAGAGACGGCCTTCCCTATCAAAAAAGATTGTGAAATATCCATCTTATTGCCACGAAAATTAACTTCCGTGTAAATAATAACGAGAAACAATAATCGTAAGAGAGAGACAACTTGTGTACTAATTTCAGTCCCTCAAAACTGAAATTTGATTGAAAATGTTATTCTTTTGAAATAAGGTTAGTCTTTTTGAATATAATAATTATTAAGTGATCTATCACGACTCCCCCCCCCCCCCCAAAAAAAAAATAAATAAATAAAAAAAAAAATATATATAAATAAATAATAATTAAAAAAAATCTGGAGATCGGTTCACCACAGAGGGTGAGTTTATTTGTTTTGTTCTAACCGCCCTAAACTATACCTTCTAAACCTAAAATATTTGCATCTGCTGCAAATATGACATTCATTCAATATCCATCGTATGTTTCAGGAGTTTGACATAGACCTTGACGGTGCCCAGACGTTACGACTCCTGGCCTACAAGATGAACGGAGACACCGACGTCCTCCTCGGACGGGGCGCGCTAGAGGTGAAGGATTTTTTGTTTTTCATCATCATTGTTATTTGTTTATTTGTTACACTTGAAAAATATATTTTAGTATTTTTAATTATTATATCATATTTCTTTTTTTTCCCGTAATTTAGTTCTCGCAAACCACAGATAGCCCATTTACAGTATCTGAATCACGTTACATTGTATGATTTCTTGCCGTTTCAGTTGAGTAAAACGTGGCTAAAGAACAAGAACCAGGAAACGACGGTGTCACTCAATGAAGAGGTAAGGGCGATATTTAGTTCGTTTATAATGTTTGGCTGAAGAACTAAAACAAGATTTGCAAGTCACTAGATATTAGATAATCGAAAAATAATAAAAGTAAAAAAAAAAAGATTTTTGAAATCGATGGAAAAAGTTTTATCGAAGTCTATAGGAACCATGTTCGTTAAATTAGATAAATAGTGAGTGTGTTCTTGCACACTAGGCTGAATCGGCGCACAAAATGTAGATATGTTTGATATGAATCAATACTAAAATTGGCCGATTATTCTAGTAGAATCGGCTCGTTGTATCGCCGGTTAGTTGGCCCACTTGGTCAAATTCGCCCAATGAGTACAGGGCTTTATAGATTGTATTATAAAATGCCTGTTTCTCTGAATCCAGATTTCGCTGACGCTGTCCCTGAAGTACACCTCCCGGGAGCAGACCCTCAAACGGACGCCGTCCTCGGCCAAGGGAGGCCTCTTCGGGGTCAAAATATCGTCGGTCTGCAAGTGAGTAGCCAAAATGGAGTTTTCTAGTACATATCTTTTTATTGATCCAACTTCATGCAGTAATGTGTTTTTCCAGTTGACTGATGATGCATTAACACAGACTTAAAAATTTGTATAAATATTTAGTCCGGGTTATCATTGTATGGAATTCCTATTGATTCCACCTTTACCACCGTAAAACCAAAGGAAATCTTGATGTTTATGACGAAATAAAATACTGAAATTAAAATAAGATAACATCACGTACTTAGATACCTAAGGGGTTGGCATTGCTGAAATCCCAGAAACAATAAATGTAGCGAATTTCCCCCCGTCATAGCCAACATGTATTAGCACTTCCTTGAAAGTAAAGTGTGAATCCCCTCTTCACCAAGACCTATACTAACGTATAATCTCGTGTTTTCTCTTAGTATATGTGTGAGTCTTATGACCAAAATAACGTAAATTTACGTATTTCCTCACCAGACGTGAGTCCCGGCAGGTGCCCCTGATCTGTTCTAACATTTATTCTCGTGTTTTCTCTCGCCAGACGTGAGTCCCGGCAGGTGCCACTGATCGTGTCGACGTGTGTGGAGGAGGTGGAGCGGCGGGGACTGGACGACCTCGGCATCTACCGCATCTCCGGGCTCTCCTCCGAGATACAGCGACTCAAAAAGGCCTTCGAGAGAAGTGAGTTTTCTGTTATATAGCAATTCAATTAAATATTGTATAGGAATGGCAGTAAACATGACTTGTCCAGCTTTCCCCGACAAATGACTAGAGATTAAGGGCTTAAAGGAAGCATTATATCACAAAGTAATCTTAATGAGCGAGGAAAAAGCATTGCGTGAGGCTTCTCTGGGACTTAAAGTAAAACATATATATAAGGAAGTAGTTTCATGATAAACATTCATTGTATTGTTTACCCAGATATACCACTTCTTTGTCCAATAGTATGTTTCCCCTTCTTAGGTAAAACCTCCGATAATTATCACTTTAGGGGCCTTCCATTAAGTATGTACGCATCAAGGGGGGAGGGGGGGGGTCCGAGATTTTTGAAAATGTGCGTACATTCTAGTACAAATCAAATGCGTATTTTTTAACGGGGGGGGGTCTGAGATTTTTGAAAATGTGCGTATGTACTAAATGGAAGGCCCCTTACTCAAATACAGAGTAGGAAAATTACGTTTACTTGAAACTCATAAAGTTGATGCCCTATCTGCTGAAACTTAGAAAGATTAACTAACTTATTTTGTGTCCCGTCTTACAGACGTAAGAGGCCCATGCCGCTGGCCCGGGAGACGGCCACCCATGCCATGGCCTGTCTGCTGAAATTCTATAAACATTAACTAACTTAATTTGTGTCCCGTCTTTTTCTCGTACAGACGTAAGAGGCGCGATCCCGCTGGCCCGGGAGACCGACACCCATGTCATGGCCTGTCTGCTCAAACTCTATAAAGATTAAATAATCTAACTCGTGTCCCATCTTTCTCTCGTACAGACGTAAGAGGCGCGATCCCGCTGGCCCGGGAGACGGACACCCATGTCATGGCCTGTCTGCTCAAACTCTACCTGCGTGAGCTGCCCGAGGCCCTCTTCACCGACAAACTCTACTCCAACTTCGTAGAGGGACTCAGTAAGTGGAAATTTAAGGAAAATAAGTTTAAAAGAAAAAAAAAGGGAATATTTATTTATGAATTTTTTATTTAATTAATTTCTTTTCTTTTTTTTTTTTTTTTTTTTTTTTTTTTTTTTTTTTTTTTGGGGGGGGGGGGGGGGAGAGACAACAACACAAAAAAAGACAAAGAGCCCAGACTTCATAATTATGTTGATAATTTCTGCAGTGAATTTGTGGAGGATGTCTCAACGTATAAAAGTGTAAAGCACCCTTATCATAAGTAAAGAGACAGACAGTATACTACCTTGAAAGAAGGGGGAGGGGCAGAGATGGGTTCGCCAGTGATAATAAATGAGATTAGGTATAGATATGTATACATGAGCACAAAATATGCTGGTGACATATCCTCACAGATTCAATTTATTACAAGTAATGAAACCGTGCAGTGAATCTTTAAAAATCATTTCACAAAGGGTTAAGAGATATCTGTTTCTATGCACCTAGATACTTCTGTTATATAACATATTGGCATGTACAGTATGTAGTGCAAAGCAAATATGTGAGTTGGTCTCGCTTTAGCTGAATAATTGCCTTAGACTCCAACACATCATCATCGTATCGGTTTTACTTGCAGACCTGTCTGACCCGGAGGCCAAACAGCGGTGTATGATGTCCATCCTGAGGTCCCTGCCCGAACCTAACTACACCACCATCATCTACCTGATGGACCACATGCTCACGTAAGGCTTTTTTTTAATCATAGAGAAACTAATTTTTTTTAAATTATCCAATTATTTTGGTTTGCATTCTTCCACTGGAGTCAATATAATCATTGTAAAAGTGTGTTTTTTGTGTGATTTATCCAATTCCCTAGGTTTACATTACTTCCATTGGAGTCTATATATTATAATTTGCATATATTTTTAAATGTATTTTTATTGCTTTTAAATAGATTGAATTTTGTAATAATTGTCTAGGTGCCCCATAGTTTTCAGATGCATGACATAAGTGATGATACAAATATAATTGAAAATCAGGGTCAATCCTGAAATTTATTACGAATAGAAACCCTTAAATAACCGCTGGGAGGATTCTATTAGATGTGCGTATGTACTGGAAGGCCCCATGTTATGTTATGTTATGTTATGTTCGGACTGTTCAAAACCTTATTTTTAGCAAGATACATTGACTCAATTAAAAGAATGTTTAAAACCAATGATGAAGAGAGACTTGGTAATTAAAATCTGAATTCATAATCAAATTCCTCCAATTTATTTTCTCCAACAGAATCAGTAAACACGAGGATAAAAACAAGATGTCCATCAAAAACCTGGCCACTGTCTTCGGCCCGACCCTTCTGCGGCCCGCGGTCACGAACAATGAGCCCATGTCGATGGACCTCTTCTCGGCCGGAGCGCGCGATGCCATGCTCCAAACCGGCATACTCCTCTACTTCTTAACACTAAAGGACGCAGGCGTGGACTTCAGCAAACACTAATAGTAGTGTCTGATGTGTAGTATTTAGTGGTTGTTCATACTTCTGTCTGTCTGTATAGAAACAAACTAAGAATCTCAAGGAGACCCATTCACTGGTGGTAATTCATTGAGAATAATTTTTCTGCTTTTTGTGGGGGAGAGAGGTGAGGTTATTGTACATATTCTTGACTTATAAAAGTCTGTCTCTCCTCAGAAATTGATAAATGGAGCTTTAACTGACTGACCATGAGGGAAACAATACTGACCAATTTTCATAAATGATGATGTGTTTTTTTTTGTGGGACAAACGTTTGATGTCTGGAGATTGTAAATTGGTGCCAGTAAAAACGCTTTATTTTAAATTGAGAATTATTTCATTAACTATTGAAATATTTTTTTCAATGTACATCCATCTTGAAGTTTGTTGATTGTTCATATACGACTTCAAGGGAAACGTCCAAGTTGCCAGAGATTATTATTGAAAAAACACTCAATTACTGGCCCATGTTTAGAAATTAACCAAGGTTTTTTTATTCTTCATGTCGCCGGGTATATAGTGAGATTAAGACAAAAACGCATGAGATATCATATTAAATATCGATTAACAGTTCCTCAAACTATTGTGTATATGAGTATAAGTAGCAAATATAATATCTCTTCATCTTTTTTTATATTCTGATTAGATGTAAGTAATTATAATCATATTACCCGTACGGGAAAATACCAAAAGTTTTTAGTTTACATTTTCACATTTCTTGTCGAAGAAACGCTCACGTATTAGGTTGAGATTAATGTTACAAGTAATTGTGATTATATCGATTTATTTTAATTTATTGTAATTCTAACAGATGATATTACCAAAGGAAGTCCCGCCGAAAACAACAAAATCCCAACGTTAATTGGAACATATTTTCTTAAGTTTTATACGAGACGTTTAAACATATTTACGATTTTGACAAAAATGTCTGAAATGGGTACTTGTACTTTTTGATCTGTGCAATAGTTGTCACAGTTCCTTGTATGATCTATTATTTTCTTACAAAAGGACTTAAAAATCAAGTTTTAGTCGGAGAGTAGTGCATATATGCTCTAGATTTAATGGAGAAACCAAACAATTGTCCACATTTATTTGGTGCGGTGATTCTTTGGCTACTGGTGCTAAACGCGATTGAATGAGAAGGATTATTTTACGTAGAGAGATTTAATACCAATCGATATAAAAAGCCGACTTAAGTTTCACTTCACAAAAATCACAGATAACCAAACGAGACATTTGTGAATTCCCAGATAACGGATATATCTTGGCAAAGAGGTATTTAGTGTGCGTGTATAAATGGCATTGTATTATATTTTGTAACCGTCATTCACAAAACTTTATCTTAAGCACAAAAGGTCGTTTGGGTTACATTTAATAACCAGGAAAATATACGAAAGTTGTTTCCATATTGGAGATGAGCATATTGGGAACACTACATTTAAATGGTTCGGAGAGGTTAAGTCGATCTTTCTCTGAATTATTGTTTTTATGGGGGCATTTCTGTTTATATCTGTACATAGGTATCAAGAGAATAAGTAAATAGATGTATATATATTAAGTATGTTTAGCTGTTACTTCTAGGTATTTGTTAAAGAACAATGTCTTTGAAATGTGCGCTCCTATGTTGTAGGTTGGTCGAATATGACGTGCCCTCGAAACTTATAGTGTGGTCAATTTTATGGCCCAAATTGGCGCTACAAAATACTGCCATGACTAAGCTTGTATGTTTGCAAAAGAAAGAAGATAAATATGATGACTTCATAAAGAGCTTGAATATTACAAGCTTATATTCTGCGCTTAAGTCAGTGTTAATATTATAAGCCTTGGATGTATACTCGAGATTCTGTCAAAGAAAATGTGTAAGATAACCAAATATTTGTAATAACGTCCTGTCATTTAGGGAAAAGGCAATTGATGATGTAAAGTTTTGTCTCATGTGAGGCAGAAAATAATACTGCCAGATGTGATTTTTTTCAAATACACTTATAAGACCTACTTGATATACTGTGTAAATTGGAGGAGAATGAAAGTAGTACAATATATTAAGTTCTGATGGACGATAAATACAGACATTTACACCAATATTTTAAACATATTTCTGACGATATTAAAGTATGACGCCGTTCAGAACTTGTAGTGGCATATTTAATTTTGTCCCAAAGTAATATTTGTATCTTTGATGAAATGTTTGTCATCCTTAAGTTCAACTTTGCTTTCACCACCAGTAACATTCAACCAACCAGCGAATGTTGTCAACGTGTTCTAGTCGATTAAAGAAGTTTAAATGTTGAAAGTACAACGGCTTAAGTGATATAAAAACAGTGTAAGGTTCTTCCCGTGTCCCTTGAACCAGCTGCTGAAAGTATGCGATAATTTTATAATTCTTAGGAATTTTGTTTCTTAAAGTTCGCTGTAACAGACGTGGTCTGACATTTTTAAGATATTGTTTTAGTTTTTTAATCTTTATTAGTTTCTCATGGGTGCCTTTTCTCATATTACTCTTGGAGATTAAATAGAAATGTGAAAAGATGTTAAAGGCCAGGGTATAGATATGATATGCTATAACACCTTTTTGTCAGTGATTATACCATGTGATTACAATTTCTTAACCAAACCCAGTCGAGTCTTTTTTACGCCTTTTTAATGATAGGAAATATAACATCTTTTAAAGTGACGGATTTTTAGTGTTGTAACTTTCAATCAGTCCTTTACTTGGATCAAAATAACATTCTCAGTATTCACAGACGCCTTATTTTTGTGTAAATCTAACACATTTTAACTAGAGTTAATTTTGTATTTCATTCCATATTGCATATGTCCCAAAACCTGTTTACATAAGTTTTGATACAGTAGTTTCCTTTAGTCAAAAATTGTTTTCTCTTACAAATTATCCCATCGTAAAGATTGTTACGCTGCTGGTGCCTTTGAGATATATCAATTGAGATATACCAACACTATATGAAAATATATTATTTGCATTTGAAAGATCAACATGGAAAACCATTGGGAATATCTCGTATGAAGCCGTGTGCACTTTTAGCAGGGTTACACACATTTTATATTTCATACATTGAATTTCAAATGATATATAAGAAAAGGTTTATTCGTTGAACTTGACATCTACTGTGATTTGGTAATTTCTATCTTACCGTGATTATGCTTGCAGAATATTTTTTCGTAAAGAAAAATGTAAATATTTTTTCTCAACAAAGGCTTTGTAGATAGGAAATAAGTGCAAGTTAAAGTACAAAATACATGGAACTAATGCTGCTGCCTCTGTCTAGGTTTATGAGTAATTTTAAAAAGAAAGTAACATTTTATATGTAACACGATGGAAATGTTATGAAACGGAACCCTTCTATTTTATAACCTTGTTGGTCATTATTTTATCAGCAATTTTCAAGAAAAATATTACTTCTTACGATCCGCCGAGATGGAGTCGATGAACGACAAATCACTTGATTTCTTATTGAAGTCCTCTTTTCCTTGTGATCTTTCAATTTATATAAGTCAAAGTACTTCTCTGTTTTATATCATTAGCTTGCTTACCATTGTACATAAAGCTTACAGCTGAGCTGGAAATATTTTAAAAATAGGCCTTTTTGAGTAAAGTTAGGCAGCCGTGCCTTGTCCTTAATCAGAACTAAGATTTGTTATTTGAAGTGTAATATTACTGTGCTAAGCATGGAAGCACATGCCTATGTATCTGGTTAAGTACATCTTGAAGAATTATGGAATAAAAATATTTAAAGAAATATTTCTTTGTCTTGATTTTTTTTTAGCACTGAGGCATCATTGAGGAAAACAGTAAATGATAATAGTCTTAAGCCTGTATTCCACATACCGATTTTGATGCTGCCGATTTTGTATTTGTTTGATTTTCTCAAGGAATATGACATAAGACCCTACATGTCACATACCATTCAAAAGAGAATTGTAAGACCTTTCTATTAATATATGACATATCTATATTTGACCATTATTCCTAGTGCCGATTTTCAAAATCGGCAGCAAAATCGGTATGTGGAACACATCCTTTATTCTATATCATAAAGTGAATAACAAGTTTTGTATATATTCTTAAAATAAAATAATTTGGTTTATTCATAAAGCAAACTTTCAAGAACGTAACAAGTTTCTAGTATTGTAAATAGCAAAGTATTAAAACAAAGCATTCGCGAAAATACAACTTTTCCTTTATTTTCAGAACAAAAGAAGTGAAAATATTTCTTTTGCATAGATAACACGTAATGAGGAATGTTTTCACCTTCATCAACGATTTTTCTGAAAATTGAGGCTGAACCATTTATTTCAAAAACGTTAATTGGTAGGTAAAGTGTTTTCGAAAATACCAGACTGTATTTTGGGATAATTTGGTCGAAGGTTGGGAACTCTACATCATGCTTGAAAAATACGGATCATACAGGACATGACCACGTTATGATGAGACACCAGACAGAAATGTACAAAATATACATAAATGTAGGGTTTCAAAAATGGATTCTTATAACCACTTAACAAAATTTGAGCACTTCTTGTATTTATAAAGACATTACAGTTCATATACCAGATATTAACTTCTACTACTTTACAACAATACCCATATACATAACTTAAATCCTTGTATAATTACATCTCTTTATACATATTCGGTACGTAAATAATTATACCATATACCAGAAGTCGTATTCTATATGTATCCTGTATGTCTCTGTCCATAGCAATGGCAACCCCCTAATGAGTTTTTCTGAGGTACATACATTACACCGAACTTACACAAATACATTTTCTTTACAGAGATACAAAATTAAAGTCCTTAGTGCAGGGTACCCATTTGTATTATTAAACTTTCATAAGGACATTTTCCCAATAAAAAATTATATTGATCTCATTCATTTAACTTCCTCGTTCGAAATACAATAGTTCATATATCTTCCAAAGGGGGACATTTGAAATGAAAAATGTTTAGCTAATCCGTTTTCAGTATTTCCTAGCACTATCAAATCGTTTATCGATTGTAATTATTGCACTTGTTTTCTAAAGGTTTCTCAAAAATATACCATGAAATGTTCGGTGAAGAGTTTTGAATTAATATATTAGTTTCCTATAAATGGACATAAGTAAAAAAGTATAATATACATATGTATATCCTCAATAACCCGTGTTATTTCATTTTGGAGTATCGATACTTCAAATACATGTACGTGTTTTATTAATGAAATGCTATTTGCAAATATTGTGCTTGAAAGTGAAATCCAATAACCTATTGGAAACCCCAAATATATCATTTGTATATTAAGGAGTTATAACCCAAATTGATTTTTCTATAGACGTTGTGCAGATCACGTCACACATCGAATGGTTTTTGGATAATGCTCCTAATGAACTATCAATCCAAAACTATCTAGAACATATGTCTATTCTAAATCTATCTCAAAATAAATCATGAAATAATAAGTTACAATTACAAGTTAAACTTTAGATTTAACATGGTTATTATGATCACATGGTGATGAGAATTTTTTTTAAAGGCACTGACCTAAGTATTAGGTACCAATAGGTTCTACTTTTTTAACTTAACATGGGATATCAGTCAATATCTGCAGTCACATGCGTCAGGTGTATCACAGATTATACATTGATAAATGCTCGGTTGAGAACTCTGGACCCATTCTCCATCTGTAACCTTAGATAACCCTGTATTTACTTTCTATTACAAGGAAATAGTACACCTACTTCCAAGGACATTCAAAATGAATTGTTAATATAAAACTGCATATTCGTACTCTTAAAGGGATAACGGACTGTTTAACCACAATTCTAAATCCATTACAGTATCAAATAAACAGCAATTTCTGTTAGACCTAACCAGAAAGATCACATCCAAACAAAAAAAAAACATATGTCACCATGATTATTTTTAAATGAGAGCCTAAGAAAGATAATGTGCTTTACTATAGAAATCTATGGGAAAAATATATTCAGTGACATTCAACTTGCTCCAGAACATTCAAAATCCATTACAGCTGTACCAAATCTTAGAAATATGTACCTTAGGTCTGTAGCAAGTTTTTAAAGCCAAAAAAGATAGGGGTCACCGATGTTGTTTAAATGCTGGAGGTCAACACAACCTTGCCAGGTGACTATCTCTGTATAGTTCTTTATAAATCTGTCTTATCTGGTCCCCTAAATCTCATAATGAAACAACCAAAATTCATCCATTTCATTTCAAATTCAACCACTGCTAATGTCTAAAGTAAGATTTCTTAAGTTTGAGATATTTCATTTTTGCCACTAGGGGGCGCATGTGTGTCAGATACTCACAGATACTCAACATGAATTACTCTTTCAATTATGATCCTAAATTTCTATTTTTCTCAATTTATCATTCTAAGTCAATTGTCATCAGTTTATCATGTGAAATTTTAAGATTTTAAAAATCTGAAATTTTCCCACCAGGGGGCACATATGTGAACAGTACGTTATCCCTTTAAGAGACATGTTACAGAGTGTAATTCATAAGTATACAAATATGAAATATACACTCTTCAATCATAACACACAGTAATTTTTTCCTACTATGTAAAGGTGGCTTCACTGTTGCTGGAATAAACGGAAATAAGATGATATACACGAATATGATCTGCATATCATTCCTGAATATAACATTATTTAAAAAAATGTAACAAAAATGAGATATTTCAATTATACTTAACATAATAACAAGCTCTATAATCTAATTTATAAATGCCAGTATGGTTCTTCTATAATCCATGGTAAAATATACACTATATTTCTTTGAATAAAACAGTTTTTCATTGGAATGATCAAGTTGTCCTTTAATAATCTATAACCCATCTCACATGGCAAATGTATACCTTCACCTATCTAACTCAGTATTTAGCCAAAGGGGGTGTGGCCTGAGGATGTTGAAAACTTCAAATTTAAAAATATGATGATGTCGTACACGGCATAAAGATAGATGATGTAGTACCAGTTTAATTTGAACCCATCATTGACCTCATTGCACCCCCTTGTTGATGCTATAGGTCCCCTTGATGTCATCAGTCTCAATGAGGATGGCAAAGACGATGAAGACAACATAAAGGGCATAATGATAGAAGCTGCAGTACTGGTTAAGTTGTAGTTGTTATTGCTTCACTGGCGACATTATAGCATTCCCTTGATGACATCGGTCTCGATGAGGATGGCAAAGACGATGAAGACGACGTAAAAGGCATAAAAATAGAGGCCGTAGTACCGGTTAAATTTGAACCCTGTATTGCTTCACTGGTGACATCATAGCGTCCCCTTGATGACGCCCGTCTCGATGAGGATGGCTAATACAGGGAAGACGGCGTAAAGGGCATACATATAAGAGGGCATAGTACTGGTTAAGTCTAAATCTGTTATTGCTTCGTTGGGTATTGCATAGTGTCCCTTTGATGACATCTGTCTGTTTGAAGATGGCAAACATGACATAAAGGTGCAACAATAAGAGGCCGTAGTACTAGTCAAACCCTTGTTGCTTCATTGGTGACATAGCGTCCCCCTGATTACATCCGTCTCAATGAGGATGACAAAGAGGATGAAGACGACATAAAGGGCACAAAAATAGAGGCGGTAGTACCGGTTAAATTTGAACCCTGTATTGCTTCATTGGTGACATCATAGAGTCCCTTGATAACGTCATAGCGTCCCCTTGATGACGTCCGTCTCGATGAGGATGGCTAATACGAGGAAGACGAGGTAAAGGCCGTACAGGTAGAAGCCGTAGTAGCGGTTGAGGTTGAACCTGATGAGGGGCAGAATGATGAGGGAGGAGAGGAGGGAGATGGTGAGGGTGGCCAGAAGTAGCACCTGGATCACTGTAAGGTCCACCTGACAGGAATATAAACACAGAGAATAATGATATGATGTGGTAGTAAAAATAGAGCAAAGCACCCCATAGAGGCGATCTGATTAGGTTCATGAATATTAATCCGGTGAGTAAAATTTATGTGCATCATACAGGTTAATATTAAAAGTTTACATGACTGAGTATGAGCATGGAACTGTACGCATAGTTCTATGGTCTGAGTAACTTTAAAGTTTATTTCCCTTAATCCGTTTAAATAGAAACACACATATTCGCAATTCTTGTCCCTCATTTTTCACTATCTTATCCAGGAATACAGGCACATATCAAACCGGTCATCGTCTTACCTGAAGTGGTCCATCACTGACGGTTTTTATTGTAAAGGGAATCCCGATACCCATTAGTAGGTCTGACAACAGTTAAGGTCATATACGTTTGTTTGTTGGGGTAGTTTAACATTCAGCCAACCTCTAGGGTTCTTTCCAGATTGCACAAGGTAATGCTTTTCAGCTTTGGGTGATCGTATCTATGATATGATTTAGGAGAAACCAGCCACTGGGTGTGATACCCTTCTCTTTTCGAAGAGTGGCAAGAGGTCTTTTATGTGCAGTGTCCCATAGAAAGGGCACCACACACCCAGCCTTTGATGACCCTGTCAGGGGAGGTCTTATAAGTTATACATACCAGTATACACATGATGTATTCAAGGGCCTTAGAGACGTAGTTATTAAAGTCTATTCCTATACTTGGTGTTGACATAGATGTACCTGTATGTTAGTCAAATAAACCATTTCGTATTTCGTATTCAACATTTATATTAAGAGGGGAGGAGGTCCAAGATCTGTTATTAACCCAAGGTGTGTTACGAATACCAAGCCGAGGGCAGGGCCCACCGGCCCCCCTGTAGGCTGATATCCCTGACACTCAGAGGGTTAATCAACCTATTGAACACATAACCTTCCAGTTGGTTATGTATTCATCATTATGCTGGTACAATATCAAAGTGAACTTTTAAAGCTTAGAATTGGTGCAACTATTTTCTACTGCTAGAACTACCTTGACCAGAAATGGTAAATGTAATATTAACTCATCCAGGCAACAATTTTGCCTTTCATTATCTGTGAAGTGTAAATCATAAGATAAACCTGTGGTTAATTCATTTTTCTATATTTTATAAAGGATACTGAACAGAGGCCCTCCGAAACAGGCTGAAATCCCTGTCTTGGGAAATCCTTGTTTCGCCATTGTTGTATCTGCTACTAAATCTGAAAGATAAAAAACAGATACAATGGTCACAAACCATAACTCCATGATTTGAATACTGATTAATTTTTGTATTTACAGATACTGTGTTGTTATGACTCTGTAAGCCAGGACATATTCATTTGCAATCAAATCGATATAATTAATGTGAAAAAAAACCCCTACAATTCTATATAATTATTTTGCATACAAAAAGTCATAACTAATGGCACACTGATATAACCAATGAGTAGACTTACCTCCTAAACTGTTTCCCCAGGCTAATAAAGTTAACCCTAAAATGGCATTACTTATACTGAACAGGATCCCAAAGGTCTGCAATGAAAAAAGATCAGACAATTATCATCAAAGATCCTACCAATAATCAATCAAATTTCTAAAGTTTTTAATTTTCTAAAAATTTTGAGGTGAACAATCTAAGAATTACGAAATAACCATTGAACTTATATTCATTCTCGTTGAAATGAAAATAAATGATCACGATAATTACTGATAAGGATGAGAAATATTTACCTGTAATAAATTTACAATTTCATTGGCTATCGCCTCTATCCAAAAGACAGCGGTTATAAAACCTAAAAATGCAAATGCCTGAAATGTAAAAATTCAAAAGATCAGACATGTGAAAGTAGGAAAAGTGCTTGATATTACAGTATATACTAATGTTCAGCTGAACCTGAATAATTAGCAAAAGTGTTACAAGGAACATACATATATAAGAAACAGTACAACATTTACCCAAAATGTTTCTTTCGGGAGTATTGAGTGGACAAGGCTAGATGTTACTTTAAAAGAAAAGTGTTTATATATATATATGTGTGTATAATGTGCATGCATGTATGGATTTACAATTATATATTTCTATAAATTCTTAATGATAATGGAGAAACCATAGATACATACACTATCACTATCCACAATACATAAAGAAATATTTCGCATACCCTGTGGTAGGGGGGCGGTGTGTTGTTGGTGGAGGTGCAGTAGACGATAACTGCCAGCAGTGCCCCAATCAGTACGACCAGCGCCCAGACCGGGAACACCCCGCCCAACAGGGTTAATGCCGCTACAAAAGGGAGAAATCAGCCATCTTCCTTTAATTATGTTGGATAGAATTATCAACACCTTTTGAAAATAGGATTCACATTACTACAAAGGGAGATCCAAATTTTAGCATTTCTTGTCAGGTGTCTCATACAAGACATCCTGGCCTGACTGGGAGCATTTTGTGTAAAAATCTTTCTTTTTTTAGTGAAAGATCTATATCTATTTATTGCAATAAAGCTCCTAAATACCTCATAAATGTTTCTTTTCATTTTAGTGTACAGTAAAAACACTTCCAGCTAATTTTAGGAGTTTTCTCTGAATTATACTACTTTTGTTAAGAATCTGTTTAATATGGTTTGTGAAATTACTTGCGAAAATATACAGCTTTCATCAGTATAGATGAGACAGCAAACCATACAGCTGTTGAATTCTCATTTTGTGAAGTAAACTATATCACAATTGATAAACTTGCTCTTTTGGTTAGCACAGAGGAGGGCAGTGAGGGGGGACGTTATAAAGTGTAGACAGTTGTTTGTTTGTTGGGGTAGTTTAACATCCGGTCAACCACACAAGGTTATTTCCAGACTGCGCAAGGTAATGCTTTGCAGCTTACAGGTGATCGTATCTATGATATGATTTAGAAGAAACCCGCCACCGGGTGCAATACCTTACTCATTTCGAAAAGTGGCAAGGGGTCTTTTATGCGCAATGTCCCATAGAATGGACACCACACACCCGGCCTTTGATGACCCTGTCAGGAGCACTGGGTGTTTAGATAGCTGAGAGACGGTCCTTACCTTTGTGGTTAGCACAGAATAGGATGGTCAGGGGGGATATGATACAGTGCAGACAGTTGAGGTGTCGGTTCCAGTGCTGGTTGTCTTCTGACAGTTCCACGACTGGAATAGTGATCCGGAGTAAAAAATCCACTGGTATCTGTGCAAAAGATTAAAACAATATATTTGGCTATTTCGTATGTCAATCTCATTATAGACCAAAAATGTCCAGATTATATTGGTAAAATTAAATGTATATTGTGATATCCTAAATGAGTTAAATTATTTCTTAAAAAGAAAAAAAATAATGGTAGGTTTATAGAAATTAGATATAGATCAAAATACTAGAATAAATGTAGAATTTGTAGAACCTATCCAAACTAATATGACTTAGAGTTAGAATTTAGTTCATGAATGTATAGTTTTAACTTTGGTAAGACAATACCTTTAATGTTCAAATAATTACCAATATGGCTCAGTCACACTGTCTGTGTACAAAGTCTATAACCTAAAGTGATGACACCCATACACAAGGGCAAATAATATTTATAGTACATTTATTTTATGAGGCTAGGTTGAAAATTAAACCCCCAACTTTGCTTGGTTGTGTGGATCACATGGGAATACTTCTTGTTAGTTGCCTCTATCTAGTAAGTTGTCTCTATCTAAATCCAGAGGGGTAAAACAAACACTTATGCTTGATTTTTATGCCTACCCATACTGGGAGATACCACTCAACCAATTCCACTTTCCCTCCTTTGCCTAAGTTTGCTTAAAGGTTTTTTCCCCGCTCAAAAGGGAATATTTTTCCTAAAACTTTTAGGTACTGTTAACACTCTAGTGATGCCCGAAGAGGAACTCGTCAAACCGATAGTATCACACTATGACTAAAAGCAGCTCATCCCGCCACCTTCTAAGTCACCCTAGGTCCTAACTTTTGGTTCCACACACTATCTGCTTGGACCCTAGCAGTTCCAGAGCCCTGAGAACTACTGGATTCTTTGTGACATTACAATGGGTCAGCGGGAACCAATCAGAGTCATGTGACCATGGAAACATGGAAAGGCACATCACAAGCCTGATCCTAGATCCAGGCACTTTTGGCAGTAGTGTGGCGCTCCTCGAGGAGCTTACTCCGGCCCCGGGGCTCAGGACGGACGGTCTGAACCGGCCAATCAGAGTGTTCCCTTTCTGACCAATGGGAGGCCTGCTCTTCCTCCTTGACTGACCAATCAGAGCACAGCATTGTTTACTCCAGGGGAGCTCCAGGGGAGTGGGTTTGGGGCACTGGAGAGTCTGGAGTAGGGTGCTCTCTCTGAGGTCTGTGCTTTCAGTGCCCAGGCTAGATAAGGGGGGCTCTCCTGGGGCTCTGCTCACTCTGTGTTTTGTTGCTGTAGGGTTCAGACCTTGGTAGGTAACCCTGACTTGTGAGACTTAGAAGGCCTGTTTGGCTCTAGGGGACTGTTACTGGCATAGCCTAGTTTTAGGCTGGTTTTTGTTATACTTTGTGGTGGTTGTTTTGCCTATGTCTGTTAGACTAGGTTGTTTTATTAACTGTTAGTTAATGGTTTTGCCCCACAAGTATATTTTGACTTAACAGTTTTCCCCTAAAGTTTCAGACTTGCTAAGTTTGGCCTGTTCTAGATTAAGACTTTGCTTATTTGGGCCTGTTTTCCAAATTACAGACTTTGTTTATATTTTGTATTTTTCTAAGTACAGACTTTGTTTACCTTTTTGTGAAAAGGGTATTTGTGGAACCTTTATTTGTGGAACCTTTATTTGTGTAACTTATTTTTGGAAACCTTATTTGTAACTTTGTGTTACTGTTTGTACATTCTGGCTTTGTACTTTACATCTAGAGAGATTGTTTTAATAAACTTTGTTCAACTTAAGTTACTGTTGTTTGGTCATTTGTCACACTTCCAATCCTAGTGATCAACCTGGTTTAAATTGACTCCCCGGGCCTAACCTGACCCAGGGAGCGCTACAGTAGCATCAGAGAAGACACATTTTAGTCACGTTTTCTATCATAATATGTACAGTACAGGAACGGTTTTAAAGGTCTATTCGGTTCAATGTGAGGCGTAAACTTGTGTTTTTTACATCCAGAAAACTAGGACATTTAACTCATGGTATCCTAGAAAAGTATGGCAGCGTCACATGCTGGCACTCTCCAAACAAATTTTCAACAAATATGACAAGGATCACACCAACAATCTAAGGCTTTAAATAACTTCAACTGAGAGTGGTACAATCACTCTCATCCTTCTCAGCAGTGGAACCTACAGAATACATACAGTTGGTATATACAAATGGACGCTGGCACATTTATATCTTGGTGCCAAATAGGCAATGATTTATCACCCAAACTTTCAAATCAGAATGGAGGTAGATTCACTTACATGACAATAAGATGGATAAAAGTTTGGATTGAGATGGATTTAGAGCTTATTGTATTTTCACAGAGATAGAAAAAGAGATATGCACTTGAATGGGATAGGCACCTGTAAAGAAATTGTCTTCACACCATTTGTGCTGTTGGTGCAACTATAGACATAGTTTGCAGTTTGTATTGCAAAGTCCTTTACTCATAGAAGCAGCTTCTGGATCGACCTCAGTAGAAATACCAGGGTGATCACTAAAATCTCTCTTTCAATAGTCCTGTGATAAAGTTTCTCTGTGACATTTTTTGTACAAAAATGTTATGCAAACAAAATGTATGAAGGTCAATTCTTATACGCAAATATGCTTTTGGATTCATGAAACTCAGGAGCTTGGAAAAATGTATTTAAAAATCCAGGTTATTTTCTCTTAAATTTTGCATTCTTGTGTTGTTTTTCCTTTTCCTTCCTATGCCTTGGTCATCCTAGAATGATATATTTCCTTCAGCAAGTACCCTATCTAGGACCAAGTGGGTAACAAGAACAGATTGTTTAAAAAGAACATATTTAGATGACAATACCTTATACACAGCGTAGATTTTGGCGTACCACCTCATCTCCTTCCACCCCGCTACATTGATGGGGCACACCGCCGACAGAAAGTCCCGGGCCGCATCCAAAGACGATGTCGAGTCAGTGCTGGACCGGATCAGTGGGGTCAACTCTACAATAATGGAGGATTACTTGTGTATTAATTTAAAAATGTATACTTTTAATTTAATAATATGGGAGTTTGATTCTTTGTTGATATCTTTGTTTAGTCAATCTTTGTTTTACTCTGTATACATTAGCTCTTTTTTATTTGTCCGGATATACTCAAGAACATTAAATTTTAGCTATTTTTTATTGTTTTGGTAAGTTTGTTTTTTTCTTTATAGATATTTTATAATAACCAGTTGTAAATATATTAAATATAACCTCAATAGTATTATATGAGGATCGAATTAGTAGGCAAATATATATGTGACCGATATCAGGAGAGAACTTTAGTCCAAAGGTAATGTCTATATTAACTTGTTCTTAACCATTAAAAGAGTCAATCAAGAGTGTTATACTGTGATTTTTATTTAGCAAGTGAAATTGAGCTTCGCTGGAAAAGTATGGACAGGAAAATCTCTCATACTTACTATGCATTGCTCAAAATTAGAACTTATATTATTCCAAACAAAAGGCACTGCACTGAGATACCAGAACTTAAATCTTAGTTAAACTAATTTATCAGCAATAACGAGGTAATAGTTTTTATGTGTATCATTAACTAGGCAAATGGCAGGGTGTCTAGGGAGTGTCAAGCAAAGTTGAAAGATTCTGATGTATCTATAAATGGGTCGACCAAAACCCAATAAATTCTTGCTTAATTTTCATTTTCTTGTTGTTCCAAAGCACTAGCAACTTATACATAAGCATAGGGAAAATCAAGTGGTGTATGGTGGATCTTTTGTTTAGATAATTGATCATATATACAATAAAGTAATGACTCTGGTGACATCATATTATCATAACAATAGGGTGGAAAAAATTAGTGACAGTTTCTAGTGTCTAAGCACTCGCCACAAAATGTGCCTTTAGGTCATCGAGGTTTTGTTTTCATTATTCCTATTATCAATATCATTTTTACCCTTAATCATAGGTCCCCATGATTAAAGATTCATTTTATTTCTAAGTGACGTGGTGGGGGGCTTTGTGGCTAAAGTGGAAAGAAAGTTAGAATGAATGTAGCACTCTAAATGTTTAAACATTATTGAGCAAGACGTGGCTAGTTCTCTCTGCTGATGAATGTTTAAACATTATTGTTTAAAAATGTTTAAACATTATTGTATGACAATACTCTTAATGTTAAATAATTACCCATATCATGGCTCAATGACATTATCTGCAGAAATTCTATGACCTAAAGTGATGGCACTAATACATAAGGGCAAACTAATATGTACAGTGATGAAGGGCTATGTGGCTAAAGTGGAAAGAAAGTTAAAGTAAAAGGGGAATACTCCCTTGTACTGAAGCTGTAAAGAGACATTACTTTTCAGGGTGACAACTCACATTTATTTTTGACAAACAAAGTGTATGGTTCAACTACTGGTCAGATTTAAATTTGTTTAACATTAAAATATCATAAGATTTAAATGAAGTTGAAAAGAAGATAAGACCATTCTAGAAACTAGAGATCAGAAGCTATGAAATGAAATTTCCTGTGTTTTGGTCAAATTTTGAAGTTCCTTGTTTTGCTGACAGGGAATTTTTTTTTTTTAATCACCCCGCCGCGCAGCGGCCACCTGGCCGTAGGCCAGGTGGAGGGGTGGTTATGCCGTAGTCACTTTCTATAGTTGATTACGACAGTTTGCCGAAATTCGACTAAGTAGGTAAAATGTACTTATTCTTGATTATACTACCTAATAATGCTTAGGATTGAAATACGCTCGTTAGGTTAGAGTCAAATCTTCATTTGATTTAATAACCAAACTAAAAAGGACCAACAGCGGTGTCGTCATATTGAATGTCGCCATGGCAACACCATCGCGGCAACGAACATAGTGATGGTCGTGTCATTGTAAATAGCCTACTACGCTCGCCTCTGATTCAATCATTCAGAAGCCATCAGATTCCTTCAATCAAAGTCAGTTCACACAAAATTCATAGTACATGTATCTTATGCATCTACTGTGCTCATAATTTTATAGGCAGAGTGTCTACACTGATAAATAGATTGTGGTTTCTGTGACGTTACGCCATGACAACACTAAACAACCAACTGGTACTACAATATGCCCGCAGTGACATGCCAGTTGCTACAACATGCATGTAGGGAAATGCCAGTTGCTACGACATGCCCAATGTTTCAAAATTTACTTGATTCTATAGTTCTAGAGCCAAAGGCTCTAACTACATGAAAAGATACGCTATAGGCCTAGATTCCGCGAGGGTCATAATTTTGCTACGTTGTAAATTCGTGACGAGTCATGCACAGAATGATGAACGTCATTGCATCACTGTGACTGGGTATCGTCCCTGTCATCACTCTTCAATCAGAAAGCTATGCATGAACAGTTTAAACCATGGTCTGCTTGGAGAGTGGAGTTGGACGGCGGCAAGTAGGGCTGGTTGTTGTCAGTCCAGAATGAATGCGTAGAAGTGGTATGGAATAGCCTATGTGGGCCTAATCATAAATTTCACGATCATTTTCTGGGGTGATTAAATTTTTTCCGGGGTAATTACCCCATTTTCTTGTTACATTTTCAATGGTTACCATGCTTTTTTTAAATTTTTCCCTCCTTTTCCCCCTTAAAAGCTGATCAGACCTTACCACTTAAATCTTCGGGAGTGTCAGGAAGGTTGTCAGCATGCTGTTTTTTTCTAGCCTGCTCACCGTCAGACTCTGCGTTAATGATGTCCCCTCCGGGCCCTGGCAGAACGGGTTGGTTCGCGGCACGCGTTCTAAAGGTAGCAACCTCACCATCGTCCTCCATATCTGCTGCCATATCTGAAATGTCTTTCTCTTTTTATGGGCAGAAAAAAAAGAAACAAAAAGAGAAATAAGACTTTTTTCACTCTTCCTTTGTGCTTCGGCTGCCTAGAAACAAGAGCAAATCTTTGTTAATTTACTGACTGTATTACCATACATTTTTTTAGTTTAATTTCAGATCCCAATTTTAATATCATTCATCATTTCTTTATGTTATATTGATGAATGTATTACTTCAATTAGACTGGCTTCCAATCTGATTCAGTTCAAATACAATCTGGTTCTGGTCCATTATGTTTGATTAAATTCGGGGCAATTGTGAGGAAGCGAGTCAAGGATAAAAGATATATTGATTTTTGTTTCTTTGTTTTCCCTAATTATAATTGGAATACAAATCAAATAGAAATGAAGATATGTTACATAGTTAAGTAATGATAAATTGAATGCTTACTAATAAAAATAGTTGAGGCATTATAAGTCAAGAGTTTTTCATGAAAAGAATTCATGAGGGTATTTATTGGGAACAATGAATTAAATTTGTCTTATGCCAACCAGGGCTTTCTTGTTTCCCCAACTTGACACAACTCCATAATTTTATAGGACTTGTATAACTGGTATTCAGAGGTCATTCATTGGCACATTATATGCAAACAGGAGCCATCATTCCCCAAGCCCCCTCTTAGAAGTATTTGGTGGGGAATAGAGGAGGGGAGCAGTAGAGGAGAGGGGAAGAGGGGGTAATTGTTACAAATGACGAACATGGGCCTACATAAAAACTAATTGCATAACCAATAACACACTTAATTTAATTGCAACAGACTGAAGATCTGATGGTAAGGGTTTGAAGGCACCTTTACTAATAACCAATTTAGGACACCCCTCTATGAAAGATCTGAAACCATATTAAAATGCCATTAAACTTGATGTTAAAAATTGTGCTTGAGAATTATCATTGGAGGTTTTGAAGAGCGAAACTGAAACCTTACATGCCCGTATAAAGAATTAGACACTGTCTTATATACATATATACATATATTAAGCTAATAAAAGCAATGCACATATTCAGGTAAGGAGGAAAGGAAGGTATTCTTATATGGCCATTGATTTTTAGATGTAGCATTTTCAATACTAAGCGTTGGATAACTTTCAATGAGAAAGCATAAAGAGCCTTAAGGTTGACATAGATATTATGGATCTATGAGTCTTATTTCTATGAAAATATAGCTACTGATAATTACCGGGTATGTTCAACGCCCTTATAACACTTGACTGTGGAAATTATAATTTACCGAATTTTCATTTTGACAATCGCGAAAAAATATAAATGACGAAACCAAGAAGCAAGAAGCAGCAAAAGGGAAAAGTGCAAAAGTTAAGACTAACATTGATTAAGCTTAACCTAATTATGGTGGCTTAATTCAAATACAGTTCGTTCCCGTTATGCTTTTGAAATTTTAAATGCAAGGGATCTTAAGTGTACAGGGATGATAATTACCACATTCTTATGGCTCTTAAGAAAACTTGGAATAATCAACCCTAATATTCAAGAATTACTCTTCGTCATCTCAAAGCCGGTATATACATTTGATTAACTTTTGTAGAATTATGGCAAAAGACTCCTGCTATAACAGTTAAAGCAACCCACAACCAATGTTTCCTCTTAGCTTGAAAAAATATTGCAAGTTCCAATAACTGTTCAAATACATTGTAGGGTTATAGTTGAAGCCTTTGGAAAAGTATAAAGTGTGAAATCTGGCTCAAACTTCATTGAAATAGCTAATGTTATTGTCTTCCTTCTATTATTGTGGGTCCACACAACTTCTCAGTTGTTTACAACAAAAAGTGATGACATCACTAGGATAGGATTCCCCCCACCAACCACTTTAATCCAGTTCACACTATGCACATTTTGTATTTATTTCAAACAGGGTTCTCTCCAAGTTTTCTAGTAGATTGATACCATAAGATTACTAATTAATTTGTCTACATTACCAATAAGTTTGTAGAAGAAATGTCTCCAATAAGGTATGTTATTAGAATGAGATGCATCTCTAATATGCCAGTAGTTCTTCTAGTGTGAGTGTAGCCATAGTTCAGGCTCCACCAGTGAAATGTACATGACACTGTGGTCAACCATGTACATTTCACTTGACCCTGTTCTGGTTCAGTGCACACTGCAATTAACTCAGGACCAGCTCATTGATGACAGGGGAGTGCTCATGAATCAATGCACTTGAGTGGCCCTCTTTCTTAAGTAATTTATCATTAAAATGCTTGATTCACTTTAATAGATTATTTCTGGAATATGCTGTATTTGTAGGGTGGAGAAGTCTTCCAAACTATAGGAGTTATGTAAACCATATTTACAAAATTCAACCCACTACCCCCTTCTCTTAAAATGAGTATCTTCTGCAAGTACTTTGTCAATGACATCATCATTTCTTGGGTGTCACATGGGGTATTTCCCAGAAGTATTTTAGTCATTGAGCAAACCAAAACAAACCCAAAACTTTGAAAGCATTTGTCTCTCTCAGAATGCGTCTTATGGCACATGAAAGAATGTGTAGGGCACTTTAGAATCATCAAGGGGTGTGTTAGAAATGTTTATATATTTTCATGAATTTGTGACAATTTATGTAGTTGGATTGGTTGTGGGTTGCTTTAAGTTGCCAAGTGGAAATAGAAAGAGACAATGCGAAATGAAAAGAATTTGCTGGGGTGACTTCTTGGCACATCCACTGTTCTCTACGATGCTAATGTTCCTAATAAAATCTAACCATAAAGCATAGAAAAGAGAACTGTTAGTAAACAAAACAGAGATATTAGTATCAAGGAATACAGACAGGTGAAAAAACATATGTTTGACCTTTGAGCAGATACAGTGATAATCAAGTGACTTCATTTAGAATATCAATAAAAAACAAAATGAAGAAAATCAATGCAAAAGGTAGTGCAAACTTGAGAGTTAAGACAGAATGGTATACTGATTAAAGTTGCAACTAACCATGCAATTCTATTGCACTTAGATTATCAAAACAGATTAAGATAAGAATTCTGCTAATTCATAAATGTCTATATTACCAAGAGGGAACATTATTAGTGGATTAATATTGTTAGTTAATATTGTAAGTGTTAATAATTGTACTAAATCTATGTCTTATGGTCTGGAACATGATGCATGTGACTAACATGACTTTTCAAACTGTGACTATGCTAAAAGATATCCTTAGATAAGGCGGACTTTTAATCGGAAGACATCACGCTAGCTATCCTTATCAGTGTCGATAATGATGAAAAACTAAGTAGATTACATGCACTAGCTTGTTTAATGCTTAGACCATATGGTGATACATTCCCATGAGCTTTTCATATCTTTCCTTATGTCGGTTATTCATCGTTTTTGACTCCCTATGTTACGTTTATTATAGCTAAGAGTATCTATTTGATAAAAATTTCAGTTCCATTGCCAAAATAATAAGTCCTTCATATTGGTAAATCTATTGCAGTGAGACAATGAAAAAATGGAATAAAAAACCTAGGAGGTTTTTTACCTTTCTAAATACCACGTCTTCACATGCTAAGTTTTATATCCCATGATTTAATATTACTGGGGACCCTGCATGCAATTAAGTGTGTATACTTAAAGGTACAGCATACAACCAGTAATATACATTTGTGAGTTATTTCAGTATAAAAAAAAAGTCTGTGTAGTTAAGACTGTGACCTACTTCTGAGAGTTTTCGGCCCGGGGTCGTCGCCAATTGGTTCGTAACCGTCTTCGGTTCGCTGAACATCATCTAAAAATAACAAAAAAAGGCTCGCATGTGTCTGAGTCTGTATTTTTTTTTTTTTTTTTTTTTTTTTTAGTAAGGGGGCTCTTATTCATGTCACACGTTGTTTGCTTATATAAGAAAAGGTGAAACTCACCAGGGCATTTATCGAGGAGATCTTTATATTTCCAGAAATGTATAAGGGTATCAAATGGGCAACTATACTCTACTAGTACGGATACAGTTTGATATGAAAGACATAAAATTATGCCCAAAAAATCTAAACTATGTATCATACACCCTGAACACATCCTGAAGAAGCCTGTCAAAAGGCGAAACATGTAGGTTGATAAACTATTCTAACATACATCACAAACTCAACTCTTCGTGTTGGTTCGACGGTTATTTCAATGTATATATCATATAGTATGTTTTTATTTATAAATACACATATAATACCATTAGTGTAGGCCATAGCCCATAACTCCGCTCATTTAATGGGCACTGGAGTCGGATGATAAATAGTGATTAACAATACTATTATCTACATGTGTAGTGTTGACGACGTGAAAGCACTAAAAAGTGACGTTAAGTTTTAAAAAAGGAAAGAAAGAAAGAAAGAAACTTACCCTCATCTTCTTGAGACAGTTGTTGTCGTTGACGTTTGTGCCTTTGGTAAACATACCTCCCGACAATAACGACTATCACATAAGCGATGTAAACCCCTATAAAAGCTGCAAGAATAAGGGAAGTAACAATGACAATGTTACCAATATAAAAGCAGTAAGTCTGGTAGTTTCTATGTTTATGAAAATGTTTTATGTTCAATCCATTCCTTTTCTGCAATACCCCATAGCTTTTGACGCTGTCAATATAATATTATTATTACCCGTATAGATTATGATTGTTTGCTGCTTGATACTTGTATCTGAGAAAACTAACTGAGAAAATTGTGATAATACTAAATTCTAATTGGTATCTATCAATGGAATTGGCACTCTGTTATATCAGTGATAAAGTACGAAGCGATGCATAGAAAACAACGGAGAGCACAGATAAGTACATATATTTGAACCATTTGAAACATAAATAATTCTGCGAAACTCTCGTTTTGGCATCCTGTTTTAATAGAATACTTAGTCATCAAAATCATAATTTAAACTTTATGAATTATAGTGTTATATATTTTAAAGAAATCTTTCAACTCACAAACAGCCCTGCCTAGAGTGATACCAGAGTAGAGAACGAAGAAGGTCATGAAGACGGCGATGAGGTAGAAGACGATGTCCCGAAGAAATGGCCTCTCCATGGCGTGAAATGGTCGCACTATGGCAACCGACCCTGCCACCACCGTCGTCACAAAGATACCAGCACCTAGCATGAAAGTAAGACTAAAATCTGTAACTAATGGTCATACAAACAGTGAGTAGGTAGAAAATGATGATGCGTAGAAACAGCCTCTCCATGGCGTGAAATGGTCGCACTATGGCGACCCACTCTGCTATCACTGTGGTTATGAAGATACCAGCACCTAACATAAAAGTAACAATAAATATTTGTAACTTGTTTGTTTGTTGGGATAGTTTAACGTCCAGCCAACCACACAGGGTTCTTTTCAGACTAATTTGTCACTAAAGGTAATAAAAACAACAAGGAGGTATGTCTTGTAGAAACGGTCTCTTCATGGCGTGAAATGGTCGCACTATGGCAACCGACCCTGCCACCACTGTCATCACAAAGATACCAGCACCTGACATGAAAGTAAGAATAAAATCTGTAATTAAAGGTCATACAAACAGTGAGGAAGTAGAAGACAATGTCTCGGAGAAATGGCCTCTCCATGGCGTAAAATGGTCGCACTATGGCGACTGACCCTGCCATCACCATCGTCATGGAGATACCAGCACCTAGCATGAAAGTAAGAGTAAAGTTTTTAACTAAAGGTTGTACAAACAGCTAGTAGGTAGAAGACGATGTGATGAAGAAACGGCCTCTTCATGGCATGGAATGGTCGCACTATGGTGACTGACCCTGCCACCACCGTCGTCACAAAGATACCAGCTCCTAACATGAAAATAAAGCCCCATACCCACTAGGCGATTTTACCGGCAACTCGCCTGTTAGTATGTAACATTCAATATTACATACTAACAGGTGATCCAAATTGGTAATGATTTTTACCAGGGATTCTGCTGGTGCCTGGCGCGCGTTGCCGGTAAAATCGCCTAGTGGGTATGGGGCTTAAGAATAAAATCTGTAACAAAAGGTCAAACAAACAGAGACAAGGTAGAAGACAATGTCGCGTAGAAACAACTGATCCTGCCATCACCGACTCAGGGGGAGGGTGGAGATCCCCTCCCCCCCCCACTCCCCTGTTAAACTCACCCGAACATTCATGTCTGTGCCCCCCTTTTCAGTTTCTGGATCCGCCCCTAACCGTTGTCACGAAGATACCAATGCCTAACATAAAAGTAGGAGTAAATATTTGTAACTAAAGGTCATAAAGACAGAATGGGGGTATAATACAATATATGTCCCTCTCCATGGTGGCGGACCCCGCTACCACCTTCATTGTGAATTACCGGTGCCTAATTGGGGGGGGGGGGGGAGAGAAAGAACAAAAGAATAAGTAAGGGCCGCACACAAGTTTTAAAACAAGCTTAAAATGTAATAATTGAAATTTTACCCCTGAATTTCCAATGTTCAATTTCCACTGGACAACTTAAACATATGTTTGTTTCTGAAAGGATATGCGCATGATACAAACTAATGTATATAGCTTTAGATGTCACGTTATTGGTAATTAAACGTTTTAGCATGTACTTCTATCTGCAGGATCGCTATCACGAAGGACATCAATTAATAGCAATACTGGCATGCGGGTAACCTCACTTTACAAGAAGGCCAACCCGGTGCTTTAAGAGCAAAGCTCCCCAAGAGGTGATCCAGCTATATTTACTGTTTCGCATGATACACAGAATGACATGCAATGATTATACTAAATGAATTTCAGTGGAAAATATTCATCCTATTATCATGTGCAAGGGTCTCTTTAACCCTTTAGACCCCACATATTGGGATTGTAAATAGCTGGATTTCCCCAGGATTTCCATGGATTTCCTTCAAGATTTCCTTAATTTTTTTTTCAATTGAGGAACTTCAAAGGTTTACCCATCCCTATAGATTAAAATCATAGAAATCTGAGTTGAAGCATTGATCAAGGAATTTAATCAGCTTTAAAACGATATATTTGCCATTTCTGTATGTACAATAGTCTATTGATCGTTCACTTTGGAAAAATATGGAAAAATTATGGAAAAACGGTCGTTTTTCCGGGCGGCTACGGCCGGATCGGGGAATACACCCTAGGGCGGTCCTGGCCGGACTGGGGTCTAAAGGGTTAAGACAATGCTTGAATGGGTTAGCTACTACAACAGTTCTCCGGGTTGCAACTAGACTTAAGCAGTGTTTCCATGAGAGGTGTTAGTCTTACACTGCAGGAATGATGTTATTATGTAATTAGGTGCGTGAAATGACCATAATTCCCCCCTCCTAAGGGGCAATTTTATCTATACAGTTATAGGACTTTTAAAGATTCATATACACTGATTTTGATCTATAATTCACAAGGGCATGAAAGTTCCTTATCATGTCCATGCATAAATGGGAGGTACATAAGAAGGGGCCAATCATAAGTGATACCATAGAGAATATTTCTGGAATAATGTTTCAAGTATCACAAGTGTTAGACCGTAAAATGTAAATCTGATATAAAACGTAAATCAACATAAAATGTAAATAAAATGTAATTATACTATTTTTGAGGTATGATTGCTAAACTCAAACTAAGTGAACATTTTTAATCACATTTCCCTTGGTGAATAAATGTAATATGCCTAAGGCCCTTTGCACCGACCCTTTGATGACATTAAGCATTAAATATCCACCCATTTGACTGTGGCATGACACTGTTGGGAAGGTCCACTTGGGGAAACTCGCCACTCCAAACACACAGAGATCCTGTAGGCCTATAGGGTAAAACAGGGTTGTACCATGCTAAGTGGTGTACCGCGGATTTTATCATAATGGCAATAGATATACAAGTATACATCAAAATATGAAAAAAAGAAGAGATAGGCTGTGATAAAATTCTGTCATGTTACGTCATGTCATGTTGGATGATGAGGAATTACCTAATTTGGTATTTAGGAGATGTGTGGTTCAACCTATCAATAAAATTGCATTTATCCCCTGGAGTTTTTTTGTATGTATTGCCTATATGTTTGGAATAAATGAAAAAATCGTAATGAAGGAGAAATTAACCACTATGGCTCTCTAGTCAATGAAAAACGTATTTTCTATAAAATATTGCTTTTCATTTTTTTCCCTGAAGATTTCAATATAATGAACAAATAATGATGAATTCCACGATATTAGCCTGATATGCGGGATATTAAGCCTAAAATTAGTATATTACATTTTGGATCCCTAATCAATAAGGGTTAAGGGTTTATTTTGCGTTATTTGTAATGCATTTATTTCATTTTGAAAGAGGCATGATACACTATATCACAGAACTTTTGATAGTATCATTTCGGAAGAATTTGATATTACAGAATTCTTTATTTTTACATTATACATACAAAAGAAAATTCACAAGGTAGACCCACAGGCCTAACACCAAATTTCCACTGTTTATTACTTGAATATGGTAAAAATGGAGAGGAGGCATAAGGGGAGTATTCTGTCAGGCACTAAGAGTACCGTAAAACCCCTAATTTAAGCCGCGGCTTAAATAAGGGTTAGTTTGAGAAATTAGATCAATAAGGCCTCAACTTTAAGGGTGCGGCTTAAATTAGGGTTTCACACAGCCTTGAATACAATGGGAACTCTGAATAAATATGGAGAAAATATGTTCAACCATAAACTCTAAAGTCAAGGTGCGGCTTAAATTAGGGTTCGGCTTAAATTAGGGGTTTTACGGTACTTGGAATGATTTGCACGACTATTTGGTTGATTTTTATGAGTCCAACAATATTGGTGTTTTTTGATTACCAGTGTCTGTTGGATGTGCATCCCCCTGACCCTATTCTGTTACCATAGTAACAGGGCCAGGGTCAGGCCCTCTTGCGTCCAGTCACAAGTGTCAACAGGGTCATTAGGGGGCGACCACAGGCCTTATCTGATGATCTCTGTGAAGAACCGCCTGTCAGAGGGAGGGCACTATCTGAGTATAAAAGGGGGTAAATCAGTATTGAATCTCTCAGCTGTATATATCACGCATTTCATATTGATAGTCCTGAAGTTTGGAAAAACATGAAAATATAAAGAAATAGTTATTCAATAATGGAATGCACCATGATGATTGTATTAAAACACAACGGCACTTTATCAACCGTATTAGTATTGAATAATGAAAGTGTTTATGTTTTATCATTTGGGGACTAATATATGTTCCTGTTTTAAAAAGTATTGAATCTGCGCATGTAGGGCTAAAAAGAGGAAACGTCGGGTCAGGCCTGTTTAGCCCCATTCACTCTGGGCAATTTTTCACTGAGATCTTAAAATCGCGAGCATAGAAAACTATTACTTTGCCTAAATAATCGCATAACTTAATACATTGATAGGTCCTATGTAAACCACGACAATATTTTCCAAAAATAGTACTTCTTAATACAAGAAAATTGCAATTATACCTCAGATCGCAATGAAAAACTGCCCAGGGCCCATGGGGCTATAGTGACACATGTTGATTGTTTACACCCCTCCAGTCTGTTATCGGGGGTTCCCCCCAGTCCCAGCTGGCCAGTGTACCAGCAGAGGCTGGTCCTGACAATGAGAGCCACAGTATGCACTTCAAAGGAGGGTAGGGGTACCGCTGATGGAATTTCAAAGAGATGTGGCACGTGCCTTTCAGATCAAAAGAACCGCAGAGAAGAGCACAACAGAAAACTGCATAACCGACCTTTTAAATCATATTTTTATCAAACTTACACTTATCATATATTGAAGGTACGCTTAATTCTGAAGGTTCACATGTTTCCCAATCAACTGAAAGAGTTAGTAAGGTAAAGAAATAAAGGGAACAACCCTCGAATTTACATCCAAATTGGGGTGAAACCTATAGGATTGTTAAGGGCAAAAATGGTTTGGTACGACGTCATAGCTCCATTTCTGAAGTAACTGGCAGTAAGAGGTTCCCGGTGGATCACCTCTTAATATACATAAACATCTATTGAATACAAATTTTAATGGGCAACTCTCAGTTTTTATAAAGTATTTGAACGTTTTTCCACTAAAAGGGAACCGAAACCAACATAGTGTGAAAATTCCTTGATCTCAAACAACTATAGAAATATATTTCATGACCACTCAGTGTTAGAAATTAAATTTTTTGGACGTCAGCCATCCGGGCTGACATTCATGAAAATCTGTCAGCCCTGATAGAAAATTGCCAGCCCGAAAATTGTATGATAAAAAACTTACATAAAGAACATTGCAATTAAATGTCCTCAGGCACAGGTATATGATAATTAGAAGAAGTATTGAGTAACATCAAAGTTAAAAAGATTAGAAAAAAATGAAAATTCTTTTTCTTTTTCAAATAATCTGTCAGCCATCCGGGCTGATAACTTGATACTTTTCCCCAAAATTGTCAGCCCTGACCAGAAAATGTCAGCCTGGGGCTGACGGGCTGACGTTAATTTCCAACCCTGCCACTAACTCCAGCCTATGTAAACGATAAACTATAGAAAATGCTTTTATCGTATCAATCTTAATTAATAACGTAAAACTCAACTCTCAGTTCCCTAGGTCTAGTTACCTTTAGCATTTATGTGAAAAACTCTTCAAGGTACTCTGAAAAAATGGTCATTATATGTGGCAACCCCTAGTAATATCCCTAAGACTAAAAGCTAAAACAGACCTCTCGTGCCATTACAGTTTGTGAATAAAACATTTATTATAAAAAACAAGAAGCAAATGACTATCAAAGTTCCGATCGTTGGAACGATCGATGTTCGCCCTTAACATAACAATGGACATATAGGCTATGAGTAGTGATCACCACCACCATTCCTGCTGTCACACACAACTCAGGGAGGGGCTTAGGAAAGGGGCACCTGCACCCATCCACTTAGACCTATAGACCTGCAGGTGACAGTAGAGGTCCTAATGTGGAGTACTGGTTATGTAACCCACTTCTGGCTTCTCAAACTGCACCCTCCCCCACCCCAACTCCTTGAACTGAGTTCAAGCAGTGGGGGTTGGGGAGGGTGCAGGGGAGAGGCCTGCCCACTCAATTACACTTGATGCACACTAATTGTTCGGTGGACAAAGGCCTGTAGCTACTTGTATGTAAGATTGTGTAACCGGGCAATCAGATCAAAGCCCAAAGACCTACAAAAGACATGACTGATTGAGTGAGCCCTTCCCATAAGCTACAATACTAAAAACTATAATTAAGGGCTCACAAAAAGAGATAATACTGTATTGCTTACCGACAAGGGCACCAACGGCCAGCCCGGCATCCCCGTTCTTCATGGAGCCGACAGCCGCGATGGCCGAGAAGACATCGGGCGCTCCGTTACCGAAGGCCATCAGGGTCACACCCTGAGTTATATAGGTTAAGGTAAATACATGTTATACAATTAATATTCTGTAACAGATATAAAATATAGCATTAATCATTAAAAGAAGACATAGTTACTTCCGGAAATAGAAGGTAAAGTTTGCATACGCAGTCAACGACCCAAGCTTTTGAAAAGGGGGTTGACGGGCTATTGGAAAAACCTTTCCTTAATAACTTTTGACCAAATTTTACCTTTAAAAATCGTGAATTTTCTGAAAAGAAAAGGAGGGGTGTGCACCCCTAACCCCATCCCCGGGATTCGCTACTGAGTGAAAAGGAAAAATCCCATTTTTTTCTTGCAAAATTTCATGACTGTTTGTCTTTGGGTGTTCCATTATATATGTAAGAATCCTGTCTTGCAAGTTTAATAATTTTCTCAAGAAATAAGAAAAGTTTTTGTAGTTGTCTGACAATTATGAACTGGAAGATGGGTAAAATATAGATCCTAGTAGAGTAAGGATACAGCGATATTGTCACTCATCCCCAGAGTCTTGGACATCACCACCAGCGACGGACAGAAACTGTAGGAAAATTAAAATAAACATAATTACACAATTAAGCACAGATTTAGAATAGTAATATAAAGAAGTATTAAGAATAGTTATAACTTCATTACTATGTACCGCTCTTGCTTAGCTACTTTGACAGTTTTTCTGCACCGTCTATGATGCCCGTGTGAGACAGAATTCTAACCATCAAAACATTCAGAAAATTTCATCCTATATGGAGCCACTTTGAAAAACTCATATTTTCATATGTACTCATATGTACATCGCAGCGCAAGATATTACATTTTAAACTTGCATAGCACCATTCAAGGAAAATTATTGTTTCATTTATTAAAAAGTCGAATAGTTCTGTTTCAGTATTTTAATTGATTTGAATACTCACAAGTCGTCCGCTGCCACAGCCAGACCGATGAAAAGGAAAAGCCACCATAGCACCTGAAAAACAAGATGAAGAAAGAAAATTAAGTGAGGATCTAAGACAAAAGATGTGCGATGTATCAAGAGCGGATACAGGGTTTCGGAAAGGGGGGGGGGGAGGTCCGTATATAGGCAAAGTACTGTCTGAGTGCATGACATTTTTTCCCCTCTTTCACGAGTGTAGGACCCACCAAAAACAAAACGAAACACCCACCCCCACTTGGATCCACCCTAACCTTTCAGTAAATGGGAACATATTATATAGAGCATGATTGATTTGGGTAATTGAGTGAGCAAGTGTTGGGTGTTTTATGCCATACCAACAGCCAGGGTAATTTTGACAGTGAAAACAAGCTAGGAAGAATTCTGTATTTGGTGACTGAATCCATGAGATGAAGGTGACATGGCGGGCAAACAGCAGGGGATCAAAACCTGGAAATCATTTTTGCTGTACCTCATCCCTTAGTGAACCCAGCACCAACTGGGAATTGAACCCAAAGAACCACTTGGTCAGCGCGGGGTCCCCCCTATCGTTGCCTTATACAATCAGCAGGGCTACTGGTGGGCCTATTTTCTTCCCCAGAACCCCCACGGGTATAAAGGAAATTAATTTGGATCTTAGACAAACGAAGTGGGATTTTGGCAAAGTGCTAAGTGCATGACGTTTTTTCCTCTATGACAAGTGTTGGTCCCCACCATTGCGTAGAACTGGAATATCAGTTGAAATAACAAGTATACAAGTATACCAGTGGAGTTCTAGATGTCAGCCCTAACCTCTCAAAAAATGGGAACATATCATATAGAGCATGATTGATGGTCCCAGACATTCTTTGGTATTTCATTCAACTGCAGGCAACTGCATTATGGGCAAAGGTCGCCAAGTCTATTTTCCTTCACAAGATTTTAGTATGTAACATTTGACATAAGCTGTGGTTGATCATGATGAAAAACTAGCAATTGCCGCATTGTCTAATTTTCTATTTTGTATCTTTATGTACTTCATATTTTTCAAGTTGGTTTTTGTATATTTTCTCTAGTTTTTCCTGTGTACGTACTTTTTGACAAAATCAGTCCAAATTAACCCGCATGTGCCTAAAATACTGTGAATTAGTTATCCGTGGTAGGATTAGATTTCTTTTACTGCAACTCGGGTTATTAAGTGTGTAATACATTATAGCGATATCCAAATAGGTCTGTTCCGCTTGGTTGGTTAACCAGGAACTGTCAGGGAGAAAATCCAGGACGACAGTGTTTTCCCCAGGCCCTTATAGCCGGCTGATCTAAATTCTGATCGACCAGCTTTAAAGCCCAATAAGACGGTCACAATTATATCAAGAATTGTCAAATATTTCAAAATGATATCAAAAATGTAATTGCAAAATATTCAATCAAAAATTCTTTGCCTACCACCTTAAGAATCCTGATTTCAGTAAACAACCAGCATAAATTTTTAGTGGGGAATACACTGAACGGATTTTTTACCAATTTAATTAGAGCCCCTGATTTTTTTTTTTTTTTTTTTTTTTTTTTCGGTGGTGGTGGGGGTGGGGGGAGGTGTCCCCAATCGCGTGCCAAATTTGAGAAATTTCGATATCGCTTGTCTTTGGCACTTATTTATACAAATGTCTTCAAAAAATATATGTATTCATACAGATGTAGCATGCTATATTTGAGAAATGCCCCTGTCACCTGTTGCTGCAGTTATGGAACCTTCTCTCACGCTATTGATTTTAAGAAATGCCGCTGTCACGCTGTTGATTTTAGAGGTCTAGACCGGGCCTGGCTGACCCATTTATCTAGGGCACCCCTATTGAGACAAATACCTGAATTACCTTTAACTAATGATGATACCTGACATAGCGCCAACATTTGGGGTGCAATCTTTATCTAGAACAGATAATATGTTGTTGGGACGACCTAAAATGGTAAATACCATATAAACATGTGCAGGTGATGGGAAGTGACCTAAAAACTGGTTTCACTTCCTAATATAGGGTATAAGAGTAGACCTTACAACTGAAGAATATACATGTACTAGCCATGGAAAGTCCTAGATTTAGATTAGGTATAATCATAATGGTATTACTATTTTTTGTTCTGATATATGAAATTATACCTAAAACTACCTACATGGAAGATCATTTCTAATGAATGCGGTTAAATAAAAAAAAAAACAAAAAAAAAAACTCAAAATGTGTTATCTCCCTTGTAGGCTGCAAAATTGGTATTGGCATTTCCTTTTGCTAATCTTTGGGGTAATAGCTTTTAAGAAGTCACACAACCAAATTTAGTTTTTACTGGCATAAACATAGACATACATAACGTCTCTCTATGCCTCAAATAATCTTTCATAATGCAACACAAACAATTTCATATTGAAAAACCGAGCTGCTACTTTAGGTGAGATTTTAGTGATAATGAAAAGGGGGTACGCTATATATAAAAAAAACACTTTGGGACGCCCCAAATTTAACCAATAAGTGTATACCCACACACCCCTTTAAATTCGACACTGCAGTAGACAATGCTCTGTCAGGACATTCATAATTATACATTTCTATAGGAAGGAGTTCGTTATGCCCCAAAATAACGGAGTGACAATACAATACAACCCTTATATTAGACCATTTGCTGGTGCCCGCATCCATGTTCCAACTGTTGTACCAGCACATGCCAGAACACATTGTATATCTGAACATCACTAACCGTCTGATAAATGTAAGATAATCTTTTTTTTAAGAGCAGAGCTTTATTTACTCTACTTTAATTTCCAGACATTACTTTTCGAGAACCTGTTTTCAGTTTTTTCTTCTGTGATTGTGAGATAATCTTATTATATGTACGCAGAAACAGTTTGATTTACAAAATAGTGTGTTCTGGTAACATCAGTCCAAATAGCAATAATAGGAAAGTCGGAATCTTATTATCATTATTTTTTATTAATGTCTTATAGTGAAAAACATCCCCAAATCTGTTATATTTTATAAAGTTTTAATATTTTTCACTAAAAAGCATAATAAAAACCTTAGGGTTGGGAGCAAAAGAGTAGGGAAGGTCAGGTTACAGGAAGGCAACCACTTTTTTCTTTGCCCTAAAATTAGCAGAGATGCCACTCCTGACTGATGAAAAAGTAAGAAATGTAGGAAACACTTTAGGAGAAGAGTCCTGACATTGCATTTGTATTTGAATAACCTGAAACTAACACAAAAACACTCCGAAACTGATATTATAGCGATGTGGGAAAGATTAGTTGTTCAATCCAAAACCACCAAAAAGTAGGAAATCATAAAAAAAAAAGTAGGAAAAATGGTACCTCTGAATTAGTAAAAACCGTCTTCAATCCTACTCACCAGTAGAAGGATGGCCAGGGGGAGGAGTTTGTCGGTAAAGGTACAATACACTATCTTAGTGTAATTAATGAAGCCCTCGTCTATGTCACAGTCATCTGTTGCCTTCACGAACTGACACTGCGCGGAGTCGTTGTGCTGGTTTTTGACCTCGCGACACTGGAAATTCAACAGAAAAGATGCATACGCGTGTCATAGGGAAACCCGCAATGTAGTTTAAGCACATTGCCCGGGGAAATCAATATGACCATAAGAGAGAGAAAATAATTGTGTTCAGCTTTCAATAGCGCCACAAAATTTTGGAAAGTAGGGTGTACATGTAGGCTGATTTGTCCCTCTCTCTTTTTTTTCCCAAACATCAATTAGACACATGGCTTGGACATTTATATTGTCCTTTATTTTGGTTCCACAATACTTGTTACCATCTAGAATTAGTTTTCTGATATGATAACACATAAAGAATTTTTTGTTGAATATTAGTAAAATTTAGACAAATAAAATCTTTAAAAAACAGCTAGGGTAGGGCCAAAAATTTAGGGTTGATCGGAATAGACTACCTGAACATAACTCCCCCCCCCCCTATATTTATTTATTTACCTATTTACCTACTTATTTATTTATTTATTCTTTTTTTGGCGGGGGGGGGGGGGGGGTTACTTTTTCCCTTCCATCTGTACCTGCCAGCTTCGTGCAAAGTGTACCTCGCCGGTCTCGGCCTACGTCTTGCGAGAACAGTCAACAGAAGTTGTGTACTTCTCTTATCTGATAAGGATAATAAAAACTGCCTTACACTTAAAATAGGCTACAATCACTTTATAGACGTTGTGCACATGACGTCACACACCCAAAACTGGGATGGCAGCCATGTTGGTGATCAGCGTATATTTATCATTATTCACAATTTTACAGCATCTATGCTGTAGATTTTTGTTTATTTCATCAAAGGAGACCACAAAGAATCATAATAACAAATTATTATTCATAAATTATGGATATATCTAATAACCATGTGGGTATGGTGACGTGACCCTGTCTGCACAAGGTCTATAGATCACAATCACGTGCAAGTGATGTCTACTTCTTGCTGTTTGTCTAGCACTAGAGTAACATTCAATATAGGCTGATTCAGCTGGAGAAATGAGCTTTTTAGAAGTAGCATCCAGTTGGTAGAGTAGTCATCTTATTTGACTTGTCAATGAGTACTGATAACGATTAAAGTTGGGCGGTGGTCAAATTGCAGTGGACTTTGGGTAGTGATTTACCTAGTGATTCATTATAGGCCTAAACCTTGGTATGAAGTTCCTACTACACTCTTACTAATAGATCTATTCATGGTAATATGAGATCAGTTAGATAATATTTTCATAGGATGATCAATGCATTAAGACTAATCAAATAAACTCTAAAAAATAAACTCAGAAGACATAAAGATTCATAACTAATTATAATTATATCAAAATAAAAAAATATACAGCTATAATTAATGTTTGTTTTCTGATACTCAGATAGATTTAGATAGTGCTTGAATTATATATATTAAGTAAACATCAAGAACTAAATTTACTACCTATCTAACTTATAAATAAAGGAAAAATTCCTTCATAAATATTCATTTACATTTATTTATATCTTCCCAAACTCCTTTCTCGCTTCAGATTCCCGTGTAATCATCGCTCTGACTATAGCATTCTGGGAAGTGCCAGAACTACTTTTCGCTGGGACTTGTTACCAGCCTGACTTGAAAGTTTCTATAAGAACTACTTTTTCACGGCAGGCCACTTGCGTGATGCGGTCGCGCAGTACTACAATAAAATTGCTTAATGAAAAAAGGCTATAGTCGGAGCGAGTATTACATGTGGAATCCGACGCAACTAAGGAGTATCTTCCCAACTACAATTTAAACAGGACATACATGAGTATCATGTAACCTTTTCAATGTAGATGTCTCTTAGCAGGGATTATATTCCTAGGTCTGCTAGGAAAAACTCTTTAAACAGATCTATCAAAGGCCCAGTATTTTGGGAGGTTTGATAAAGGATAAGGCTAGGCCTACAAGGGGGGATGGCCCCCTCAGGACAAACCCAGCATGGTTAGGTAGTTTCAATGATAAGGGGCTATTGATGTCGCGTTCTGCAGGCTTATGAATACATCCCTGTTTTGGATGGTTGGTTATTGGGGTTTAACGCCGTAGCAACATCTAAGGTCATATCACAGCGAGAATAGGATTTGACAAATCTGTCTTTAATGATTGTATCTATGGAATGAACGAATCTATGGGAAGATAAAGACCATATCCCTACACATTCACCGAGGTTGGTGTTCTTTAATGTGCATGGTCCCATGGAGAGGGCCACACACACAACAGCCAGTGACTCTCTAGGAGTCTTTGATAACCCAGTTGTTGCCACTGGGAGACATGTAGAGGGGAGTAGCAGCCAGCTCACCCCAGCCCAGGATTGAACCCGGGCCGCCCGGGCTACAGGCGGACACGCTGACCACTACACCACCCCACACGCCTCATCCCTGTTGTGTAGTAAATTACATGTAGGCAAAATTGTGTTGCAGGCACCTATTTAAAAATCCCCAGTCCAATTCCCTGGGTTTTTCCTAAGTTTTCCTGTCCCACTAACAAGTTCTATAGATGTATTGTCATAGCTGTGATGATTTGTTCTGATCTCAAGGTGCTCAGCAGGTTTTAAAATATCAGTAAATATGATTGTATGAACGTATCTGGAAAAAAGTGGTCAAAAAGAAATCCCTGTGTTTTCCCTGTGTTTGGGGCAAATTTGTACATTCCCTGTATTTTATTTGACAGATTTTTTCTCTCATTTTTTCCTGCTTTTCCCATGTTGCATGTGCAGTGGGGACCCTGTTGTTGAAGAAAAAGTAAATGTAAAATGATCTTACGTCCACATCAGGTTCAGAGTCAGATGGATCGTCCTGCACACCTCTCAGGGACCCAAAATCAGGATCAGCGACTGTCCACAAGGCATTCTTTCTATTCATAATCCCATGGCGTTCTTCTGGCAACTTTACATTTTCCCTTTCTTCAGGAATAGTCAAGTAATTTCCACCCAACGCGCCTCTCTTTCCTCCCGGCCTCCCGTCCAGGTCGCCCCGGGAGGCAGGGCCGAGGCTCCCCGTAGCAGACGAACCGAGCGCCCCGCCCAACAAAATGACAAAGATAAGCCAAAACATCCCTCGTATTTTGACCATGGTGGAGACTGGAGATTCAAGCTACTGTTGACATTCTTCTGGCGGGATTGCGAGCCCGTGTCCGCCCCCAAATCGCGGACACATTACGTGAAGCGAAGATAATCAGGCTGCTATCTTCACACCGACCGACTTGTGAGTTTACATTGGTTCAGGTGTCGCTGCAGTGATTTTTTAATTTTATTTTATGCGCGATGGTGCTGTTCCACGCGGGGAAAGGAAGAGTTACGTCAAGGACTATTTATAGTGGAGTACATGATGCATGTTAACTTACTTTCAATAACTTATCCAATAGTCACTAAAGAATGAAGTTTATTACTAAATAAAAGTTCAATTCCCCCCCCCCAACAAATCCTCTACTTCTACAATAATTTATAATTATTTACAATTTTGATTCAAAGTTTAAACCACATATTGCATTCACGAATTGCTTGATTTCCCTAAATTCCTGTATGAATGAATTAACTGAGAATGTTCAAATGCAGACATATCCCTATCAATTAAAATATCCAAACGGGGTAATGTAAAGGCGATTTAATCAGCGTTTTATAAAAAAAATATTAATACATGGGTAACTTTGATCTGATGAATATTAATTAGTGTTCTCATTGGAAAACAATTATAGAAAAATTGCCATTTTTGAGGGCGGTTACTGCCAGATTGGGGAAACCGGTAGTTACAGCTGGATTGGGATCTAAAGGGTTAAGTTTTTGTAATTGAATTACATATCAATTTTAGAATGTCAAATCATCAAATTGTAAATAGCACTAGATGCTTACTGGGAAGTTAAAAATAACAATAGCTCTACTGGGATTTTCTCTCAGGCTCACTACGTCCGGTTTCATTCCCCATTGATAATATTGTTTCGGTTAGTATTGTCCTGTGCCTCCGGGTTCAAACTTTTCTGAATAATATAAAGTTCCACAAACAGGACAGGAATCTATCATTGTTATCCGTCTGTTAGATCTAAGTAATATGTTTCTTCCCCACGTTTTTGTCTTTGATACAAGGTAAATGCTATCAAATTCATTCAAAACATATAAAGGTAATGCTGATCATGAATAAAGAAAAGAAATGTTGATTCGTGATAAGCTGTGGTCATGGCTGACTCATAGAGAAACAACAAAAAACAACTGGTTTCATATATCTGTATATACCATTTATACAATTTATTTAAGTTCCCATTGGCAATTCGATAAAGAAGATATTTTAAGATGTCAGTACAGTAAACATCTTTTGCACGACTTAAAATTAATATCTATCATTAATCTTTAATCTGCAAATGTGTTTGTCACTTTTTGCAATACATAATTGATGTACCTTGTTTCGTTTCATGAATAATTCTGCAAGATTTCTTCGGAGAAAAACGTGGACTTTTACACATCGTTTTGACGAGGTTGACTTCAGTGATATGCTGTGAATTCTAACCTAGACATTTTAATATTTTCCTCTAGATTGCAATACTGAAGGAGCACTTGGGAGATAATGTACCATATGGATTACATATATAATATATTCTACAAGTTTACCCTCATTGGTTTTTCATAAGATATTGCTGCTACACTTTTCATATACTGTAACTGAAGATATAAAGAGCATTCAGAAGATGACGTTTTACCAATGGCTCACTAAACTACTAACAGTTGTAATCTTTGTACCAGATTTCTGGTAGACTTTTACAAACATGTCCAAGTTGCCTACAACATAGATTCGTTTTCTACACAACATTTGTCATAATCTACTACATATATTAACGTTAACTTATTCGATTTAAGACGCTTTCGCTTCCTGCTTTTACTGGTACTTCATAATCGGTTTAATACTTAAACGATATCCATACTATCATATATATGCTGGCAGTTAGAAATAACACTCTTCTGAAAGGAAAATGTACAATAAAATATTCAATAGACTCTATGATAACTAACGATGTAGAAATGTGTGCTCGACTACATAAATTATAGCTGATCTTCAAGAGTGGGTTCAGAACGTTGACCAACCTACACGGTCTTTCGTCCTACTCTTCATATCCATGGATCGGAACACAAAATTTGATCATGGGTCCGACATAAACATCTGTTTCCTTTTACACGTTCTCCCCCAGGATATAATGTCTTCAAATAAATCCCCTCCGCAATTCTATGCTATAGTGACGTTTTCCGATCTGCCAACATTATTTCACTTGTTTCGGTACATAGTTTGTATATTAGAAAAAAACGAAAAAAAAAAGATACAATACATATTTCTAATACATTGACAGGTTGCTCATCCACCACAGAAAGGACTGTAATACATGTTTAAAAGAATCATAAACTTTGTCTTGATGCTTTAAATAACATTTTTCAGACTGATATAAGAGTTCAGAATCTGAAATCTTCCAGAGGAATATATACAAAAGGAAAGTTTCTTCAGCTGACTCAAAGAAAAAGTTTCATTTGTTGATTTTGTTGTTGAAAAAGATGAGAGTTGTTATTTGAGATCATACGGTATGTTCTAATCGACTTGCCTTTGAAAGAAAAATACCTCCCAAAATGTTACCAGCTATGAAATAAACCCTCATATCTCTTCTACATTATATGATAATAATAATAAAAAAATCAACCATACAGAAAAATTGGAGAGGAAAATGAAAACCAACATTCTGCACTTGACTTGTTCGAATCTTTCCATTTGTAAATTTGGTGAAGTCTTCTTAAATCAATTTTGACATGGTTCATGACTTCGAATTTGACCATCTCTGTTTGATTCAGAACATTTTTATATTAGATTTGAAATTTCACCCATGCAACTAGAAAACTGGACCCGTTTTTCCTCTAAAATTTAGAAAATCAATTTTACAGCTTTTAAAAGTTCTGTGAGTGAGTTTTATAGCTTATACCTTCTTTGTTGTTGTGTGTCTATAAATATGAGAGTGTGTGCTGCGTGTACAGTGATGGAGCGATGAGGGAGTTCGCGAAAGTCGGTCTGCGAAAGATGACGAGGGTTTGCAAACCATAGATCCGCGAACAGTGATGAGGGTTCGCAAATGCCTGTCCACCCAAAAGTGATGAGATAGCGCAGGCCGTATGCTGTGCGAACAATGATGAACAGGGTGACCGGCGATCATGACTGTGGCGCTGAAATAAAAAGAAAACATGTGTTAGTATGAAGTATTGAGGATAAGCTAAGAGTATAATGTAAAACTTTATCTTATATATTCCGCGATTTTTGTTTCAAATATCAGCTCTCTTTATAATAGGGATATTCCTAGAATCAATTATAAATTTCTAAAGCCCATCTGGCTGAAATTTTCGAGGCCATTTTCTCTCAACTAAGGGGCTTTTTATTAAGAACAATGTGCCAGAAATAAGGGAAATGTTTCTCTGGCATGGTAGGCCACTCTTTAAAATTACTAGTTAGAGACACATCCCCGTGAGCCTAGGGACATCCCTGTCTTAATATCTATACAACTGATCCAATGGGTAGATTTAAACAGTTCAAAAGGCAAACTGTCAGTGAGTAGAGTAAAAACTCTAGTAACTATCTGTCGGATAGAACGGAATGACAACAGAACCATAACATGAAAACAGAATTACTTTGAAATCTAAACAGCCTATACTAGTATATTACAATATTGTATTTCGGTGGCTGCCGTCCGCGAGTGGTTGTATCACTCATACACCCACGGAACCTTTTTCTGCAACCACTGCCGAGCAGCTTTGAAGGCAAAGTTGGATTTTAATAATTCAAAAGATTCATTTTCTCTTTTTTTTTCCTTAAGGAAAGTCGGGTAAAAATACTGGTCAGCTGATTTTAGTAGAAACGCTACAAATTATTTGAATCCTAAAAAATGTACAACTATGCCTCCCCTTAACGTATTTTCTAGTGTGCATCTTGCAGGTACAACGCAGTAAATAAGCTATTTGTGGTGGTAAGAATTTGAGTGAGATACTGATGAAAGTGAAAAAAGGTGTTTATATTACGATTTCATGGATTGTAATAAGCCAAAAGGTAAACGCATTTATAGCATCATGGATGGAGGAAAATCTCAATAGTAAACTGGAAATACGGTAATCTTTTTCCCCAAACGGACTGCTGAAGTGCATTGCTTATTATAAGTCATTGCGTAAATATGGTGATATCGCATTTTACAAAAATCAAATTATTTCTTTCGCGCCTTTCTAGATGTCTAAGTTTTTGGCGTACAATTTAGAGAAACCACAATGTGTTGAACCTACCTTTGTCTTCTTTTTCCTTCTCTTTCTTTTTCTTTTTTTCTTTCTTCCGCTTCTTCTTCTCTTTCTCTTCTTCGGTCTTCTTCGCCTTCTTCTTTTTGTGGCCGTCGTGCCCGGAGTCGGAGGCATTGTCTGAAGGCAAACATGTTAGTTATTTAGAGGTATAATAAATATCTTGTTTTTTATTTGATTTTTCTACAGCCTAAGTTCACAAGGTTAGATGATCTTCCACTTTAGTCTTGTGGACAATTTGGGCAAAATTCCGTGCAGGGGTCATCCAAAGTTCCTTATTTTCGTTGCTCTACTGGGGGACTCGGACCTACCCAGGGCCAATGCCAACAAGTATTGTTTCTATAGACAATATAAAGCAGATACAATATCAATGCTCTTCTTGCCACCTATTCAGTTCTTTTAAAGGGTAGATTTCAAGTCATTTGATTGAAACTTGGTCAGATTTAGTACGATTTTGAATAGGACACTCGTTTTCTGAAATATAGATCACATACTGCACAAATTGCCAAAATCTAGGATGACTTCTAAAAACCTAATGAAATATATGGACCATAAAGCCATTTCACTATAGGCTAAGAGGCAGGAGACTATGAGAGTATTTAATAGACTATAGGATGATAGATGGGAGGGTTTTTTCCTTCAACAAACATCTTCAGATAAACAAATAGGAATCCATGGCATTAGAAGCCAGTTTGGGTAATCTGATATGTGAAAGTATTTAGTACCTTGACTCTCCTGCAGGTGGCCCTCCTTGCCGCCGTCCTTTTTGTGCTTCTTGTGTTTGTGTTTCCGTTTCTGCGGCATCTGGTTCATCAGGCGGTACTGCTCCGGCAACTGAGTCAGAGAGAAAACAGGCAATCAGAAACGAAATTGTACGGACCATCTGACAGGGCTTGACATTAAACATTGCCCACCTGCCCGGGGCAGGTAAAACTTGAGGTGGGCAGGAAAATTTGGATCTACTTTTCAGAATTTATAGTTTGTAAAGTATGTAAGTTTGTCGCACAAATTCTATATAATATCAAGTTGGTGTGTTTTGTTAACCTTCAGAACTGACTAGAAATATTGTTACAATTGTACAGAATAAGATATGGAAATTTTGCGTTGTCATCTATTAAGTACAACTTATGTTGACTGGATTAACAAATTATAAACTGATAAGTTTTGTACTTTTGGCTCATCTCATTTTTACATGATGAAACAAACATTTTTCAACTGTGCTTTTCACGATATTAATGTCAGAGGGCGTATAAAGGTTGCTGGATTTTTTTTTAACTATAAAGGTTTAAGATATTCCTTAGAATACATTTGGTCGAGGAATAAAATCCAAACTTACCGGTCCGGGGTGGAGTCTGAACCCAGTGAGCGCTGCCCCTGACAGCGGGGTGAGTTCTTTACCCATGATCGGAGGCTTCTCGATGAGCGACCGCAAAGAACTAAAAGAACAAACAGTTTTCATTATAATTCTTTCCTCCACATTTAAAAACTATATTAAGGTTTACAGAATTATAAAATGTGAGTCACTTTAAAAATCTAAAATTCCGTGAGCCTTGATAGCCAATATCTTAACGCTACCACTGATCCGTTACTCTTGGAAGTTGGAACATATTTCTTTTATTATCTCAGTTTCCAAAATGTTGTCAATTACATTGGTTTTGGGTCCCTTTAATGAAAGCAACGGTTTCACCTGCCTGTTGTCATGTTAACATAAGCCGATAGGTGCAACGTTTCGGAAAGTCATCAGACAAATTTGGTGCGGCACCTAGGGGTCTTCCATTGGGTATGTACACATCTAGCGGGGGAGGAAGGGTCGGATATCTTTTAAAAAAATGTGTGTTCGTTGTATTACAAATCTAATGTATATTTCTACCCAAATTGGGGGTAGGAGAGTCTGGGATATTTTAAAATGTGCGTACGAACTAAATAGGAGGCCCCTATGGGTGTTGCAATATATTCAAAGAGGACGTCCCCATGGATGATAAGGGTTCGAAATTAACTTCAGAATGTCAGCTCCAGGCTGACATTTCCTGATCAGGGCTGAAAATTTAGGCAAAAATATCAAGTTATCAGCCTGGATGGCTGACAGCTTTTTGAAAAAAGAATCTTCATTTTTTATTCAATTTCTCAACTTTGATGCGATTCAATACCTAATTATCATGTTCATGAGGTCATCAATTTGGAACGTTTTTATCTAAGTTTTTCAAAACCCATATTTTGGGCTGACGCTTTTCTGTCTGCGCTGACATTTTGTCATCAGTGTTCGCCAATAACGTCCGACGTATTCGCCTAACAGAGGTTATGTTTCTCGTCCGCAAGAATTGCCGAGATAAAGGGGTTCTGGTAATTTTTCTCTCTTATTCAAGTCGTTTTCAAAGGAGCATTATACAATTACTGCACTGAAAAAGTCTTAATTCTTTTAGGCATGCTTTGAATCAAAAATTGATATATGAAGGGCTATTTTCTATTTCCATTCCTTTAATCTATCATCAAAATCTGAGTATTTGGTGCAAAACTATGCAATCCATTTACATTAGATCAAAGAAGAAAACAGGTCGACGAAGCCAGACCCCTCAAATCTGTCAAAAAGCAATAAATTTATCAAATAATGCGATAATGATTTTATTTTTAGTAAGTTAATAGAAGAGGTCATGCTCAAAATTTATCAGATTTTTTCAAATTTTTCTTTGCAGTAGATAAATTTTGAGAGCTATTTTAAGTAAACAGGAACCCCTTTCGCGCAAGGCATTATGGGCTACCTCTTCTAGGCGAATGTCCGACATGAGCTGATCAGAGTGTCTATATTAAAGTGTTGCATGTCGGACAAATGTCCGACCTGTGAAAAAGTTTTTGGTATATACTGGTCATGAATGTCAGCCTGAATGACTGGTCGATACTGTCACTTTAAGATATACGCGACTGACCTGTTGTCCTGCAGCCCGGGCGAGTCGATGTAGCCGGGGAGGGAGGGCAGGAAGGCGCTGAGCTCCTCCTTCACCTTCTTACCGCTGAACCTGTTGTAGGAGTGCTCCAGGCCGTAGTGAACCATCAAGTTGATGCCGCCCGTCAACTCACTCGGCTCTGCAAACATAAGAGGCAAATCCAACTATACTAAAGATCTGGGACACAAGGAACAACTGAAAAACATTTTCTGTCACCTCCTGTTACTTCTTCTTTTCCTATTCCGCATAAATTCGCCATAATGCAACTCTTATGGCACATTCAAAGTGTAAAGACAATATGTGTCCTGTTAATGTCAACACTTCATATAAAATAACATTTAACTGTCAGAACTCTTAACTGTCACTTTGTCACAATGAAAGGGACACAAAATCAGCCGTTTCTTGCTGACCAGATCTATAGATGGAATACGCATCCCCGACTCTATACGGGGAAAGACAGCACAGCATACTAAAGAATGGTGAAAAAAAACCTCTGAGAAGGTGAGGACCCATACTGCCATACAGGAAGCCATGTTGGAACTAGCCTAGGTCAGTCCACTTCATGGATTTCAAACAGTATTTGGACTAAAAAGCATGCTGTTCACCACAAAAACAAGTGTCCATGGTGTGAAAAACAGTTCTTAATACACAGGTGGGTGTCATTTATGCAGGCATACTGTATTTCTTGTGTCCAAAACATTGACTTGGATTTGCCCCAGTTGGGAATAGGTTGGTATGGTCGGCCCCACTTGACAGGGGGGGGGGGGGGGGAGATTTTGTGCGAGGCGCAAGCGCCTCGCAGGATTAAACAACCTTAAACTGTGAATGTCTATCTTTTGGTGACTTTTCTACGTAGCAATATATATATATTTTCATTTGTGATCAAGATCGAAAGTTGATGGTTTGAAAAAGATAGATTTCAAGGTAATTTTATTGAGGTACACATTGAACCAAAGGCGACTGGAAATGTAGTTGGTGTTGTGTTTTGTCTTAAATGCGTCATTGATTAAGACGTCACGAATTGCAACAGGTGCAACTTTTGCCTAGTTACAATGTTACAAAATCTCTTAATCCTAGCGGCCTTGCAGCATAACTCTCCTTGAGAGAGTTTCGCTGCACTGTAACTAGGCCAATCACATTCATGATTGGTTACATTTGTTTGTTTGTTGGGTTAGTTTAACGTCTGGCCAACCCTTTAGGGTTCTTTTTACCAGACTGCACAAGGTAAAGCTTTTCAGCTAGTTTTACGCCACAGGGGTGGTGACCAAATCTAAAAAATGAGGTGCCTATTTGTAGCAGTGGGACCCAATGCCCTCTTTATAGTGCTGCCACACTGAGATATCATGTTATAGGCCCACACAATACCCCACCCAGGGGGGTGTGTGATTGGTTACAGCTATACATTCTCAAGTGTAGGGGGAATTCCTTGCTAGAGTTGCTTAGCAACCCAAAGCCTGGACAAGGGGGGCAGTTTTACCAAGCTGTAATTGGTCAGTCCTTATCTCTAACCTGATCTGTCCCCCTCTGGTCTTAGTTACATTCATGCATGGGTGACCATGCATGACTGTTACAATACTAAGGACACCCCTGACCCAGATAAGGCTACACACCTGTCTTCAAGTCATCAAGAATAGGGTAGCAGAGATGCCACTCCCCAACCATCAAAATGTAGGAAATGTGTAAATGGTAGAATTTGCAGAAGTTAAAACCTTATAATAACATTATATATGCCTCTGATAGTTGAAAGTTTAGTTGGAAGCAAAAAAGAATCAAAACAAATACAATCTCAATTTTCCTACTTTTGTGTAGGAACTATAATGATGGCTATGCTGATTTCTGAATGAGAGTAGCTGTCTAATTTGCCACTAGGGGTATGTTAGAGACTTAGTTTTCTATACCCTTGGTGGCAGAAAGGCTGTACTAATTCCTACTTTTCTAGTAGAAAGACCATATCTACTGTGTACAGTAGGGTTCCTACAAAAAGTAGGAAATAGAGAAATGCCATTCTAATCCATTCCAGATCAAATTTTAAGCATATTATAATTGACTAAACAATAGGGTAATGAGTGTTTAACAGAAAAATGTTGGGATTTTACCACTCTTTCCTATTTTTGAAAAAGTAGGAAATCCTACAAAAGTAGGAAAAATGGCATCTCTGGGGTAGGTGAGCAGTAGGCACTCAGTATTTCTACACACTACAGATTGGCAGATGTCACAAGCTAAGATTAATTTCAATCTGTCATGCTGGACTCCCTATTTCCCAAAGTGTGTTCTGTAAGGGTGAATCTGGGTCAGAACAGTTAGATAAAAAGCAACATGCCCTGCAGATTGCGGCGAAGCCACCTCAAAGTCAAACAGCTGTGACAGAGTGTGTCACTGTGTGTTGTAACTATAATTACTATGCCCATGGGTTTGGTATTTGGGAGATATATAATAAAAACTCACATAGAACTAATTAGAACAGTCACAGGAGCTATGAGAAGATCTATAAGGTAAAATTTGACCCAACCCACTTGTTGGGATCAGGGTGCCAAGCGGTGGTGACCACCGAAAGGCGAAAGTTGACAAGTGACAGACCTGGCGGCTCCTTCATCAGGTAAAAGGGTCCAGTGTGGATCACGGAGGGGTTCTTCCCCAGCTGAATCGTAGCCTTCAGCGTCCCCGTCGAGTCCTGGCGAATGTGGCCGGGAGATCTGGGGGCCCTGGGGCTCGTTTTCGGCGAACTTTGTTCGGGTCTTCTTTCGTTCATCATCATGATGCAGCCGCCATATTACTTTCCGTGTCGCATGCCGGGATGTCCGCACCTAAAGTTTTTCAGGTCTCACTACGGTTTATTTTTATTATTGATTTATTTGTGGGAATACCCAATAGGTGGCGGCACAATCAGGTTGTGTGACTTTGGTACCGTAGATCTACACTAGGGGGAGGAGTGAGCACATGAATAAAATAATCAGGAAATTATTTATAATTTCTCGAAAATAAAGAGACTTTTATGGTAAGAGAAATATTTTAAAGGGACGTTCTCATCCGTGAGATCAAAGAGATAAGTCCGCCGACGTAAGCCTAGTGACGCGACGGCCGGCGACGTTTTTTTCACTTTTGGAACGTAATAACGCGACGTGATTGGTCACGTCGTGAATTTGGCGCGACTTGAGTGGGGTTACAACTTATCAAATTACGTCCGTCTCACGGACGAGAATGCCCCTTTAAGATGCTAATAATGGTCACTTTTGATCCCATATAATGCATTATACAAGAATTTTTTTTTTTCATTTATTTAATTTATTTACCTATGCTAGGAGAATAAGGCCCATTGATATAAATTACAAAAGAAAAAAAAATCTGAAAGTTGAGAATTTTTTTTTATGGTACACTAACACCCATACTACATTTGGCTGTGTATTTGCTACACTAGTACCTCGGCCGATTCCGCTAAGCTACATAGCTATGTAGCCAGGCGGAGTAGCGCGAGGTACTAGTGTATGTATTTGCTAGCTTTCGGGCACTGTTGCCTTTTTTTTTGGCGCGTCAGAATATATTATATGTCTAAATTTAATTGGGATGAAATTTAAAAAATAGAAACAAAAATAAAAGAAAAGAAAGAAAGAAAATAAGAAAGAAAAAAAGAAAAGAAAAAAAGATGCGACTTCAGAATGAATTAATGTTTTTATTGATATCAGCCCTTTGAAATAAACATTGACCCATTGGTTTATTATTGTCATTTATTGAAGATGCCTTTTAAAATTATTTCAAACAATACAAAACGTTAACGAAGCAAGAGAGAATTACTAATACGCCTTTTTGTGCATTTTGATCGAGGTAGTGTCTATATGCATTCATTCCAATGAAAAAAAAAGTATTATGCATGAACTTTTAGTTTACTTTATTTTCAAACATGCGTCTTCATGTTACATTACAACCTCTTTAAAACGTTTTCCAGATTATGCCAAAGAATAAAATTATGAAAAATGGAAACATTCGGAAACATAATTTTTAAAAATGTGCGAAAACTGACAACAGTATGGTCATTTGTTAACCCTTTGCTGTTCCCTAATGCAAATTTCGGTCATTTTGTCCAGAATTGGGCTTTAAAGTTGCGGCTTAATTAACTTAGCTTTTTTTCCACACAACGTAGAATACACATCTGAAAATCTTTTTTTATGGAAAACTGTCTTAGGAAAAGCTCAAAATTCAGGGTACAGCTTAAGTTGTGCTGCCTAAATTAGGGATGTACGGGAGGTTAACAGTTACCATGGCAAATAATTTCTTGAAAAAAAAAAGTTCTTGATTTATTGCCATAAACTCGACAACACTTGAAAACTAGCATAAAAATGCCAATATCCTAAAAATAAGGACTGGACTTAATGCATACATGCATACTCCGATAAAATTCATGAGCATGTTCACGTGGAGGGGAAATAAAAACGCGACGAGAAACTTCAAGTCTTATATGAACTCTTTAAAGAATGCTAGGTGATGTTGAAAATCTAAATTTAATTAGAACAAAAATTAACAAAGGAATTAGGTTACAATCATCAGGGTTAGGTATACCTGGTGGTCAGATATATTACATGATACTATGGTACATGTATACTGTCAGATAGAAATGGTAAACAGGTAATTATACATGCATGTAAGTAACTTTTATATAGTGTTTCCATTTAATATGACGATTCTACTTATATCCTCATCGTCCTAAATATAGGTTTAACTAGTCTAGCCAACCTGTCAACGCCACTGCTACTGTTCCTCCTCGGGTGCAGAGAAGGATAACAGAGCCAGAGTTGAACATCAGCTTGAACATACACATGCTACAGTGATCTTGTATTTGTTATCCATAATATGACTTGTACTTTTCTAATGAATTTCATGACTTAAGCCCACATTCCACTATACGGCGTATTGCTCGCAGTGGGCAATTAACATACATGTATGGTGTTTGACCCCACTGCTAATGAAACTAGCCACCGCAAGATGGAATATATAAATTGCTTGCGGTGGTACTAGCTGTGGTGCTTGCAGTGACCCAAACGCTAGCACTACCGCAAATTCTTTTATATTCTTTTATATGATTTTTTTTTTAAATGTTAAAGCAGTCCTTGAAGATATAGGAGAACATAATTCATGCTTTTTTCAATAGCCCCCACTCCTGGAAACAAGGATGGCGTAAACAGTAATTTGGTCCAACCCTTGTCCAACCCTAGCAAATATCCAATGTGGGATGGGCTTATTCACCATTTAATAGCTCAAAGCTTCTGCAACAGGGACTGGAAGCACAAATGTGGGATGATGGGGACAGGTGCGGGTTTAAGGGGGTGGAGGGTGCATGAGGGGCGTATGCCCCTCCTACTTTAGTCCAAATATATATATAGACCTATATAAATGTAAAATTTCACTAGATTACAGTGGAGAACCAACGAACCCCTGACGAAATATGAAACAACCCCACAAGGGGCCCAGCTCACTTTGGGGCCCATTTCACATTGGGGCCCAGTTCACCTTGTGGTTCAGTTTATTTGAATTTGTATGCGTGCGTGTGTATTGTTGTATGGCAGGAATTATAAGGTGTACTTCTGAGTAGTTTTCATGAATAACTTTATTATGTAAGAAAATATCTAGTTTTTTTTATATCATTATTTAACCAATCTTACATACACAAGTTCTTCCTTGGTATTTTTTTGGATAATATTTTATTTGTCGTCATCGGATGCGTCTGTTCTTCCCGACATTACAATTTGTATCAGTTTCATATTTAATTATGATGTCTATTTTCTAGATTATTAATAATACCACAATTTAATTGCTTATCTTCATATGTACTTATTGATTACATTAATTGCTCATATTTACATTCCTCTTATACAATTTCTTATGGCCTATATCATACCTAGCAACAGCATAACACTATATATAGATGACGCAACCACACCAATGGTAAGCCGACACGTCATTGCTATAGCATGTAGCCCACAGCCATTTGGCCACTGGGGAATAAAACATCTAAAACATCTACCCATTCATATCGTCCCTTGATCTCTGAAGTCCTAATATAACAGTATCTACAATGGAGATGAATAGGTATTGTGAATAGGTACAATGGAACTGTGAGATTAATAATCCAAGATGTTTTCCACTTCAATAATATTAATAGTTGAATGCATGAATATACATACAATTAATTTTGTTGTTACATGAGATTGCACAGTGAGTACATATGACATGAATTCATTGATTACAATTTCATATTCTTTGTTAGATAATATTTTTATAACTGAAATGTCAATAGTTGTACAACAGCAGGTAAGATAGATGTTTTTTACACTCTGTATACCCAGCAAAAGTATTTGCCTAATAAGTATAATCTTATGATCCGTTAAGAATGTCTTTAATGGTATTTAGGAGTTTGATTAGAACCGATGCAGCCATCAGTATTGCAGTTATTTTGATGGCAGCAGTACAACAAGTATGTTGTTTGATCCACATATACCATTGTTTCTCATTAATCACATTTTGCGTTGGTTCCTCAATTTCCATGCGATGTACTTGTGGTGTTAACCTGATGCAAAAATTAAATGGAATAGGTTCATTTTTATATACATTATTGCATAATAACACATGTGCAGACACTGACATTACAGTCTTACATTACATGTGCAATGGTTAATTGAATTTAGAGTAGTTCAGCTTATTCCAACTAGCCGCTTTGCTTAACGCTTGCTAACTTTGTACATACTCGTCCATAACATAGTTATTCCATAATGTTGTTATTTCTTTGGTTTTATTCATTAATGCTCAACCTAAGACCTTTCTCTAATAGTGATTTATGTATATATGCATATATGTTATAAACTGTTACCTGCTGGTTTCACTTTCCTCCTGAGGATTACGAGACTCAGTGTCCATAGATTGGGGAACTTCATTCCTGATACTGACGACTGGGATATTTGGCTTTTATATAATCAAGGATGAGAATCTTTTGACAATTGTATGTATGTATGTATGTATAATATATATATATATATCTATATTTATATATATGTATATCAAATAGATGTATACGGAACTGACCATATATTATCATTTTTGTGTTTCATGAAGATCACCAATTTTTTATATATATTCAATTATCATGTACCCTATGGACTTTAATGATAAAAATATTTTAGAGCAAAATATGCTATACTAAATAGTAAGAATCATCAAACTAGAGGATGCCAAATGATGGCCAAAATAATTGCAGCTAGGGCTCAATAAAAAGCTGTGCATCTTAGCAACCAACTTGGGAAGGAGGTTGACACGCAAATCTGATAATAATTTGTATACCCTTGGTTTGTATCAAGAGGAAATCAAAATTACCTTTTGGTCTATGTCATTATACGCTTCAGGATCAAGACCTAGCGCTTCAATGACATGATCCTGATTAGTGTCCTTCAAGGCTTTCAGCAGATTGTTAAATCGCCACACAGGTTCATTCTTGATGTAGTCCAATAGCGTGGATATGGACTCAGAATGAGATTTATTAAGCTAGGACAGAGAAATGAAGCAAATCATGTTAATGCCTTTGTGTTGAAACACCCAGGTCACAATCATACTGTCTATGACACACACACATGCATGCATGCATGCACACATGCATGGATGCATGCATGGATGTACGGACGCACACACATTATTAAATTGCACGAGATCTATAGATCGTTATATTAATTTTCAGGCCTGTACCCAGGGTGTGTTGTTGTTGTTGGGGGGGGGGGGGGGGTGAGGTTCCACAAGTAGAACTTTTGCCTATATTTTTGATAATTTGAACATGAAAAGGGGGGTGGCGAGCAGTAAAAAGTGGAACATTTCAATATTTTCCTCCTAATTTTAGGGGTATTTACATTACATTTTGGAAGGGAAGGTGGAACTTGTGCATAAATATCCTTTGTGGAGGGGGGGGGGGGGGGGGGGTGGCCCCGCCACCTCCACCTCCCCCCCTAGTTATGGCCTGATTTTGATAGTTATTGTTTTATATGCATATATTCAAATGTAAGTAGACAAAACCCATGCCTTATGCATTTTAAAGATGCTGCCTACCTGTATTCTATCCATTAAGTCAATATTCAGCACTTTCCTTTGGCGAAGTTGTGACCAGAAGTGAGAGGTAGGATTGATGTAAGCTATTAGTTCTGGCATCTTTTCATCTAACAATTCTCTCAATGATTGATGCATGAAACTGTCTTGGTTATACTTCATCGCATTCTCTAACTGTATCATACCTGTAATTTCAAAGAGGTACTGTCCTATAAGAGACTTTAAGGTTGAATACCATGTTTTGTACCATTCAACTTGGTATCTTTTGTTTTACATAATACAAATGCCACATTTTATTTTATAGTTTCTACATCATATAAATTCCCGCATATTGGTTCGTTATTCTATGTTTTCTTTTACATAAATATGGCTAATAGCCTGAAGTTACACAAATAGATAGAAACAAGGAATTGCTTTGGGAACAACTACATCTCACAGTAAAACCATGCTTACCGAGCTGCCGGCGTATGTCGTTAATGTTGAGTTTCATGATCTCAGTAACCAGGAATGTTTGAGCAATGTTGGCTTGGTTGAGAACAAGGCAAAACTTAAGGAAAGCTTCAACGCCCTTGGACTTGATTCCTTCCAAAAGTATGTCTTTTTTCTGATGTTCACTGAGTAACGGAACCTGTAGGATGGTTTAGAATAGACATTAAGCTGTCAGTAAAAATTTCTACATTTTGTTTTTTTCTCCTCGAAATTCCGTTATAATCATACCCCCCCCCCCCCCCCATAAAAAAACATTTAGACCATGTACCCACATTAAGTTCCATCCCCGACTCCTCCCTGATGCTTGTACGGACTACATAGGTATTTCTCTTAACTCTAAGATCATATTTGTCAAATTGTACTAATGGCTTAGTACTTTTAATATATTGTCATGATATATAATCCAACAAGGATCAGGCTTAGCAAGTCTACTTCTAGTCTAAATATCTTGCGCTCCTAGCGCCACCTGTTAACCAGTATAAAAGGTGTTGCAAGGTAGAGAGCGAGCAGTTAGTGGTTAGTAGTCACTAAAGTTTTAGTAGGTTTAGCCAAGGAGTTATACTTGGAGTAAGTACATCGGCTCCGTGTAACAGACTGGAGTTTATCAATACCCATTACCTCGGACATAGGATTGTGATAGAGCTGAGTACTAGAATGGTCTAGAAGGTGTTGGAACAACTCGTGTTCTAAATGTGGTTGATTGCTGATAGGAGATGGGAGGTGGACTGATGAAGACTTATACATGGTGGCTTTGACTCGGGATGAGATGTTAACTGAATAAAAACCCTTTCATATTAAGAAGCTCCCTCATCGTTCATTTCTTTTGAACTATTGGGAAGTGAACGGACAAACTTTAAACGCAGTCTGAATTACTCAGGCACTCTGGAAAAACAACTCATGAAGACTTGGATATACACGAACCTTACGCAGTCTTAAATCAAACAACAACAATAGTTCATTTGGTGGAGATTACCCGAAACATGACTTTTATCGTTTTGCTCATCCTTGATGTCAGCCACCGGTGATTTTGAGGCTTCTTCTAACGCCAAGCCTCAATCTTTGCGGCCCGCAGGACACGATGTGTCAACATCATATACAGGAAATGTGGAAAACCGCCACCAGGTAGGTGATTCCTTAGACGGGGAGGCACCGAGACAAGGGGTCTCAGCCAGACCCAAGCAGCTCGGCCCCGGAGGTATTCATAATCACCAAACCCGTGGCAGAGGTAAACCATTTTCCTGGCACCTAGGGTCCAAAGATAGGCCGGTTCTTGACGAAGGACTTGAATCCCTAAAACACTCAGGACGAGTTGAAGGGAGAAACCGTCTCCAGGAATATCAGCAATATTGGAATCCAGGGTACGTACCACCTACGGACCGCGAACCTGGTACGAGCTCTCACTCTACTTGTGAACCCGATGTGAACAGTCTGTGGTGTGAACCCGATGCGAACAATCCGTGGTGTAGTCAAGGAGTTCCCTATCGTTTACTACCTGCAGCAGGAGGACAAAGTGAACAGGAAACTTTCGATGAGGATTACTTATTTCCCATAAAGGACAAGAAAAATCGACAAAACACTGCAGATAACTCCGGCCCATCAGGGGGGAGACGCCCCGCAAATCCGGTAATTCAACCTGATGGGAATTCTCTCACCTACCCACATCCCCAACGACTTGAGTCTATCAGTCACCCGCTGGTAACACCGACTCACCCCACCCCGGGGGCGTCCATTCCTGATTCCACTGTAGTTAAAAGGAAAACAGTAGGTAGGGACAGGGGAGTGGAAAGGGAAACAGAGGGAGAGAGCGACAAAGTAGGCAACTTAAAACCCTATAGACTAACCTTTGACAGTGAGGAGAACTTGGACGACGCTAATAAAGGAGCAGAAGCTCGAGTTCCAGATCTGGGGTGGGGAGGGTATGAACCTGACCCGGCAGAAATAATAAGGAAGTTAGCAGAAACAGGCCCCGAAGAGCATGAAGAGTTAGAAAGGTTAAGCGATCAGGATAAAGTAGGAAGGGAAGCAGAGGGAAACAGCGAGAAAATAGACAATTTACAACGCTATCGATTAACTTACGGTGTAGAGACGAGCTTAGACCAAGCTGGTAAAAGAGCGGAAGCTCGGGCCTTTGATCCAACCGAAATATTAAAGCAGTGGGCAGACTCAAGCCCCGAAAAGCACATAGATTTAGAGAGGCTAAGCGATCAGGATAGTGAAGAAAATGTAACGCTTAAAGCACCAGATTTTAACACTCTAACTCAAGAATTGTATGAAGAATACGAGGACGAGTACGAGGAAGAAAATAGCGAGACAGAACAAGCAGCCGCAGATGTCAGAGGGGGTAGTCCTGATAGAAAATTAGCTAGAGAAGATAAATCAACCTCGTCTTCATACGAACTTATTACCGAGGATGTTTTAGACACAGGTAAGAAAGCTAAACTAGAAAGGGAGGACGAAATTAGTGTAGAAGAAATACCTGTGAAAGAACAGTGGGACGATCACGATATACAAAACCTCCACGAAGATAATATGGCGGTAGGAGGCGTACCTTTGGTGAATCTAGTAGGTGAAAGGGATGACCAAAACCAACTCCAACAACCCGGCGAGGGGGGAGCTGGTGGTGTAGATCCTGGGAGACCTCGGCCACGGGGCCGAGGTGCGCCGGCAGGAGGTGGGCTAAACCTTGGGCCTATACAACAAAATATGTGGCAACCTTTCTTTGCGCAAGCAATGGGAGCCCCTCTGCAGGCAGGTCAGGAAAGAGGGGGAAATCAACAGGCTCAAGGAGGCCAGAATAATCAGGCCGATCCTCAAGGGCCTAACCCTCCTCTTAACCAACAAGTCCCGGCAGGCCAGGATAATCAGGCCAACCCACAGGGACTTAACCAACCTCAAAACCTTTTCCACAACCTCCCTCAAGACCTGTTTAATAACCAACCTCAAAACCAACTCAACAACCCTCCTCAAAACCCTCTTAATAATCCCCCTCCGAATCAACCCAATCTTGGGATAAACCCTGGGGGGCTGCAGCAAAATGATGGGGGTGGCCAACCAGGCCAACAACCCGGCCAAGCCGTGCCAGCAGGAGGTGGGGTCGAGCAAAACGTGTTCCCTTACCTATTGCAGGCAATGGCGGTCGCAGCCAATCTTAACGCAGGCCGAGGAAGAGCGGGTAACCAACAGGGTCAGCAAGCCCCGGCAGGCCAGAATAACCAGCCGAACCCACCAGGACCCAATAACCCTCCCCCAAACCAGAACAACAATCCTTTCCTAAACCAACTCAATAACCCTCCTCCGAACCCACCTAATCAACCCAACCCGCCAGGTCCGCCGGGCCCACCAGGACAGAATAACCCTGCAAATCCGCCAGGTCCACCGGGCCCACCAGGTCAGAACAACCCCCCAAACCCACCGAATCCTCCACCGCCCGGACCACCGGGACCGCCAGGTCCGCCGGGCCCACCGGGACAGAATAACCCTCCAAACCCGCCAAATCAACCAAACATTTGGGAAATTCTACCACAGTTAGGTCTGGCACTGGGGCAAACACCAGCGCCAGTGCGTGAAACGACTCACAATGGTCACCAAAGGGGACCAAACATTAGGTTACCATGGTTTAGTGGAAAGGAAGACGAGCAAATAGAAAAGTATTTCAGGGAATTAAAACGACTAAAAGCTATCTATGACTGGTCGAACGCCCATCTCCTGAATATGGCGCTGTTAGGCCTAAAGGGAAGGGCAGACGACTGGGCAGGAGCGTTAGCTGAGAGTGAGAAAGACACATTTGAGAAGCTAGAAGCTCAAATGACAAAGATCTTCGGTGATCGAAGGGCTAAGTGGCAGAAACACGCAGAGTTCTGTGCCCTTAAACAAGGAAAGGACCAGAGCGTGATCGAATTTGCAGGTGTTCTGAAACAAAAGCAAGTTAAGGCAGAGGCGAGTGAAAGCATGATGTTAGCTGTGTTTTTAGAAGGATTAAAACAGGGCGTAGCCAGGCAAGTAGCTATACTGGACCCTAAGTCGTTCACCGAAGCGGTGGATTGTGCAACGAGACTAGAATCGTTGGACAAAGGCAAAGGGGGAACTAAAATATCTAATGCAGTAAGCGAACTGGCTGGAAGCCATGAATCAGAGGAGACCGCGGCCCTAAACTCCATCTCCGAACGATTTGGAGTGGTGCTGGCCCGACTGGAGGCCGCCCCATGGTTCCAGAAACCAAAGCCAGGGCAAAGCGGGACTCCCCAGAGTGGTGGTAACTTTAAACAGCAAGGTTATGAGAGAAAGGATAGGTACGAGAATCAGAAAGGTGAAAGAAATTCAGATCAGAAGCCTAAATCCAATACCGCCCCGAACAGAGAGGCAGATAAGGGAAAGAATCTGCCAACTCAACAGAAAGTAGAGAGACCCAGGTTGCCTTTTGATGAAAGTAAGTTTTGTATCATTCACCAACAGCATGGTCACTCTACAGAAGCGTGCTTGTGGTTGAAGAATAGGTTGAGGGAAAAACCCCCGCGGATCTACAAAGATAGCAAAGCCAGTGGTACCGAACAAAAGAATCAGGGAAACTAGAGGAAGGGTCCGTTCATTCCACGATAGAATTAGGCGCAGTGGACGGACCGGCTAGGAGAGAGATAGGAGACGAAGCATTTTTCTTAACGTTAAGATTTGATGATCAGAAGGAGGTTAGATCTTTAGTAGACACCGGAGCGAGCGATTGCTTCATGTCCACCCATTGTAAACGACAGATCCCTAAACAATGCATTTTAGATGAATGGAAGGTATCGAAGGGAAACATCAGTTTGGCAGACAACTCGTCTCAAGTAATACTAGAACAAATTAGATGTAAGTTTTCAATCCAGGGATCGGTGGTCTGCTATGATTTCAACATAGTGGACGATCTATGCCACCTAATAGTAAGCGGGAGAAACTTATTAACAGTGCTTCGATCAGATTTATCTCTACCAGGCGCAAAGATAGAAGTGTTTTGTGGAAACCCTATAGTCAGCAAAGAAACAGTGAAAATTCCACCGGGAAATGAATGCATCATACCGGTTACCACCCGAGAGCCGCTGGGATTAGACTCACCAGTGGCTTACTGCGCGCCAGCAGTCACTGCCCCGGTCCTAGTGGAGGGGTGCGTGAATACGGTGGGAAGTCAGTGGTGGATCAAAGTCATGAATCCGCTAGATGAAATGCAAGAAATCACTCCCCAGGAAGTATTAGCTTTTGCAGAAGAATGCGCAGTGCCTGAGGTAAACCAAAATCAGATAGAAGAGTTCCTAGACTTGTGTTATCTAACTAAAACAGAGACCCCAATGTCCATCTGCAGGATTTCTGTAGAAGTAATGAAAGACGCAGTGCAAATGGAAAGCCAAACCTCTGAGGAGAAATCTCGAGGTAAAATGGATGAAAATGTAAGTAAAATAGATCTAACCGAGTCGTGCTTAAACGAAGAACAACAGGTAAGGTTTAGACAAATGCTTAATAACAACAGAAATGCACTAGCGTTCTCAATGGAAGAGTTAGGTCACTGTGAAATAGCGCCGATGAGAATCATTGTGGATGAGTCGCAGGGAGTCATAAGTTCTAGACCATACCGATACTCTCCACAGAAAATGGATATCATCGATGAACAGGTTAGGCAACTCATAGATATAGGTGTCATAGAGCCCAGCGAATCGGCTTGGCGAAGCCCGCTGGTGGTAGTGCAGAAGAAAGATGGCAAACCTAGGCTCTGTACAGACTTTCGCATGCTTAATCAAGTCACTTTTAAAGATAAATTCCCCATGCCCACGGCTCGCTCGCTTTTCCTATATATGGCTTACAAGAAACCCACTATGTGGACAGCTTTAGATCTGTTGAGCGGCTATCATCAGTGTGTAATCGAAGAAGACAGTAGAAAATATACCGCTTTTGAAACCCCGATGGGTGTGTATCAGTATAAGCGTGTACCATTTGGCTTAGTAGGCGCGCCTTGGCAGTTTACCAAGGTAATGGCCATAGCGCTAAAGGGATTGATTCCTAGAACATGCTTAGCATATTTAGACGACGTAATCGTCTACGACACTACATTTGAAGAACACCTGGCAAGTGTTGAAGTGGTTCTCCAAGCTTTGGCGAGAGCTAATCTCAAGCTGAAACCGTCAAAGTGTGAGTGGTGCCGCAGTGAAATCAATTTCCTCGGCCACGTAGTAAACGCGGAAGGAGTGGCTACACAAAGGGTAACCACAGAAAAGATTACAGCCTTTAACCGTCCACATAACGTGAAAACCATTAAATCATTTCTGGGACTGTGTAATTACTACCGTCAGTTTGTCCCAAATTTTGCTGATCTAGCTAAACCATTAAATTGGCTGTTAAAGAAAGAAGTCTATTTTGAGTGGACGGAGGCTTGCGAGGAAGCGTTTCAACAGTTAAAGAAACTGCTCACCTCGCCACCCTTACTAATCCATCCGGATATAGGAGGGCATTTCTATCTGCTAACAGATGCATCAGACGCCGCGTGCGGTGCAGCGGTTTGTCACAAACTAGATGAAATCTACCGTCCGGTTGCTTTCTGGGGATGTACTCTCCGAGACGCCGAATTAAATTATTCGGTAACAGAAAAGGAGGCTCTGGCAGTAATTAAAGGCATTAAGAACTATGAGGACATGTTGCAGGGAGCTAAAATCACAATAGTGACTGATCACAAACCGTTGATTCCCCTGCTACAGAGTGCCTACAAAGCCCCGTCAGCCCGGCTGAGACGGTGGGCTTTAGCGTTATCAGATTTTGATTTTGAAATCATATATGAGCCAGGAGCGACTCATTTTCTACCGGACTATTTGTCTAGAGTCTATCATGAGCATGTCCCAGGTGAAGAATATGAGCCCGCTGTGGGATGTGAGTTATTTGAGGCCGAAGTTCAGGATGAAGAGCTTTCTGTGGCTACGGTAATAAACGCGCAACTCCAAGATGCAGAGTGCACGCAATTAATAGACTACCTTCAGGACGGAGACCTACCGCCAGATCCCCTTGAAGCTAGGCGAATAATGGACCAAGCTGATTTTGTAGGAATGGTAGCACCGGGGGTACTCTGTAGGTTCAACGTCAAAAGGTATAACAAACACCAAGACCAACTGGTCAGACTAAAACCCCGTATGATAGTTCCAGGTAGGTTAATTCCCAAAGTCCTGAGACTGTTACATAATGACATCTTAGCTGGGGGACATGTAGGGATCAGTAACCTCACTACCAAAATCTCTGATAAATTCTACTGGCGGAACATGAACGCCGATATAGTAGACTATGTGAAAGCTTGTGAGACCTGCTCTCTGAGGAGACGGGCTCCGCATTTCAAGGCCTTAGCTAAGTCTTGGGAGAGACCGACCCGACCCTTTGAGGTGGTTCAATGTGATTTTATCGGGCCACTAAAGAGAGCTAGGGATGGGTCAAAATACATCATGACCTTCATAGACTTACTAACTGGATGGCCGGAGGCTTTCACCACGAAAGATTCAACCGCGCAGACCGCGGCCAACTGTTTTCTAACCGGGATAGTGTGTCGGTATGGACGGGTAAACCGCCTGCATACCGACCGAGGAGCAGCCTTCCTCTCAGGGCTATTCAGGGAAATCACCACACGACTAGCGTGCAAACAAACGTTCACCACCGGGCGAATGCCGACAGGCAATGCTCGAGTGGAAAGATTACATAAAACAATCGAGAACCTGATCGCATACTATATCCCTGATGATCACTGTAATTGGACTGATCTGCTTCCCGTAGCGTTATGGACGGTTCGGTCCACGATCAGTGTACGGTCGGGATACAGCCCTCACACCCTGCTGTTTGGCAGAGATCCAATCAGTATGGGAATGCCTGAGCAGGGAACAATCCCTGAAACGCTGAATGACTGTGAATTCTTCATGCAAACAAAGGACAACATTGCTATGTTTAGGAATATGGCTGAAAGGGTAGTTCAAAACTACGAAAAAGATCTGAGGCTGCGAATTGATGAGCGAGCGCGGCCCACTCAGATGTACGAAGGTGATATGGTATACATGTACGACCCTTTAGCTAGTGAAAATAAAGCGTCTAAGTTCTCAAACAGGTATACTGGGCCATTCAGGGTAATTGAAACAAAAGGAGACCACCTTGTTAGACTAGTGTCTTTAAAAACTGGAAAACAGGTCCCACATCTAGTAAACATTTCGAAACTCAAACCTGCACATGGGCCTTGGTCTCCCGCCGTCCCTCATAACATTCCCAAACTGGTGAGAGAAGCGAAAATCACTAACTCAAAAGGGGCAGACCCTGACCGAAACCCTGAATTGCATCACACTCCGACGGGTGAAATCGCTGAGGAAGATGGCGAAATAAGGGGTGCTGAGACTGAAAACTCAACGGGAACGACCGGTCCCCGTGAGCATGATGCAGTTCCTATGACTAGGAAGGTACCTACACAAAAACCTGGTCCAAGTCCCACTGATTTAGCAGAAACGGATGGGCAAATCACTGATGGTCAGGGCACCAGTGCGGACACCGCGCTGTCAACAAACTTATCCTTTGTTCCTAATAAAGCCGCCTGTGAACGGGGAACAGCTGGCGCTAATGGACAGAGGAAACGCAAACGAGCTAAACGAAGGGGCAAAAACCAGCCGTTGGAGGGGAGATCCCCTCCAGGCAACAACAAGCCCATAAAACTACCCTGTGGTGATGTGCCGATCTTGGATACATCGGAACAGAGCCCAGAAAAAACAGTAAAGGACCATGTCCCGACGAAAGGTGGCTATAACCTACGACGGAACCACCGCCCTAACTACGTCGCTCTGTCCAACGGCGGGGAAAGCGACGACATGGATGATTAATGCAGGAAATTTAGCCGCCCTGTGAAAATAAAGGTTCGGCGGAGCGGCACCGTTAGCATCAGCGCTAATGGAACAGGTGGTCTACCTCACGGCCACCTCGCCGCGCCCAGGGGCGTGGCAGAAAGGGAGGGTGCGCACACCAAGAGAGATGCCAGTGGTGTGGCGTCATCTCTTGGGACCGGATGCAAGCGTTTTCCCCCCACCTGAAACAAGATACAGCTCCAAATATGGAGACGGCATTGACAAGCGGATCGGTTATAATTTCGTGGGATCCGCGCTGATCCACCAGTCGGTCCGCAACTCTGCTCCTAGACGGTCACCTCTGCTGCAGGTGATTGTACGCACAACCCAGCCCAGGAGGAAACGGAGATAGATATTGATTCTATCTCTGAGCAGAAGTTGGAGATAGAAATTGTTCAACTTCCGACTTCTCCTGGAAGGAGCAGAAAGAGAACTTAGCTGGGACACTGATCCACCGACTCATGGGGAACTGTCTAGCCCTCCGGCCACATAGCAATCCAAAGGGAACCACTACTTTCCCTGCGGACACGGAGGGAAGGATCATCGTCCCCCTGAGAAGGAAACGGATTAGCCGCCCCCACCAGAGGGCGCTACCTACCAAGGGAAGGTTCGTTGGGCCATTCTTTTAGGATTTTACCAAATGAAAGAAAAGACAGTCGAAAAGGAGAGTGCTAGGAAACAACCGGCTCAGACCCTTAGGCGGTGGAGTTGGCCGGGCCGGGGGGGTGTCCGTTCGGACTCAACCGACGCCGGGATTGCCCGGAAGAAGCCAAGGACACCAGCCCGGCGGCCCACCAGAATGACCACAGGCGGAGCCAAGAGGTCCGCTAAATCGGCTCCAGCCAAAAAGAAGACAGCAGATAAAGACTTCTACAATTTATCTGAGGTGAGTGACAAGGCTAACGGCGTTGGCCAAACCGGTTCAGAAGGAGGGAGCGGCCAACCAACCGGTGCAGATTCAGGCCGGCTGGTTCTGGGACCTTACGCAACCACTGTTCCAACTATTTGAGACTGTTGACGAAATTAGAAGGACAGTAGGACTGGATGTGCCAAAATCAAACAAACAGTTAGCTGAGATTAAAACTCAGGTAGCTCCTTTCATTCAAAGGACCACACAAAACTCTAAATGCGTCAAGGAAAGTACCAGCCTACAAACAACACGAGGCGGCCGACCTCTGCCCACTCTGGAAAGGCGATCGGGAGGGGAACAGCTAACCGTCGCCGCTCCAGGACTAAAAGTGGAGGTAGCACCCGTTCAACACGCGCCAACCCCACCGGTGGGGAACGGGCCGGCGGGAGCTCCCCTCCTCCACCACTTACAGCCTGCGGACCCCGCTTGTTTAGACTTGAGCAGCTTGACAACGAGCTGCAACGCCAATCCCTCACCACTGCTATGGAACCAGCAGCAGTGGACGCCAACCAGCCAGCCGGGGGGCCCACTGTGGCCGAGCCCACTCCCAGCGACAAACCCACCGCAGGTACCGAACCCATACCCCTCGAGCCAACCGTCGTACGATCCAACGGGGGCCGTTTCGGACTGGAACCTACTAGGCCAAGACCCCTCAGAGCAATGCGCCCCTCGTCCTGCGAACGTATGAGAGGCTTGAGGATCACGGTCACCAAGGACGAGAGCGGGATCATCAGGCGAGTAGTAAATGACAACGGGCAAAACCTCTACGAGCATGTCCCAAACTAAACAGACCAGAGGACCCGGGAGGAGAGCATACTTCGGCGCATGGATGATAGTAGTGCGCAGGAAAATAAGGTAACTTTGCTGTGAACATGTTTTAGATAGACTGCAAAATTAACTTTCTCAAACTATCGCTAAGGCCAAAACAAAGACAATGAAGTGGCTAGTGCTGTTCGTATTAGCTATAATAGGGGGCATTAGGGGAGTGCATAACGACTCCAGCCCACCTGAAGGGCTAGCCCCTAACGCTGAAGTGATAGCTTTAGAACAATATGGAGTAGTGTTAAAACCAGGGAAGTTAATGTCCACCGCGGATATAACACACGTCCGACAAGGCTTCCTAATCACTATTCCAAGGAGGCGCTCCTTCAACAAAGCTACCTTTGGCCAGGTCTGTCACCGATATCTACAGGGAGGAGACGCCCTCGATCGGGCCTGCTACCATATCAGGTCGCTGGTCAATTGGATGGATCAGACGTCGCAAGCGCTTAAGGGTCGGTACCGGGAAGTTCTTAATGAAACCTTAAGTTCCCTAATAAAGAACACTCAACAAGACCTTCAAAATCAAGAGTCGGAATTAAATCCAGGTGGAAGGGTCAAGAGAATGAAGAAGTTGCCCACAATGCTGGACGATCCAGGATGGCCGACCTTTCCTCTTCCAACCTCTTGGAATCAAGGGCTGGCAGCTGATGTCAAATATAACAGAGAATTGATTAGAGTATTGCAAGAATCTTCGAACCAAATGATCGAAGACTTGGCTCTGATGAATGAAAAACATGACGAGGCTGTCGAAAGGGTTAACCATGTCGTGATAGGCCTACTGGACAATCTAAGATCACTAAATAAGGCACACAACACAACTCGCCGGAGGATGAAACTCGTGCAACATAAGGTGGATTGGATGGAACTGTACCTGAATATGATACCGGTCGCTCTGGAAGACAAGTTAGGAGAGATGGTGTATCTTCAACTGATGGTAGAGCAAACTCGCGTGTTCAGGAAAGGTGTACAGCGCCTGACGCGGGGCCAGCTGACTATGGACTTGGTACCCCGCCAATATATGGTCGGAGCGGTCCAGGAAGTTAACAGATATCTGAAGGGGATCCACCCCAGGTTCCATGTCGCGTTCACAGATCCTTCCTTCTATTACGAGAACAGTCAACCCTCGTTCAAATTCGATGAAACCACTCAGGAATTAATAGTGTATGTAAGGGTGCCTGTGGTGGCTGACGAACATTTGTTCAGGGTCTACGAAGTACTAACTTTTCCTGTGCCAGTGACGGTTAGGGGGCGACTTAAGAAGGACGCTCTCCAAATTGTTAATCTACCCAAAAGTGTCGCCATGTCCATGTCCCGCCAGTATTACGTACCATTGGCTAGTGGCAGTTGGTCAGGTTGTTATGGACAAACCATTACGCTCTGTAAGGATCTACCCTATATGAAAAAGATTACAGACAACACCTGCACTGCTGCGCTACTGAGGCGCGACGACCTAGCGATCCAAGAAAAATGTGAGCTGGACTATCTACTGGAAGCAGACTTTGGAGAGATGGCAGTGTACCTAGACGACGGAGATATGCTAGTGGTCAGCGCCGACACCCGAGGCCAAATGATTTGCAGAAACCAGCCTGCGGTCGGAGTGAACATAGAAAATTACGCGAGGGTTCAGGTGGAATGCGACTGTGCATTCCAAACACAAGGAGCGTGGATACCGTATAGCTTGCGAAATTGTGACCGGCACACCAGGATCACCACGGTTGTGTACCCACATAATGACCTGTTGGAAGCAGCAAGTCGTGTGAAGGGGTGGGACATGAATTTCACAACGTCCAAAAACGAACCCACTATGTTGGAGTCAGACCCTATCCCTGAAACAATTAGGAAAGACCTGCTGGAAATCGAGGAAAGCCTGAAGGTCAAAATACCTGTAACCTCCTTGGCCAAACGAATACAAAAACACCGTAAAGACTTGGCCAAGGGCATCAAGAAAGCGACTGACCGTTACGAGGTAGAAAAACACGCCCCGTGGTTCTCTATAGGTAACTTCGGAGGTGGTTTTGGTCTCCTCACCATCTTCTGCATAGTGGTGGCTGTGACAATTATTGGATGTGTCCTCTGGAAATGCTGGCGGAACCATCAAGGTAAGGCTGCCCTAGCCGGACTAACCATGACCTTACCTCGGGCCATGGCCTTGGAGACGGCGGACCCGGAGAAACTGTTGCACCATGAAAAGGCACTAACTGGGTGTCCAGACGCGACCGCCAACCCCACTGCAGTGGCAGTGCTGGCTATATTATTAGCAGTACTAGTCATCGCTATAGTGGTCCTCGTGTGACGAAAGTGGAGAAATATTAGAAGAAAGACTGTAGATGGGTTGTACGTACAGTTTGCCAATCCACATATGATAGAAACAATCTTCCTAGGCGAACTGGCTATGCCTTCAGACCACACTTATACGGAGGGCTATGTGCTCATTAGGGATCTACTGGTGACCCAGCTGTGTCTGAAATACACTCTGACAGTTACCTGGGGGGCGCAGCTGATGGGAGCAGCGACTAGACCTGGACAACATCCATCTAAGGTGCCACTACCCGACACCCTGAGAGTATCTAAAAAACTAGCCCGTCTGATGATGAGTAACTTAAAATACAATACCAGGGCCAGACTACTGAGATATTCCTCGGGGCTAGCCACTCCTGTACCCATGGGAGTACCTCGCCTCATCGACGCAGGCTGGTCCGATGTCAAAGCGGACTGGCCTCAACCGGTGATGGGACATGGAACAATGCCTAACGCTCCTCCTAGATCGACCACGCCCACCTCAACAGCGACCGGAACGGGATCTGCCCGAAAGACAATAAGGCCAGGGACATCCGAAATAGATCCAGGAACGGTTTATGAAGTTATCATATGACAATGTAACGAGTGTTAAAACCTGACCTAGTGCTGTACAGGTAAAATTGGTGAATTAATAACACAAAGGTACGAATACTAAAACTAAAATGTTACAGGAAGTTCGCTGGGCAATACCTGTTTGGGTAGGTAGGGTTCTGTTGACTAACCTGATCAATAAGGATTCACCAGTCAGGGAAACCTGGGTCGGGTAGGCTGGTCCAACCGTCTCTCTATGGACCCATGGGTTATCTAAATTTCTCTCAAGTCGAGTGTCCCATGCCCGGTAGCCTAGCTCAACACTCTCATTGTTAACGATTTGGCAACGCTTTTAAAGTAGGGAACCATTTGGAACCGATCCTAGTGTCGCGAAATTTTAGCATTTAAAAAAAAAAATACTCAAAATTCTGTATAAAACCTAAGAGCGCTCAAAGGGACCAATGCTCCCAACGAGCGAAGTGAACTTCCTCAAGCAAGTACCATCTACACCTGACCCCTGTGCTGTTGTTACCGCTAGGATCGGGCTGCAGTACAGGAGTCACTTGGGGAACGCCACTGTCTATTCTTTAGCATGCTTACATATATAATCTTCTCAAAGATGAGGGGGCTGCACAAGCAGCAGGAGCCTACCCACAGGCCTGGTGTCAGTGGTGCCTGACAGGAGGCAGGACGTTGGGGTTACGCGTCACTGACGCTGCGAAGGGCACTGGGGTGGACGCCCGACCATGGCAGTCACTATGCCCCGGGTGGATCGGCTCCTGACAAGCGGTCTCTTCATCACAAAAAAAATCGACGAATAGAAAGAAATTTACCTAAAAACTAATATATAAAGCAAACCAATATTTGTGTAACTAAGAGCTCTTCCTCAGGGAATTTTGGGCAAAATATAATAAGAACGCAGAATAATTAGTAACATTCTCAGGGGAAACGCTCTGTGACAGCACACGAGAGTACCTTATACGTGGCTCGTTTGCTCCTAGTATAGACACGCTGCAGCGGCAAGGATATGTGCAAATCCTGACAAGGCGTGCCATATTTGGGAGCTATAGCGGAGGTCACAAGGAAATGTAGTTACGGGACAACAGCGAATTGGTGACATTCACAGGGTGCTCGGCTCTCTCTCACCATATCGCGACTCCCTCAGACTGGACAAGCCATCCCTGGGGGGGGAGAAGCTGTAGCGAAAACTCACAAGGCGGTGGAGCGAGGTGCTGTCCTTATTAATAGCCCCGTCGTCTTGGTTATGTGTAAATGACCACCGGATCACCGTATGTCTTAGGTCAAGGGATCCTGACTTTAACATAAAAGTCAGGATCCAACGACAACTAGTATCAAGAAGAAAGAAAATAATGAACAACTGCCCATAATTCAAGACTAAGTTATTTAGACCATTTTTAGACCAGTTTTTAATCAGGACAGAGACAAAACGGCAAGAAGTCAAGTTTCGACCCGGGTAAAAATTAGAAATAACTAAAATTAATAAAGGAAATGAGCGGCTTCAGAGCTGACCGCCGTCGAGAAAAAAAAATATATAAATGAATGAAAATTAGTCTTGACCGCCGTCGTGGCGCTAAAAGTATCCAGGTCTCCGCTCAACAGTTGAGCTGAAGAGGGGGGACATGGACTACTGATTCCCTGATGAACAAGCTACAATAAACTTGGTTGACACCCAGAGCTAATAAGTTTACCCGATCTATTAGAAAGGAGCTAAAAGTTCTAACTCTGTCTTTAGCACTACCTATCCCTGCCCTGCATGCGCATAGTTAGGATAAGCTGGGGGCGGAGTCTTTTCAGGAGTAGTCTTGACTCTCCACAAGAAAAACGGGCATAGACCTGAACAAGAAAACGGGTTTAACCTTGTACTGTACTTCGGTAAAGGCCCGACTTACTAGGTGCTGTCTGGAAGTGAGTGATCTAAGGAGATGCATTTACACATCTCTATAATTTAAAGGGGGTGTAGGCTGCATATTAAAAAAAAAAAAAAAATATATATATGCAGTCTGCTCCCAATTATAACAATGGGAAACTCGGTGCTGCCCATTCTGGTCCTATGAGCGGGAAGGTACCGACAAACCACGTGTAACTAATGAGGACCGGGAATCAGATCAGAAATGAACCTGAATCTGAGACCCGATCCTCTGGTGATAACTAATGAGGAACGAATAATCTCAACCTCCTTTGTACAGTTAGTACTTAATGTCCTTTAATGACATTTATACCTCACGGAATGAAAACGCTACCCCCACCGCTTGTCATGTTGGTTGTTTCCATGTGATGTAGAGTATAGGGTAGACAGTGAGATGTTACTGTTAACATAGGTATAATATCTATTCAGTGAACCGTTTGGAGTTAGTGGCGCACCCGTTTGCATTGTCAGAAGGGCGCCACTACCCAATATAAAGTGGAACTCGGTCTTCAAACCCCAGGCTGAATGTAGGGGGTGAACGCCGAGCTACCACCTGTAACTAGCAAAGAGAGAAGGGATTTTGTCGTAACATAATCATTCAATAAGAACAAAACTGTGGTTTTAAAGCGGATGCTTCACAAAATGGAGTCAAATATGTTAGAACAGTTGTCACCCTTGAAGGGGGTGTTAACTTGTTTACGTATAAATCCTTGGAGTGTATTGGGTAATTATTCTAACACACTGTACAGAAAGAGTGTTATCAAGAGTATTGACTCTTGTAAAAAAAAAAATGACCTCTTAAGGTAAACCACCAGGGATCCAATTCCTATCATTATTCTTATCTCCACATGAGGTCGGTTAGGGAATCTGAGCGGGACAGTTTTGCATCACATCTCGGGCACTCATGGAGCCTTTGCAGATGGATGTTCTTGTAACGACTCAGCCCCGACCTGTGGGCATAGGCTTCCACACATTCATCGCAAAGATATCACTGTCTGAGGTGTTTGGCAATCTCAGGCACTGATAAGCGTGGCTTCTGTGTTCAATGGAACGACACCTACTAAGGCCTGATCTATGAACGTACGAACTCCCGCAGTGTTCACACATGTATCTCTGCTTGTGACGCTTGGTAATCTTTGTGGTGCTGGTGCCTTTCTAGCTCTTAATAAGGATACCATTCCTTCTTTCACAATGACACATACAGAATCTTCATCTGGGAGTTCATTCAGTGTCTTAGAGACTTCATCTCGGTCTCCTCACAGTAGTATTTTTTCCTCTTCGAGACGACTCTGTACAATAATACTCACTCTAAAACTTATTCTAACACAATGGCACTGACGCAGTCTTGCTGTTAGACTAAAACATGGGATGGGTATTTGTGGCCTTAGCCACTACATCTCAAACTTACCTTGGAGTCGCCAACAATTCGTTGAACGGCTCCACCTGTGGTGTCGCCTCACGTGGCCAACACGACAATCTTTCCAGTACCCGGTAAGGGGAACTACTCATCAAAGAATTCTGTCACAGCCAATCTAATGCTGGGAGGTCTGGACCAAAATACTTGGTCACCTACTGTCACCTAAACTTACCAGGGTGAACACCCTAGGAAGCGCTTGTTACCTAGGGCACCCCATGTGAATTGTTTCCAATGTAGACATTTACACTAATGTTCTGTACGAATAACGACTAAAACAAAGAATCCTGTTACAGCAAATCTAGTGTTGTACAACTCAGACCGGAATCTCTGGCCACCCACACCTGATTCTCATGTGCAGTGTCAGTCCCCAACAGTTAATAGTATCAAATAATAACAATACGATACAAATTACCCACACTCCAAAAAGCCTACTTAGATCGGCAATGTCAGCAAACCGCTAGTCAGAAAACCCTCTATTATCGCCCAACCACGCGCGAGGTAAAATGCTTGATCATATTAGCCTAAACAATCCTCCCACTAAAATTATATAGCCTGACGCTTTTCAGTGCCAACCGTGTCACATTGCTTCATTTACACCACCCTAACATACCGCAGGACCTGGAAAAGATAATAAGTTTAGTACGCAAGATCCTGACTCTCGGCCCGCGTCCACCATCTTGGAACCAAAAGTAAACACTAGGTGGCCACCCACGCTACCCGTTACTAAAATCACCAGCGAAACACAGTTTCTGGTTCCGGGAGTGACATCAGCTTCCGGAATACAACCACGTGAAGGCGAGCCGAGAACCACCAAGAGGAATTTGGCCAACAATCTCCTTAAATCTACGATTAGTAGCCTACCTAACGTGCCAAGAACTGTAGAAGGGAGGCGGAACTTACCCGATCTCGGAGCGGTGGTTAGGAGGGCGGCTCCACGAGAAGGGCGAAGGCCCGGCAACGAGCGACGTAGACAACGGGTCCCGTGGCAACAGTCTATGTTCCTGCGGCTCCTGATGAACATCTGGCCAAAGGCCTCCGGAGAAAAAACACTGTCTGGGGTATCCTGGATAAATACATCTTAGTGGACTAGGTGCTGATCGGGAATTAAATCACCAGAATCACTCGGTGAAAACAACCCGGAATTAAGTGTTCCAATCACAGGCCGGGAATTGGATCCAGAAAATTACTTGTTTAAAATCACTAGCATTAAGTATATACAGAGAAAAAATTACGAAGCAGGCTACTGGGCTGGGTAGTACCGCGCCAGTTCACCAACGCACCGGGCCCAGCGGCGTAGCTGTCGGCGACTCGGGAGGATACCATCGTTGAACTCCCGGTAGTCGTGGACCGTGATCGTCCCGTCTGTGGTCTTCCGCGTGACGTGCGTGAACCGGGCCAAGTTAACGCTGGGGGTCCGGTTCCACGCGTTGATGGCACCCAGCTCGATATTTATCCTCGGGACGGCTTTGTTCATCCATCGCTGGATGGCCGAATCATCACAAAGTCGTTCCCATTCCAGGCAATTAATCCCGGTCAGTTGCGCGATGGTGAATTGACAGGAGGCCGGATGACACTGGAGTTTAGTCACAATGTCATTTAGTACTTGCACGTAGTGTGCCGCCGCCGTGTCCACCTTGGAAAAGCGTGGTAACCAAAGCTCCAGGTCCTCGTCCCAGGTAAAAAGGTCGTAGATCGACGGGACAATGACGAGGACATCCTTGGGCCACACGGTATGGTGGGCAAAGGCTTGACCTCCAAGGTCGGCGGTGGTGGCCTCTTCGGTGCTGATGATCTCCGCCTCCGCACCGTCCGCCTCAATTAATGGGAGAAAGTCTGTGAGGCCGGCGACCCTCTCGTCTCCGAAAACCACAAACTTGACCATGGTGAGGCGTAGAAGAATAAAAAGTTAAAATTTGGCTAAGACAAAACTGAGGTACGTCCGCACCAAACAAAATAATAACCGGCACTGATTAAAATGACGTCAAAACGAGGCTAATTTGGGAAACCCCTTTTTGATCCAAAAGATCCAAATTTCGAAATCGGCTAGCATGATCAATCCATCGCATAAATTTTTACAAAACCTGTGCTGAACTAAAGCTTAGGTCCCCAACCAACATAATCAAGCGCTAGAATTAATTCATATCGGCTCAAAATGTCAGGTCGAGCCTTCAAACTTGAAAGTTTGATCGAAGCAGAAATTTGCCATCCGGGCGCTCCGCGCCCGAAGGAATCATATCGAGGTCAAACCCTGGGGGGGAACTCCAGTCAAGCGTCCCGCTAAGTACACGTGTACTAAGTATAGCTGGCGGACGCGTGACAGGAATGGTGGTATTTTCTGGTTCCAACTGCTCGGTATTGCTAAACCTGATACAGAGACCTTGTATTTATTGTAAATAATGTTATTATGATTGAAGTTTGGTTGAAATTTGACACGCATTGTATCATGAAAGTCGTTCGTTCAAAATGTCCGAATTCTCTGTATTGACTTATGTTGTGTTAATTTGTTCTGAAATTGGATTTGATGTACACTTGTTACTCTTAGAAGTTTAAGACAACCCTACACTGTATATATGTTGAGTTCTGTCGACTTGTGTTACAAATTACAAATGTCAGAATCTGTACATGTATGTACTAAGGAAAAACCCAACTCTATCACTTTAAGCACGAGTGTCATAAATCTTCGTCCTCTAAAACTGAGTACGCCTGTTTATCAACATGATTATGTCATCATTTACTTATCATACAATGATCATGATTCACTAAAACTTACCTTGTTACCTTATGAACCTGTTCCGCTATTCTTAAGCCATAATATGGGCTAACAATGCTAGGAACTCTTCCTAAAACTTCATGTTTATGAACCTTTTCAACGTGATCTCAAGTCTTAGCATGGACTACTGGAAATGTACTTATGTATTAAGTAAAACTGGACATATGAATGTAACTTTGTTTACAATTCTTAAAAGAACTTCTGAATTTATTGACACTGTGCTGAATGTACCACGAGAGTCAAGGCCACCCCACCATGGTTTAACAAATGTATCCAATCATCAAAATTGGGAGTTCATTATATTCATTTGGTTTGAGCTATGTCGTCCACCTCCTTAAACTCAAACACCTGACCGCCGTCGAATGTACTAATGGCTTAGTACTTTTAATATATTGTCATGATATATAATCCAACAAGGATCAGGCTTAGCAAGTCTACTTCTAGTCTAAATATCTTGCGCTCCTAGCGCCACCTGTTAACCAGTATAAAAGGTGTTGCAAGGTAGAGAGCGAGCAGTTAGTGGTTAGTAGTCACTAAAGTTTTAGTAGGTTTAGCCAAGGAGTTATACTTGGAGTAAGTACATCGGCTCCGTGTAACAGACTGGAGTTTATCAATACCCATTACCTCGGACATAGGATTGTGATAGAGCTGAGTACTAGAATGGTCTAGAAGGTGTTGGAACAACTCGTGTTCTAAATGTGGTTGATTGCTGATAGGAGATGGGAGGTGGACTGATGAAGACTTATACATGGTGGCTTTGACTCGGGATGAGATGTTAACTGAATAAAAACCCTTTCATATTAAGAAGCTCCCTCATCGTTCATTTCTTTTGAACTATTGGGAAGTGAACGGACAAACTTTAAACGCAGTCTGAATTACTCAGGCACTCTGGAAAAACAACTCATGAAGACTTGGATATACACGAACCTTACGCAGTCTTAAATCAAACAACAACAATAGTTCAAAATCTATTTTATTCATCTACCATCATAATATTATATGATCACTTCCCTAGTGGCAGGAATGAGGAACTATGACAAAGGACTGGTTAATGAGTGTCATTGGTGCCACTACTATAGATCCTGTCACTAAATAGCGAGGCTAAACTTAAAGTTGCCTTGACTTGATTTACAAAAATACTGATAATTCTTAAACTATCTAATCAATTATAAACATCTTGGTATCACTTTGTAGCTAGGACTCTGTAGTTTGATAATACAGGGATTTTACATTCCGAGAAAACATTCCAAATAATTTGGAATGTTTGGAAGGGCCCTGAAAATTTGCCAAAATTTTCAATTTTTACTGACTTACAACCAGAAAATTCTAAATAGAATGCAGAAAAATAATTTCTTCAGAATTCTGACAGGATTCCTTTTAGAGAATTGAATTTGCAATCTAATGATGTATAATATGACTATATGCTGAGAATGAGTATGGAATGAATCACATTGGAAGTTTGAGGCAAAATTCCATAATTTTGGCACTTTTGCTTGTTTGCATACATTTTCTTATCGATTAATAACATTATAAGTAGTTCTATAGTGGAATATTTTTTTTGTTTCACTGCCTGTTTTTCATGAATAACAATAATTCAAGCTTGTAAAGACAGTCTGTTTGCTATTTAATTTTGGATAAATCATAAAAAAAGGTTCTAGAAAGCTTTCAAGCCTCTGAAATGACTCAATCTAGATGAACCAGCCCAGCTCTGGGCCTTTATCCTCATACAGGAAGTGTGGGTGTCATATCTAGCACTCACGTGTGTCAAACATTCATATTCCAAAGCCTATTTTTAGTTTTTTAAAGTAAAAACAAAAGTTATTTAGATGAGTATGAATTGTATTTAGCATTTATTGATTTTTTTCCCCAGAAGGTGAATGATTATTATTCGTTCAAATAAATTGGTCAAACCTTTCAAACGAAATTGTGGATTTAAATACATAGATTTTGAGTGTTGGTATACATGTATGTAGACTGGCCAATTTGGATGGAAGTATCTATTCTTTTGTCCTTAAACCTATCAGACCTCCTCTGGAGATGTTTTAGCACCATTATACAGGGTAAATATAGATATATCTTTAGTCTCTTAAGGCATAAACCTGATGTGAATCTCATGACCCAGTATCCTCGCTATTTGGTGACTGGATCTAAGATTGCAACCAAAATTTTAAACGACTTTACTAATACTCACAGCAGGCTAAAAAAGTATATAAAGCCCCTGTCCTGTCCAATCTATTTATATAGATCTTGGGCCTGTGCAAAAAGGTAAGTGAGATATGGAAGTATGCTAAGGAGTAGCTATGTATGGAAGTGGGCTAATGTAAAGACCGATTGTATATTCAACATACCAAAAGTATGCTGCCGATTTGCTGGCAATACAATATTGCAAAATCGCGATATTGTATCAAGGGTATTAGCAGAAAAATTTACCAACATGTTGGTAAATATTTCCTGCTGATTATAAATATGCAGCAGAATTTCCAATTGTAAATCAGCAGCCTACACTTTCGGCATACTTTCAGCGCCAAAAGTATGCTGAAAGTGCACCAAAAGTGCAAAAGTGTTCCAAGAGCATCACCATACCACTATGGAAACACTCTCTATTGGTGGTGCATACTTTCAGTATGTGGAATACAGACATAAGTCAGCATGGGTTTTAATGAGGACATTTGTCAACCAAAACTGGGCCTGTCAACTTTGCACGCAGTCTTCTATAAATAATATTTAAGTTTATAAGCTGGTTGTGTTTTTGTACTTTTGTTTGTGTAAACAAAGGGTTTGAGACGGCAATGGTAGTTCTGTGCCAAACTCTATGGTATTCACTTATGCTTTCAGATAGTTAGTGTAATTTCTTAGACTACATGTGCCCAGTTATACATGTTCTTACCCTATTCAGGGGCAGATCCAGGATTTTGAAAATTTAAATTTGGCCCAAAATAGGGGGGGGGGGGAAGGGGCGCATGCCTGGCACCCCTCCCCCCCCCTAAATCTGTGCCTGCTATTGCTATTGTTTATACATATTCAGGGCCTAGCTTCACTCTGAATGGGTTCCACCCCCTATTATGTTAAGAAGCCGTTCTCAGCCAGATTCATGTATGAAGACCCAAGGAAATAAAACCTCTCCATTTAGAATGACCATAACCTGAGTCTACTTCTCCATATATCCACTCACAAGACATAATAGTAACATATATATATATGTATATATGTGTATATATGTCTATATATATATATATATATATATGTATGCGTGTAGTCTACAAAGAGCAAAAACTAATGATGAAGGTAAAATTGTACTTCTGTTACTTTTTTTAACAGAATTTTACACATATAATTTTTCTTATATAGCTTTATGTAGGTTGAAAGATCATTCTTTCTTTCATGACAGACTGATTTAACCTATTATGTTTTGTCAAATCTAAAGTTTTTATCAAGTTTTTATACTGAGACAGTGTTTCCTGGCCTTGAATGTTCACTGGCAAATTGTCCCGGAGTATGCATGCTCTATAATAAGGGCTTTTCAATACTTTTTCTTTTCGTGTAAGTGGGTTGTTGATCTCTATTTTAGTATCAGTATGAAGAATTCTTCCTCTTTTTTCACTTTGGACAATAAAAAATTAAAGAACCTACACTCAATTCATTTTTCATCGCGGCGTCCATCACCCCTTCCTTCACCAAAGCAGCATCAAGTATGGAAGAGAGTGCTAAAATAATCAAGAAATTCACTATAATATCATTATCTTAACCATTAATCTTTATAAAGTTAAGACTGCATTAATGAAATTGGTCAAATTCGCATTGTCATTTCCTTTAACCTATTACAAAAATAGTTCCTACAAGTAAAATCTTCCTGTTGTGACTTTGTAAAGGCTTATGGTATAATATATAATTTATTGAGATTAATTGATTTCTGTTCTGTTAAATTTCTAAGGTGACATTCATTCGTATGTGATATTAAACACAATTACAATTTAGTTTAAAAACTTACATACCCAATCTCTCCAAAAAACTTTCTTTGTGGAATTCGATGAGGTGCTGGACATCACTATGAGAGATCCGTCTCAGCATTTTTCCAATGTCATATCTGATACCGACGTATGCTCATTACACAGAGTTATCACATGCAGTTATCGTATTTGGGAGATTGATTTCTGCGGAAAAAGGTTTTTTGTCTATGATAAATCCAGTAAAATCAACTTATCAGATTACATTAGGCAAAGAGTCACCACCATAATGTAGCACCTTTATGGCCCTTGAGATTCCCCCGAATGTATATTTTGCACTGTAAAAAAAGAGATACTGAAAATGTAAAGGAATATCTATTACAAAGGGTGTATATCCTAAAATTGACAGTCCCTCTTTTTGGGCATAGTAAAATGTGACAGGACAAATTCTTAGATTCAACAGAATAACATTCCATGGGATTTTGGGGGCTTAATGACATAGATGCTGAATGTAGAAGAAGTCCCAAACTTTCTATTGATGAAAACAGCTTTTGAATATTCCAAGTAGAAGCTGAGATATTGGTTTCTGAATATGAAAGGGTCAGACACCATAAATCTATCAAAAATTTATAACAAAGAGTACCAAGGGAGATACAAAGGTTTAATATAGAGTAAAATGTAAGTAGTATGATACATAACTAGAACAAAATGCTATAATGTTTGTTCTAATTAAGATACCTTTTAGCTGTTTTTTGCACAATGTAGCTTGAAAGTCCTTTTTTTCTGTTTTCTTAATTATAGAATTGTTGTCAAACGACCTAGTTTCCATGGCAACCAATTACTTCATCTTAGCACCATATGTATGTTTTGACGTTCTTTCAAAATTCCGGTAACCATGGCAACAATATACAACATTTTTTGAAAATGTTATTTATCAAATAAAACTACACAAAATTTCTTTTTTAAACTAATTTTAGCTTATTTCACCATTTTGGTCATTTTCTATGTATACATTGCATGTAGACCTATCAGAGTGTATGTCAATAAGCCCGAAATTCGCATAGAATGTCACAAACAAACATAGCCTATCCATTAGTGACAAATGACAGGGCTTCTCATGATTTAGGCCTAATGGTCTAGCTGCCGCCACAAAAGGATCTAAAAACTTAAAACTATTGCTGGGTCATAGACATAAATAAATGAGGGGTAATTGCCACTGTATATCCCATTTCTTTTGATATCTAATCTATTTTGAGAATTCACAAATATATTTTCATGGTGATAGTTTGATCTTATTGTACAGTTTAATAGGTATGGTGTTAGAATCAAATTCCTTTAATTTGATTCAATGTAAAATAAGGCCACAAACATGAAATTGGTCCTTTCTGAACCAGCAGACCTATTATGGACAACATTCTTTTAAAGGCAATGGTGCCATTATACACATGGCCAAAACAACAAAGTCCTTCAATTCTTATGAAAATTGACATGAAAATAAACATTAGCACATAGGCAATTCATAGATGAAAAAGAAAAATGTAGCACCATTTTAGTTTTATACCTACTTGTGTTCAAATATGGCTAATTTCATGGACATTTCGAAACTGTTGCAAACAACTTTAGATGAAAATGAAAGATGAAAAAAAATACTGGTTGCATTCATTATGGCAAAATTTTAAAATGGATTTAAAGCTAAAAATACATAGGTACCCACATAAAACCATTTTCCCATATTAGAACAGATATGTAGCTTTCCTGACCAAGTTAGCATGTTGACCCCTAATTTTCTTTCCAGAAAATGATAGATAACATATATCTAACTTATATATAATTTCTTAGGGTTGAATTTTTTTTGGTGAAAATTTCTATCAGAAATTTGATATTTTATTGAATTAATTTAACAATTTATTCAAAATAAAAGATACATTCTTTTTGAATAAAAGCCATACTATTTTCTAACTGGTGCATGGATTTTGTGTATATATATTTCAGGTTTAGATTTCAATGATTTCATAATTGATTTGAGGATTATTATGAAATTGATCATAAAAACTCTACTTGAGCATATTTCTTTTTTTTACAAAAATGTTAATTTTAAAGGAATTATGCTCACATTGTTATATCTCTAGCACAAAAGTTTCCAAGGTGACTGCCTATATTTTTGCATTTTTAGGATGCATATAATTATGCTTAACTCTTATTTCCTAAAGTTTCATAAAAATCTTAAGGTTGGATCTATAATGGCGCCATATTGTCTTTAATAATACTAACTTCAGTGGGACGCCTAGGTTTAATTAAGATCTCAAAATTGGGACTGGGCTCCTGGATCCTTGGCAGCCCTGTTATTAGATTCCAATTCTCCCTATCACGGATAGCTAATTTTCAGTATTTTTGGTAACTGCAGGTCCATTTTGACAAATTTTGTTGACAAAACCACAGGGAAATCTTTTGAAAATATTTTAGAAAAGTATTTGCTCTACAACCATCTGTAGTGGATGAATTTTGAGACCAATTCCAAAATTGTTAAATAGATACAAAATGAGAAAATAGTTGATATTGATCTCTATCATGTTTGACCACAAATAATCTATTTCCTTAAGGATTCAACTGTCTGATACCATAGCTCTAATGTGATGTATGTTTCATGATAATGCGGCATTTCCGGTGGCGGATCCAGGGGGGGGGGCGGCAAAAGGGGCAATTGCCCCCCCTAGACAAAAAATGAAGTCTCGTAGTTTTGACAAATCCGAGGAGAAATTTTGCAAGGTAAATCATGAGGGGGTGGGGGGGATATCTTGCCCCTCCCTAGAAGACAGACCCTGGATCCGCCCCTGATTTCCAGCAAATATTTCTGAGGTGAAATTGGGCAAACATGTAGGTCCGAATACTTTACCTCTATTGGTGAAGAATTGTCAGGGTTGAACAGCAAAATACAGCAAATGTGGTCAGAATTGTCAGCTGGAAACCCCTCAGATTTATACTTTGGACCCCTCAGAATTACATAGATTTGCCTCTGATTATTCAAGAGCTCCCTCTGATCTTGAGGCTAGGTATGGCCCTGTGAATACATGCATACATTTGAGAAATTATCGCAAAGAATATATACCCACTCAGAGTGAAAACTGGTCCCGGTTTATATGACCTAGTTCAAAATGTAGCTCCTGGTCTTGTACAAGGAAGTGGATGTCGTAATTCAAGTGAAAAGGAGACATTATAATGCATCATCAATAAAAGGAATCATAACAAAAGTGTACGTTTCTTCTCCAATACTTACATGTCATTATACACTATTTTAGGCATGTATCTTCTGGCATAATTCAATTATAGAAAAATAGGTCATTTTACAGTCAACAGCCGTCCATGTAGAGTCCCACTTTTCGGTCAGATATACACCAGTACGTATGTATACATTATTAGTTCCTCATACTGGGATGAGAGGCCGCTAGTATCCAGGGGAAGGGGAAGGGGGCTACTCACCCATGACTGGGGCCCTTGATGGGGGGTCTCCAATGTTGCATGTCAAATATAAGAAAAGGTCATGCCTGTCCCTTACCTCCCCATGTCACATATCGCCTCTAAGATGCTCCCATGTCACATGGCAAATTTAAGAAACAAGCTATGTCATGTCATTTATTTTTTTCACTCATGATACTAAGCCTCATGTCACATGTCAATTTTAAGAAATGGCTATGTCGACGTGTCGAATTCAGGGGTTTAGGGTCCCACAACTGTGGCTGTATTTTGGCATTGAAGTGGCCAGGATAAGGAAGGAGGGTGATTTTCTTTTTTTTTTCGGTTTGTCTTCCTGAGGTTATAAACAATAACTGAAATGTACAACAAAACAGATGATAACATACAAGATGCATACAGATAACGCATAATATATGATAAAATAATTTCCATCACTCTGTTATAAACTTGCAATTCTTTTAAACAGTATGTTGTACATCTAATTTAAGATATGCCCATGATGCATATATCCTTGCTGCTGAGGTACGTCATTCCTCGAATTTCTATGTCGATGTCAAGAACCTTCTATGTCACATGTCGAAATTAAAATGTCATGTTTTTAAAATCTTTAAGAAATGACCATGTCACCCTGTTGATTTTAGGGGTCGACACCAATAGTCTCCCACTGCACCTCTGTATTACCATTTATAATAAAGAGAGGCTAGTTTCTACACATGACACTAGTTAGCACTACTGTTCACTTAATCCTGATGAGTCAACTGTCAGCAACTGCTAATTTCTAATGTAAAATAACTCCCATCACACTATGGGTGCAATCAAGACTTGCAATTAATACCACGTAAAATGCAACCCCCAAGCAGTACTTCCAAACTTCAGAACTACTCTAACATTTTCCATAGTTATGCTTATTTCAAAAAATCATAGCATCATCACCCCCTGTGGTCCTCGCATAATGGCAACAGCGAGGGTTTGCTGGAGAAATGTCAAACTCTCCCTGTTGTTCCAAAATACAGCATCAATTTTCACCCAATAATAATAATAATAATAAATTCATACAAGTAGTATTCAAATATGTTTATTAGAATCTTCAGGCTTTTAGAGCAACATGTTCCATGAATATAATTACAATAATATTTTAGTATTGATCCTTAGAGAAACCTGTCCACAAGTGGCACCCACACTTTGGTTATAACTGCATTACCTTACTGCTGATAATGAGCTGCAGATCATAAACGGGATTTTACAATCTGATCTGCAATAAACACAATTACCGTAAAACCCCTTATATGGGCCGTGGCTTAAAAATGGTTAGTCTCAGAAATGAGAACATAATATTATTATAACTTTTGGGTCTGCTTCATAGGTGGATCCATAAGGGGGGGGGGGGGGGGGCGTGGGGGCACACGCCCCTCCCTTTTTTCAAGAAAATGTGGCGGTTTTTTTTAAATGTAAAATTCGGCCAAAAAGTGATTAAGAATATTTTTACCAATTGCGCCCCACCCCCTTTCAAGATCCTGGATCTGCCAGTGTGCTTCAATTGGGGTTTTCCATATCTTTTATATTACTGTTTTTGAAAAAATGTTTTGTCTGAAAGAAATGGACAAATGAAAATTTCAAAAGAAGGGTGCAGCTTATATTAGGGGTTTTACTGTAGGCCTAGATTTAGTTACCAGCCTAGTTAAGTTTACGCCCTTTGAAGGTTACTACCCACTGCCAAACTACCGCCCCTGCTTTTTGGGACCGACTGCTCCTGAATTTTAGTTGACCGCCCCTTGTTTTGGGAGAACACAGGTCACCGCCCCCAAAAATCAGGTCTGTCAATATTAGAAATTATACAGAAATCCCCAAAACTGCTTAGGAAAACTCTTGATAACATTCTATAAGTTTTTTCTGTAAAATAAAGTATCAATAAGGCAAAATTTTAAGTTACTGCTTTTATATTGTTCTATTAATGTAGTTCACCGCCTCCCTTTTTTTGCCTAAAAAGGGGTTCACCGCCCCTCAATTTTGGTGTTCACTGACCCCGCTTCGCGGGTCCGTTTGGCAGTGGGTACCTGTTCAAACCCAAGTGCCCCCCCCCCCCCCCCCCGGGAGTTCACGCCACCATCAGCACTCATTTCATTTTAACGATGCCGGATTCATATAACTACACCATCTTCCATTTTATGAGTACAATTTAAGATTAATTAGCATGCACCAATATCAGCTTGGAAATGTGCTCTTTCAGCTCACTAGATGACAAATAACTAAAGGTAGAGTATTTGCATCAATAACAAATGGGTATATTTTATATATACTCAACATAACATAGGTGATAACATAAATAATATCCATGAGTAAAAGTCAGTGAATACACAGATGACTAAGGGTCAACCCTAGTATAATAAATACAATTATTACAATACATTAATTAAGAGACAGCATGGCTAATCTATTACTTGATTACTGCACCTTTTGTTTGAGTATCTACCCGCTGCCAAAATTCAGCAAAACAATAGTAAAACCACTTTTTTCAGTTCAATATACATCATTCTTCAACAAACCATTCAGAAAGAGTGCACTTACCAAAACATCTCATGTAATGATGCTTCGGGAATTTTCTCTTCCCTTGAATGTAACAATTTGAACTTTTGATCCCTATCTTTTGATAGTATTAAACAACTTTGTTAAAATGGCCATTTACATGCCAATCATTTCTATGTTGATTTATCCTTGTTCTTTTATCCCATTTCTTGATAGATCCCTACAACAGTAAACCTCTAACATAGGGTTCCCACAAACTTTAAAACTCTTTTTCCATGACTTTTCCAAGTGTAGACAGAGACTTTAAGATTTGGTGTACTTTATATGTGTTTCATCCCTAAATTTATGATGTCACAAAGTGACTAATTGGGAGTCACAATATTTCAACTCTCAAGAACATACACAAAGCTATCTTTAAGGAAGCTTTAGCTTAAAATAAGTATACTAGGCCCCACACAAGCTTTTATTAATTGTATTTGTTACTAACCTAAATTCATTCCATAACCTGGGATTCACAACATCGAAAGGTAATTCCCATTATTATGACATAACAAGGGGAGTACTTATGAGCCCAGAACTTAGGGAATTCCCAAATTTAGTTTTGTTTCTTGAAAGCTGTGGAGAAATTAATTCCCTTCACTGAGCGAAAGACATCACTTAATGGAAAAAAAAATCAGCGGTTGCACAGGTCGATACAGCCTCGTCCACCACACACATTCCTTGTTTCTTGAATGATATCTAATATTCCAACATTTTGCCTTTTTTTTTCTCCATTTGCAACAGTTTTAGAATTTATAAGAGACGTGAAATACACAACAAATTGGAAGCTTGCAAATTTATGTGCAAAGAATCCTTTAAGGTTTTGATCCCATCTTTTACGAACGAATGAGTATTAATTCTACAAGGAAAAGAAGAGGAATTCATTTGAAAAGTAAAATTATCCAAATAAATTCCAAATGATATGTATCTGGATATTTTCTTTCATTTTGTAATATTGTTATTTGGATGCGAAGAAGCCCAAATAGTATTCTATATATATAATTATCATCATTATCTTAGCATTTGTGAACGCACAGTGTAACATTATACTGACCATGAACACCTGAATAACAGAGTCTACTTCACGAACCATATATTACCCTTATACATGAGATAAATACAATACATTTTGGTGTAAGTTTACTGATTTGAGACGGAAACTCTGAGCATAATGATTGGCACATTCTTTTAAACTGATTACATCTTTGTAACAACTACTTCACACTAAATAGTGCATCTGAGAAACTGATGTGGAATCCAAATATATTTCAAAGTTAGATGGAAAATGCAGAGACCTGTTCATCCTCAAGTACCGGTAAGGTTTCAATTACCATGAAAACAGTTTGCTAAATTTAATACAGTACTTCATCTTTCTAGCTTCATCAAGTTTAACTTTTTATTCCTCACTTGCTCTTTCCATCGTAGGCAATTTAGAGTGCGCTCAGTTTGATTTGCTGATCTGAAGAGAAACCAAAAAACACAACCTTAAAGATCTAGCCTTATCACATTTACTTTTTTTTCTATATTAGGTCAATAAGCAGTGTTTAACTCCAACTTTTACTAGATAGTATACAGAAAGTGAATAAAAGTACATAAAGAACGCCATACATTTGACTTAAATGAATTACATACATTTAGGTCTCTGTTTACATCTTACTGTTTCCATAAAAGTAAAAACACTTAATAGAATGTTTATCCAAACTGTTTTTTATAAAAGAAAACTGCATGTACGCAATTACACCAGGACAAGGTGATCACTAACAGGGTGCCCACGCTTTTTCAGAAATAAAAATAATACCTACATAAGACCTTTATAATACCTTGTCATTTACCAAAATAAGACCTTTTCAAGACATTCTTAAGAAGATTATTTGACCTATCTAAACATTTATACGTTCTACCAAAAATAAGTAAACACTGAAATGACAGGAGGAAAAGTTATATCTTGTATTAAATTGAGATTGTAAGACCTTTCTATGATCTCTAGACCTAAAATAAGACCTTTCTAATAGCCTTATAAATGGCAAAACAAAGACGTTTTAAGACCTGATAATACCTGCGTGGGCACCCTGACTTACAGTGATAGAAATCTCAAAATGTCTTATTTGTGTGAGCTTACGCAGGGTCTCCACTCAAATTTCTTTTTCAACTTCCAAAGTCTTTTCCCTGACATTTCCCTGTCCCGTGGCAATTTTTCCCTTTGCATGCGGACAAAAAGAAACACAAAAAGATAGAAAAAAAAGAAGAAAAAAAGGAAAAAGGGGGGTTTGGGGGCAGAGCCACCGATTTCTAATGAACACTTTTAATAAATATTCACAAACCTATTTTTTCTTGTCTGAAAAGTATTCTTGTAATTCTTGAATAAACTTTGACTGGCACTGCCATCCAACTCTAATCCCTCAATGTTGTGGATGGCAGCTTATGGGATCACGCTAAGCCCCTTTTTAAAGTCGCCAAATTGGCGAATTCTTGACGACATGCCTTAGCCAAATCTTATGCTAATTAGCAAACCTTTCTGCCATAGAAAAATATTCTAACCATATATAGATTTTTGACGAGAAATTGGCTATTATTTCTATTGTTTCTGGGCTCATTTATTCCAAAACAATTCGCCATATCTTTCAAATTTGGATAATTTACTCTGACATAAAGTCGCCAGATTGATTCTGCATTCGCCATCGTCGATTTGGCGAGCGGTTAGCAGGATCCCAGAGTCCCTGTTACAGGGGAGTGAAAATGTGACTCACCGATGATGTTGAGTTTACAGGGGGGACAAGATGTGACTCAGTCACTGACGATGTGGAGTTTGTAGGAGGAGAAAGTTTGACTTATCGATGAGGCTGTCCCTAAAAAATATCTGTTTCTGGTTCAGCTGCCGTAAAAATGTAAAAGGGCCGGGTGGGGAGATTTTTTTTGGTTTTCAAAAATTTTGTGTTATATTCTTATTCACACAAAAAAAAATGTTAGAAAAAAAAATCCCGGCCACCTGGGTCACGTTTATTTATACCCCCCTCTGGCCCAGAAACAATTTTTTTTTAAAGGACGGCCTGATGTTGAGTTTACAGGGGAGAGGTGTGACTCACCAATGATGTTGAGTTTACAGGGGAGAGGTGTGACTTACCGATGATGTTGAGTTTACAGAGGGGACAGGTCTGGTGAAGTCTCAGCCAGGGGTCGACACATCCCACATGGAACTCATGGAAGCAGGGCATCACCCGGATTTTCTGTAAAGAAAAAAGAGTCATGATGGAAAAAGTAATTCATTGTTACCTCCATGACATTCTGAAATTGAATCAGAACGTTTTAATGACTAAGAATGAAATGAAAAGTTAGGGTTTTGTTCATTTTTATCAATTTGACTCTATACACAAAACCATGAATATTAAGGTAAACAATCCATACAAATCAAGGAGAGGTGCATAAACATGAGGTATGTGTGATAAGCGTAAATCTTTCATTCGAGGTGAAAGTATTATGGTTATCTCAACAACGGGAGGCATTTTTTTTTTATATCTTATTATAAACCTCTTACATATCGGTAGCATCTAAAATAAAACGAACACACATAGCCACGTCTCCATGAAACCTCTTACATAACTATCACCCTTACATGATAGATCCGTAATTGTCCCCGTGTCACTAACAGTGTCCGAAATTAAGGGTGCACCCTGCACCCGAGATGCATGATTTTTATGCAGGGTGCATGATTTTTAATGCTGTGCACCCGGATGTGCAGTGCTTTTCTTACACATTAGATACTTAAATGAAGAAAAGATGCATGATTTTGTGGGCGGGTGCATATTTTTTGGCCCTCTGCACCTGGAATGTGCATCACTGACAAAATTTTGTGCAGATAACGCCACACTTGTCCAAACTGGAACTGGCACCATGTTATTGATCAACGAATTTTTTTTTATAATTTGCAAATCTATGAATATCTAAGACAACAATACGGCCGCCATCTATAGCTTAAACAAACTAATGAAATTATGGTTCTAAATTTCCAATAATTATCAGATACTTATTATAAACTTTATAGTACCTGTTTGTGGCGGTAGGCATCCAGACACACGGCACACGTGTCTCTGTCGCCGTCGTCATGGTTACGCGACTCGTTGTGCTTGTAGCGTCTGACCTTCATACGGTGAATGGCCTGGTTGGTGAGTCGCTGCAAGCATTGCTGAAAGCGACGGTAAAGGCTGAGGCTAGCATTTGTGAAAGGGTTGGTTGTTTGGTTGGTTATTGGGATTTAACGCCGTTTCAATATCTTTGGTCATATCTCTATGGCAAGTATATATCCCCAGGACCCCATGGACCCCCCGTCCCACCCACCCACACACCCGTGGATCTGCCCCTGCAATGCTATGACCATGTCCACAGTTGGTTGTTTGAATATTAGGGTTTAACGCCGTATCAACATCTATTGTCATATTACAGTGAGAACAACGTTCGACTATTCTGTTTTTATGAGCGAATCTATGAGATGATACAGACCATATTCCTACATGTTTACGGAGGCAGGTGTTCTTTAATCGGGGGCAGATCCAGAGACGTTCAAAAGGGGGGACGCCCTATTTTAAAATTTTCTGCCTGACCCTCTAGGTCCGAGAATTTTACATTAAAAAAGTTTATGTTTGTCCAAAAATAAGGGGGGGGGGCGCCTGCTGCGCCCGCTGCTAAATCCTCCACTGTTAATGTGCATGGTCCCATAGACTTTATTCTCGCAGACGGGCGGAACTGGTCGTCTGATACCAGCACCCTTTGGACCATTGTCCGTGCCAGACACCAGTGAACGTAGCAACAGGCTCCGCCCTCGTCGCGGAGGGGAAATCTGCATATTCATGAGATTTTCCTTTTGATCTTCTTCCCCTTCGTGACGAGGGCGGAGCCTGTTGCTATCCTTCTGACGTCAGCCCGACTGCGAGAATGAACCGGTCATACCATAAATCAATATAGGAAAAACGCCTGTCTATTTGCTCATGAAATAAAGATAACAAATATTCTGACAGTTAACCACGTAGGTCTATACATAATTACAGTGAATAAACATGTATAACAAATATTTTGCCAGTTCATTGCATAGGTCTATACATAATTACAGGAATATTAAAGGTGTAGAAGCTACATCGAACCCAACTCCGGTTGTTGTTGACTTGTGTCTATTACAGAAGTAGACAAAAATTATGGCGAATCATAGTTACAGGAAATAAATATAGAAAAAAAACGTTAAAAACGTTTGTCTATGTGCATGGTCCCATATACTTTATCAACGGGTCGCACCACAAATAAACGTAGGAAATACGCTTGTCTATTTGCTCACAAAATAAAGATAACAAATATTCTTACAGTTAATCGTGAAGATCTATACATAATTACACACGTATAACACTTTCAGCTATCTGCATAGGGAGAATTAAGAAAGTCTCACCTCGGCTGACTGAGTCCTGTGCCTGGAGTCCTCCGTGCCGTGCTTGGCTTTGATCATGAAGAGGAGGAGGAGGAAGGACAGGCCGGAGAAAAAGTAACTCCAGAACAGGGCCGGGTCCGCCTGGATGGAGAGGAAACAAAATAATTAAATGGATGATATGAACAGGAATATAATAAGAAACGATAGAAAATAATAAATAAGAGAATAGGTAGTTGTAAAATTACCACTACACACTTTTTAGCCGACTCCAAAAACTGATTTCTTTTTATAAAATGGTGTTATCCGTAGTACTAAAACAGTCATGTTATGAGGAATTATATGAATTTTTAAAGCCTATAGTCTGTTTGCCAAACCCCATTTTTGGGCTTAACCTTGACATCGCGACAATGTTTTTTTGATGATTCTGTATCTCCAGAACCTTCTGAATTCAAATCTGCCGGGTGCCAAGCTGTATTGTTTGGGCAAATCAAGTTATTCACGTTTTAAGAAAAAAAGTTGAAAAATTCAGTTTAAATCATCAAAATGTATTTTTTATATATGACTTACAGTTACAATGCTGTGAAGCATGTTAGTCTATACAAAATACTAAAAAACTGATTATCCAACCTTTCTTTTACTTGTAAGTCATCCATGACCTGTCTAGGTCACTTATGTAGGTCACATTTATGAGATATTGTTAATCATTTTATTGAATCAAGATAAAGGTTTCTTTGCATGTTAGGAGCCAAAAATAACTGTAAATCACTATTGATCTTTTTGCAAGAATGTCTATTTAGATTAATAATTGTGCAGTTTTCAATAATAGACTTGCCTTTTCTCACACATACATATTATATGTCCTCAAATGTCAAACTTGCAAACAAAGAATCTTCCTATTAATATTTAGCTTATTGAACATGTATGTACCGACACTGAGGTAGTTTCTTTTTATATATTCATAGTCATCCAGGGCATTAGACTTGCAAATGGCCTCATGTTATGAAAATATTAATTCATTTTCAATGAAGTCAAACTTTTTGAAACCACACATGTTACTGCATTTTCAAGATCTGGGCAGTGAGGAATGATCACAACTTACAATTAAAATTGTAGGATTAGAATAGACTTACGTGTCATGGGAAAAATCTAGTTATAAAGTTATGCTTGATATATAGTTTCCAGTAGTTATTTGACAGTTTTATTTAATCATATAAACATTGACCAAGAATTATTCCAAGGTCATTTCAGTATGCTAAACATTATCTACTGTTTGGTAGGATGCATACACATGTACAACCATTGCAAGTTATGAGATTGTGTGAGGGCTCCTTTGAATTGTTATGCAGTGGACTACAGATATAAGGGACACATTTAGGGGGGACAGCTAGATCTACGAGGTATTAAGTGTATAAAAACTCACTTTCTTGGCTTATAAATATTTCATAATTGTTTATCTCCTTCTGTTGTCTTGTATTTCTAATATTCATTTACAACTGTAACACTTATATAAAACAGTGGGGTGGGATGGTGTTGTTGGTAAGCACTTTGCTTTCCATGAGACTAGACCGGGTTTGAGCCTGGGTCTTGCCTGCTACATCATCTTGCTTTGCCATCATTTCCATCCCCATAGATTCAGTCATCAGTACTTTGCACAAGCCAAAAAAAGTGAGTGGGTCCTGATATGGATGAATACTGTTAAATGGACCTTAAAACTCCAACAATAATCAACTGGTATAAATTCATATCATCTTTGGTTGCCTTTAACCCTCTTATATTTATTCCCCATTTTTCTTTGCCCTGACCCTCTCTCTACTTTTCTCACTTATCTCTGATTCATCATACCCTTCCTGACATGCCTTGATCCTTGAACTCACCTTGTCCCTTTCTAAACTACTCAATCTATCCCTGATTTTCTAAAGTTTATAAAGCTAACATTGTTTAAAGGCCATATTTCTCTCTTTGAATAAAAATGTGTACAGTATAATATTTCCCTTTTTATACTACCTGAGACATTTTACAAATTTCTGACAAGATCAGAAGCATAGGCTTTTCTTGTTCATCGCTCTTAAGACCCATATGCATATCCTAGAGATTGGGATACCCCAGATAGTAGCCTATAATGGTTCACCCTTTACACCTACACTCTCCTTCTATAAGAAGAGATAAAGGAGGTCTTTACTTCTTGAAGGAGTCTAATTTCTCACCCCAACTTAACATGAGGCTCAAATATTGAGAGCTGCCCTGCATTCAACTGAGGATCCTATAATGTTCCTTAATTCCTCCCCCGTGGGGATCCGGGGTGGGGGTTCCTTCGGGAGCCTCCTGGGAAGAATAGGTCCCCAGCAGCCCCTTGCCGTTCGTAGAAGGTGACAAATGGGGGGACCAGACTCAGTAGCTTTTTGGTAGAGTGCCCACCCTGAGTCTGGGAGGTCTTGGGATTTATCCCTGGCCGAGTCACACCAAAGACTTTAACAATGGTAGTGGTCACTGCTTGCCTGGCACTCGGTATAAAGTAAGAACCACGAAACATAACTGGACAGCCTGGTGTCAGTATAATGTGACTGGGTGGGGTATTGTGTGGGCCTATGACACGATATCTCAGTGTGGCAGCACTATAAAGAGGGCATTGGGTCCCACTCCTACAAATAGGCACCTCATTTCATGGATTCGGACACTGCCCCTGTGGCGTAAAACGAGCTGAAAGGCTTTACCTTGTGCAGTGTGGTAAAAGAACCCTGAAGGGTTGGCCGGATGTTAAACTAATCCCACAAACAAACAAACAAACCTTAATTGCTACACCTCAACTACATGATACTTCTGTGATGTTTACAGCTGACCTATCAGATATACTACTCTTGCGATTCTTGGGGATAAATGCAAACTGTTCAACTAGGGCTACATTGATTTATGTATATAAGAATTTCATATACAGCTTTCATTTCATAATACAGAACAGCATTTATCACAATTTCAGTTTCGACGTTGGAGTATTCAAATGTAAGAGAGTGTCCTCCCTCAACAACATTATTTTAAATAGTACAGAAGATACAATAATTATGACAGGATCAATATTCAGGTTTAGCACACATCTACATACAGGCATATAAAACTGGTAATCTTTATTCCTAAGATATCATTTTATTTACTATGGTGTTGATGTTTTGATAAGTTATATGTGTATGACATCCGTGAATGAGTAAGACTATCAAAATCTCATAGATATGCTAGTAACTAGTAACTAGTAAGCATATTTGATTAATTTTGTTGTTGAAATTGTTTGATTATGAAATATCTTGTTGATTATGAACATGAAAGTGAATATATATAATGAAGGTACTGAAAATACAGGAAAAGTTGGACTTCATTGAAAAATAAATATCTCTGCAACATGAAGCCATTTGCAATTCTAATGCCCTGGATGATTATGTTTGTATGAAAAGAAACTACCTCAGTGTCAGGACGTAATGTTGTACTAATAGCTTAGCACTTTTAATATATTCTCGTGTTATATAATCCATCAAGGATCAGGCTTAGCAAGTCTACTTCTAGTCTACTTCTAGGAGAAATATCTTGCGCTCCTAGCGCCACCTGTTAACCAGTATAAAAGGCGCTGCAAGGTAGGGAGCGAGGAGTTAGTTGGTTAGAAGTTAGTAGTCACTTAGTTTAGTGAGAACATCAGCTAAACATGTTTAGCCAAGGAGTTATACCTGGAGTAAGTACATCGGCTCCGTGTAACAGACTGGAGTTTACCAATACCCACTACCTCGGACATAGGATTGTGTTAGAGCTGAATACTAGAATGGTCTAGAAGGTGTTGGAGCAACTCGTGTTCTAAATGTGGTTGATTGCTGATAGGAGATGGGAGGTGGACTGATGAAGACTTATACATGGTGGCTTTGACTCGGGATGAGATGTTTATTGAATAAAAAACCTTTCATATTAAGAAGCTCCCTCATCGTTCATTTCTTTTGAACTGTTGGGAAGTGGACGGACAAACTTTAAAAGCAGTCTGAATTACTCAGGCATTCTGGGTAAACGACTCATGAAGACTTGGATATACACGAACATTACGCAGTCTTAAATCAAACATTAACAATAGTTCATTTGGTGGAGATTACCCGAAACATGACTTGTGCCGTTTTGCTCATCCTTGATGTCAGCCACCGGTGACTTTGAGGCTTCCTCTAACCCCAAGCCTCAATCTTTGCGGCCCGCAGGACACGATGTGTCAACATCATATACAGGGAATGTGGAAAACCGCCACCTGGTAGGTAATCCCTTAGACGGGGAGGCACAGAGACAGGAGGTCGCAGCCAGACCCAAGCAGCTCTGCCCCGAAGGTGCACAAAATTACCAAACCCGTGGCAAAGGTAAACCATTTCCCTGGCACCTAGGGTCCAAAGATAGGCCGGTTCTTGACGAAGGACTTGAAACCCTAACACACTCGGGACGAGTTGAAGGGAAGAACCGTCTCACGGAATATCAGCAATATTGGAACCCAGGGTACGTACCACCTACGGACCACGAAACTGGTACTAGCTCTCGCTCCACCTGTGAATCTGATGTGAACAATCCGTGGTGTAACCAAAGTGTTCCTTATCGTTTACTACCCGCAGCGGGAGGTGAAAGCGAACAGGAAGTTTCCAATGAAGATAACCTATTTTCTTCAGGAAACCTAAAACAACGACAAAACACCGCGGATAACTCCAGCCCATCAGGGGGAAAACGCCCCGAAAATCCGGTAATCCTACCTGATGGGAGCTCTCTCACCTATCCATTACCCCAACGACTTGAGTTTATCAGTCACCCACTGGTAACACCAACTCACCCCAACCCGGGGGCGTCCATTCCTTATTCCACTGTAGCTAAAGGAAAAACAGTGGGAGGGGATAGGGGAGTGGGAAGGGAAGCAGAGGGAAACAGCGAGAAAGTAGGCAATTTACAACCCTATCGATTAACTTACGGTGTAGAAACGAACTTAGACCAAGCTGGTAAAAGAGCGGAAGCTCGGGCCTTTGATCCAGCCGAAATATTAAAGCAGTGGGCAGACTCAAGCCCCGAAAAGCACATAGATTTAGAGAGGCTAAGCGATCAGGATAGTGAAGAAAATGTAACGCTTAAAGCACAAGATTTTAACACTCTAACTCATGAATTGTATGAAGAATACGAGGACGAGTACGAGGAAGAAAATAGCGAGACAGAACAAGCAGCCGCAGATGTCAGAGGGGGTAGTCCTGATAGAAAATTAGCTAGAGAAGATAAATCAACCTCGTCTTCATACGAACTTATTACCGAGGATGTTTTAGACACAGGTAAGAAAGCTAAACTAGAGAGTGAGGACGAAATTAGTGTAGAGGAAATACCTGTGAAAGAACAGTGGGACGATCACGATATACAAAACCTCCACGAAAATAATATGGCGGAAGGAGGCGTTCCTTTGATGGATCTAGTAGAAGAAAGAGAGGATAGAGATCAACGCCAGCAACCCGGTGAAAGGGGAGCTGGGGGTGTAGATCTGGGGGCATGGCATCCTGACCGTGGGATGGACCCTGGGGGACCTCAGCAAAACAATGGGAATGGCCAGATCCTAATCCAGCAGCCGGGCCGAGGCGTGCAGGCAGGAGGCCAAGGTAATCAGGCCAATCCTCCCCTTAATCAACAAGTTCAAGGGGGCCAGAACGATCAGGCCAACCCTCAAGGACTTATTCCTCCTCTTAACCAGCAGGTCCAGGGAGGCCAGGATAATCAGGCCAACCCACAAGGGCCTAACCCTCCTCAAAACCTTCTCAACAACCCTCCTCAAAACCTTCTCAACAACCCTCCCCAAAACCTTATTAATAATCCCCCTCCGAATCAGCCCAATCTGGGGATAAACCCTGGGGGACTCCAGCAACCCGGTGAAGGGGGAAATGGTGGTGCGAATCCGGGAATACAGCAGCCTAATCCTGGGGTAAACCTTGGGGGACTGCAACAAAATGATGGGGGAGGCCAACCAGGCCAACAGCCCGGCCGGGCCGTGCCAGCAGGAGGTGGGGTCGATCAAAACCTGCTCCCTCACCTATTGCAGGCGATGGCACTCGCAGCCAATCTTAACGCAGGCCGAGGAAGAGCGGATAACCAGCAGGGTCAGCAAGCCCCAGCAGGCCAGAATAATCAAGCGAATCCACCAGGACCCAATAACCCTCCCCCAAACCAGAACAACAATCCATTCCTTAACCAATATAATAACCCTCCAAACCCGCCAGGTCCGCCGGGCCCACCAGGTCAGAACAACCCCCCAAACCCACCGAATCCTCCACCACCGGGACCGCCGGGACCGCCAGGTCCGCCGGGCCCACCCGGTCAGAACAACCCTCCAAACCCGCCGAATCAACCAAATATTTGGGAAATTCTACCGCAGTTGGGTCTGGCACTGGGGCAAACACCAGCGCCAGTGCGTGAAACGACTCACAGTGGTCACCAAAGGGGACCAAACATTAGGTTACCGTGGTTTAGTGGAAAAGAAGACGAGCAAATAGAAAAGTATTTCAGGGAATTAAAACGACTGAAAGCTATCTATGACTGGTCGGACGCCCACCTCCTGAATATGGCGCTGTTAGGCCTAAAGGGAAGGGCCGACGACTGGGCAGGAGCGTTAGCTGAAAGTGAGAAAGACTCATTTGAGAAGCTAGAAGCCCAAATGACCAAGATCTTCGGTGATCGAAGAGCTAAATGGCAGAAACACGCAGAGTTCTGTGCCCTTAAACAAGGAAAGGACCAGAGCGTGATCGAATTTGCAGGTGTTCTGAAACAAAAGCAAGTTAAGGCAGAGGCGAGTGAAAGCATGATGTTAGCTGTGTTTTTAGAAGGATCATCGTCCCCCTGAGAAGGAAACGGATTAGCCGCCCCCACCAGAGGGCGCTACCTACCAAGGGAAGGTTTGTTGGGCCATTCTTTTAGGATTTTACCAAATGAAAGAAAAGACAGTCAAAAAGGAGAGTGCTAGGAAACAACCGGCTCAGACCCTTAGGCGGTGGAGTTGGCCGGGCCGGGGGGGTGTCCGTCCGGACTCGACCGACGCCGGGATTGCCCGGAAGAAGCCAAGGACACCAGCCCGGCGGCCCACCAGAACGACCACAGGCGGAGCCAAGAGGTCCGCCAAATCGGCTCCAGCCAAAAAGAAGACAGCAGATAAAGACTTCTACAATTTATCTGAGGTGAGTGACTCGGAGCCCGAGCCAAGGCTAACGGCGTTGGCCAAGCCGGTTCAGAAGGAGGAAGCGGCCAACCAACCGGTGCAGATTCAGGCCGGCTGGTTCTGGGACCTTACGCAACCACTGTTCCAACTATTTGAGACTGTTGACGAAATTAGAAGGACAGTAGGACTGGATGTGCCAAAATCAAACAAACAGTTAGCTGAGATTAAAACTCAGGTAGCTCCTTTCATTCAAAGGACCACACAAAACTCTAAATGCGTCAAGGAAAGTACCAGCCTACAAACAACACGAGGCGGCCGACCTCTGCCCACTCTGGAAAGGCGATCGGGAGGGGAACAGCTAACCGTCGCCGCTCCAGGACTAAAAGTGGAGGTAGCACCCGTTCAACACGCGCCAACCCCACCGGTGGGGAACGGGCCAGCGGGAGCTCCCCTCCTCCACCACTTACAGCCTGCGGACCCCGCTTGTTTAGACTTGAGCAGCTTGACAACGAGCTGCAACGCCAATCCCTCACCACTGCTATGGAACCAGCAGCAGTGGACGCCAACCAGCCAGCCGGGGGGCCCACTGTGGCCGAGCCCACTCCCAACGACAAACTCACCGCAGGTACCGAACCCATACCCCTCGAGCCAACCGTCGTACGATCCAACGGGGGCCGTTTCGGACTGGAACCTACTAGGCCAAGACCCCTCAGAGCAATGCGCCCCTCGTCCTGCGAACGTATGAGAGGCTTGAGGATCACGGTCACCAAGGACGAGAGCGGGATCATCAGGCGAGTGGTAAATGACAACGGGCAAAACCTCTACGAGCATGTCCCAAACTAAACAGACCAGAGGACCCGGGAGGAGAGCATTTTTCGGCGCATGGATGATAGTAGTGCGCAGAAAAAAATAAGTTAACTTTGCTGTGAACATGTTTAGATAAACTGCAAAATTAACTTTCTCAAACTATCGCTAAGGCCAAAACAAAGACAATGAAGTGGCTAGTGCTGTTCGTATTAGCTATAATAGGGGGCATTAGGGGAGTGCATAACGACTCCAGCCCACCTGAAGGGCTAGCCCCTAACGCTGAAGTGATAGCTTTAGAACAATATGGAGTAGTGTTAAAACCAGGGAAGTTAATGTCCACCGCGGATATAACACACGTCCGACAAGGCTTCCTAATCACTATTCCAAGGAGGCGCTCCTTCAACAAGGCTACCTTTGGCCAGGTCTGTCACCGATATCTACAGGGAGGAGACGCCCTCGATCGGGCCTGCTACCATATCAGGTCGCTGGTCAATTGGATGGATCAGACGTCGCAGGCGCTTAAGGGTCGGTACCGAGAAGTTCTTAATGAAACCTTAAGTTCCCTAATAAAGAACACTCAACAAGACCTTCAAAATCAAGAGTCGGAATTAAATCCAGGTGGAAGGGTTAAGAGAATGAAGAAGTTGCCCACAATGCTGGACGATCCAGGGTGGCCGACCTTTCCTCTTCCCACCTCTTGGAATCAAGGGCTGGCAGCTGATGTCAAATATAATAGAGAATTGATTAGAGTATTGCAAGAGTCTTCGAACCAAATGATCGAAGACTTGGCTCTGATGAATGAAAAACATGACGAGGCTGTCGAAAGGGTTAACCATGTCGTGATAGGCCTACTGGACAATCTAAGATCACTAAAGAAGGCACACAACACGACTCGCCGGAGGATGAAACTCGTGCAACATAAGGTGGATTGGATGGAACTGTACCTGAATATGATACCGGTCGCTCTGGAAGACAAGTTAGGAGAGATGGTGTATCTTCAACTAATGGTAGAGCAAACTCGCGTGTTCAGGAAAGGTGTACAGCGCCTGACGCGGGGCCAGCTGACTATGGACTTGGTACCCCGCCAATATATGGTCGGAGCGGTCCAGGAAGTGAACAGATATCTGAAGGGGATCCACCCCAGGTTCCATGTCGCGTTCACAGATCCTTCCTTCTATTACGAGAACAGTCAACCCTCGTTCAAATTCAATGAAACCACTCAGGAATTAATAGTTACCAAGAGGGATGAGCTCCTCAACGGGTAGCTATTAACAGGCGGCAGTGGGCTCGCAAGGGTCCGGGGACACGTTAAACAATTTCTATAGTGCTGGGGAGAGACGTACTGAAGGCCCCCGTGTCTAGCGAAGGATGAATTAACATCCTACTGTGGTACCGTCTAGTCGGCGTACATATCGGGCTGCTGGGTCACAAGGGGCACATACGACTAAAATTTAAATCCGATTCAGAGCTAATGGGTGCGGGGGAGGCCAATCCCATACGGCAGAGTCAATTAAATCAAGGTCTATTAGGTGTGCACCCGCCAGTAAGTGGTATGTACGTGGTACGGGGTCGACAGGCCCCACCTAGCTCCTGACAGTAGTATCATCACTCAGGAGTGAACAGGCAAGGCCAGTGAAAACGGTCAAAGTTCAGTGTGGGTTTGCACGATTCACCTGGATCAGACCGTCGGTGACCACCCAGGGTGACTTGGGACCGGTAATCGCTATCGACTGGGTCACTGGCCGGTCGTCTCTGTTCTGCTGGAAGGTCCAAGATCTTCCTGTAGCGGAGAGGGCTCGATGTACAGTCAGGCCATGGTAAAGCTAAATGCTGCATGTCCAATACCCTATTATTGGATATTGTGGGTTTAGTTGAGCCATGCTCTCTGTGATCAGAACAAGTTTGAAAAGAACATTCTGGGAAGCAGAGAGAGCCTTATGGCTGGAAAGGATCCCAGCTCAGGTTGCAATCCACTATGTCTAATGACATAAGGGAAAACCGAAGGGATCAAGTGGTATGTAAGGGTGCCTGTGGTGGCTGACGAACATTTGTTCAGGGTCTACGAAGTACTAACTTTTCCGGTGCCAGTGACGGTTAGGGGGCGACTTAAGAAAGACGCTCTCCAAATTGTTAATCTACCCAAAAGTGTCGCCATGTCCATGTCCCGTCAGTATTACGTACCATTGGCTAGTGGCAGTTGGTCAGGTTGTTATGGACAAACCATCACGCTCTGTAAGGATCTACCCTATATGAAAAAGATTACAGACAACACCTGCACTGCTGCACTACTGAGGCGCGACGACCTAGCGATCCAAGAAAAATGTGAGCTGGACTATCTACTGGAAGCAGACTTTGGAGAGATGGCAGTGTACCTAGACGACGGAGATATGCTAGTGGTCAGCGCCGACACCAGAGGCCAAATGATTTGCAGAAACCAGCCTGCGGTCGGAGTGAACATAGAAAATTACGCAAGGGTTCAGGTGGAATGCGACTGTGCATTCCAAACACAAGGAGCGTGGATACCGTATAGCTTGCGAAATTGTGACCGGCACACCAGGATCACCACGGTTGTGTACCCACATAATGACCTGTTGGAAGCAGCAAGTCGTGTGAAGGGGTGGGACATGAATTTCACAGCGTCCAAAAACGAACCCACTATGTTAGAGTCAGACCCTATCCCTGAAACAATTAGGAAAGACCTGCTGGAAATCGAGGAAAGCCTGAAAGTCAAAATACCTGTGACCTCCTTGGCCAAACGAATACAAAAACACCGTAAAGACTTGGCCAAGGGCATCAAGAAAGCGACTGACCGGTACGAGGTAGAGAAACACGCCCCGTGGTTCTCTATAGGTAACTTCGGAGGCGGTTTTGGTCTCCTCACCATCTTCTGCATAGTGGTTGCTGTAACAGTTATTGGATGTGTCCTCTGGAAATGCTGGCGGAACCATCAAGGTAAGGCTGCCCTAGCCGGACTAACCATGACCTTACCTCGGGCCATGGCCTTGGAGACGGCGGACCCGGAGAAACTGTTGCACCATGAAAAGGCACTAACTGGGTGTCCAGATGCGACCGCCAACCCCACTGCAGTGGCAGTGCTGGCTATATTATTAGCAGTACTAGTCATCGCTATAGTGGTCCTCGTGTGGCGAAAGTGGAGAAATATTAGAAGAAAGACTGTGGATGGGTTGTACGTACAATTTGCCAATCCACATATGATAGAAACAATCTTCCTAGGCGAACTGGCTATGCCTTCAGACCACACTTATACGGAGGGCTATGTGCTCATTAGGGATCTACTGGTGACCCAGCTGTGTCTGAAATATACTCTGACAGTAACCTGGGGGGCGCAGCTGATGGGAGCAGCGACTAGACCTGGACAACACCCATCTAAGGTGCCACTACCCGACACCCTGAGAGTGTCTAAAAAACTAGCCCGTCTGATGATGAGTAACTTAAAATACAATACCAGGGCCAGACTACTGAGATATTCCTCGGGGCTAGCCACTCCTGTACCCATGGGAGTACCTCGCCTCATCGACGCAGGCTGGTCCGATGTCGGAGCGGACTGGCCTCAACCGGTGTTGGGACATGGAACAATGCCTAACGCTCCTCCTAGATCGACCACGCCCACCTCAACAGCGACCGGAACAGGATCTGCCCGAAAGACAATAAGGCCAGGAACATCCGAAATAGATCCAGGAACGGTTTATGAAGTTATCATATGACAATGTAACGAGTGTTAAAACCTGACCTAGTGCTGGGCTGGTAAAATTGATGAATTAATAACACAAAGGTACGAATACTAAAACTAAAATGTTACAGGAAGTTCGCTGGGCAATACCTGTTTGGGTAGGTAGGGTTCTGTTGACTAACCTGATCAATAAGGATTCACCAATCAGGGAAACCTGGGTCGGGTAGGCTGGTCCAACCGTCTCTCTATGGACCCATGGGTTATCTAAATTTCTCTCAAGTCGAGTGTCCCATGCCCGGTAGCCTAGCTCAACACTCTCATTGTTAACGATTTGGCAACTCTTTTAAAGTAAGGAACCATTTGGAACCGATCCTAGTGTCGCGAAATTTTAGCATTTAAAAAGATACTCAAAATTCTGTATAAAACCTAAGAGCGCTCAACGGGACCAATGCTCCCAACGAGCGAAGTGAACTTCCCCAAGCAAGTACCATCTACACCTGACCCCTGTGCTGTTGTTACCGCTAGGATCGGGCTGCAGTACAGGAGTCACTTGGGGAACGCCACTGTCTATTCTTTAGCATGCTTACATAGATAATCTTCTCAAAGATGAGGGGGCTGCACAGGCAGCAGGAGCCTGCCCACAGGCCTGGTGTCAGTGGTGCCTGACAGGAGGCAGGACGTTGGGGTTACGCGTCACTGACGCTGCGAAGGGCACTGGGGTGGACGCCCGACCATGGCAGTCACTATGCCCCGGGTGGATTGGCTCCTGACAAGCGGTCTCCTCATCACAAAAAAAATCGACGAGTAGAAAGAAATTTACCTAAAAACTGAATAGATAAAGCAACCCAATACTCATTTAACTAAGAGCCCTTCCTCAGGGAATTCTGGGCAAGTTGTGATAAGAACATATGAACGCAGAACAGCTAGTAACATTCTCGGGGGGAACGCTCTGTGACAGCACACGAGAGTACCTTAGACGTGGCTCGTTTGCTCCTAGTATAGACACGCTGCAGCGGCAAGGATATGTGCAAATCCTGACAAGGCGTGCTATATTTGGGAGCTATAGCGGAGGTCACAAGGAAATGTAGTTACGGGACAACAGCGAATTGGTGACATTCACAGGGTGCTCGGCTCTCTCTCACCATATTGCGACTCCATCAAACTGGACAAGCCATCCCTGGGGGGGGGGAGAAGCTGTAGCGAAAACTCACAAGGCGGTGGAGCGAGGTGCTGTCCTTATTAATAGCCCCGTCGTCTTGGTTATGTGTAAATGACCACCGGATCACCGTATGTCTTAGGTCAAAGGATCCTGACTTTAACATAAAAAGTCAGGATCCAACGACAACTAGTATCAAGAAGAAAGAAAATAATGAACAACTGCCCATAATTCAAGACTAAGTTATTTAGACCACTTTTAGACCAGTTTTAATCGGGACAGAGACAAAACGGCAAGAAGTCAAGTTTCGACCCGGGTAAAAAATTAGAAATAATTAAAATTAATAAAGGAAATGAGCGGCTTCAGAGCTGACCGCCGTCGAGAAAAAGAAAATAAATGAATGAAAATTAGTCTTGACCGCCGTCGTGGCGCTAAAAGTATCCAGGTCTCCGCTCAACAGTTGAGCTGAAGAGGGGGGACATGGACTACTGATTCCCTGATGAAAAAGCTACAATAAACTTGGTTGACACCCAGAGCTAATAAGTTTACCCGATCTATTAGAAAGGAGATAAAAGTTCTAACTCTGTCTTTAGCACTACCTATCCCTGCCCTGCATGCGCATAGTTAGGATAAGCTGGGGGCGGAGTCTTTTCAGGAGTAGTCTTGACTCTCCACAAGAAAAACGGGCATAGACCTGAACAAGAAAACGGGTTTAACCTTGTACTGTACTTCGGTAAAGGCCCGACTTACTAGGTGCTGTCTGGAAGTAAGTGATCTAAGGAGATGCATTTACACATCTCTATAATTTAAAGGGGGTGTAGGCTGCATATTAAAAAAAAAAAAATATATGCAGTCTGCTCCCAATTATAACAATGGGAAACTCGGTGCTACCCATTCTGGTCCTATGAATGGGAGAGTACCGACAAACCACATGTAACTAATGAGGACCGGGAATCAGATCAGAAGTGAACCTGAATCTGAGACCCGATCCTCTAGTGATAACTAATGAGGAACGAATAATCTCAACCTCCTTTGTACAGTTAGTACTTAATGTCCTTTAATGACATTTATACCTCACGGAATGAAAACGCTACCCCCACCGCTTGTCATGTTGGTTTTTCCCATGTGATGTAGAGTATAGGGTAGACAGTGAGATGTTACTGTTAACATAGGTATAATATCTATTCAGTGAACCGTTTGGAGTTAGTGGCGCACCCGTTTGCATTATCAGAAGGGCGCCACTACCCAATATAAAGTGGAACTCGGTCTTCAAACCCCAGGCTGAATGTAGGGGGTGAACGCCGAGCTACCACCTGTAACTAGCAAAGAGAGAAGGGATTTTGTCGTAACATAATCATTCAATAAGAACAAACTGTGGTTTTAAAGCGGATGCTTCACAAAATGGAGTCAAATATGTTAGAACAGTTGTCACCCTTGAAGGGGGTGTTAACTTGTTTACGTACAAATCCTTGAAGTGTATTGGGTAATTATTCTAACACGCTGTACAGAAAGAGTGTTATCAAGAGTATTGACTCTTGTAAAAAAAAAAATGACCTCTTAAGGTAAACCACCAGGGATCCAATTCCTATCATTATTCTTATCTCCCCAGGAGGTCGGTTAGGGAATCTGAGCGGGACAGTTTTGCATCACATCTCGGGCACTCATGAAGCCTTTGCAGATGGATGTTCTTGTGACGGCTCAGCCCCGACCTGTGGGCATAGGCTTCCACACATTCATCGCAAAGATATCACTGTCTGAGATGTTTGGCAATCTCGGGCACTGATAAGCGTGGCTTCTGCGTTCAATGGAACGGCGCCTACTAAGGCCTGATCTATGAACGTACGAACTCCCCGGTGTTCACACATGTATCTCTGCTTGGGACGCTTGATAATCTTTGTGGTGTTGGTGCCTTTCTAGCTCTTAATAAGGATACCATTCCTTCTTTCACAATGACACATACAGAATCTTCATCTGGGAGTTCATTCAGTGTCTTAGAGACTTCATCTCGGTCTCCTCACAGTAGTATTTTTTCCTCTTCGAGACGACTCTGGACATTGATACTCACTCTAAAACTTATTCTAACACGATGACACTGACGAAGTCTTGCTGTTGGACTAAAACATGGGATGGGTATCTGTGGCCTTCGCCACTACATCTCAAACTTACCATGGGAGTCGCCAACAACTCGTTGGACGGCTCCACCTATGGTGTCGCCTCACGTGGCCGACACGTCAATATTTCTTGTACCCTGTAAGGGGAACTACTCATCAAAGAATTCTGTCACAGCCAATCTAATGCTGGGAAGTCTGGACCAAAATACTTGGTCACCTACTGTCACCTAAACTTACCAGGGTGAACACCCTAGGAAGCGCTTGTTACCTAGGGCACCCCATGTGAATTGTTTCCAATGTAGACATTTACATTAATGTCCTGCACGGGAACGATAAGACTAAGAATTCTGTTATGACAAAGATAGCACTGTACGAATATCGACCAGAATGTCCGGTCATCTCTATGAATCTATTGGGGCAGGGCCCAAATTAACAGGTAATCGTAATACAATAACATTTAAAGCCAACACGGCGCAAACTACCCACACACACTGAGAGCCTGCTTGAATCGGTAATGTCAACAAACCACTAGTTAGGAAAACCTCCTATTATCGCCCAACCACGCGCGAAGTAAAATGTTTGATCATGTTCGCCTAAGCTATTCCCCCCACTAAAATAGTAAGCCGAACGTTATTCAGTGTCCAGCCGTGTCACCTCATTTCATTTACATCGCCCTAACATACCACAGGACCTGGAAAAGATAATAAGTTTAGTACGCAAGATCCTAGTTCTCAGCCCGCGTCCACCATCTTGAAATCAAAAGTAAACACTAGGTGGCCACCCACGCTACCCGTTACTAAAATCACCGGCGAAACACAGTTTCTGGTTCCGGGAGTGACATCAGCTTCCGGAATACAACCACGTGAAGGCGAGCCGAGAACCACCAAGAAGAATTTGGCCAACAATCTCCTTAAACCCTACGGGTTAGTAGCCTGCCTAACATGCTAAGAACAATAGAAAGAAGGCTGTACTCACCAAGTCTCGGAGCGGTCTGGACGAGGGGCCGTCTCTACGAGGAGGGCGGTGTCCGACGACAAGCCAGCAGGGCGGTGAAAGTGTCTGTGTCATCCCATAAGAACAGTCTGGAGCTCCATCGAAAGTGTGATCTGCTCCTCTTGGATATATGAACTTAAGTGTACCAATCACTGGCCGGGAATTGGACCGGCAGAATTACTTGGCGGAACCAACCCGGAAAATTAGGTGTCCTAATCACAGGCCGGGAATTGGACTAAAAAATTACTTGATGGGAATCACCCCGGAATTAAAATATATACACGGGGGGGGGGATTGAGTGCCGGCGGTCTAATGAATAACGGGCAACCGGACAAAGACCCGGCCCAGGGCCCGGGCCCAACGGCGTAACACCCGGGTGGACGGCATATACCCGTCTTCCAGTTCGCGGAAGTCATTGACGGTCATAACACCGTCAGCCACTACCTTGGAGAGGTGGAGGGCATGACCGGTGTTGACCGTCGGCACGTTGAACCAGTCGTTCGTCCTTTTGACTTCGCGGCTAATCCTGGGAATGATGCGGTTAAGCCACCGTTGCAAAGATCCGTCGCTGTCCGTGCGCGCCCAACTGCGGGCATCAAAGCCCGAGGGGGTCGCGAGGATGAGGGTCGCTGGAGCAGGGTGGGCTTGTAGATTCATAAAGGCACGAGTAAAAAGTTCAGCGTAAAAGTTGACAACTGCGTCCGGGTTAATGAACAAAGGAAGATATAATCGTAGGTCCGTGTCCCAGGTTAGAATGTCAAGTAAATTCGTAATCACTATTAACACGTCGTCAGGATACATCAGGTGGTGAGCAAACGCGAAGCCCGCCAGCTCCGCCGTCGTGGCCTCTTCGCTTGGAAAAACCACGTAGATGTGTTCCGTGTGGTTTTGTATCAGATCAGGGTAGTCCTGGACGCCCGCCTCACGTTCGGTGCAAAAGATGGCAACGCGAACCATACTGGGTGATGTTGCGAAGAAATAAGAGGTGACACTGAAGACTAAAGAAAAAACACGTCTTGACGCGTTAAAAATACCGCCGGCACTGATTAAAATGACGTCAAAACGAGGCTAATTTGGGAAACCCCTTTTTGATCCAAAAGATCCAAATTCTGAAATCGGCTAGCATGATCAATACATCGTATAATTTCTTATAAAATCTGTGCTAAACTAAAGTTTAGGTCCCCAACCAACATAATCAAGCGACAGAATTAATTCATATCGGCCCAAAATATCAGGTTGAACCATCAAACTTGCAAATTTGTTCGAAACAGAAATTTGCCATCCGGGCGCTTCGCGCCTGGAGGATCCAAATCGAGGTCAAACCTTGGAAGGGAACTCTAGTCAAGCGTCCCGCTAAGTACACATGTACTAAGCATGACTGGTGGGCGCGCGACGCGGATGGTAATATTTACTAGACCTAACTGCATAATGTTGCTAGATCAGATGCAGGGACCTTGTATTTATTGTAAATAATGTTGTTATGGTTGAAGTTTGATTGAAATTTGACACGCATTGTATAATGAAATTCGTTCGTTCAAAAATGTCCGAATCATCTGTATTGACTTATGTTGTGTTAACTTGTTCTGAAATTAGATTTGATGTGTACTTGTTACTCTTAAAAGGTTAAGACAACTTTACACTGTATATATGTTGAGTTCTGTTGACTTGTGTTACAAATCATAAATATCAGAAACTGTACATGCATGTACTAAGTCAAAACTGAATTGGTCACCTTATGCACGGGTGTCGTTATCCCTAGGCCTTAATATGGGCTGACAATTCTGTGAACTCACTTTGTCACCTTATGCACGGGTGTCACAATCTTTGAATCTTAAAATAAGCTAACGATGCTGAGAACTTACTTTAATGTACAAGGCACGTACTAAGTGAATATCTAAGATGACGAATACTTCATCCTCTAAAGTTGACTTTGTCATTTTGTAACCATGATTATGTCATCATTTACGTTGTTATCCAAATAATCATGTTATCAATTTTTAACACTTACCTTGTCATTTTATGAAAGGGTTCTGCTAACCTTGAGCTTCAAGATGTGGAAATCAACTCAATGAATAATTTCACTGTGAATTTGTGTTGAAACCGGATCTACAAATCTATTGATACTGTGCTGAATGTACCACGAGAGTCAAGGCCACCCACCATGGTTTAACAAATATATCCAATCATCAAAATTGGGAGTTCATTATATTCATTTGGTTTGAGCTATGTCGTCCACCTCCTTAAACTCAAACACCTGACCGCCGTCGAATGTACTAATAGCTTAGCACTTTTAATATATTCTCGTGTTATATAATCCATCAAGGATCAGGCTTAGCAAGTCTACTTCTAGTCTACTTCTAGGAGAAATATCTTGCGCTCCTAGCGCCACCTGTTAACCAGTATAAAAGGCGCTGCAAGGTAGGGAGCGAGGAGTTAGTTGGTTAGAAGTTAGTAGTCACTTAGTTTAGTGAGAACATCAGCTAAACATGTTTAGCCAAGGAGTTATACCTGGAGTAAGTACATCGGCTCCGTGTAACAGACTGGAGTTTACCAATACCCACTACCTCGGACATAGGATTGTGTTAGAGCTGAATACTAGAATGGTCTAGAAGGTGTTGGAGCAACTCGTGTTCTAAATGTGGTTGATTGCTGATAGGAGATGGGAGGTGGACTGATGAAGACTTATACATGGTGGCTTTGACTCGGGATGAGATGTTTATTGAATAAAAAACCTTTCATATTAAGAAGCTCCCTCATCGTTCATTTCTTTTGAACTGTTGGGAAGTGGACGGACAAACTTTAAAAGCAGTCTGAATTACTCAGGCATTCTGGGTAAACGACTCATGAAGACTTGGATATACACGAACATTACGCAGTCTTAAATCAAACATTAACAATAGTTCAATGTTCAATAAGTTAAATATTAATAGGAAGATTCTTTGTTTGCAAGTTTGTACATTTGAGAGCATAGAAGGTATATAAGTGAAAAAGAGGAAGTCTATTATGAATAACTACACAACTATTTATCTAAATAAACATTTTTGCATTAAGATCAGTAGTGATTTACAATTATTTCTGACTCCTAACATGCAAAGAAACCTTTATCTTGATTAAATAGAGTGATTAACAATATGGCATAAATGTGACCTACATAAGTGACCTAGATAGGTCATGGATCACTTGCATATGAAAGAAAGGTTGGATAGTTAGTTTTTAGTATTTTTATAGACTGACATGCTTCACAGCATTGTAATTGTAAGCTGTACATCAAAAATACATTTTTGATGATTTAAAATTGCATTTTTCAACTTTTTTTCTTAAAACGTAAATAATTTAATTTGCCCAAGAGTTACAGTTTGGCACCCAGCAGATTTGAAATCAGAAGATTCAGGAGATACAGAATCAATTAAAAAACATTGTATAGACACCAAGTCAAGGTATACCTCTCTGGCCAATAGACTACTATCAATTTTAGCCATACAGTGTAAGTACCATTGCAATTAACTAACGAAAACAATAGATATCAAATGACATTTTACTTTTAGAAAAGAATTGCCACCAAAAACACTGACTGACACGTTCAGGGGTCATAACGGCCTTCGGCAAAAATATAGGAATTTTTATAGGAATTTTTTCGCAATAATATAGGAAAATATAGGAGGTTTTAGGGCAAAAATATAGGAATATATAGGAATTTTCGGCAAATCTTTTTCAAAGATATTCTTTGATTATATAAGACATAGTCTAGCCATTTCATAGGCACTGGTGAGTTTACAGACTAACTTCAATTTATTAGGGGGGTCTGGGGGGCCACCCCCAGGAGAATTTTGAAAAAATAACCCCTTATATATGAAATCTGGGACCATCTGAGTGAATTCAGATATCTATAATCTGAGAAGAATAACACTCATTTATGGAATCTTGGGCACTCTTAGCCAAGTAGGATATTGATTCCTTGAAGTTGAAAATTTTTTCTACTCTTTGAGAATATCTGTTTATTGGGGGGTCTGGGGGCCACCCCCAGAAATTTTTTGAAAAAATAACCCCTCAAATATGAAAACTGGGACCCTCTGAGTGAATTCAGATATCTATAATCTGAGAAGAATAACAACCATTTATGGAATTTGGGCACTCTTAGCCAAGTAGGATATTGATTCCTTGAAGTTGAAAATATTTTCTACTCTTTGAGAATATCTGTTTATTGGGGGGTCTGGGGGCCACCCCCAGAAAATTTTGAAAAAATAACCCCTCAAATATGAAATCTGGGACCCTCTGAGTGAATTTGGATATCTATAATCTGAGAAGAATAACAACCATTTATGGAATCTTGGGCACTCTTAGCCAAGTAGGATATTGATTCCTTGAAGTTGCGATTTATTTCTACTGTTTGAGAATATCTACTTATTGGGGGGTCTGAGGGGGCCACCCCCAGGAAAATTTTGAGAAATTAACCCCTCAAATATGAAATCTGGGACCCTCTGAGTGAATTCGGATATCTATAATCTGTGAAACGTAACACCCATTTATAGAATCTTGGGCACTCTTAGCCAAGTAGGATATTGATTCCTTGAAGTTGAAAATATTTTCTACTCTTTGAGAATATCTGTTTATTGGGGGGTCGGGGGGGGGGGCACCCACAGGAAAATATTTTGAAAAATTAACCCCTCAAATATGAAATCTGGGACCCTCTGAGTGAATTCGGATATCTATAATCTGAGAAGAATAACTCCCATTTATGGAACTTTGGGCACTCTTAACCAACTATGATATTGATTCATCAATGTTGAGATTTATTTCTACCCTTCAAGAATATATATTCACTGGGCAGTTTGGGGGGTCACCCCCAGGAAAATTTTGAAAAATAAAACCCTCAAATATGAAATCTGGGACATCCTCACCAGTTGGCCCTTACCCTCCCTTCCTACCCTGAGGGTCTCCTAACCCTGACCTGGCGACCCTTACCCTCCCCTCAAGCTCATGCCCTGAGGATCCCCTGACACTGACCTGAAGGCCCTTACTCTCCCTTCATGCCCTGAGGATCCCCTGACCCTGACCTGAAGGCCCTTACTCTCCCCTCATGCCCTGAGGATCCCCTGACCCTGACCTGAAGGCCCTTACTCTCCCCTTATGCCCTGAGGATCCCCTGACCCTGACCTGAAGGCCCTTACTCTCCCCTCATGCCCTGAGGATCCCCTGGCCCTGACCTGATGGCCCTTACTCTCCCCTCAAACCTTGATGATCCCCTGACCCTGACCTTGGGGCCCTTACGCCTGTATTCCACCAGGAAAAAAAACAAAAATACCAAAGATCAGGAGGGGTTACGGCCAAACATTGTTAGTGTGTCAATTTCATTTTTACACCACACAATGTTTGGCATGTGCGAAACACTGTTGCTGACTGCCAATCTTTGGCAATTTTTGCCAAACATCAGCAGGATTTCCAGAAAGTGGGCCTTTATCCCCCCCCTCACACCCTTAGAATTCCCTGGGCCTCCTGAGAACAAAGCCTACTTCCCTCCTCTGGGAGAGGAGGCAAAGGAGTGAGTGAGTGAGTGAGTGAGTGTTTTATGCCATACCAACAGCCAGGGTAATTTTCACGGCCGGTTGGGATGAAGGTGACAGGGGGGGCAAACAGCAGGGGATCAAAACCTAAAAATCATCTTTGCTGTACCTCATCCTTTAATGAACTCAGCACAAACCAGGAATTGAACCAAAAAGGTCACCCCTATAGTCGCCTTATACCATCAGCAAGGACTACTGGGAGCCTATATTCTTCCCCAGAACCCCAATAGGATGGAGGCAAAAGACTGGGAGGGAAAAAAAGGGTCGGAAGGGGAAGCAAAGGGCCAGGAGGGGAAAACAGAGGGCCAGGAGGGGAGGCACAAGGCAGGGAGGGGGGAAGGGAAAGGATTTCTCCCTTTTTTTTCTTATCTCCCCTCTTTCTCTTTCTTTCTCATGAGATTTTGTGATATTATTCAGATTGACTCCTCAAAATATTGCAATTATGTGCGGTAAATCGGTCTTTTTTGAGAAAAATATAGGAAATATAGGAATTTTTAGCAAAATATAGGAAAATATAGGAGTGCCAAAAAAATATAGGAAAATATAGGAAATATAGGAAAATATAGGAACGTTATGACCCCTGCACGTTATAAAAGAATTATAAAAAAAACCACAAACTTATAATTACGGTGGGTTTTTGGTCTTTGTTTTGTAAGCTTTTTAAATGTTAACCTTATGTGACTTAGGGTTTAAACATATAACTGAAGGACTGTTCGTAAACCTTCCGTGACCGTGGCTCACCTTACTGACGTCCTCGTGCTGGTTGCCCAGACAGATGACGCCGTCAAACTCACTGTACGAACGCACCCCACTGGACCGCCCACACGTAGCCCACAGCGTCAGCGTGGTGATTTTCTGAAAAAAATTTATGAAAAAAATGAGAAAAAAAAAGAAGAAAATAGCTAGGAATAATATTTGGTACAAAACAAGATAATAGTTATGAACTAAATATATATCATCTTTAGAAAGGTTGTGAAAAGTTAATGGTATGTGTTGGTTGTGAATGTTAAAGAAGATATACCCCAATTTTTGTTATATAACCCTTAAGTTGTTTAGCAGAAGGTGAAAACAGGCTACAATATAAAATCTATAAATTCAAGTCTTCACTTACCTGAAGGTCATAGAAGGAGGCGTTGTATGTGAGACGGACCTTCATTTTAATTTTGCTGAAATGAGAAAATTTAAAAGGTATCGTTTCGTGGTTTAACGCAAGTATATTTAAAGGACGCTAAATTCTAAAAATAATTTACACAGGTCAACTCTCAACATTTTTTTTCCCACTTCGTCTTACCAGCAACTGTGCATTCTGTCTACAACGTAGTACAAGGTAGATAGAGTGAACCTTAAAGACTAACGAAATAAAAACGTGCAAATATATAATCTAAGAAGCTATGCCAACCTTCACTCTTACCAACACACGAAAATAAAAGACAATAAGAATTATGTTGAGAGAATGAAAAAAATCCTTCACATAATCGGACAAACCACTCTCATCCCACTCTCGACAGAGTAAGAAAAGTACGATACACTTTGCCTTCATTTTTACATGGAGGAAGATAACCCTTAGGAAAGGAATTTTGACATAGACCTTGCACTTGGATAGCTTCATACTATAACAAAAATACAGCTAAACAAGAGTGTATAGCATTATAGGAAAAATCTGTTGTGCGATTCAAAATCAATAAAAAACAAAAAACAACTAGGAAATCCTACAAAAATAGGAAAAATCTTTGAATTATAATATATCCCTAATGACTAGCTGGTACCTGGCGAGTGCAGAGAGTAGAGCGGTGACGTTCTCCACGTCCTGAATGATGACAACAGGTCGCGGGAACAGCTGGGAGATGTCCAGCTCAGTCACCATCTTAGGGTTCATGGCCAGGATGATTATAGCTGATGCGCCAAATAGCATCACCTTTCGCACCTATGGATCGAATACACACAAAATATATGTGATATTTTGATAAAATATAAATGACATAATATAGGTAATTGGATATGGGTACAGTTATGAGATTTCCAGATAGGTCACCACCTTTGACTTTAAACAATATGGACTGAAAACACTCTTTCATGAATTAATGAAAACCATTGACGTTTTTCAATTATTTTTTCCCAAATAAAAGGAAAGAAAGATTCGTCTTAGGATGAAGTAAGGGACAAGTCTTAAATTACAGTTTTTTCCTATGAACAAACTTATCCTGGTAGACTCTACATATTGAACTATAGGGAGGTTAATTATCCATTTAAAGTTAATGCGTGTTTGTAATATTTCGTTGTATAGATAATAGCTAGCTCCATTCGCAGTCTCCCTCCTCGTCGACTGCGGTCGTCCAATACATAATTATAGTTCCCTCATCATGTAAGACGTGAACACTCGTTGTGAAAGGATTTGTTGTTTATTATCCAATGCCTAGTCGTTCGTGACAAGAACTCGATTGACCATGATCAGTCCCGAGGTTAGAGTTCCCTCAAACACATTCAGTCAACGCTCCGCGCTCTAACACAATTTCTATATGCCTCTCTCCAGAACCTAGACTGCAGATTAAAGGTCCAACCTTCGCGGGATGTTTACTCACACAGTGCGTGCAGCTACTCTGGCTAGCTAAGAGCGGAACACATTATTATATGGTGGTACGTCACACCGTAACTCCTCCCCCATTTCACTACTGTCAAAGTGAAACATTGGCTTACACGTGTGCTTCTAAGCTCACGTTATGCTGCCCAAACATGGACTGGCCACCCGCGTCAGTACAATAATATTATATGGTTACATACAGTTCTATATAATGCACTTTTGGCAAATACATTTTTTGTTGCTTTCTTCTTTTTTTCCCTGTTTTTTATTTCAAAGTTTTCACCCTAACTTTTGGAAACAAAAAATAGAAAAGATCCTTACCCTGTCCAGCACAGACTGGCAGTGTGATGGGTTTGGGTCGGTGTTGGAGGAGCCCGCTGGAAGTTCCAAGACGGCAACCCATTCGCGGGACAGCGACACCGACCGAAGTGATCTATCCAGGTCCTCCTCTTCGCCATCGCAGCTTACCACAGGGATCTATGGGGTTTCAATTTAACAAATAGAACAAAAATAATATATTTCTTTCAGAGCTAATGCTATAGAATCTAGATCTAGATCTACCTATGCCCTGTGAAGTAGACATTTATTGCTAAATGATGAAATAAAATTAACCTTTTAATACCAAAGTTCAATTCCCATTATTAGAAATACACTTGGATTTATTTATTTGATAAAAAAGAAGAAAAAATCACTGTCAGGGATGCAGGTAAATATATCTAGGCCTAGACTCTACATGCTTACTAAAAATACCATTAATTTAAGAGAATACAATATTACTGTCTATGATAATACAGACCATTACTCAAGATAAATTGAAGTAAATACCATAGGGGTCGTCCATAAATGATGTCATGCACTAGGGGCGTGACACTGCCTGAAAACAGGCCTATTTTCATGTTCAGATTGGTATAGATCTATTTTCCTATCACTGCTCACTGCCTCTATGGGTTTACAATGTGATATGATGTATGAGGAATACCTGCCCATCACTGGCGGTGATAATTTTTTTTTTTTCGGTTACCTTCAAATTCATTTTTGACTCGGTCTCGCTAGTGAGAACAAGCCACGTCTACCACCACTATTTTCATGTTTAGATTAGAAAATTTAGTGTGACAGGGGGGTGGGTGGGTCCTCAAAATACCCTGAAAAAGCGTGACATCATTTATGGACAGCCCCATAGATCTATATAGATATATGAAAATAAATATAAATAAATTTCCATTATTTTTGTCAATTTTACAATTTAGAAATTAGACTCACTAAATTAACGTTATACTCTGACTCAGTCAGAGGGCATTTAATTCAACAAAACGTGTTTACACTTCAGCAGGGCTTTTATGATTCTTGTTACATTTTGGGCAGTGAGTATCTAAGTACTATAATTAAACTCCGTTAAAACAGCATACCTTATGCAGCAATCCCTCAGCACTCTTCACAGATCCAGCGCGAGCGAAGGACCCCAGCAGTCTGACCGTGGAGGAGGGGTCCCCCTCCCCAAACTTGGTCGTCGTCTCCCCAGAAAACAACTTGTCGTCCTCGCCTTTCTCGACCTTGAGAAACGCGGATCTGTCTCCCACAACGGCGGTGGGCAGGACAGAAACTGTGTAAATGCAGAGGAGAATACTGACTGCATTTCTCCTCTGATAGCGTAAAACTAGGAAAAAAAGCTGAAGGGAGATGAGTGCCAACTCGATCATCCCTGATGTTTTCGTTTTGCCAGCCTCCGAAAGTAGGTCGGGGAAGACCTTGTTGAGCTATGACGTCATAGGGGGATTCCCTATAATTAAACATGACAAAACCTATCTATATACAACGAATTTGAATATAAATATTAATTCATGAATAATTATGATATATTTACTTGTATTTATCGGAGAAAATTTGATAATAAATAAATGCCAAACTTATTTTAGAAATGCAGCCTAGCCCGCGCGCATGCGTCAAGGACAAACCTCGTGTTCCGGTGTCCGCTGAGAAGAAGACAACTTCCAGAAATGTCTCTAACGGCGTGTAAAACCTTTGCTAACGTAGCATCAAAGCTACTTAGAACGACGACAACTGTACGTAATGCCGCCCTGCACACAAAGATGCCGATGATGGCCTCTCGGGGGCTGCAGACACAGCGTTCCTTCACACGGTCGATGTGGGTGCTGTCCGGCGGCCGGTCTGACGCAAGGGGGACGGACAAACCGTGCGGGTGCTGCGGCCTCCACACCACGGGTGGGTGTTTTCAGGATTTTCAGCTCATAAACGAAGTGTTAAGATATGACAGATACGTTTTCGGTGTCTGTTACTGGATGCTGACCAATGGCAGAATTTAGTGAAGGGTCTTAGGATGTTCTAAGCAAATCTAGGTGTATTCAAAGTAAAAATAGTTTAACTTGAACTTTTTAATTTTGTCTTTGAGACAGAAGGGTTTCCAACATCCAAGGACTAATTGGTGCACCCCTGTGGGTGTACCAGGGTGGGGCTTCTGCTCCTGGGAAGAATTTAGGCCCCTAGACCTAGTAACCCCTGCTGCTCATAGAAGGCGACAATAGGGGGTCCTAGCACTGACCAAGTGGTTCATTCAATCATTGGGTTCGATTACTGGTTTTTGTCTAAACTCTAGTTTCACTAAGTGATGAGGTACAGCAAAAATGATTTCCAGGTTTTGATTCCCTGCTGTTTGACCGCCGTCACCTTCATCTCATAGATACGATCACCAAAGTCTAAGACAAAATTTGTCCTAAGACCTAACTTATTTTCGCAGTGAAAATTACCCTGGCTGTCAGAACGGCGTAAAACATCCATCACTCACTCACTCCTTATCTGTGCATTTCTAATCAAAGTCTTTAGATGAAGAATTGGGGAATCAAAATCATCAGTTGCTTCTACTTTTTAAAATCACAACAGTAGTGCAAGATTCAATAAGACAGGACCTCATAAGTTAGAAGCTGAGCATTATTGTAGCCATTGAAAAACATGATGTGGACAATCAGAGGAGCATTGGTTAATTTGGTATGGTGGAAGTAGTGGAAAAGTCATCGATAGTGTTATTGAATTCTATGAAAGTACCAAAGGGTAAAAATCACATAAATAAACTTAAAAAGATATTGATTTGTAGCCGATTCTAATTTCTATATTTGGCCTTGACTGATCTAATTACGTTTAACAGATTTCTGTTTTGAAATGTATGAATTTACCGAAGGGAATCACAGATAAGCAGTCAAGGAATATCTTTTAATATGAGCTTATGAAAACTGAATATTTGTCCCTGTTGTTTATGATATGATTGTTATATTCCAGGCGACCAAGAATTAAGTGAGTTCCTGAGTGAAGAAATCAGTCATGAGAAGAAGGTGGAGAAGGCGCCCGGATCGTTACCACAGATCAAAGGGTACTCGGTGAAATCAGACGGCACGGTGCTTACACTCTCAAAGGATATGGAAGGAGAAAGGTAAAGAGGTCTAAACATACCCGAAAAATCGCAAACTAATTCTCCATAACTTATTCTTACGTCATGCATAAACCTCACACTCACAGTGCAAAAAAGGTGTCAGAATGTCGCAGGGATAAATTATATTAAAAGTTTTCAGATTTTCTTTTGGCTTTTAGATTTCTATTACTTTAGCACATTCAAAAATGAAGCATTTTAAGGTAAATTCAGATATTATTTATGCTGTTTCCTGACTTTTTTTTTTTAATTGGATTTTTATCCAGGCTGAGTTCACTTTATTAAATGTTCTTCCACTGCAGTCCTGTGGACCATTTGGGCACAATTCCGTGCAGGGGTCATCCAAATGTCCTTTTTCCAGGCTGCACCCCATGGGACTCGAACCCATGGGGTGTCAATGCCAACGAGTGGTACCAACACCTCTGTGATGTTGGCCACCCCGACCCCCCACTTAGGTTATCCTCTCCCTTCTCGATGATATAGACATCGGATATACTATGACATATCAGGTCGTGCCTAGAACGTCGGTATGATATGATTTTCTATTATTGTACATTTAATATTAAACAAGTGGCTTCGCCAGGCTGTAAAACACTGGCAATGATGAACTCTTTGGGGATTCGAATCCACAACCTTTGGGTCTGGAGGTGAGTGTCCTAACCACTATACCATGGAGGATGAGGCTGGAACTAAAAAATGGGGTCATGACCCAATTTGCTGGTTCCTACTGGTCCTCTTAAAAGCAGTTTAACAAAACAGCAACCAGATGGACAGGTTGGTTATGGCCTAGTTCGCTGGTTCTTGGTAAGACCTGAAGAAAGATCATTATGTAGGCAGCAACATGCGAAAGGACATCGTTTTAGAAGATGTAGGGTAACTAACTTTGCCATGATTTCCTTATTCTTTTCCTCAAATTCCAGGGTTTCAATCGAGATGAACATTAACCATTCAGTAGAAGATGCCGCTGGTGCAGACTATGAAGCGAGCGGGAATCAAGAACCTGCAGCCGCTGAGGTAAAATATTGACATTTCACCTACTTACCTTTTTCACGCAATAAAATTAATGGCAAAAGGACTTAAATCTCCTGAATGTTGGCGGAGTGTCATAGCGGAAATGTTCAGTGGTAATTACCTGTAAATTGTAACACTTTGATTAGATTAGATTTGATTAGATTTATCTTCTATATGACATTGATACATTCTCGAATACGTCAAATAATGGCCACTATAATTTATTATGTTAGGTAGCATTTGCACTGGCTTAAGGTCTCAACGCAAGATTTTTGCAATTCACACGTCGGTATCTGATTATGCAAGCAACCAATAATAGTATAGAAATATGTTTGCATAAGTTCTTGTGTCGATCTACTTCATTGTTAAAACGTGGCTAGGTGTATTAAAAAGAGAAAATTGATCCACCGCAAGTATCAATGCAAAGATTTTTCTCTGCTACACAAAGCGGCAATATATACAGCTTGAGAATGAATACGCTCACAGTATAATATTATATAATTCTTATTCCGTCCCTTCTCAGATGGTGGCGCGACCCCCTTTCACCGTAAAGTTCAACAAGGGCGGCGACATGACGCTAGCCATTCAGTGTGAATTCCCCGTACAAGAAGACTTCCAACCACCCGCCGAGGGAGAGGAATTTAGTAAGTTTTGTTTAAGAAAAACTATTTTTTTTTTTCATTCAGTGTAAGAAGATAGTTTTCTGGAACGATTCAGATATTAAAGAGGTGATTCATAGCCAAAATTTTACTGGTAGTTACATAATTTAGGAAGTACTAAGGAATACGATTCCGAAAAATATTGTTGAAAAGAAATTAGGTATGTATTTCTACTTTCAAATGGTGTTTCAGGATTCTGGCAAACGAGCACAATGAGATATAGATTTCAAATTTAGGAGACAAATTCTCTAAAAGTTTCTTTCAAGGAAAAAATAATATGGATAATTTTTGTCTTAAAATTGTGATCACTCCACAAACGGGACCATAATCAGTAAAAGGTACCAAGATGTTATCCTAGATATTTCTTCCCACGAAGCCTTACCTCATTTTGCCGCCTGGGTGAATTTTCATACAAGTTCGTTAGCAAGTTTTTTCAATTTTCACAGTTGACGTAATAGAGATTTCTGAGGTGGCTATGCTGAAGGGCGAGGACTGGGACGACAAAATCTACTCTGTATCCGGATCGGTTATGGATGGGGTAAGTTGTGAAATATTTTTCAAGATAATGTTCAAAAGTTTTATTTTCTAGGAGATTTTTGTCATGAAGCATTATTCTGCGCATTATCAGCTGCTGCTGCCTTACTTTAACCTCTAGAACAGTATCTGTTATGCGAGGAAATATAACATATTTACGTACAAATGATATGTTATCTACAAGTGGAAAGTGTTGAAAGCGGTTGATTTAAAAAAAGAAATATGGTTATCAAAAATTGTTATAGCAGAATAATTTAGTATTGTAATTGTACACAAGACGTGCTGCCTTCACAAATATAACCCAGGATGTGACTGGAGCCTGGAAGAGAACAGGTTTTAGCCCTTGGGAGAGTTTCAGACAATAATTTAAAACAAAAACTTATTTAGAAAAAGACAACCGTAATTTTGGTGTTTTCAGATCATCTACAACATGTTGATGAGTTTCAGATAATAATTTAAAACAAAAATTTATACAGTAAAAATCTATAATTTCTGTGTTTTCAGAACCTGTACGACATGTTGATGAACATGATGGAGGAGCGGGGCATTGACGGCACCTTCGTCGACGAGATGGTCGAACTTTGCACCGCCTACGACCACAAACAGTATATCAACTTCTTAGAAAACCTCAAGTCTTTCTCGGCCAAATAGGCAGCGTTACCTCAGCTTTAAATCTTCTGTGTCACTTGTTTGAAATTGTATCATTATCTCATCCTTGGATTGGTTAATTAGAATATGAGGAGTTTATGTTCAGTCATGCGATTCGCGGATAGGATTGTTATTTTGGGATGGGTTTTTTTGTTTTTGTTTTAGGGAGACAATATGAGGGGATTGAATTTACTGTATCAATCAAAGGCGATTGATTGAGAACAAAATAAATCTAAATGTAATCAAAGGTTTTTGTTAGGATTCATTGTATGTTCTCTTTAGTGATATCTTCCGCATATAGACCCATGACCTGAAAAACTGGCATTTATCGTAGTACCCACGCAAGTCTTAAAAGGTCTTAAATTAACATTATTAAAGCTAAGACCTTGAAAAGTTGATTCCCCAAAAAAGGGTGGAGCCCCGGTTTATCTTAAACGCTTTTTCTTTTAAGAATAGGTCCTCATTTTTCCATTTGAATAATTGATATAATTTATACAATATCAAAATTAGTGGTAATCAAAATAATATGCATACGATATTGTAATAATCTTGAACATTTACCCAAACCAGTCATTCATGAAATGAAAATATCCAAGGAAATGAACTTATTGTCCAAAAAACGCAACAAAATCCTTGCTTAATCGTAATTTATTACCATTAGATACCTGGGGTTTAGGAGAAAAGCACGCAGAAGTTGTCTTTTCCGCAGTATGTCAATTTACAAAGTACTCCACGAATATTTCTCGAGATTTTTACATTAAGACATAACATAGCAAACTGGCGCAATTGTAATAAGGGGAATTGAGAATGGAAAACACTTCACCAAAGTCTGCTGACGCAAATAAAGGCAGTTACCGGTAGTATATTCTAAACAAACATCATTAAACAGTTTTGTACATCGGTACATGGTGGAAATTATCTCCATATAGTCACACTGTTGTAGGTGTATCGAGGATTACACATATTAGAACATGTATCGTGTTAGCCTCAAGTTCCAGGGTGGCCACTGAGCAGGTTTCCAGGGAAAACAGGGACTTTGAAGATTTTGCCCAAAACAGGGAATTTTGTTTGAAATGTTTTTGAAATGGCATAATTAGCAAGTAACAGTTGCAGTGTGTCCGGGCAAAACAGGGAATCCAAAAATGAAATTTTTGTGGCAACCCTGAAAATCTATAGTACCGACAATAGCCACTAGGTGGCAACTGAGTTACATGTTGTATTAGAAATATCTAAGCATAAACATTTTTTTTAATAATTCATTACACGGTAGAAATATGCAGTATAGGATCGCACATTTCTATAGCTGCTTCGATATTTTACACATTGATAATGAATTAATTTGTATTGTGTAAGCCTTAAATTCTATCTTGTCCGTTACAACCAAGTGGAGTCAGTGCTATATATGCTTTGTTACCAGCTTGAATACATTTAAAGTCCCATATAATCAATATTACATCACAGTAACATATTTCTATTGATTCACTGCTCATACCGTTTAGTGAGTGTATAGCGAATTATAAGATATGATAACATATTTCTCATAGCAAATAGAAAAAGATGATTTAGCACCAGGTAAAAGACCAAATTAAAGGTGCTACCCACGTCACAGTGGGTGCAACCTTCTTGTTCCAATCAAACACAATCATACTAGAAGAATCAGATAAATATAACCTTCAACCTATAAAGCTTACGAAAATATAGCATCATACATTGTGCATACATTTCCATTTCCGTACAAATATTGTGCATACATATTACAAACAGGAGCGGGCGGGGTGGTGTAGTGGGTTAGGTTCTCGCCTGTCACTTTGCTGGACCGGGTTCGGGTCTTGGCTTTGCCTGTTACACCACCTTACCTTGCTATCGTTTCCACCCCAATAGATTCGATCACAGTACTATGTACAAGCCAAAAACCGTTGTTGGTCTTGATATAGCTATAAAATTGCTGAATAGATCTTAAACTCCAAAACATCATCATATAACAAACAGGTTTATGGTACGATCATACAACTTTGAGTGTACATTGGTTTGGTTTTAGTACAAATCAAATATATTAGATCTAAACTATGTTTTAAATCCTTTAACCCTCAAGCCCTGTTATACAGCTTTAAACAGGTCAGCGTCAGATGTGTAGGTTACACCACTACAGGTCCAGCCTTAGGGATATTTAGCTGCCGGGCCCGGGGGCCATTGACACCATACTCCACAGTCACTTCATATTTCTCCGTAATCATCGCTCCGCACATAATGCTGGGTGGGTTTGATTGGAGGCGCCGGAGCACCAGCCATCCCATGATTTTCCAACAATGCAACGGGATGGATATAGGCTGGTTACTGGCCTCTCGCAGAGCCAATATGCAGGGGGCCGGTAACCAGCCTATATCCGCCTGTTATTGTTGGAAATTATGGGATGACCAGCGCCCCGGTGCATCCAAATTGAACCCACCCATTCTGGTATTGCTCTGGTGCCTGGTGAGCATGTTTGACCCAGTTTACAGTGGCGTGTAATGACACCAACTTTTAACTTAATGAAAAAAGGCTATACTCGGAGCAATGATATCTGCGGAATCTGAAGCGAAAAGGAGTATGCATTGACACCTTTCTCTGTTAATTTATTAAGCCTGGTCCCCACTGCGCCCAAGAGCGCCAACGACAAATGTTAGTCACTCATAACCCTTTCCATCTAGCAAAGTAGTCCTTCGTTTGTGGCAGTAGTCGCCGAGGATGGAAAGGTTTAATACTGACTAACATTTGTCTTTGGCATTCTTGGGTCCAGTGGGGACCTGTCTTTAGTGTCATACCCGAATCAATAGTTTGTACAAAGTCTCTTAAAGGGACGGTCTCGCCTGTGAGTTCATTGAGATATATCTGCCTAACTTTGCTTAGCAATGCTGCAGTGGGTGCTGTGTTTACACTTTTGGAAATTCACACCCTAAGCCCTTTCTGGATCCCCTGACCTGAAATAAATTCCTGTAAGAATGAGGATTTAAGTTTCAGCCCCAGTGTCCTTCAAAGGCCAAGGGTGTAGGCCCCTAATATTGACTGGGCAACATTACCATTTTTTCCTTAAAAACATGCAATATAATGATTTCTTAAAATTGATAGGATGACATCAGGATTTCTTATATTTGACAGGGCAACATCAGAATTTCTTGAAATTCAATAGGGTGACGGGGTTTTCTGAAATGTGACAGGGACCCCCCCCCCCTTCTACACCCCTAGGAGTAGTATTTCAGTCCTATAGTTATAAGAAAAGCAGTGGTTCAGTCCAAGGGTCTTACACGAAGACGTGCTTCAGCCCCAGAGTACTGCATGAAGTATAGGTTCAGTCCCAGGGTCCTGTGTGAAGTAGTGGTTCAGTCCCAGGGTCCTGTGTGAAGTAGTGGTTCCCCAGTCTGTCCTCTCAAATATAAAGGTAGGACATATCATCGTTCTTCAAAACAGAAAATACCCCCTTTCCACTGACTTTTTGTAACCTTAAAAGGACCCCTTTTTCACAAAACACTGACTTTTTGTGGCTAAAACTTACCCTTTTTTCGCGAAATTACATATTTTCCAGGGAAAAAGGACCCTTTTTTCCATATCACGGACATTTGGGTGAAAAATGTACCCTTTTTTCAAAAATCGAGGACATAGCAAGGATCTGAAATTGGACCCTTATTTCGCGTTTTTTAGAACGATGATGCGTATCCCTTAGGTATGGAGTGAACAGACTGGTAGTGGTTCAGTCCCAGGGTCCTCGATGAAGTAGTGGTTCAGCCCCAGGGTCCTGTAGAAAGTAGTGGTTCAGTCCCAGGATCTTGCATGAAGTAGTGGTTCAGTCCCAGGGTCTTTTGTGAAGGAGTTGTTCAGTCCCATGGTCCTGTAAAAAGTTGTGGTTCAGACCCAGGGTCCTGCATGGAGTAGTGTTTCAGTCCCAGGGTCCTGTGTAAAGTATTGGTTCAGCTCCTGGGTCTAGTCTGAAGTAGTGGTTCAGTCCCAGGGTTTTGTGTGAAGTAGTGGTTCAGCCCCAGGGTCCTGTGTAAAGTATTGGTTTCCATCTCAGGGTCCTGTGTAAAGTAGTGGTTCAGTTCCAGGGTCTTGCATGAAGTAGTGCTTCAGTACCAGGGTTCTGTGTGTAGTGGTTCAGTCCCAGGGTCCTGTGTAAAGGAGTGGTTCAGTCCCAGGGTCCTGTGTAAAGGAGTGGTTCAGTCCCAGGGTCCTGGATGAAGTAGTGGTTCAGCCCCAGGGTCCTATCATAAGTAGTTTTTCAGCCCCACAGTCCCATATGAAGTAGTGGTTGTAGGTTCTGTAAAATGTAGTGGTTCAGTCCTAGTATCCTGTGTGACATAGTGGTTCAGCCCCACAGTCCTGGATGAAGTAGTGGTTCAGTCCCAGGGTCATGTAGAAAGCATGGGTTCTGTCCCAGGGTCCTGTGTGAAGTAGTGGTTCAGTCCCAGGGTACTACTGTATGAAGTAGTGGTTCAGTCCCAAGGTTTTGTAGAAAGTAGTGGTTCAGTGTCCTGAGTGAATTAGTTCAGGCCTAGGGTCCCTAAAAAGTACTGGTTCAGTACCAAGGTCATGTTAGTGATAATGATTCAATCCAAGAGCCATCTTCTAAGATGTGTTCAGCCCACGGGTCGTGTTGTGTTTGTGGTTTGTGGGGTTACTTTCTGCAGCGCGACAAAGGCATAGGAAGGCCTTCCAGGGTAGACCCTGACAAAATGTTCTCTTGTCCTGTAACCATCTGCGCTAACCTGCAAGAAATTGAAAAAAAATGTGGAATAGTAGATCTGGGAAAGGTGCATTATATGGCATATAATGATAGCAGGGGCAGATACAGGATTTCCTAGGGTCAACATATAGGCTAAGAACTAAAGTGGTGCATACTGCGAGTATTCATGCAGCATTTCCCCCTCTTTTTCTAGTTTAAGTGTCCGCCAAAAGAGAGGGGTCAGGACCCCCCTGGACCCTCCTCCCTGGATCTGCTTCTGGATAGAACACTGTAAAAAGCAAAAGTATTAACTGGAGAGTCTAATATCTTTTATGACTTCTGAAAATGTTTTCATTCAAACTATATACAATTGGAATTTTGCAAAGTTTGATTTGTTAATCTTGAAAGCATTCTTCTTTGGCTTTCAAATTATGCTGGCCTCCCAGTTACAAGGTATCTATTGAACAGGACTGATGTAGGAGCGCAAGCTATTTAAGAAGCTGGTGATAATTAGCTAACAATACTCCTGTGTTCTATGATAAAACATACCTGCTGTACATTGAGATTGGTAGCAGTAGCTGGCAGAACATTGCACATACAAGATCCCTAGCCACTCTTTGAAAAAGAGTAGGGTAGTGATCCCAGTGGTGGGTTTGTCGTAAATCATTTCATAGATACAATCACCAAACGCTAAAAAGCATTACCTCGTGCAGTCTGCAAAGAGCTCTGAAGGGTGTTAGCATGATAATTGATAACCCAAACAAATAAACAAACCTGCTGAGTTCTGATAAAACTTACCTGTAGTGTGTATTGGCCAGGAAGCAGTAGCCGCCAGAACTCCCCGTTGGCTGTAGTTGTCACCCAGTGCCGCTCACGACCCTTAACCCGTACCTTGGCACCTTTTATCTCCTGGCCATAAATGGTATACACCATACCCTTCACACCTAGAGAAGACCAAAAAAAGAAGAATTGTTAAAGCTTTCACAAGATCCCCTCAAAATGATTAAGGATATTCATCAGAATGTATACTGTTAACTATATATATATATATGGATGTGCCTGAGAAATTGAGGGTTTGGTCTGGCTTTGGAGGTGCCTCAGGCTCATTCTTGTGACTTGAGACGATTTGTGTATGGTGGTGGGGGGAGGAATTTACAGTAGCATTGATAATATGGAACTGGGGAAGGAGCATCGTGGGTTGTGATCTATTCTATCTTTATGCTTTAACTGTTACATATTCTTTATTATGCTAGAGGGTTGTCTTGTGGCTATTCTTGATGCACCTCCCTGGGGCCCCCAAGTTCGATCAGGGCTGCCCTTGGGTTGGCAGGTGCTTGAGTCACCTTAAGATCTCCATGTTCTGGTTGGGACCTGTCCTTGAGTATTCATGATAGTGAAGTATTTAAGTTTGAGTGTGATAGTACTTTCAATGTATGGGTGTTGAGGGGAGTAATGAAGAGTCGAAGACAGGAGTAGTGTTGAGATGATGTTGTATATTGTTTCTTCAGTCACAGATTATTAACCATAGGCCTAAGCCTAGGCTGTTACACAATAGACATGTGCCCACCTTAGTGTCCAGACTGCCTTCACAGTAGGGGTGCACTTCTCCACCTCCCTTTGGCCTTTGACCTAATAATATTAATTAGGCCAGTTGACCACTAGGGGGAGGGGGAGTGCTAACAATGGTTTTACCATAAACTCTATGAAGTAGTATATATACATATTTGATATGTCTTTATATTATTGTTATGGAATTGTAATATTGATATATTTTATATGATAATTTGCTAAAAATTGTAGTTGTTAGAGGGAGGAAATGCCATGTCTAAACTTACGTATGACAATAGCCATATTTCTCAAGCATAAGACAACAACTGATCAGATGGTTACAATGGAGCAGCTCAAACGACACAGGTTTATTTCAGGGTAATGGTCTGCCTTTTAGAGGCTACAGATGGATGCTGATTGACTAAAACATATCCAATATTTTGTGTTATCCTGAACATTTTCGTACCTTTTGTGATATTTAACATTTTGAGTTACTTTGAGTATACTGTGTATAAATCTATATAATTTGGGTATTTATACAATTTGAGTAAGTCGAGAAACTCAAAAAACTTTCCCGAAAAATTACACAATTATTACACTATATTGACCTGTCAGAAATCAGTTTATGATATAGACCTATGCATGTGGACCTGTCACCATTCAGCATTATATTATAATAAAGACCTACCCATGTAGCCTGTCACTATAATCAGTATACAACATTATACTTACCCATGTGTACCTGGCTGAGGTAGCGTAAGAGTGCATTCTTGTTGTCCCTCCAGTACTGCGGTAGCGTCGATGCTGCAGGGAACTTACAGCAGGAGAGTTCTATCGATACCTCCATACAGCCTGCATACACATAGTTGTAGTCCTGCATACCCCCTACAAATAAAGAGAACATTAATTTAGCTTTCTTAATTAATCTAATTCATTCATTTTTTGTAATAATTATGACTGCATATCTTTTGCACATTTGTATTTTGACACTGACCATGCTGTTAAAAGTAATTGTAGATTTACAGTACAGCAGTCCCCCTCTTATGTGGCCATTGGAGAGGAGGACCACCCTATTGAGACCATCTGAGCAAGTCCATGTCACAGGGTACCAACCACACAGGGAAAACAGGGTAAACAGGGAAAATGGCAAAAGAAATTCCCTGACAGGGAAAACACTGGGAATTTGCAAATTTTGCCAAAACACAGGGAATTTCATTTGGCCAGGTTCTGAAACTCCTGATCTCAATATACTATGGATTTGAATTTTTGTTGTTGGGTTGTCCAATTTTTTCTTGCACACAGAAGCTTTTAAATTTGAACAACTTGCTGGATATGACTTAGGGAATAATTGTCATGGGACAGGGAAATCTCAGGGAAACACAGGGAATTTGAAAATGGAATTTCAGTTGGTACCCTGACATCATATAAATATCATTCAGGCAAGATGAGAGTAGTGGGTGGGGGGGGGGGGATTGTCAGTCCTCCCCCTTCACCGTCCCCCATCCCTGCTCCAAGGTGGTCTGTATTGTAACATAGACAAGATGGAGGCATGGCTAGAGGTGATGCAGTAGTGTAACCAAGTTTTATTCAATAGGTCATAGACATGACAATAGGTGGCAGCACTGAGTGGTGGGCTTTATCAGAATCACTTAAGATATTACATCTCTCCCTCCTTTTGAAAAGGCTCGTATACTTTGACAAAGTCTCTCTTGTTTCTGTAGTATAACATACAGTTGTACTTTACGTATCTAACTCAGTATATCTTTATATATCAGTCATACTGTTAACTAACAATATTAAAGAACTTGTTAAACAACTTTTGTTAATGATAATTAACAGTGATCTTAATGTTTACTTTTACAGATCGACGTCTTATTAAATCTTGCATTCAGATAATAAACAGTTTAAACATTCAACTGTCTAAATAGAATATAGATGAACGTCTTTACTTCACATGATCTTTAAGATATGTTGGTGGCTTTCTAGCACGCTTAGATTCACGGGCAAGTATAGGACTCTCAGGTTTCTGTGGGGTGTTAGGAATGAAACTCTTGGTTGGGGACTGAGGGGACACATTACTACTATCGTTATCTGAAAATCGGATGTCAAAATCATCCAGGTTTGGACTAAGATCCTCCTCAAAGACTTTTCCTTTCCCACACTCAGATGAGACCTTCTTCATGAGTGATGAGTTTCGTGTCATCACGTGACTTCCATGTTGAGCCGTGATCATCAATCCTTTCTTGCTGATGACTTTATAAGGAACAGGCTTAAACGGTGTGGAGAGTTTATTTTCTTTTGGCTGTTTGATCAGCACGTGGTCTCCTATTGAGATATCACTCTCTTTCACCTGTCTTCTCTGATCGGCTAGATCCTTCATGTAAGCTTTAACCCTTTCATCCTTGCGACTGGCAAGGTCTACGCGATCCTGGAAGGTTACCGTCTTCTTCCTTGACAACACAGGAACTTCTGTCCTTATTTTCCTTCCGTTCAGCATTTCTGCTGGGGACAGTCCAGTTGAACTGTGGGGAGTCGCGCGGTAATGTCTCAAAAACATAAAAATCTCTTGTTTCCAGTTTCCATTCTCCACTTTGGCTGTGCGAATCGCCTTACCAAGTGTACGCATAAAGCGTTCTGCTTCGCCATTTGCCTCTGGCCATAAAGGTGTGACACGCCTGTGGGCAAATCCAATGTACTTGGCCCAGGAGCTAAACTGCTCTCCATTAAATGGCGGTCCATTATCACTCTTTACTACTTCTGGTATACCTTGGCGGGCAAAGATAGCGTCTAGTTTGGGAATCACTGCATTCGCAGACGTTGAATAAACAATCTCAACTTCAGGAAAACGACTATACTCGTCGATAACTACCAATAAGTATTCGCCTCCTGCGAAAGGTCCTGTGAAATCAACAGCGACTTCTTTCCATGGGCCATCAGGTAGTGGGGTCATTTGCAAAGGTTCTCGGCTACTCTTAGGAACACTCGACTGACATGGGAGACAGTCTGCAACTGCTTTCTCGACCATGTTATCTATACCTGGGAACCAGACCGTTTCTCTGAGCAAACTCTTGGTTTTCACAATTCCCTGGTGACTAGCATGAGCCAGTTTCACTGCTCTGCTCTGAAGACTTTGCGGTAGAACAATTCTATCTCCTCTAAGTAGTAGTCCGTTAGGAATAGACAACTCATTCTTGACCCGTTTGTAACTAGTAAAATCGTTGGTCAGTTTGTACCACTGTTGAGTAGTAATACACTCCATGACTTCTTTTAGAACTTCGTCTTTTGCTGTCTCAGACACCATCTCTTCTAATGAGATACTTTCTTCGTGGTGGAGACTATAGAACTGAATTGCGTTGATGCACATTCGTTCTGTCTGCATGTCTAGCCAAGTCTTTGTTGGGACACACTCAGACTTCTGGGGATGACGTGAAAGATAGTCAGCGGGATTCGACTTTCCAGGTCTGTACTTCACTCGTACTTTGTATGGCTGCAGGCGCAAACACAGTCTTTCCAGACGGGCTGTGGGCTTGGACATCGGCTTGTTCATAATACCTTCTAAAGGTTTGTGATCTGTAATCACGGTGAACTCTGCTCCTAGCAAGTAATGATCAAAATGCGCAGATGCCCAGACAACTCCCAACGCTTCTCTTTCAGTCTGACTGTAGCGACTCTCAGTGTCTGATAATTTTCTACTCGCGTACTCAACCACACTCAGATTTCCATCTGCTTTCTTTTGGGTGAGCACGGCGCCTAAGCCAAGGGGGCTTGTGTCAACAACCAACTCGGTCGGACGACTCATGTCGAAATATTCAATCATTTTCCAGTCGGCCATACTTTTCTTCAAGCTTTGAAAGGCCTCTTTTTCTTTCTTTTCCCATCTCCAGGGCTGATCTTGCTTCGTGAGAACTCTGAGTGGTTCCACTGTAGCACTGTAGTTTGGTATGAATCTACTCACGTACTGAGCCATACCTAGAAGACTTTTCACTTCTTCTTTGCTCTGGGGTGGAGTCGCGTTTATAACGGCGGATATCTTCTCCTCACTCGGGGAAATCCCTTGATCTGAAAACACGGGACCAAAGAACGTGATCTCTTTCTTGAAGAATTCGCACTTGTCTTTGTTGGCAGTCACGTTGAATTCCCTCAAACGTTCCATGACACGTTTGATTGTCGCCTCGTGCTCTTCAGCAGTCTTGGAGAACACTATAATGTCGTCAGACATATTCTTTACTCCAGGGATTCCTTGCAGCATATCTGCTACAGCTTTCTGAAATACTTCAGCTGCTGAGTTGATGCCAAAACATAGCCTTTTATACCTGTATAGGCCACTGTGTGTCGCGAATGTCGTGATGTATCGACTCTCTTCTGACAACTCAAGTTGATGATAACCTTTGTTGAGGTCTATCTTGGAAAAGAACTTTGATCCATTAAGTTCCACTATTAACTCTTCTATCGTGTTCATCGGATATCTCTCTCGCTCGATAGCTGTGTTGATCATCCGACTGTCAAGACAAACTCTCACTGCTCCATTTTCTTTATGCACTATCACTAATGGGCTGATCCACGGAGTGGGACCTGAAGCGTCTTCTATTATATCCAATTCCTTGAGACGTTCGAGTTCCTCATCAACTTTCTTCCTGACATGAAATGGAATTCTCCGGGGTTTCTGTGCGACTGGCTTGACATCTTTATCAATGGCCAATTGAACTTTTGTTTCTTTCATCTTTCCGATCCCTACAAATCGATCTTTATATGTGTCGAAGATGTCGTCCATCTGCTCAACCTTGCACGCAAACTGCACGAGTCCAAGTTTCTCTGCAGTGTTACAGCTCAGCAAGTTGGTCGCTTTACCTTTCAGGACGTAGACTCTGGAGACCGTCTGTCTCTTCGTCAGTGGTGCTTTGACCATGCACTCAAAAGATCCTAGAATTGGTATTTCAACTCGCTCACCTTCGGGACCGTACTCACAAAACTTCTGTTTTACAGGGGACAACTCATTTGTTTTACACGGTAACTTGTTGAAGGTTTCTTCTCTGACAATATTGATCTCTGATCCTGAGTCAATCATCGCTTTGATATCACTATCTTGTAGGCGTACCGTCGCCCATTTTGTCTTGGGGTTGTGCTCATTTATTGCAGCAACAACTGGGACCGTGATATAGTCATTCTCTTCTTCCGACACTGTGTTAACTTTACGTTTATGTTTGCCGTCTTGCGTATGACATTTCTTCTTGAAATGGCCTGTGAAACCACACTTGTGACATTCCACATCCGCGGCAGGGCAGTCACCTTTATGTGGGTATGGACCTCCACATTTCCAGCATTCTTTACCTTTCTTGCCTGAGGCCGACTTGGATCGTCTGTGATCACCATGGTTTTGTGACCTTCCACGTGGCTTACCTTGCTGGGGCTTCTGGTTCTGGTTCTTTTGGTTCGATGACTTCTGTCCTTTATTTACTGCGTTAACTGTATTTCCTGCGGCTTCCATATCTTTCAGCTGATATTCCGCTCGCTCTGCAGCTCTGGCGGTTTGCATAAAGTCATTTAGACTCAGATCATCTCAGATAGCCTTATGCTTTACATGTTTGTTCTTACAGTTGTTTACTAAGTGGGCCAAAGTGATGAGATCAATTATTCCTTGTTTCTCTAGTTTGTCAATTTCGATGACAGCCACTTTCTCTTTGGCGCGCAGCAAATAGTTGTCAATCGACTCACCTGCCTGTTGCGTGACCTGATGCAACATGTTCATGCCATACACTCTGTTCAGCTTTGGCTTGAAATAACCATTTAAGGCAGTTCTCAGTGACGTGTAGCAGTCAGCTGCGTCTTCAGCACCTACATTATCTAACCTTTTAATCACTTTGCGTGTACCACTACCTATATAGTAGAAGAGCATATTCCTCTTATCCCTCTGCGTTGTGACCCTCATGGCCACTATCATCGACTCGAAGCCTTCTAGCCATTCCTCCCATTTTGTAGAAATTTCAGGGTCATCGGTCACGATAAACTCTGGGTAGGTAGGTAGGTTAATATGAGGCGGGGGCGGGGGTGGATCGGGCATTTTGAAATTTGTTTACCACCACGTTAAAACCTGAGAACCCTTTTTTTGATAGGTTAAGTAATGATGAAATTTACTTTTGCAGTTTGTTTTTTTGTAATTATCTTTTAGATTTACACGAAGTTACGTAAATGTATTTTACAATAGCAACTTTTCTACTCGATAACTTTGCAAAAGAAAGATCACATATCAATGCTTGACACACTTTAGCACAATAACTTTCAAGTTGAGATATTTGGTATTCAATACAACTTTGCACAAAATACAATGTATAGGTTCACATATACTTTTACCACCTTATACTTTATATATCTGTTATGCCCACTCTTTATATTTGACCACTTTGAGTTAGCACATGTGAGATTTCTCTGGTGTTTATGCACTTATACCATATTTCACTTCATAGCAACCAACAGGAATCACAAAACTTATACAGCAAAATGACACACTGTCATTAATGTAAATACTTCATGTAAAATGCAGCACAAGTTTGTCAATATTTTAAGACTGTCAATGTTCATACAAGGTGAATGAGTCCACTTCCAGGCCTTCTTTCCTTGATTTATTTACACCGAGCAGTCGCGAGCAGTCTACGATGACGGACGCTAGCAGAGCGGTTAGACTTGAATAACTCGCATGGATCCTCTTCCTTCAGGTTGAGATAATCTTTAGTTCACATGTGGGGCTGATATGTAGAAACAGGGTGGGCCTTATGAACGACCGGGTGGAGTACCTACACAGTCTTATGCATTAATTTCCAACGTTGCGCGCACCATCAAACTCGGTTGACAGAGGGTGAGAAGTCTAAGTTGCCACGGTGGAGCATCATCAAAGTTCTCCTATGGGCACTGCAGGGGCATTTTGGGGTGTTGAGTCATCAACTTGGGTCTTCGGAGCTTCAAATTTCATCGGCTACTCGAAACAGTTCATGTTGACTCTTCTCCCTCGAATTGGCTGGGGGCACCACAGAGAGCATACCACCACTCTCCCAGACTCTGAGTCATGTGGGCCAGTCTTCTGCACCAAAGTTCTTAATATTTACCAACCATCCAGACTTCTCCTATGAACAGCACATGCTCTGATGCTTCTCCTCCCTTCTTATCGCGAAGAATACAACTTCTGTGGGTTCTGTCAGTATTTAAACACAGTTTTCTCGTCGCCAATGTAACATAGACAAGATGGAGGCATGGCTAGTGGTGATGCAGTAGTGTAACCAAGTTTTATTCAATAGGTCATAGACATGACAATAGGTGGCAGCACTGAGTGGTGGGCTTTATCAGAATCACTTAAGATATTACATGTATGTTGGGGCTATAGTGGGGTCTGTTAACAACATTTTCATTACGGAGCGGATAAAAGCACCAAATTTTGCATGAGGAAACTCTGAGGCATAACTATTAAATCTAGATGGGGAGCCACCTTGAAATACCAAAATAAAATTTTGACAAATTTTGTATGTTTTTAGCATTTGAAATTTTAAGTATTTAACCAAATATATTAACTACCTGGAATCAGATCTTTTGTATAGATTCCAAAAGCAAATAATTGAATTCCCTGACCTAGAATCTACTAATTTTGACACTAACAATGTGTTTCTAGACATTTCAGAAGCTGAGATATAAGATTATTTCAATAAAAGTCGGCCATATTGGATTTATGGCTCCCACTGGGGTTGTGTTGATATTTCAAGGTGGCTCCCCTTTGAAATTCAATGAAGCGGTCCTGTGGGATCATCATACCAAATGAAATCAAGAAATCTTGTTGCGAAAGAGTAAAGTCTATATCCTTTATTTTGAAGTATTTTGGAATCCAGCAGTCATTGTCAAAGGTCTCATGCTAATAAAATCAGCCATTTTGAAATCTGTGGTATTGTATTGGATGAATATTATATCTATTGAGCCCTCTAGGTTATAAACAACTGATATTGGAACCATTTTCACTTGTCTAGATATTTAGCAGCTGAAAATCATGTTATTTCTCAATATTTGTCAGCCATCTTGGACTTTGGATTTCCGCATTGACTTCAAATGTAAATAATTGAATTCCCTGACCCATAATCTCCCAATTTTGACACCAACCATGTCTCTTTAGTCATTTTAGAAGCTGAGATATAAGATTGTTTATAGCAAAAGTCCGCCATATTGGTTTTTTTGCCCCCACATCCATCCTATCAATATTTCAAGGTGGCTCCCCTTCCAGATTTGATAGTCAAGCCTCAGAGGTGTCTCATACCAAATTATATGCTTTTATCCGCCGTGTAACGATTTCGCTAAAAAATGACCTTAACAAACCCCACTACTAGGGGTAAAGATTGAGGGAGAGGTGGGGAGGGGCAATGTACAGTACTTGTATTGGTGGTACTATAGTCCCCCTCATCATTCTTCACTTGAAAAGTCCCCATTGAAACGTCAGCCAGTCTCTGGCTGAAAATCTTCAGATGTCTATTCAGAATTGGTCAACGGAATGTGTACTCAGAAACAAAGTGATTTCTTTATGTTGCCTCTCATCGTTCTTGGTGCAACCACACACCACCAGGTCCTCTCAACACCTCCTGGTTGCCCCCTTTTTCTTCTAGGTGAGACCATTCCCTTTCAGGACCCACTGGCCACCCTCTCAATTTTTTCAAGGTAGGACCCCTCACCACTAGGTTCTCTCAGCAGCTCCTGGCCACCTCCTCTTTCATGTAATCCTTATGTAGAAGTGGTGAAGTGATAATGCTCTGGTGAACAAGACGTGGTGATCCCAAACTTCTGACTAGGATGTGATTTCAAACAATATTATTCTAAATAATAATTGTGGTAAATCATGATCTTGAATTTTGAAAGTCCAACTATTTCAAAACCAGAAAAAAATGTTATAAGACATACAAATTGCACATTAAGTCCTTAATCCATGTTTGCATTTTCATGCTCATATTGCAAGGCACTCATCCGCAACCTTTCCCTGAGAAAACAACTCATGCATTCGTAAAAATGTGCACATTGTTAATAAATATATATCAATGATTGAATGAACCCACCTTCAAAGGGGTACCAGTTGGCTCCATTGGTGATCCCTCGGACAAAGTTGCGTAAGTTTAGATTACATGCATCCCTGGTGGCCATAGATGCATGCGCATCAGCGTAGGTCCTGGAGATTGCGATGAAGACATCATCATCTGGACTTCGACTGTAGCGGGGCGCATAGGTGGCTGGAAATTTACATTAAAAGGTTCATAGTGTTGTGGAAATTAAATTGTGTGTTTAGATGAAGGCCCTCATCCAGAGGTAAAGTGGTAGGACCCCTAGGGGTCCAACCCTGGAGGATGTTAAATAAGGGAAGGGGGAAGGTCTGTTTGTTGGTTTGAACCACCAGACGCAGTGGTTCTGGAGCACTGGGGTATTTCACCCTTGCTCCTGGATGATCAAATCTATGAGGAAGTAGAGACCATACCCCTACACCTTTACTGAGGCAGGCGTTCTTTTATATGTAGTGTCCCATAGACAGGGCACCACAGGCAGTGGCCAATGGCAATAGGCCTTTGATAACCCTGTCATTGACCACAGGGAAAATGTCTGATACCACAGCAGCAGGACTAAAGGCCCGGTCACATATAGAGACTGAACTCAACTCAACAGTCTCAAGGATTTGAGACTGGATAGTTGCAAACTAACCAGTCTTAATGACAAACTGACCAGTTGTCACATATATAGACTGGATAGTCTTAAGTCTTCTTACCCCTGTGTATAAACAATATGACATACAGGCAAAAGAGGTGTGTCTATTTTCCTTTATCTGATTGGATACTGGAATAAAGACAGTTGAGTTGAGTCTTAAGCTATGTCACATATTGAGACTGGGCCTTAAAACTGCTTGAGACTGAAGACTATCCAGTCTTAAGGCCGGTCACATATTGAGACTCGACCTTAAACTGCTAAAGACTGAAGACTATCCAGTTTTAAATCTTCGACATCTCAAGATTAGAGACCAGACTGATCAGTCTTGAGAAAACCTAAAACTCCTGTTTTAACCCTATGTCACATATCAAGACTGTCAGAGACCCAACATTAACTCAACTCAACTGTTGAGTTGAGTTCAGTTTCTATGTGTGACCGAGCCTTAAGACTTGAACAGCCAACCTTTGGATGTTGAAGCCAACATCCTACCACTGTACCACCAGAACACCCTAGGGGGAAGTCAGCGTTTGAGATGTTATATAAGTATCTTTGACTTGTTAAAGATACACATAGATCAATAAAACCTCTATTTTCATAAGAAGCCACAATATTCAAATGTAACATAAATATAAATTAATAAAGTATTTCATTTGAATGTGTTGAATGATTGTAGATACATGGAAAATTTGCACAATCAAACATATTAGGCTTTGACCTGCAGGGCATAACGATATATCCAAACAAATAAACATACCATTTTCATAGGTGTCATAGGGGTAGTTGATGCCAATGGCTCCCCCATGTAGGTTGGCAGACAATACAAATTGATATGCAGTCGACCAGGCCATGACAGCTTTTGTCTCGGGCTGCCGGGCAACATACCGCCGAGAAAAGTAGTCAGGGAAATTCCTGTTGAGGTCGGCCGAACGGGCATTGTACCTGCAAGGTAATATTCTTTTAGTTACACACACGAGAATACACTTTAAAATGAATATTCTTGTTCTATTATGTGATCGATGAAGTATTTCATCTAAATTCACTTTCAAAGTACTATAAGCATGGCATTTACTCTTAATTTATTTTGGTGCTAATCAACTTCTATAAATTTGTCAAAATCTGAGGACGAAATATATTACTATCGCTCGGTTATATAAGAGAATTGCCCATTATCAATTTCCTAAGGGTGTTTCTATAAGAATAATTTCTTAATGGTATATTAATCAATATAAAAGGGACTCTAAAGCCATTTTCATAGCCATTGTATACCAACCAATTGATGTTGTACCCGTGTGAAAGCTATAGCTGCTGACTAACTGACAAAGGGGCCCAGGCAGGTGCTCAGGCTGTTTTTAACCATCTTGTAGCCTTCAGGGTTCATGGTGACAAGGTTGTGGACGATAGGTCTTACCTCGCACGTGAGCCCCAGCAGGTACCAGGGTTGTTTTTGACTGTCTCGAAGCCATCAGGGTTCATCGTGACCAGGATGTGTATCCGGGTTGTCTGTAGCAGGTTGGTGATGCCCACATCCCTGCCGTATGATGTCAAGAGCAGCTCGATGAAGTGGAGGAGCAGCTCACGGCCCACTGCCTGCAAGTAGAGAACAGGCGTGTGGTTGGTATAAAGTAAGAACCACAAAACATAATTGGTTGGCCTGGTGTCAGTATAATGTGATTGGGTGGGGTATTTTGTGGGCCTATGACATGATATCTCAGTGTGGCAGCATTATAAAGAGGGCATTGGGTTCCACTGCTACAAATAGGCACCTCATCTCATAGATTCAGTCACCACCCATGTGGTGTAAAACTAGCTGCAAAGCTTTACCTTGTGCAGTCTGGTAAAAGAACCCTGAAGGGTTGGCTGGACTATAAACTGACCCAACAAACAAACAAAAGGCATGTCGGTTCCTTTCTATATGGGACATTGCACATGAGAGACCCCTTGCCACTCTTCCAAACGAGTAGGGTATTGCTCCTGGTGGCAGGTTTCTACTAAACCATATAATAGATACTATCGCCCTTAAGCTGAAAAGCATTACCATGAGCAGTCTGGAAAGAACCTTGTGTGGTTGACTGTATGTTAAACTACCCCAACAAACAAACGAGGCGCTTTTTCATCCCTTTACAGCCATTATGAAGCATGTAAAACAATTTATAGGAACTCCAAATTCATTCATTGAATGCCTAATGATGTAGGACACATAATGACATTTCGTTTAAGTGGTCATAAAATATTATTAGCCAAGTTACCTATGAACTGAGGCTCAAAGCACCTTTCATATAATGTATTAGTGCAAGTAATTAAATGTCCAAAGGGAGTTTCTGAAAATCATCATTTGTAGCACTCTTTGATCGTTTTGTGTTTTCAAAGATTTAGCCAGTAAAGGGAGCCAAAAGCACTGTTTTGCAAAAATGTGACAACATTTTGAAAACTGAAATAGCTATGGAAATATATTCTAAGAGTCTAACTTTAGCTAGTGGTACAGTTTAAACCATGAAAACTAACTTGAATTCAAGTTAAATTCCATAAAACTCCTGTTTTTCCTGTCTGTAGATAGCAATGTTTGTAAACAAACCAATTTTGGTGGGTCACCAAAATTGGCCAGCAACATGTTTTATTGTATTTTGATGAAGTTAAAACCTGTTTTCATGGTCTTTATTTTACCATGGGCCTCAGTTATGGTCATATAGTGGTCATATATAGGTCTTCAATAGTTATTCAGTTTTAGCTATTTCAGTTTTCAAAATGTTGTCACATTTTTGCAAAACATTGCTTTTGGCTCCCTTTAAGGAATGGCCGTGTCGCCTTGTCGATTTTAAGGGTCAACACCCATTAAAGTATTTTATCTATCACCAGTATCATCTATAGGATTGACAGTTTGTGAACACTGATGTGAAAACTGAGAAAGGGAAATTAAAAAGAATTGAATAAAACCTATTAAACGGTGACATTTTTATTTATCATGTTGGAAGTACATTTTGTCCATGGAGACACTTTAAAACCACGGCCGTCATGCCTGAGAAATCAGGAGGCCTCAGAGATCTGACTGCAACTGTATATAGGCCTACATGTATTCGATGAGCAACAGCATTAAAGATGCTAGTCTTACCAATACTTCAAATGTATTGTATATTTATGCACACACACGCGCACACGCACACACACACAAATAACAACAATAAGTATGCATGTGTGTGTGTGTGTGTATGTGTGTGTGTGTGTGTGTGTGTGAGTGTGTGTGTGGAATGTATGACAGGACAATATGAAACGGGTATAGACCATTAAAATCAACAGTGAGACATGGCCATTTTTTAAAATTTGACATGTGACAGCCTAGTCACATAAGAAAATAATGAACTACATGAGATGGGATATTCCTTAAATTCAACATGCAAAATGAGGGGTTGCTAGAATCAACATGATTATTACAAATTATAAGGACAAGTGACATACCCATTTCTTGAATTCGACATGCAACATTGGGAACCCCTTACACAGTCAGCATTCACGAAGGGACAGATGAAGTCAAATGTCAAAGGTCAATGTCACTTTACCGGCCTGAAGGCCCCCCTCTTGAATTGAGAAGGAAGAGTTATTAGGGTGTGAAATACCTGAGGTTGATAAAGTGGTAGATACTCTTAAGCCCCATACCCACTAGGCGACTTTGGCCAGAGCCGATTTTAGAGCCAACTCATATCAAACATGCACATTTCAATATATCATACTGACAGGGCGATCATAAGAGTCGGCCAATTCTCCCATTTGCCCATCGCCAGTCACCGGTAAAATCGCCTAGTGGGTATGGGGCTTTAGACCACATAATTACAGTGAAATGCTTTGATCTAAAAAAAAACAAAACTACAGCGACATTGGGTGTTGATAGACCTTAGCAGGAGGCGTGAAATTGACTAGGTTTCTATAGGTTATTAAATACTGGCGGCTCCAGGATTTTGAAAAGGGGGGCGCTATCGGAAAAAGTTTTCTTTAATTATTTTTTCGCCTAGTTTTACATTAAAAAAAAGCAAAATCTACAGAAAAAAGGGAGGGGCATGCGCCCCCGCATCCCCCCTCTGGATCCGCCACTGAGTTAAATTATATACAAAGCAAATGTAGCCATTCACAATATACAAAATCAGAGCATCCAGGGAAGAACATTTGGTGAAATATTTTAAATGGACGCTGGAGGAGCTACAAAAGAGATTAGCATGGCGATGTTAGGTTTTATGTACGAGATATTGTTACACTTAAAGCTTATACAGTCGTATCTTTATCATTTGATAGAATTATATGGGTGTGGACCCCTAACATCGACAGGGCAAGCATCGCTGTAACGTGACTGTTCTGCAACCTTACTTACTAAATTTGCATGTAAGTTACAGGGGCGGATCCAGAAATTGATAGGGGGGCACAAACATGAATGTACTGGAGGAGGGGCCCCCCACAAACATAATTCAACAGGGGGAGGGGGCATGCATGCCCTCCCCCCCCCGGATCCGCCCCTGACTAACCCTAGGCCTCATGATATTTTACGTAGGGTTGGAACTCACCAAAACAGAGTGTTATAATAACATTACATTACAGTGAAGTTGGGACCATACCAGCACGGACTGCTATACGAATCTTTATGTGAAAGAATGTAACCAGAATGTTACAATAACTTCACAGTGTAACGTCACAATGATTTATTAAGTTCCAGAGAAATTATTTGGTAACATCAAAATAGGGTAACAATAACCAAAACAGAACTAAAAACATTACTGCAATGTTGTGGTAACGTTGCATGCTTTCCTGGGATATGCTACCCCAAAATCGGTAAAATTAATTGCATGTTCTTGATTTGGTTTACTTTTTGATATTTTGAATTTTTAGCCCTTGCAATTGGAAGACACAATCGCAGCAGTCAAAGAGTGTGACTGCGAAGTTTGTACGGTGAATACTCTACTATCATTGATCAAGATAGTATTCAGTGATTTACCCACCCATTAAAATTGAGGACCAAATAACCATGGGAGGGAAATTAAGCCTAACGAGGTTCCAATCCTAACGAAAAATTTAGACAATAACTACTTTGAATTATTTATGGCAAATGTTAGTTGAAAAAATATCTGGCAATGCTCCAGACACCCAGGGACATCCCTAGGCCTCACCACTTTTTTTTCAAAATAATTGGCATATACATTTAGTGAGACAATTATAGTGTTTATTTCCACGAATCATCATCGGTCACTTTAAACTGCCTCAGATTTATTACTCTTCCTTCTGCCTCAGTCTGTAACGGAAGACCTGTTTTTATGCTCTGTTTAACATGTTCTGTATGGGTATAATATTAGCTGCAAGTGTTTGACTTGAAAAGACAGGGCTTCCAGAAATAGCACAGGTACATTGTTATGATTCCAACGTTAAAACCACGTTCCAGGGGACAAAATATCATTTCTGAATATGTATTAACATATATATTATATATATACGATAGATAATATGATATATGTTATACATTATAATATAATGTACCAATAGAATAGAGGGTACATGTATATATTATATACCCTCTATTCTATTGGTGTTAGTCCTTTGGGAAACACACACAGACTTGTCCTAACCACTGCCAGCCTTATATCCAACTCCTTTCATTGTCAAACCATTACAATGGTTGTTTTCCGTTCTTAATGCCCTCTGCAGACATTTAATTACATTGTGGGAATAACGGATCCAGGCACTTTAATTATCTATAGAGATGTCCTTGTTATGCTCTAGAAGTATCTGAAACTTTGACATACCCCTCTCTACAGTGGTGGCCTATATATCAATAAATAGATCAAGTTCTGTACTCTATAATCATTGTTACAGCATTCTAAACTGTGGGTATCAAACAAGTTAAAGCGTCGAATATCGCCAATTTACATGGGCTCAGTTATAGGGCTAATTTATACTGGCGTGGTCTGGAATCTCATTTATTCTATTATATCAGAATTCCACCCCCTATACCTTTATCATTGTCCTGCCCTCTCAGAAACTGGTGAATAAAAGATCTGTTATTGCCTACAAGAGCAATAACGACTGTCTATGAATGTTAATGCATTCTTTTGTTATCAGTACAAATTTTCAACATTTTCTGTTTAATTAATGTAGAATGAATCATGTGTAGATCACGGGTGCACGCAGCGATTGTTATTGCCCCCGTTTGTGTAAACCAGGGCAATAACAATCTAATTTGTGCCACCTGGTACTGTCATTTGCATTCAGTAATGATACATACATCTATTATTGTATTCTGTCCCAATTCTATTGATTAGGGAGTTTTAGCAACTCCAACGCATCCCGTAACGCAAACACAACGTATCTCTTATCTCTGCCGTAATGACCATGCAAAGCCAACATTTTTCATAAGAGGTACGATCCTATATCAACAAATAGATGCTTGCTTTTCATTAATCTTCCCCCCCCTCAACCAGGGGCCAAAAAAACACTGAAAAAGCAGGTCGCCTAAATCTTTTTCCTAAAAGTACCGTTGGCCCTGAAAATATTTAATCTTAACAGACAAGGGAATTTTTAGCTTCAAAAATCTTGACTTTTACCTTCAATTTCTCTCTGAAATTCTCGAAATTGAAATTTTTAAACATGATGGCATGCACCATATGACCCCACCTCCCCCCCTTGTCATGCTTGGTCATGAAAACATTAACCCCCCCCTCCCCCCTGCTGCATGACGTCATTTATGGACGGCCCCCTAGGTGTCATTGTTGCATACCTCGTCACCGTGCATGTTGCCCACGTACTTGACGTCAGGCCGGAGAGGGACGTGGTCGTCGGGGTTGGAGGAGATGGCCAGCACCCATAACGACCTGCCTGTTGAGACAAATGTAAGGGGAGGTTATATGAGAAGATAGGTATAAAAACACAACAATAGGGTAAAATACAGGCCAGAGGGGGACGTGGTCGTCGGGGTTGGAGGAGATGGCCAGCACCCATAACGACCTGCCTGTTGAGACAAATGTAAGGGGAGGTTATATGAGAAGATAGGTATAAAAACACAACAATAGGGTAAAATACAGGCCAGAGGGGGACGTGGTCGTCGGGGTTGGAGGAGATGGCCAGCACCCATAACGACCTGCCTGTTGAGACAAACATAAGGGGAGGTTATATGAGAAGATAGGTATAAAAACACAACAATAGGGTAAAATACAGGCCAGAGGGGGACGTGGTCGTTGGGGTTGGAGGAGATGGCCAGCACCCATAACGACCTGCCTGTTGAGACAAACATAAGGGGAGGTTATATGAGAAGATAGGTATAAAAACACAACAATAGGGTAAAATACAGGCCAGAGGGGGACGTGGTCGTCGGGGTTGGAGGAGATGGCCAGCACCCATAACGACCTGCCTGTTGAGACAAACATAAGGGGAGGTTATATGAGAAGATAGGTATAGAAACACAACAATGGGGTAAAATACAGGCCAGAGGGGGACGTGGTCGTCGGGGTTGGAGGAGATGGCCAGCACCCATAACGACCTGCCTGTTGAGACAAACATAAGGGGAGGTTATATGAGAAGATAGGTATAAAAACACAACAATAGGGTAAAATACAGGCCGGAGAGGGACGTGGTCGTCGGGGTTGGAGGAGATGGCCAGCACCCATAACGACCTGCCTGTTGAGACAAATGTAAGGGGAGGTTATATGAGAAGATAGGTATAAAAACACAACAATAGGGTAAAATACAGGCCAGAGGGGGACGTGGTCGTCGGGGTTGGAGGAGATGGCCAGCACCCATAACGACCTGCCTGTTGAGACAAATGTAAGGGGAGGTTATATGAGAAGATAGGTATAAAAACACAACAATAGGGTAAAATACAGGCCAGAGGGGGACGTGGTCGTCGGGGTTGGAGGAGATGGCCAGCACCCATAACGACCTGCCTGTTGAGACAAACATAAGGGGAGGTTATATGAGAAAATAGGTATAAAAACACAACAATGGGGTAAAATACAGGCCAGAGGGGGACGTGGTCGTCGGGGTTGGAGGAGATGGCCAGCACCCATAACGACCTGCCTGTTGAGACAAACATAAGGGGAGGTTATATGAGAAGATAGGTATAGAAACACAACAATGGGGTAAAATACAGGCCAGAGGGGGACGTGGTCGTCGGGGTTGGAGGAGATGGCCAGCACCCATAACGACCTGCCTGTTGAGACAAACATAAGGGGAGGTTATATGAGAAGATAGGTATAAAAACACAACAATAGGGTAAAATACAGGCCAGAGGGGGACGTGGTCATCGGGGTTGGAGGAGATGGCCAGCACCCATAACGACCTGCCTGTTGAGACAAACATAAGGGAGGTTATATGAGAAGATAGGTATAGAAACACAACAATGGGGTAAAATACAGGCCGGAGGGGGACGTGGTCGTCGGGGTTGGAGGAGATGGCCAGCACCCATAACGACCTGCCTGTTGAGACAAACATAAGGGGAGGTTATATGAGAAGATAGGTATAGAAACACAACAATGGGGTAAAATACATGCCGGAGGGGGACGTGGTCGTCGGGGTTGGAGGAGATGGCCAGCACCCATAACGACCTGCCTGTTGAGACAAACATAAGGGGAGGTTATATGAGAAGATAGGTATAAAAACACAACAATAGGGTAAAATACAGGCCAGAGGGGGACGTGGTCGTCGGGGTTGGAGGAGATGGCCAGCACCCATAACGACCTGCCTGTTGAGACAAACATAAGGGGAGGTTATATGAGAAGATAGGTATAGAAACACAACAATGGGGTAAAATACAGGCCAGAGGGGGACGTGGTCGTCGGGGTTGGAGGAGATGGCCAGCACCCATAACGACCTGCCTGTTGAGACAAACATAAGGGGAGGTTATATGAGAAGATAGGTATAAAAACACAACAATAGGGTAAAATACAGGCCAGAGGGGGACGTGGTCGTCGGGGTTGGAGGAGATGGCCAGCACCCATAACGACCTGCCTGTTGAGACAAACATAAGGGAGGTTATATGAGAAGATAGGTATAGAAACACAACAATGGGGTAAAATACAGGCCAGAGGGGGACGTGGTCGTCGGGGTTGGAGGAGATGGCCAGCACCCATAACGACCTGCCTGTTGAGACAAACATAAGGGGAGGTTATATGAGAAGATAGGTATAGAAACACAACAATGGGGTAAAATACACGCCGGAGGGGGACGTGGTCGTCGGGGTTGGAGGAGATGGCCAGCACCCATAACGACCTGCCTGTTGAGACAAACATAAGGGGAGGTTATATGAGAAGATAGGTATAAAACACAACAATAGGGTAAAACACAGGCCGGAGGGGGACGTGGTCGTCGGGGTTGGAGGAGATGGCCAGCACCCATAATTACCTGCCTGATGACACAAATGTGAGGGGAGGTTGTATGAGAAGATAGGTATATATTTGAAGAAGGAACAAATGCTGGAATGACGCTCTTGCTGATTCAGGAATTTAAATATCGTCAGCCCTTTTATTAACAATAAATAATAATAAATATAATAATAAGAAAAAAAAAAAAATAGTACAACAGTAGGTCCGGCTGAGGCTATGGCGTCTGAGGAATCTGAATTTGGCGCCTTAGGTCACATGACCCTAATGAATATTAATTAGATAGCCTCGAGCCGGTTCCCTAAATATATATCTATATAATAATAATAATAATTATATATGTTATATATTTGAAGAAGGAACAAATGCTGGAATGACGCTCTTGCTGATTCAGGAATTTAAATATCGTCAGCCAAACCGCCAAGAGCTAAGAACAACATTTGTTAACATTCCAGTTTTTTTTTTGTTTTTTTTTAATACAATTTTAGAACATCAGAAACCCTTTGGTCTCGATTAATGTTAGAATTTAAAGAATCCTGCAAATACAGTAGAACCGCAAGACTCTTCCAGTCACCTCTGGTCTTGATATCAATCAAAGAAAATCCCAGAGAATGCAAAAATGTTGCACCACCACGACGCAAACTATGTGAGGTTACCCCATGCAAGCCTAAAATAGAACAACATGTTCTGAGCTTTGCAGAAAAAACAGAATATGTTAGGGGAACAACCTGTTGGCCAACTAAATAAGAAAACGCACAATCTTGTCCAGCCACAGGTACCATTTTAAAAAGGCGTCTCAAAAATGTAGTGGTGCAAAATATAGAATCCATTGCCTTGCAAATAGGAACCTGAAGTATTCGTTCCTTGAATTGAATTGTTTTTGTGCAAGTTAGGGTCAATAATGTTCCCCAACTGCAAAATTTAATATCTGAAAATTTTAGACATTGGTCAGATAAGGTAACGTGTGCTTTCCTTAAAAGGCCTCGAAAGGAAACAATAATTGCACACCAAAAACAAAGATCTACAGATTTTATCAAATCCAAAAGTGAGAAAATACACCTCAAATTTTGAGGAGTAAGAGGAACAGCTTGGGAAGAATTGCATCCAAGCAGGCGTTTGGTTCCTTTTAGTGTTTGCATAATTAAAAATTTTTTTGGGTCAACATGTTCTAGACCATTAATTTTGTGCAACAACCAAAGTGCACTTAAATAATTTTGAATAGACACAAATGATAAACGTGTCGACATAAATGCAATGAAATTGCAAATTTGGTTTACAGAAGCAGGCAGGGGCTGTAAAGAGTAAAGTTTACAATAATTGAAATAAAATTTCCACTGAGAACTACGGGTTTTCACTGTATTCTCCGCAAGAGCCATGGACCTCAGCAAGGTTGCACGCGATTGCAGCTGTTCCATACTGATCTCTGCAACAAGGGAAAAGTTCCCAGAATAAATGGTTTGCAGAAAGAACATTAACAGACATGGCAGGGAAACGTGACAAGAAATCCGCTTTCTCATTAAATTCACCAGGAACATGTTCAATGGAAATTTCAAAATTGTAAACAAAGGACAACCAAAATAATTCACGGATCATATCCATAGTACTCGGAGATCTACTCCTGCCCGTGTGTACCATTATTTTTACTGCAACATTGTCTGTATAAAAAAGAACATGTTGTCCTTGCAGAGAAGGACCCCAAAGGCGCACTGCACAGAGCAATGGCCAAAATTCTTTTTCACTGATAGAACCAGTTACAATATCAAAAACAGGAGAATGGAAGCTATGTACACATGATTTGGAACATGATTCTGAAGACCATGTTCCCCAAAAATAATCATTATAATCAGTACGATAACCACCAAATCCAATACCAGAAGCATCTGTAAATATGACTACATTTACAGATGATTTCTTGATAATTTTACCAATGCCATTAAACATTTGTGCAAAGGATATCCACCACCTAAGGTCGGATTTAAATTCAGAAGTAAGTCTGGCACGATGATGGCTTTCCTTAAGGGAACAACATAAATTAATAATACGCCTGCTAAATGTTCTGCCAGCACGAATTATTGTAGAACAATGTGCCAGAATACCAGTCAAACGTTGGAGCTGCAACTTAGTTGCCGATTTCTTTGCAGAGAAAATTTCCAACTCCCTGTGTAATTTCTGAATTTTGTCATCAGGCAGACATAAAGTCATATCAGTAGAGTTAATAATAATTCCCAAATATCTAACACAACAAGAAGGGGGAACTATTTTAGAACTCTTAACATTAAATCCTAACCTACAAATATGTTGTATTACAACATCAAGGGAACATGTACTGTCAGAAAAATTGTGTGCAATACACAAGAAATCATCAATATAATTTACAACATTGAAGGGAAATTCAAAATTAATATTTCTCACTACAAAGTCCCCAATTTGAGTGAAAATAAATGGCGCGCATTTCAAACCAAACGACATGCAACAATCAAAAAAACGTTCCTCAGAACCAAACAAGTTCCATTTAAATCCTTGAAAAGGAACATGTTCAGAATAAATGTTAACTGATCGGTACGCTTGGGAAATGTCTACAACAGCCATGTAATCATTAGGCTGTAACATTTCAACAACATTGTCAATATTTTTGTAAGAAAATGTTTGACAAATACTGGACATATTGTTGTTAATACTTTTGCCAAGAGGACGCTTACAATCAGTAATGGGTCGTAGTTTTCCATCAGTTTTTGAAATGGCCCCTAAAGCATGTGAACAATGAGTGTCAGTATAAGCCTTGATTATTTTGCCTTCTGAAAATTCTGAACACAACAGGGAATCCATTTTGACTCTAGCATCTTCTTGCAATATACTTGAATAATTTTCACAAAAATAAAATTCAACATTGTCATCATCAATGATCGGAAACCCATAGTAAACGCCAGCCAAAACATAAATATCACTGACACATAACTCTGATTTCCGAAGAAAACATGAGCAAGCAACACGACAGGGCATGAGTTGAGATCGTACTAAACCTATATAGTGTAAACAAGTACAAGAATTATTGAAACAATCTCTATTTACCTCCATAAAGTCACCTGTCGAGAGAAAAGTTACTCGTACGACTCCGCCCGCCATGTTGACAAAACTAACCGGAAGAGAAGCAGGTCCGCAGTAAATGTCGGACATGTTTTTGGACAATAACTCCTTGAAAAAACTCATAACAATTAAGTTCTTATCATTAGAATTATTAGCAATATTTGATAAGTCAGATTCATTGGCTAAATAATTTCTATCACACAGAAATGAATTTTCACCAGTACGACCTTGACCTTTGACCCGTGAGTCCGTAACATCAACATGGGAGACTGTCAGTTCCGGTTTTCCGACAAGGCGGACAAAATCAGTTTTTTCACCAGTATTATTAATTCCAGGATCGTAATGGACATCATGAATCAGTTTGGTGGTGAACATATTGATATCATGATGAGTTCCAGCCGTATTTTCCACCGGGGAAGGGCACAAATCAAAATAATGGTAATCCATGTTTGGCAAACACCCCTTCGGAAGTCCAACTCCTTCTGTATTATCAAAAGCGTCTTGCTTGTCGCACGTACTAGACGCACAGTTCAACTCAGAAGTAATATTATATTGGACATTAGAATGAATCCTGGTATCATATAGTCAATCTTTGCTTTGTTTTTTCACATTAGGACACTTATCTTGGCGATGGTCGTCTCCCTGGCACAGATAGCAGACGTGAAGTTTCTGGCAGCGACGGTTATTGCAGTATTTGTAGTTGTAATACCAACACGCACCTGTTTTCTTGTCGCCTGAACTAGTCGCCCCCGTCTGCTTCGTCTTGGCCTTAGCTTTCGAAGAACCCATCGTCGCCTCGACACCAAGATGCTTGTGGATCGACTCTGTCACACCGTATTTGAAGGCTTTCCTCCCCATCAAATCAGCTTGCTGGCGTACCTCCGCATCGTAATTGATCAAGGCCTCAGTGCCATAGACCTTGGTGGCAGCCTTGTCGCTCAGGAATCGAAGGTGGTCCAACATACCTGAGATATTTACTCCAGCAGTGAAAGCAGCTAGGATCAGTGCGACAAGCGCACTCACCAAGGCAGCAAAGGACAACGGTCGCTTTTCTCCATGCTTGAGGTAGGGACGCAGGCTGAAACGATGCTTCGATCCCTTAGGCCTGAGAGGTTTGACACCGGATTTACTAGTCGCCCTAGGAGTTTCCGACCCTGTACTGTCATCAGAATCAGAGGCGGTATCAGTGTGCGAATCCGCCTTGTCCACCTTAGCGTGCCGCTCCTGCCGCTTGACTCGGTGCGACAAGGCAGACATCTGCGTAGCTAAAGTCGCCATCATGGACTGCATGGTTGAAGTTTGGCGTTCCTGAGTCTTCAGGAAACGGCGAAATAGCTTGTCGCCCTCCTCCACCTGGTCGCCACAAGGTTCTTCTTCAGATAGATCCGATTCAGGTAGGTTAACATCAACTTTCTGTGTTGTATCCTCCTCGGACCCCCCCGTAGCAGTGTCCAGTTTCTGCGCCTCACCTTCCTTGTCGCCCATATTTTCTTGAACAATCCAGCATTTCTTACCTCTAGGGGCTGCGTGTCGCTGGTCGCACGTGCGACAAAGAGCAATATGGGACATCCAGCCTGAAATCTGTTGAATCTTTTTGGTAAAGTAATCCCAAAAAAAATAGTACAACAGTAGGTCCGGCTGAGGCTATGGCGTCTGAGGAATCTGAATTTGGCGCCTTAGGTCACATGTTATAAAAAACAACAATAGGGTAAAACACAGGCTGGTGGGGGACGTGGTCATGAGGGGCAGCAGCGATGTTGATTGCAATATTGCGACTGCAATCGCGATTGTGATAGCCTAGGCCTATAACTCAGTGATGTTTTCAAGACTTTTAACTCCTTTAACATTCAAATGACTGATTTTCATACTTTCTACTTTTACGACTTTATCAGCAACACAGAAAGTACGACGCAAATTCATGGTCTAACAAAGAGCGGTATACTCTCTTACAAACGACAACAACAGAACAAGGCCAACATTTCAAAAAGTGATTTCCTGAGGCAAAATTAGTCACTGATAAGAAGATATATCTCATGGTTCGCTTCTTTTCATTGTGAGGATGCTCAAGTTAGGGCATTTCTTAAGTATTTTCAGTAGTCAAAATGTTGTCACTTTTTAGCACTATATATTGCCTTTGGTTCTTTTTAATTGTTAATCTTCTTTAAAGGCAAAATAAGATACTTCTACACTCAACTCCCTCTTTTCGGAATTCCTATGCGATGCGTTCAACTGGTATGTATTCAAAAGGGGCTGTGGTTTCTTAGCCAAACATACAGTCTGACACATAGGCAATGCCGGGGCGAAAAGCACCCTGGGAAAGCCTTTGTTGTTTTCGAGCCAATTATCTAACAATCTCACACTGCTTTGCACCAATATTACACAATGCTAATGCTAAAAGTGTAAGGGCTATAGTCAATGAGCCGATTTTACTCCAAATTATGAAAATCTTGAGAGGGAACATGCACTCCTCATGGGCATGCCACATATCATTAGAAAGGGCTCTGAATTGTCTTTCAAATGGTATGTATGAAGAACAAGGTATGTTACAAGTTTAAACCAAAAGGGGGAAGGGGTCAGGACCCCCTGGACATCGCACCGGATCCGCCCCAGAAGGCTGCATTCTCAATGTTCAAGTACTTAACCATAACCTCTAATCGATGCTTATTTTTGATTGACATCGACCACACCCTGGTATAGAGAAATAATATTATAAGTGTCACTTATAAAGTAACAAGCGTCTAGGATTGTCAGGGCAGTTAAATTGGCTGTGAAATAAGAAACATTGTTAGAGTCTCAGGGAAGTGATAAAACAAGATAAATTCAGTAGACAGAGATTTACGAGAGTCTATTCTTCTGCCTTGGAAACGGGCCATACGTTCCGCATATATATATATATATATATATATATATATATATATATATATATATATATATATATGAGAGCATGAGGATATGATTGGGTGGGGGGATAAGGGAGGGGGAGGGGGCAACAACGGAAATCACAAAAAGAATGACTGACAGCGTTAGATCTACCCTGGACAGAAATGCCCCATTTCAATGGTTGCTGTCGGCTTTAGGAGACAAAAACTCATAACAACATACATGTGACGTTACCCGGTGACTTTTGTTGTAGGCCTTCTCTGGTTAGAATAGCACTCAATCTTCTGAACTGCGTGGTGTATTTAGTATCCAGTATAACCATGGGTGACGTCGTGGGGATGACGTCGCCCTTCCTGACGTGGGGCATTGTTTATCAATAATTTTAAACTATGCACATTTTCCAGAGCACATATTTGTTGAAGATAAGCATACGCGAAAGCACAGGATTATTTCTAACAATAAACATTATTTAGATTTCATTGTCAACTTTTCATTGTTTCATTTTCATTTCAAATATTTCATTTATTTTATTTTCAATAAAATTTATTTCATTTAGCTTGTGTAGATTTTAGATGTGCATCATAGCCACGTGGGTATGTTGACTATAGTTATGGTGATCAACAAAAAAGTAGTCACGTTACCATATCTGCACAAGGTCTATACCCTGTCACTATATAGTGTCAGGTATCACAAACGCCCGAACGGTTATTTCAAACGAAAATAAACCATTATTTCACATCTGAGGGGGGTGGCATAGTTGCCCATAGGTATTTGGGACAACTCTCTCAGTCCATCCCTAACCGAGGTTGACCGATTTTATCCAGGTTCCAAACCCCATTTAGGTGAAAGTAAGGCACATAAAGTAGTCAGACCTGAGAGGAAGTTGACTGATCGGTCGTTAAATGATCGATTATCTCCTCGGATTGACCAGACCTTGATTGGATGAACCCATTAAAGCTTGAAAATAAAAGATAAAGAACCTTCTCTGGGAAGATAAACATATATATATATATATATATATATATATATATATAGATATATAGATATAAATATATATATGTTCTTATGTTAAAAGAAATTCTATGTACTTTCCTCACGACAATTTTGACCCTGAAACTGTAAGCTATGGAGACCTTGTAACAAGTTCAATAAAAAGTTGTTATCATAAAACAGTTAAGGATAATGGGAAGCGTTCCAAATTCTAACACTAAATTTTTACAGACCACATTCCTGCTGCTTGTGATTGACTGGTTTCCTTTTGCAGGGGCGGATCTGAGTGGGGGGGGGGGGGGGGGGGGGCTGTCTACTGGGCACTTAAACTTGTCAAAGAGAAAAAATACGTGTACGCGTGAATGCATAGTGTTTTAGTACTTAACCTATATGCAGACCCCCCCTCCCCCCTTTCCGAAATCCTGTATCCGCTCCTGCATTTATGTTAGACATGTCTTACAAAAATAAACGTACCATAGTTGTTAGTTTTCACAGTTTATGAGAATGATGAAGACAAATAGAATATATGCCATTAGATCTAGTTATGTCAGTTTGAACAATGTTTTTTTCCACTGCATAGCGTTTGGTCCCCTTTAATAGGGGCGATCTACCAAGTCCTTGAATTATTATAAAGCAAGTGATTATATCAACATTCCCCATAGAAGGACATAGATGACACCCAGCTAAAGTACACCTGCAGTGGCGGATTTAAGGGGGTGGTGCGGGGTAGGGGGGGCCCCCCCTGTTAGGACACTATCCAACAAATGGATGCTATCCCACAAAAATTCAGGATTTGTGGGATAGCATCCACATCAAGATGTTATCCCACAAACTGATGCTATCCTTCAAATTGGTTTGAGGGATAGCAGCACCATGAAGATGCTATCCCACAACCAGCTGCTATCCCACAAATGGACCCCATCCCTCAAATTGCTTCGTTAGATATCAAAAACAATTGAGAATAGGCCATGTCAGTCAATATTGGTTGGAATATGTCAACAATGGTGTAAATGGGTCAACATTGATGATCATATTTAAGTATAAACAAAAAGGTTCAAGATGGGTTCAAAGGGTCATAAATGACATAATCAAAAATTGATGTTGCCAAAAATGATATTGTAAAAAGAATGGTGCCAAAATGATATAATTAACAAAAATTACAAAAACAAAAATTCTTGATTCAAATAGTAACCTAATAATCATCTTCTCACCCCACCTGGCTGCAACAGCTACAAAAATGACTATTTCTAAATGTTGGCCCAAATAAAGTCCCTAATGACATTCACCCAAATTTTGGATGACATCATTTTAAAGACCATCATTTTGGGTTATATTTCTTTTATGATTCCATTAAATTTTGGGTTTGCATCAGTTTTTGGTGATTGAAAAATACTTGTCACATCATTGTGATAGGAGGTGCTATCCCTAAAATATTTGTGACTTAGCAACTGTTTGTGTCTTAGTGTCTTGTAGTGACGCTATCCAACAAACAGCTGCTAAGTTGCAAATATTTGCAGCTTAGCATCAATTATATGACAGACACTACCCCTCAAATATTTGTGAGTTAGCAGTTGTTTGTGGGTTAGCATCTTGTGGTGATGCTATCCCATAAAGTGACAACTATTTATAGGATAGCATCTGTTTGTGGGATAGCGTCCTAACACCCCCTCCTTTTTTGGCTACTAACCCGGGGAACCAAGGGTGCATGTTATAATCATCGGTGCGACTCCAACCCCCAACCTCACACCTTTGAGCTCTATCCTTTGCTTTAATGTCCATGTAATGGTCTGACAATTTAGGAAAGTGAGTGCGCCTAACCTAAACGGGTCCTCACTGGACCGTGACCAGAAGAGTCTGGGTGACCGTTAACTCTTTGATGGCTTTATTTCTACCTATGCCAAATGTAGGATTTAAAAAATTGCTGCACCGCATGTCCCTTTGCTTTTTTATATTTATGTAGATTTTATAAAGCCCTCATATCGCATGTAAAATCTATGGAATGCTCTGTGTCATATTGCTTTCTTTTTTCATTTCACTAATGTCGCATGTCGGATTTAAGAAATGGCAATGTTGCCCTGTTGATTTTAAGGGTCTACACAGATGTATCTCCCTGGGTCTTCTTATACACAATCTGTTTTCAGATAAAATACTTAGGTACATATTAGGGGCACAGAACATTGCATAGATTAATAAAGGTGTTATAGTAGAGGTAAAGGAATAAGAAAGAATGGTGAAAACGAATTATTAGAAATAGCCAAAGCCGGTTGGTTACATATTTGAGCAAGTCTTGAAGGTAGCATTGTAAGGTAATAGGTTGTGATTGTGGGTTGTTGGAAAGATGAGGCGATAGATATATCAGGAGGCTTGGAATTTGTAGGCCACCTTAGAACTTGAAGTTATTTGAAATATTTTGAATAGTTCCTCTTACAATTAAAGAAATTCAGTTTATTGTTATTTCTGACAGCTGCTTGGAATAATTTTACTATAATAATTTCCTGTGCCAACTGAGGAACGAAATTCAGGGCATTCCAATGACAATTATCCTATCTTGAATATTGCAATAGGATAATCCTAAAATATTTTAGTTCAAAGTCATGAATCCTACCATTCACCCTTCCACGGATGGCTGCTTTATAGTGCGCCTGCAGGCTAATTTTGTCGAAAATAAACCACTGGAAAAACTATAGAAAAATCAATGAATAATTGTGATATTTCCACCTATAATGAATGAATTATCATACACCTTGGAAAATAGGTAATGTACATGGTTACAATTTTTGAATTTTTTATTTTTTTTTTATTTAATAATGACCTCTAAGTTTTCTTCATGCAAAACCAGAAATAGTGACATGATTAATGAAAATTCCTGTGCTACAGCTTTGTTATTTGTCGACATTTTACACAGCATGCCCCCTAATCAAGGCTTATCTGCAGGTAAAAGTCTATCCGTGGTAGGGTGAATTGTCCTAATATCAGAAACGCCTCCTCTATTTTTGGACAATGACAATTTAACGTAAGTATTCTCAGTTACTGCTTAAAGGGAGCCAAAACCAACAAATTCAATGAAATTTTTCAAACTCAAACGTTCATGGAAATCCATTCCTTGAGCCTATTCCTGGTTTATGTTCAAATCTAAACCATGAAATACGGGAAAAATCATTTAAGATATGTTTTTTTTTGCTCAAATCGATTAATGCGGATCTGCAAAAATAGGGGTTGTTTACAAACAAATGCAAAGATTGCCAACTCTTGTGGCATTTTACTTCAGTTTTAGCTAGTTTTCACAGCTAATACTTTACCACTGACCTTAACTGGACTCATCTAACATATTTCTATACTTATCTCAGTTTTGAAAATTTTGTCAATCATATTGGTTTTGTCTCCCTTTAATGACCAAAGAAAGGGGTTGGAGGTGGGTCGGTTCAGGATGAGGGTGGGAGAAGAGGAGAGGATATAGGAGAGGAGAGGAGTGTGTGGTTCATCGTACCTTTCCGGGTTGCTGCGCCAGATAACCATTAACAATGTAAACACCTGTGATATGGATGTACACATATCCAAGCCATTGAGTGACGCATAACGTTTTGATAACGTTTGCTACAGTTCTTAGACGTTAAAATAACATCATACGACTCCATATTCTTGACTGGGTAGATGGCCTCTAAAGACCAGTCTTCACTTTCAATTTCAAGCAGATCTCCGATGACTACTATCTGGTTGTTGTTGGCATTGGTAAATCATGCAACGTTAATTCTCAATCTATAGATCCAATGATTATGAATGATTTTCTCACTGACAAGTACGTACGAGTGATTTTTGGAAGGAAAAGAACTCAAGCCAGATTTTCTCAGATGAATATAGCTGCAGATGTCCTTCTTAGCCAAGACAATTAAGCCAATTGTTAATTTGAGGAAGGTCTATGATTGCTCACAAAATGTAGTCATCCAGTTTCTTCACATCTTTCATAGACATATTTATAACCATTCCGTGGAAATAGAAAAGTCATTATTTTTTGAAAGTTAAAAGCTGACGACAATCTTCTGATAATTATAACTTTGTCTAGTCATTTGCAGTCGTCATGATTTCTTTCAAGAGCAATCATTTAAACTTGTTTCACAGAATCAGCCTTTAACAGTTTCATTACAAGGAACAGTGTGTATAGATAGGCCTACGCCTACATACTGATTCATTACTTTGACCCCAGCAGCACATACCTTTGCAGCCTTCCCTGTATGTCAATGGCTGAGAGGATGTATACAGGGGGAAAGTATGTAATCTTATATGTCTTCCCTTAGGACTTCATGCATCAGTGGAAGTTTGTAATCTGATAGAAACCCTTATATCATCGACTTTCTGTAAGCTGAGACCGACGCACAACTTTAAAGCTACTGACCTCTCATAATTATTGATGTGGCCACCTGACCATTTATCAGATGTCATGGGGGACATTTAGCTACTGGCAATACAATATTGAAGCACCACCTATGTCATACAGATTTTTTATTTTTATTTTCTCTACTGTTGAATCTGTATATACATAGTACATACCAAGAAGGCACAAAGCAATTGACATTGCCCTGAATTGCACATACCATCGAGGGCTTTAGCCCGAGATATAGGTGTGTACAAACTGGGGCAATAATAATTGCTGAGTGTGCCCCCAGTCTGTTCTTCCTTCATTCTTTATCAATAACACAGAAAATATTTACTGACAACACAAAAATTGCCATTAGCATTCACAGTGAGCCGGAAGGCAATAACATATATTTTATTCACTGGTTTCTGAGAGGGCAGGATAGTGGTGAAGGTAAAGGGGCTAGAAGCCTGATATAGGACCCAGAATAAATAATCCATACAATCCTTGGAGGTAAGTTTTCAAGTTTTTTTTATCTGTAATCTTATAGGTATCCATGCATGACACGTGCCACTTAAAAGATAATAGAAAACCGGTTTTTGTTATATGAAATATAGCTTCAATTAGCCCTATTCATTCTTTCGATTCCCAAAATCGTGAGTAAAATCAGATAGGGGACACCAGGTTGAAGTTCACCCTTTCACTCTGCCAGATGCCTCGAGGCAACACCAGCATTAAGATGTCTGATGCCTGTAGGCATCACCAGCAGAAATAGTCACCAGATGCTTGAGGCATCACTTCCACAAATATAATAAAAAATAGTGAATTTCAAACTAGCTATCTAAGAAAAAATAACATATTGCTTCAATACTCCGAAATCATCTATACTTTGATTCATCTAACAATAAGAATATTCAAAAGAATTACATAAAACCAACATTAAATGTTGGGTTTATTTAACATAATATACAAAACATTTGCTGCATTGGCCTCGATAGGGATATTCTGGAGCTATACGTGGTATTTTCGAGACTATTTACTATAGTAGCCAGTTTTCAAATCCTAAATGAAAAGTTGGTGGCATAAGGTAAAGCCCCATAACTACTAAGCAACTATTACACAGTTGGCCAATGGATCAGTGCTAAATCAGCCAATTCTTATGATCAGCTGTTAGTATAGTATATAGAAAATTTAATGTTCATGTCTGATCTGAATCGGTGTGAAAATCGGCCGATGCTAGGGGTAGAATTGGCTGATATTAGTGCAAATCCATTGTCCAACTGTGCAAACATGTCCTAGTGTGTACGGTGCTTAAGGATTAACAGCGACCCATGTAACCATGTTTACTCTAGATGTACGGCCCACTGATTTAGTGGTCTGTGAGGTGATAGACACTGTAACATCTCCCCCAACAGTAACCTGAACAGGGGCCGACACATTTCACATGGCCACTGACCCCTAAAATAGTGACATTATTCAATCTGACACCATAATAAATGCATAATGATAGAGTATGTTAATGTATAGTAACATGGGACGTCCGTACGCATAATATGTGGCATTGGGGATAATTTATAAAGGGTGATTAACGGTTTGCAAATTGCTCCTTGTTTAGGGATCTACACAAATTGCTGCGCCGGAACTGGAAGGGAAACAGAAGGGAAAGTCCCCCCCCCCCCCACGATTGGGGGAGGATTCCCAGTTTCCCAGTGTCCCGTGTCGAATTTAAGAAATGGTCCTGTCATTGGTCGCTGGCTTGTTAATTATCAAAATATTTAATCATGAGTGTTCTTTTACCTACGTGTTCTTTTACATACATACATACACACACACACACACACACACACACACACACACACACACACACACACACACACACACATACATACATACATACATACATACATATAAACAGCCAGCCAGGCACACACACACACACACACACACACACACACACACACACACACACACACACACACGAATACATGTATACATACACACATCCATCCATCCATTCATCCATCCTGGAGGTAAAGGGATAACCTACCTCTGACGGACCTGCCAATAGAGTGCAGCATGCATACACGTACATACATACACACATACATAGAATACTAGCATACTGCTCTGCTAATTTGTCTTCAGATAAAATAAAATAATTAAAAATAAAAAAAAATCTTAGAGGTAAAGGGATAACCTACCTCTGACCGACCTCCCAATAGAGTAGAGCTTGGTGATGGTGGGATACCTCCTGTTGACGGCCTTCAGATAAGTCTCCACCTCCGCAAAGTCGTGGTAGGTGAAGTTCAGCTGGGCCAGGCCCCTCTCCACAGCCGAGCACAGAATAACCACAATCACCGCGACTGCGGCTGGGCTGAAACCCCTCATGTTGGGATTGTAGGGGATGTGAGTGAGTATGAGCGTCTGTAAGGCTGCGGGGGCTGAAATGTGAAATGTGAAGGGTTAGTGGTGGTTTTTATACCCAGGGTGGATGGTACTTGGTAATTGTGGCACTGAAAACGGTATGTTTGAAGTTTTATGTCTGTGTTTATTGAGGGATCTCAAGCATTGCAAAGTGACATGTGCCACTGTTTTTAATGGGTGTAGGCCCTTAAAATTGATAGGGCGACATGGTCATTTCATTTAACTCGACATGCCACATGGAGCTTAAAATATATAGTGACATAAAGAACAAAATAAACGATATGACATAGAGCATTCCTTAAATTCGATATGCGACATGAATGTTTTTTTTAAGTCGATATGACTATTTAAAACATCAGGACATGCGACACAATTATAAAGCGTTTTCTTAAATTTCGCATGCGACGTAGGAATCCCCCATATACACCCCTTTTCTATGCAGTTGTAATTATCATGCTCAGTTCCATTTAGCTTTTTCAGATTTTGTAAAAAGGTTTTTATAAGCTGTGCTGAATTCTAAGGTTCAATGCGTTTATTTCCGCCCTATATATTCCCCACTAATATATTTCTAAAAAAGAAGAATAGCTCTGTCAAATTCATGAGGGATATAAGATATCTTCTAGAAAAAGTGTCTCAGGATACCTCAAATATGATATAAGAATTAAACATCTTGATAGCCAGAGGTTTATTTTTCCGATCTCATTGCCACACACAAACACACAGACACACAGATACACAGACACACAGACACACAGACACACACACAGACACACACACACATACACACACATACACACACACATACACACACACACTTCTGAACGTTATCATATTAAATATAGCAAATCCTAGCTTTTAGTTGGGAAACGTGTGAGTTACCCCAGGAAACCTTTGTTTTGAGCCCTACCTTAAATCCCATAAATCCCTACCCGTCTCCTGCTCTCTACTTGTCCCTTACCTATCCCCTGCTCCCTACCTGTCCCCCTACCTATCTCCCACTCTCTACCTGTCCCCTACCTGTCTCCTGCTCCCTACCTGTCCCCTGCCTGTCTCCTCCCTACCTGTCCCCTACCTGTCTCCTTCCCCCTACCTGCCCCCTACCTGTCTCCTGCTCCCTACCTGTCCCCCTACCTGTCTCCTGCTCCCTACCTGTCCCCTACCTGTCTCCTGCTCCCTACCTGTCTCCTGCTCCCTACCTGTCCTCCTACCTGTCTCCTGCTCCCTACCTGTCCCCCTACCTGTCTCCTGCTCTCTACCTGTCCCCTACCTGTCTCCTGCTCCCTACCTGTCCCCCTACCTGTCTCCTGCTCTCTACCTGTCCCCTACCTGTCTCCTGCTCCTTACCTGTCTCCTGCTCCCTACCTGTCCCCCTACCTGTCTCCTGCTCTCTACCTGTCCCCTACCTGTCTCCTGCTCCCTACCTGTCCCCCTACCTGTCTCCTTCTCCCTATCTGTCCTCCTACCTGTCTCCTGCTCTCTACCTGTTCCCCTACTTGTCTCCTACCCCTACCTGTCCCCTACCTGTCTCCTGCCCCCTACCTGTCCCCTACCTGTCTCCTGCCCCCTACCTGTCCCCTACCTGTCTCCTGCTCCCTAACTGCCCCCCTACCTGTCTCCAGCTCCCTACCTGTCCCCTACCTGTCTCCTGCTCCCTACCTGTCCTCCTACCTGTCACCTCCTCCCTACCTGTCCTCCTACCTGTCACCTGCTCCCTACCTGTCCTCCTACCTGTCTCCTGTCCTCTACCTGTCCCCCTACCTGTCTCCTGCTCCCTAAATGTCCCCCTACCTGTCTCCTGCTCTCTACCTGTCCCCTACCTGTCACCTGCTCCCTACCTGTCCCCCTACATGTCTCCTGTCCTCTACCTGTCCCCCTACCTGTCTCCTGCTCTCTACCTGTCCACTACCTGTCTCCTGCCCCCTACCTGTCCCCATACCTGTCCCCTGCTCTCTACCTGTCCCCTACCTGTCCCCTACCTGTCACCTGCTCCCTACCTGTCCTCCTACCTGTCTCCTGTCCTCTACCTGTCCCCCTACCTGTCTCCTGTCCCCCTACCTGTCTCCTGCTCTCTACCTGTCCCCTACCTGTCACCTGCTCCCTACCTGTCCCCTACCTGTCTCCAGCTCCCTACCTGTCCCCTACCTGTCACCTGATCCCTACCTGTCCTCCTACCTGTTTCCTGCTCTCTACCTGTCCCCCTACCTGTCTCCAGCTCCCTACTTGTCCCCCTACCTGTATCCTGCTCCCTACCTGTTTCCCTAACTTTCTCTTTCTCCCTACCTGTCTCCTACCTGTCTCCTGCTCCCTACCTGTCCCCCTACCTGTCTCCTGCTTCCTACATGTCCCCTATCTGTCTCCTGCTCCCTACCTGTCCCTCTACCTGTCTCCTGCTCCCTACCTGTCCCATACCTGTCCCCTGCTTCCTACCTATCCCCCTACCTGTCTCCTGCTCCCTACCTGTTCCCCTACCTGTCACCTGCTCCCTACCTGTCCTCTTACCTGTCTCCTGCTCTCTACCTGTCCCCTACCTGTCTCCAGCTCCCTACCTGTCCCCTACCTGTCTCCTGCTCTCTACCTGTCCCCCTGCCTGACACCTGCTCCCTACCTGTCCTCCTACCTGTCTCCTGCTCCCTACCTGTCCCCTTACGTGTCACCTGCTCCCTACCTGTCCTCCTACTTGTCTCCTGTCCTCTACCTGTCCCCCTACCTGTCTCCTGCCCCCTACCTGTCCCCCCACCTGTCTCCTGCTCTCTACCTGTCCCCTACCTGTCACCTGCTCCCTACCTGTCTTCCTACCTGTCCCCTGTCCTCTACCTGTCCCCCTACCTGTCTCCTGCCCCCTACCTGTCCCCCTACCTGTCTCCTGCTCCCTACCTCTCCCCTACCTGTCTCCTGCTCCCTACCTGTTCTCCTACCTGTCTCCTGCTTTCTACCTGTCCCCTACCTGTCTCCTGCTCCCTACCTGTCTCCTACCTGTCTCCTGCCCCCTACCTGTCCCCCTACCTGTCTCCTGCTCTCTACCTGTCCCCTACCTGTCACCTGCTCCCTACCTGTCCTCCTACCTGTCTCCTGCTCTCTACCTGTTCCCCTACCTGTCTCCAGCTCCCTACCTGTCCCCTACCTGTCTCCTGTTCCCTACATGTCCCCTACCTGTCTCCTGCTCCCTACTTATCTCCTGCTCCCTACCCGTCCCCTACCTGTCCCCTACCTGTCTCTTGCTCCCTACCTGTCTCCTACCTGTCTCCTGCTCCCTACCCGTCCCCTACCTGTCCCCTACCTATCTCCTGCTCCCTACCCATCCCCTATCTGTCCCCTACCTGTCTCCTGCTCCCTACCTGTCTCCTACCTGTCTCCTGCTCCCTACCTGTCTCCTACCTGTCCCCTACCTGTCTCCTGCACCCTACCTGTCCCCTACCTGTGTCCTGCTCCCTACATGTCCCCTACCTGTCTCCTGCTCCCTACCTGTCCCCCTATCTGTCTCCTGCTCTCTACTTGTCTCCGTACCTGTCTTTAGCTCCCTACATGTTTCCCTACCTCCCTTAGTTCCCTACCTTTCTCTAGCTCCCTACTTGTCTCCTGGTCCCTACCTGTCTCCAGGTTCTACACCCACCTCCCAATCCCAAGAAACCCTTGTTCTGAGCCCTACATTAAAGTCAAAATATCTTATTTGAAACATCCTACCTTACAGAGTAACTACAGGTGTGACTCCCTCCAGGTGTTACTCCAGGTGCCCCCTCCTGTGGGTGGGGACTGACTGAGGGGAGGATGACATTGATCTCTCCTCTACCCCTCCTCTACTGGGGGTAGTGGACCGTGGAGGGCCACGCACCATAATGGTACAGAGGTACAGGAGGAGTCCACCTGCACACCCCTCCACCCCGCACACACACCTACGAATCCAGGGTCTTATTGCTGCAAGAGACCTGGTATTTCTAAGAGACGGTTCACTCGGCAGGGGCAGATACAGGATTTTAGAAGTGGAGGGCTCGGGGGGAGGGGGGGGGGGGGTGCCCACATATAGGCTTGGTGCTAAAGTCTTTGCATACACGTGCACAACTCTTTTTTTCTCTTTGTCAAGTGTAAGTCACCACCAAAAGGAGGAAAATGGAAGGGGAGGGTCAGGACCCCCTAGACCCCCTAGATCCCCTAGACCCGCCTGGATCTGCCTCTGCTAAGGGGTTGGCTGCATGTAGATTTTCCCTCCCTTTTTGCAGTTTAGGGTTCCACCACAGGGGGGGGGGGGTATTAGGAGCACCTGGACCCCTCCTGGATCCTTCCCTGTGGCTTTATGAACTGATACGATACCAGTACCTTATCAGACCTTAGAGAGACCGTGACTTGTTTAGGTATTTTAGGGGTATTTGAAGTAGGCCTGGTTGTCAACTCAAAATTGACCATGTCATCACCCAGGTGGCGCACCAGTAAGTAACACCAGTGGCCTGTTGCACAATGACCTATCATAACAACAATAACTTTAAGTTTCTTTCTTTGTAGCAATACCCTTATGTCTGTCTTTCTTCTTTAAAAAGGGTCACTGTAGGGCCAAAACAACCGCTCATTAGTAGCATTCTAAATAGTTTTTCTTAGTTTCAAAACATACATTATAACGCACACAGTTGCTACGAAAGGTGTCATTAATTTGCTACCTCGCATTAATTTGCTACCTCGCATTGTAATGATTGGTATTGTGCAATGGGCCACAGGCAGACCCTCAGTGCATACTCTTACTGCTTTAAGTTCCCTGTTTCTTACATACTTAGGACATACCTATCCAGGCGTGGCAAGTTGAAGCATCTCAGCCGTGGGGAGTCAGAGTAGCAAAATATTTAGGTTTGTGATGTATCATTTGGTTAGGGGTTCAAGGAGACACCAGAAAAGTAGTGGAGAAGAGATACTCTAATGATAGGGCTATCTCTTCTGATTGGATGAATAGACAGGGAGGCTATACAGATCTTGATGGACAGAGAGACATACTAATAGGTAGACAGAGAGTGAAGTTGGATGATATATCTAGAATCATTAGGTAGATTATAATTATATAGGAATGGTACATTGATATTGGGTTAATATGTCATATAACCTATATAAATTGATAACTATAGAATAGGTTATTAAATACGAATCTTAGATAGTTTGATAGAATATGTACGGCAGGATAGATTATATATGACTAGAGAAGTATCGGAAAGTGTAGACAGAAAAACGTAGGGTGAGATGAAGCAAAATAAGGACAGGATTGAACAAACATAAGGATAAAACGACCTTTACGCGTATATTGTATCCTATAAAACGGTATATCCTATTCATCTTTTTGATTTTGGACGTCTGAATAGCTTATCTAGTACACTGTTCTCTAGCATTCAATCAGGTTTGGTTTGTTTAGATTATTTGTGACTCAACACAGGGAAAGGATGCTTTGAAGGGGATTTGTCCTATGCCCTGGGACTAATAATTATTTAAGGATATTTGTTGAATAATTTAATGGCAAACAGTGTTAAAATTGTCTTAGACTAACTTTTTGACCTTCTCAAAGAATCTATTTCATTTAAAAATTTCCTTAATTGGGATGTCAATTGAACGTTTTATTCCAAACATTTACTAAACAATAGAAAATTGGTTGCCATGACTTATTCCATCCTCTTACATGTTGAATACCCGCTTGGAGCATCCTTTCCCCATGGTGGGTCACATATCATATTGAAATGTTACATTTATGAACTGTCAGTAGTTCTTGATACACCATCTGCGCTTCACAAACGAGATTGTGAAATATCGAAACATGATTATTCAATTAAAACCTATAATCACGATAAAACATGCATTAAACGAGGTTTAAACAACATTGTATCCTTTAGACATGTCTGCAAATATAGCATCAGTGTTAATATAACGACGTTACCTTCCAAATCCTTTCGTTCAGCCGCAGAGTCACTCTAGGCCTCTAAGAAATTCAATCCGGAAAGGATCATGAAGTGAATAGTAAACAGTCATTGTTACCACGACGACTTCTGACACTTATATTTGTAAAGTAGGGTTTGACTTTGATGTCCCAAGACAGAGCACAGAGTACTGCGTATTTCTATAGAGGGTGCACTCCAATGGTAAGATATGGAGATATCGCTTATGATAAGTAGTTACCGAACATGTAACATGCATGTATACAATACATACACCATACAGCTATATACATACATATTATGTCTGTATTTATGTACACATTTGTATTATACGTATGTATGCATGTATGTATGTATGTATGTATTTATGTATGTATGCATATAGCAGTCATAGAAAATGTACCATGCACACGTTAAGAGATATATACCAAAGGTATCGTATGTCACATGACGCATGCATGTGCACAACGTTCTTTCCCTCTGTGTGTAGTCCAACAAAAATGCGGGGTGTGTGTGTGTGTGTGTGTGTGTGTGTGTGTGTGTGTGAATCAGGACCCCTTCATCCCCCCGCCCCACGTATCCACCTTTGGGCATGCTCTACATATACACAAGTAAAGAAGTAAAGTACCCTCTCTGTAAAATAATGTAAACTCCATGGACTTATAATAGGTAACCAGCCGCCGCTCCGGGGTAATACTATTGGAGGTGTTTCACACTCGTCTCAACTCTAAGGCAGTATTTAAAAGTAAGCTATTTTGACTTTGACATAGGCTTGTTTCAGACGTATGATCCTATATGCTCCTTGGGTTAGCCGTAAGGGAGTCAAAACCAATATAATTAACAACATTTTCAAAACTCAGATAACTTTAGAAATATATTAGATTTTAACATGGACCAGCAATAGGGTCTAGGAATATAATATTATGGGTTTCGGTGATTATTTGAATTTGGAAAATGTCGTTGAATTAATTGGTTTTGGCTCCAAAAAAGTTTGATAAGTGTAAAAATAATCTTTTCTTCAAATGTAAGATATATAGACAAAACCCTACGAGTATGTGTATCCGGTTAGCAGGATAGGACTCGGCGGGAAGGATTTCTGGACGAAGCCGAAGGCTGAGTCCAGAAATTCTTCCGCCGAGTCCTATCCTGCTAACCGGATACACATACGAGTAGGGTTGTGTATTTATTATATTTTTTCGGAATTGTCAAGCTTAAATGACATATATAGAAGAGATTTGAGCAATTCTAAACCATCTTTATCGCATCAATTTATTCGACCAGCCCAAATCATTTGGAACTATATGCGCGGCGGACTACGTTTGATGAAGGCGCAGAGGCGATTTGACCGACTTCGCAGCGACTTCACACTCCCTGGTATTCTTACGCGTCTTGCCGCGAGTGATCAGGCTATGTTTTTGAAAATTCTTCGATAATATTTTTATTTCTATACTTTGTCGCCATTATACAGTCTAAGTGAAACATATTCCATAATTCTTTTTAATTGTTAGCCTTTAAAATTATTCGACCGGCCGGATTCATTTGGAACTCTTTTCGCGGCGGACTACAATTTAGCGGAGTGATGGGGCCGAATGACCTACTTTCCGTTTGAACAAGGAGGCGGTTATGGCGCGAAGAGGCGAATTTGATCCTCCGGATTTCTCCAATTTATGGTGAAAATAGTGATTCAACGAGCTCATCCTGCCTGTTGCACGTGAATAACATACCCGGGATGTACGAGGACGTGTGAAATCTACGTGACATCCGCTAAATATGGAATTATTCGACCAAGAAGATTGGGTATTTTACTCGCCAACATCGCGCGCCCGCCCCGCCATGCTTGCCGGTGCTTGCCCCGAGAGGCCCCCCTCTTCCACCCGCCAGAATTGCTTCAAAATATTACAAATCTACGTGGAGAATGCGTTACATGCGTGGAAAAATGCGTGGACAACAACGTGGATCAAAGACAGTGCGTGACATTGAGCATTTATTGCATTCTAAGGAATCTGCAACATGGCCCTGCAACAGGCGCCCGGCAACAGTGCAAGTACAAGCGACCTCCTCGGGTCAGGTCGGGTCGGGTCAAAGGTCAGCGCAACTTTCTGAATTCTTATATAGATTGAATTTTACAACTTGAACTTCGATTACAGCTACTAAATATTGCCAAAACTTAGATTATTTTGGTGAAATATGTAACATATATACAAGTAGAACAATGTGGAAGTGTTGGATTTACCCTAGAATATTTCTAAAGTTTGAAAAAAACTGATTGAATTATTTTCATTATTAATTCCATTCCAGGCCTGCAACAGCGCCCCGGAGTCCTGCAACGACGCGTTTACTCCCTGCAACAGTGGCGGGGTCTAAGGTTAGTACAAGCTTCTCATATCTAATATAGATTGATATTTACAGGTTGAACTTGGAGAAAAGCCCCCGGACTCTAATACATATCATCAAACTTGGAATTTTTCTTAAACTTCGCCCGGATTTCTCGGATTTGCCCGGATTTCGCCCGGATTTCAATTATTTTGATCTTTTTTTTCAGATTTTGCCCGGATTTTACATAGGCTGATTGTTCCCACTGTAATAATTGAAATTTATGTTCACAGATCCGTGGAAGACTGCCCCACTCAGCAGTGCAGATGCTTGGGAGAGGCTGGAGGAGGATGACTGGAACAAGGCAGCTGATCCAGCTGCAGCTGGGACGATGTTCATGGATGGTGCAGCCGGACCTGGAGCAACCCCCGCCGGACCTGGAGCAACCCCCGCCGGACCTGGAGCAACCCCCGCCGGACCTGGAGTGACCTGTGCCCACCCTGGAGGAGTTGCTGGACCTTGGCCTCCCATCCCTGGGCCTTGGGCTACTGTCGCCGGACCTTGGGCTACTGTCGCCGGACCTTGGGCTACTGTCGCCGGACCTTGGGCTACTGTCGCCGGACCTTGGGCTACTGTCGCCGGACCTTGGGTGATGGCCGCCCACCCTGGAGGAGTGGCCGCCTGCCCTGGAGGAGTGACCGCCTGCCTTGGAGGATTTATACTGTGTTGTGGGGGAGGGGGCGTGGCACCCTGCCTCATAGGAGAGGTGGTAGGCCTTGGTGCTTCAATTGCTGGCCCTCCTGGAGGAGTTGCGCATTGTTCACCTTGGTTGGGGGCAGGAGGAGGGGCACCAAGGGCACAGGACACATGCCTTCTCTTTGGGGCACCGGACTCGAACCCTGGATGCTGGAGGGCCATGGAGACACCACTGCGATGGAGGGCAGAAGGTAAGGCCCTTTTCTTGGAGAGTCTGGCCCTCTCCTCATCACTGGTGAGAAGGTCAAACATTTCGTACTGCATGGCCATGTCTGCAGTTGCATAGTTGTTTAGAGATGCTGTGTTGTTGTGTCCTGTGAGCTGACAGATCACAGTGGGATTCACCCCGCTGTGAAGGAGATCCGTGCAGGTTTTCTTGCGGATGCTGTGATTTGTCAGCTTCACACCGGTGATGTTGCACTGCTTCGCCATTTTCTTGACAATTTGGCTGAGGTTGTGTATTCCCAGGGGTTGGGCCTTATACCACGTAGTTGCCCTTTTTGACTTGTTAATGGCCAAGAAGAAAGGGTCATTGGGGTTGGCCATCTTGGGGGGCCTGTGTGCCTTGAAGATGTCGTACATCTTGATGGCACACCGCTCTGGGTGCCTTTCATTTGCGAACAGTTTCGGCACAAACTTGCGACAATCCCCCCCATCCTGGCGTGTCTTAGAGAAACGCTCATTAAAGGTCAGGTACACGTACCCATTTTCGTCAGAGACCTTTACTATGTCATCCCAGCAGAGTTGCCTTCCCTCATGGATACCTCTGAGGCCAAAGCATTCAACCATGTACAGGAATAGGCCCCTTTGTAATGGTTCTGGTTGGTCCATGGAAATTGCCCCTTTTTCCCAGAAAAGGTTGACATGTTCTGCTGTAAGGGGGTCTGACCTGTTGGACTTGTTCCCATACCCTTTCCCTTTCAGTTCCTTCCTTTTTGTGGCCAGAACATCCCTGCTGGACTCAAATTCAGGGCTCTCCTTCATGCTGTAGCCATACTTGTTGCCCTTGAGGTGCCTGTCTATGGCCCCAAACATCCCTGTGAGTGTATCTGGCTCATATTCACCCCCATCTTTTTTTTTCACTGTCATGATGAAGGCACTTACCAGCACATTCAAGTTCCCAGGGGGCAACTTAACAAACTCCTCTGATCCTTGACCTTTACAGTAGTCTGTGAACCTTTTCACAACTTGTTGGGTCTTCTTTGTGGTGTTCTTGTTTTTTCCTGATTTTATGTAGTTGTCTATGTCGTCCTCAGTGATGTCATGGTGCTCCTGATGCTGTTGTTCACCCTCAGGGCCCTCCTCCTCCTCCTCCAGGTCCTCCTCATACCCATCTTCACTGTCAGTATCCTCTGGAATGTAGGGGGGGTCCTCAAAATCCATACAATCCATCCCTGAAATGTTCCCTCCATCCTCGGAGATGGTGTCGTAGGTTGGCGGCACATTCACGGGTGTCCGCGGCAGGTTTTCTGACGTCCGCGGCACGTTTTCTGGCGTCCGCGGCACGTTTTTGTCCCTTTCCTGATGATTTTCAGCCCTTTCCTGATGATTTTCAGCCCTTTCCTGATGATTTTCAGCCCTTTCCTGATGATTTTCATACCTTTGCTGTTGATTTTCATCCCTTTGCTGGTCAGTTATGGGAAAGGTAGGCTCTGTGTCTGGATGATCAAAAAGTTGACAAACTTCAAAAGTGTCCAAAGCAGTAGTGAGGTCTGTTTCTGAGCTGTCTGAGTCAAACATGAGCATAGCACGGATGTCCATGTCTGTGAGGTCGATGAAAAAGCTATCCATGATGTTTTTACATCACCTTTACCGGGTTTTGTAGACTTTTCAGACGGTTTTCTGCAATTTTTAGACGTCCGTGAATTTGTAAAGGGCGGCCGTCAGCGTTTGTTGACGTCACGTGGGGTCCTAGATGCATTTTCATTGGTTTAAAGGGCCTCGGGGCCGTCGGGAAAGGTTTTTTTTGGTCTAAAATTGTGTTTTGGAGGTCTATATATCATTTTTACATTAAAGGAATGTCTAATTTGCCAGGAAATGGATAAAAGTGATCTGGTAAAGGGTTTGTTTTGGTATAAATTTAACTAGGTCGCGAGTGGATTTAACTAGGTCGCGACGCCCTCGCGACCTAGTTACGGCGTTTTTCATTGGTTCTGTAACTAGGTCGCACTACTTTCCTGTATTACCACACTGTGGTAATACAGAAAAAATATTACCACAGTCGAGGTCGTCACTGTATGCCTGTTTACCAATTCCGAAAAAGTATAATAAAAGAAACGTATTGAAGATTTTGGCAGTGTGAAAGGCGCCCAAAGGTATGAGAACCTCTCTCTTTGTATTCACCGACGACTCCCCTCAAGGGAAACCACCACTGTACATCCGTGCCTCAGTATTATACGCTGGGTCCCTCTTCACTCAATGTTAAACTCGTAAGCCCCACTTCTATAACAGGAAGGTTACATGGGTTTCAAAGGGGGCTTGAAACATGCCAAAGGCGTGCCGCGAACACTATCTGGATGGCATACGAATTAGGTTGACTGATGCGTCATTTTGTTTTAGATAAGAAGTGATTCCTTAAATATTCCACTTCAAAATTACTTAATGATGATTTTTTAAAAATCTATTTTTAATGTTGTTTTATCAACATTTTCATGAGGGAATTCATACTCTTCCATTAATATGTTTAACAATAATGATTTATGAGTAAAATGCAATAGGAAAAGTAATGAAATCACTATTATATCATGCATTAATATCATATTGATGTGTGTCTTGGATATTCCCGGAAAGTCAATAATTTATTAAAACTTTTTTCATTATACACATTGGTGTGCAACTACTTTATCAGATTTTCTTGAACTATGCATTCTTTGACATGGCAGTTCAAACGCAATTGACACTTGATGATATTCAAAAGCCTGTATTCCAAGTTACAAAGGAACGCGCAGCTGATATTAAGTGTTTGCAAGGTAATCCTATGAGAACAATTTTACATTTTCGGTGCACTATATATCAGTGCACTTTTGGCACACTTTTTTTTGCGCCGAAAGTCCACATAAATTGGGGACCACCGATAAATACTCGTAATAATAGCCAGCAGGATGAACACCAAAATGTTTGTAAGTTTAATCGACGATGTTGGTGATTATATATATCACCACTAGCTAGCGGTAGTATAATTTATCACCCTCTCCAATCGCAAATGCACTTTCAGTAACTGGAATACAGGCTTAAGGAGAGGCAAAAGCAATGTTGTGTCAAAATATGACAATTTTTTGAAAACTGAAATAACTATGGAATTATATTCTAAGGGTCTAACTTTAGCCATTGGTACAGTATAAAATTTAATCATGACAACAAGCTCTAACTTTACTTGCATTCCATAATACTCTTGTCATTTATGCCTGAAGACAGCAATGTTTGTAAATAAACAAATTTTGGTGGGTCACCAAAACTGACTGGGGGTGAGTTTTACTGTACTTTAATGTAGTTCAAGTGTGTATTCACAGTCTATATTTTACCACAGGTCTCGGTTATGGCCATAGAACATTTTCAATAGTTAACTGAATTTACAAAATGTTGACATACATTGCTTTTGGCTCCCTTTAACGCTGTACTCTGTTATCTAGAGGCTCAGATTATCTGTTACCTACATCATTTTAAATTTATAGTTGATCTCTAGCTTCTTTACGTAATTTATTCATTTCCTTCACTTTTTTTTCAGACTCAACTGTGCTCTCCCATTTGTTGTGATATGCATTCACATTTCTTTTCTCTACTGTACTGTCATTTCAAAGTTGGCGACACCTAACCACATTGTCCACGGCTTCATCGATCATTTTAAACAGGCCACTTGTAATTAAAAAACTTTCTTGTAAAGGAATACAGAAATGGCGGATAAACTCAGCGGTAACACTGTAACTTTAGTTAGTACTTGGTACGTCTTACGTTATTTCTCTCAATGTAGAACTATAGGTATATCTACGACTAGTAAAATAAAAGGGAAAAAAACAACACTTACCTCAAAAGTTGGCGTCTGTAAATAATAATATAAGTCCAAAATAATCATTCATAATAATTACCTTTCACTTCAAGAACACATATATATGATTCTTATGTGTGACATGCAGTATAACGTCGTACAATATGTGACAGATGGTTTTGTGGCATTTTATGAGAGAGGGAAAGGATAAATTACAAGTCAAATGTTAAGTAGATGCCATGGGTCAGTGCGCTGCATTTTTTGGGTCTCAAATTAGTTAGACCAAAGAGTGTGTTTGCCAAAGTAGTTATCTGCAGGGACATGTGAGTATAGGACGGTGGAATTGAGGGGATAGGGGGTGGGGGACAGTGTGGGGTGGGGGTTATAGAAGCGGTTATATGGGGTGTATAGGTAAAAATAGTCCTTTCATGACCTAAATAGCTCTTGCATACTAGTTTGAGCGCTTAGCGGACTTGGACGTAACTACAGCCTAAAGTAAAATGCACGTTCCTGGTTTTAACGCGAGGTTACTAATTGTGACAATGCTTCTATTATAATACTTTGCCTTTAGTAGCCAATTATAGAGTGTTTTTTCCCTTTTTTTTTGGGGGGGGGGGAGCGGGGGTAGAAATAGCCTTCCTTCCATCATGTTACCTTCAATAATCCTACTAAGTGACATTCAGACAAGAAGACCACAGCGATTGAGGCAATAATTACAACACAGATTAAGACATTGTCGGTACAGTTTTTTCTCAATTGGTGGGTTCTGAGATTTCTTTTTCTATTTATTTCTTAAGATTAAGATAATGTTATGAACACGTGAAAAAACTACAGGAAATGTGGTTTCTCTGCATGAGATTCTCTAAGGTAAATAACTTTTGAACTCTTGTCTTTGTCATTTCTTATAGTCGTTTTACAGTTTTTACATTGTCAGTTGTCGGCTTAGATGTCGCATTTCGCTGTATTTACTACATTCTTACACTTGTAACTTCTTTGCACTGGCGGGTGGGGTTTTTTGCTCTGATTGCATTGGGTTCCAAGAAGAGTCACCACGTCCCTTTTGTGCTTTAGCTCTCGTTTTCAGGCTAAATTTCAGATGTAGTTATTGACGCGCACATCCGATTCAAATGCAAATGTGACTCTATCATCATGTATGCTTAGGGGCCTCACATTAAGTTTATGTAGGCCCTATACATTCTAAGTGAGGTGGGGGTTAGGGCTTCTGAATTGTTTGAAAATATGCAGAGGTTCCTATGTAGATTAAATGCGTACTTCAGCATGAGAGGGGGTGGGAGGGGATGGGGCCTGAAATCCTTTATAATTTGCGTACGTTCTAATTGGAACGCCCTTTGCATAATTCTAATTTCCTATGTAAACAAGTCGTATCACTCAGATCCTTTCACCAGAGCCAAGATAGATTATACAAATGGAAATAATGGAGCGATCGCCAGTGCATATCGGCCTGACATATATCACTCTGCATATGGGGCGAAGATTGTGTGTAAACACGGAGCTGTCTCAAGACTTAAGCCCTGGTTCCACTGCCAGACAATTGAGTTGAGCTGAGTTGAGTTGAGCTCAGTCTTACAGTGGAGCCAGGATTATGACGATGATCTGTCGGGTCCTATTTGTTGAGTTGTTGAAGATATAGAACTCAACCTTCAGGTGTTAGGGGTGTGTGCAGTAACTTTGTATATGTTATAAGATACTCTTAATCGTGACAGTCTGGTCCTAGCCTGTTGCATGGTAGAGTTTCGTTTATAAGACCAGACAGTTGCAGGCCCTGGGGCCTCTTTGAGCTATTGAGTTGATTTGAGTTGAGTTGAGGTGGAGTCCATTACCCAACACAACTCAACGAGACTGTCGTATCTCAAAGAGCCTGAACCTTTGACTGTCTTGTCTTAGCAAAGAAACTCTGCTATGCCACAGGCTAGGACTCAATGGTTGTATTAATGAGTATAGTAAAACATAATATACAAAGCTACTGCACCCCTCCAATACCCTCCAATACAGTCATAAATCTTCAACATCTCCAGATCTATGACTCCACGGATCAATAGTAGAAACTAGCAATGACTCTTGTTGTAATCCATGGCTCCATTGCCTGACAGTCGAGTTGTGTCGAGTTGGGCTCAGTCGTCGAGTGGAGCCGGGGCTTTACCTTAGAGGTCTAATTCACATGTAACCTTCAACCTATTTCCCCTCAGGTATTGGTACAGAGTTAAAGGGCCAGTACAAACGAGCCAATTTAATACATGTATAAAAGTTATAATAATAAAAATAATTATTTCCAAACGAAAGTGGTGAAACTATCTTCCTCTCTTTATTGTTTCCTATCTTAAGGTAAGGTCCCATTTTAAAAAGTAAAGAAACGGAATAGAAATCTGATCTTCATTGATAATTGCATCTGGTCGAGATACGTAGAGTTTATACCTGCCTTATAATTACAGTAAGACATGTGTACATGCGAATAGCGAATATAAAGTAGACTGAATTTTGAAGGTTTTTTAAATATCATATTACTGTATTGAAATATATTATCAGTATTCTACTTCGAAATCTGTAATATCCAGAGCCACTGCGACATTTCAAAAGTTCAATGCGATAACCTTTCCGAACATACTAACTTAAGCCCCTGTATGTAGGTGTTAATTGGCTCAATTAGTCTTCACTATAATTGGGTTTGCGCAAATACTTTCTTTTTTAAATTTCGTTTATTTCAACTGGTATACATATAGCTACTTAAAGCTAGTTTACATCAGCTACCAGTATTCTAATTTCATTTACAGCATTCCAAAATATCTCAAATCAATTAATAGTACATATTAACACATTTACATAGACATTGAGGTAAGCAATATAATTGTAATTATCATTCTTCAAATCCACTCATTAGGAATCTAACGATTTTCTTTTAACAGTAATGTATATCAATATCACAGGGTCCCCATCATTATTTACTCAGTTACACAATGGTGTCCAACAGCCATTTATGTTGACTTCTTTTAAACTTATCAAATGTGTCTAAATTTCTAATTTCAATTGGCAACGAATTCCATTCAATAGCTCCTTTATACAATACATTAGTTTTAAAATGTTCACTATTTGGTTTAACAGTGATAAACAATGGAGCATCATGTGTGCTGATTTATATAACTTCTTATTTTTGTTAGTAAGACAAGTTTATGAGAGGCATTCCTAGTACAATTTTCCAAATGTTTTGTATATTTCAAATTCATATCCAGAATTACTTTTGAAAAATTATTTTGAAACAGCATGGTTTACATACTGTTTCCAAAAAACACGCCACGTCACGTCACCCGCCTTCATATCCAGAATTACACCAAGGTATTTGTAATTTGGTACCCTATCAAATTTGTTATTATTGATAAATAAGTAATGATCTTTAATTTTCTTTGTCATAGATTTTGTTCCAAATGTCATATATTTTGTTTTCTTAACATTGATTGTGAGTCTATTTTTTATAGCACCACAATTCAAAATTCAATAAATCAGCCTGCAAGAGGTACTTAGGTACTGAAAGCATTTCATAGTGCGGTAGGGGTAAGAATTAAGAAAACTTTTAGACGTACGTAGTTGATAATTATAATGATTCAAAAAGCCGGACTTTTCCAAACATACGTCAAGTCCTACTGTCAACTCTTAACTTCATCTTATTCTCTTTATTACCATATGTAAGCTTTGGTAAACATTCACTATTGGGTTGGGCTGGGCTACTCCACCTCTTTGCATTAACCCCCTATGCCTAAGACATGGTTATCAAAGGCATCAGGGCCACCAGCTGTTGTGTGTAGGGCCCTGTCTATATGGGACCCTGTACATTAAAGAACACTGGCCTTGGTAATGTGTAGGGGTATGGTCTCTATCTTCTCATAAGTCAGATCATTTTATAGATTCTATCGTCAAAGACAGAATTGTCAAACCTTGTTCTTGCCATGATATGATCATAGATGTTTTACAGCGTCCAACCCCAATAGCCAATCAACCATTTACTATTCCATGGCATTAGTTTCATATCTATGTGACTATCAATCAAGGTATGATTGGTAGGAATGTTGAGTCAGGGGAACTGTTGCCCCATTGATTGGTCTGACAAACAATATAATTAAGCTACACGGAATTACCGACCCCATAACCACCTTAACTACCTTGGAGCGATTCCAAGCAATGATTACGTGGTTATTCCCTGGTCTTAACTGCATGAGCCAAATACCTAGTTTCTCCAGGGTTTCCCCGTTGTATTACTTTTCTATCCATGCAGTTAGCCTAGGTTACCGGGGTAAAAGCGTACTAGGTTTTATTTGGTAAAGATTTTTTTCAATATCTTCAAGCAAGGGGCCTACCATTATGTATGTACGCATCAAGGGGGGAGGGGGGATTGGAACTTTTTTAAAATAAAAAATGTGCGTACGTTCTAGTACAAATCCAATGTGAACTTTAGCCCAAAGGGGGTGTGGGTGTGGGGTCTGATATTTTCATGTACTTATTGGAACGCCCCTATACACATGCTAGATGTTTGTGGTATGAAAATAAATAAAGCCATTTTCAGGTATGTATTCCAATGACAATATGATGGTAATTATTGAAGTTGGTTTCTCTGAAGCGTACTAAAGGCTCAGCGTATAATTAAACAGCCAATTATAATGCCTGATAATATATAATCTATAAATGATTGGAGGATTCCTATGTAGGATTCTGGTGCAAGTATCCCTAATTAAACCACTATTAATACCCTGCTGTAGACGTAAACAGTAGTAAAGGGAGCCAAAAGCAACGTTGTGTTGAAATTTTGCAAACTCTAAAAACACATTCTATGAGTCAAACTCTAGTTATTAGTACACAATAAACCATGGGAGTTAACTTTGACTTAACTTGAAGTACAGACAACCTTGGTCATTTCTGTTTGTAGACAGCAATATTCGTAAAGAAACCTATTTTGGTGAGTCACTAAAATTCACCAGGGACAAGTTTAACCACATCTCATGAAGTTTCCACCTTGTTTCACAGTCCCTTTAACGGATGGTGAATTTACCCAACTATATCTCCTATAGACTGTAGAGAAGAACATTATAATGAGTCATCAAAAGTCTTTGGCATTCCGACTATCTAAACACTCCATTACGACACATACACTAAAATTAATTTTCTTGAAAAATTATCCTTTACACTTGGTGCCTCCATGTATGCCTGATTGAACATTATAGCAACATCATTACTGCAAACCGGCTGAAGGTAAAACCCGAGGCACAAATTTGGGGAAATTAAATTTTATTTATGAAAATTTTTATAGATGATAATAAATGGTAGTATTATAGTTTAGAGTTTATAAGATATGATAAAAATGGGTATGTAATAAAAATGAAAATATGATGAGATGAAGGGTGGGTGGGGAGGAAAATTTTGTAGAGGAGTATTTGGGTATGTGTAATGGAGGATTTGTTGTTGAAGAAGGAGGAAGTAGGTGGAGGTGTATTGGGAATATTATGGGTTGGTGTATGTGAAATAGTTGGATAATAGTATTGTGGTGTTCAGCCAGGTGGCAGCAATGAGGCCCCCTGCAGCCATAAGACCGCATGATGACCACATTACTGCAAACCGGCTGAAGGTAAAACCCGAGGCACAAATTTGGGGAAATTAAATTTTATTTATGAAAATTTTTATAGATGATAATAAATGGTAGTATTATAGTTTAGAGTTTATAAGATATGATAAAAATGGCCAAAAATGTGCCAAAGGTTGTGATTTAAGTTATTAGGAGTGGGTGGGAGGGAAAATGTAGGTGAAATGAAATGATAAAAGTCAATTATGGATTGAGTCCACGAGCGCACTCGTCACCCGTGAAGTTGGGGTGTCTATATATGCCTTGAACGCGTCCGACCTCCACCCGCCATGTTTTTGGATCTTCAGGGCGTCGCAGCCCGAGGCAAATGCCTGCGTGGCCGCTGCCTTGCGGATACTGTGCAATGTGTATTTGTTGGGGTCCTCCCCGGCCTTCTCCATGGCTATGTTCCAGACCTTCCTCACCAATGACGCTGGCAGTGGCGTCGAGGTCGGTGGGATCATGATTAAGGGGTCCGACACGTGTGTCGTGGGGACCGCTGCGATGTTCGCCATAATGGCTGTCACCGGGCAGCACAGTGTGTCCTTCACCTTTGGTAGCGTCACCACACGGCGCTGCTCCACGCGCTGCATATTTTTTGCCCACTTCACCGTAAGCAGCAGCCCGTTCGCCGTGTCGCAGATGTCGGATCTGGATGGATGGCGGGTGGGGTCGTAAGCCTTGATCGAGGGTGGGGTGACTTCCGACTGTCTCATGGCCCCGTAGAATATTATGAGCACTGCTGCCCTTACGGCGTGGCCCACCACAGTGTCCGGCAGTTGTCGAAGAGCCTTCACCAGCGCGTTCACCGGCAGCGGGGGTTTTACCCGGGGCACGTATGCTTTGTTCTTCGCGAACGCATCCAGGGCCATCCTGACCCTGGGGTGGTCCACCGGTGAGGTCGGGGCCCCCGCCAGCCGCATGAACGTCCTTACGTGGGACACCTTGTTCCGTATCGTGGCGGGGGCCGGTGTGTGCACGGCCACGTACTCCAGGTACGCACACACCACCTGGTACCGTGGTGCGAGGGGGTCCTCCCCCGCGCGGGCCATGAACGCTATGTATTCCCTCGTGCTGGACTCGTGATTCCTGCGGGTTCCGCGCGCCCGCGCTGCGTCCTGGCGTGCTGCCGCCCTCTCCATTAGGATCCGCATCTCGGGATCTGCGCGGGAAACAATGGACAGTGTGATCAACAAAGAACATGCATGGGGCCACGCATGTCAAGCTATAATGATCAACGAGCGATACTGCTTCCTGGTGATGATACGGTCCGAGGTGGGCGCGGCTCAGGGCGTCAGCTACCTGGTTGTCTTTGCCTGGGATATGATCGTATGTGAGCTCCACCCCCAGGAGTGCCTGTACCATCCATGCGGCGCGTGCACATTCCTGAAGTATGGGGTTGCGTGCCCGCCCCGTCTGGAGCACCTGTACGGCAGCCAAGTTGTCGCACCTAACCATGACGTGTGTTCCCCTGTCGCGTTGGCAGAGGAAGGTGTGGAGTGCGACGACAACGTTCATTGCCTCCAGCTCTGTAATGTGGGCATCGGCGCCAGCCTTATGTAGCAATTGCTGGCCGTATGCCCACTCCCCATCCGTTGCTCCGACGCCCGTCAAGCACGCGTCGACCAGTATGACCTTGGAGGGCGTCGGGGCCGGAATGACAGACGTGCCATTCCATTCTTCACAAAATTGGACAAACCACAGGAGGTCAGCCCGCATGTCGTCGTCCACCTCGATGCGGGGTGATGTTGCCTCTCTGAGTGTGTTGAGGATGCGGGATACGAAGGTGCGTGCTGGCCGTACGCACTTGGCCACGTGGAGTAGGTGCCCAAGAAGGGATTGTAGACGTCGTTTAGTGATGTATTTAAGTGGGTATGTGGCCTTGACCTGCCGCAGCACTTCTTTGAGTTTGTCCTGTGGAATGGACAAAGTCATACGGCGGGCGTCGATGTTTACCCCAAGCCACCTCACACACGATGCGGGGGGCTGCGTCTTGTCGACGGCCTCCGGGAGGCCCAGCTCCTCCAGTAACCCTCGTGCCCTGTTGTAGTGGCGGTGTGCGGTGGTTCGATCAGGGGAAACAATGATCAAGTCATCAAGGTACATATAGCAGACCACGCCCTCCGCGCGCAGGATGTCCACTATGCAGTTTGCCACTGATTGCATGTGGAACGATGACGCCCTTGCGCCGAAGGGCATGGCCAAATCGCAGAAATATTTTCCATCCCACCTGAAGCAGAGTAAGGGCCAGTCAAGAGGGTCGGACACAAAGTTTTTGTAGGCGCGCGAGACGTCAACCGAGGACATAAATGCCCCTTCCCCCATCCTCTGTAGTTCACGCGCCAACGCATCCACCGTTGGGAGTGTGTGCTGCTGCTCGAACCCATATACGCCGTTTTTGACGATATATGCGTTTACCGACGCCTCTTCAGGGAAAGTCATGTCGGTGATGACCCTCCTCTTGTCGGTGTCGCCCTTTGGTCGGGACATGAGGGGGGACACGTGGCACCACGGCTGGAAGGGGGGGTCGTCCACGGGGCCCACCATCCCTCCCAGGAGGATCTCCTTGTCCAAGAACTCCTGGATTTGGACGGGGAATTCCGTGGCACTACTGTGGTTTTGTATATCGCCTGTGTCTGATGGGGGGCCCGCATATCCAGTGGGGAACCCAAATTTCACAAAGTCCAGGACCGCACCCCGGTCACCGAGGGCGCCCAAGTAGCGCTCCCACGCCGGAATGTTCAGATTAGATGGGATAGGTATGCGGGCTGCCATCGCGTTTGGGAGGCCCGTATCCCTTACGGCAGTGTAGACCGCACCCAGTTTAGTCCGGGCGGCCTGCCCAGACATTTGGGGCCAGGTTTCCCTCCTATGAGCGGCCAACGCCTGTGGGCGTGTATCCACCGGTTGTGAGAAGGGCAAAGTGCCCTCACAGAAACGTCTGATCTTATCAAAGTTGGGGCCCGCCCCGTCTGCATCGGCGACTCTGCTGGCCTCTCGCTGCTGGTGCTTGGGGGCCTTCTGCTGACTGCTCGCGCCGTCCGCAGTGTTTTGGACCATGTGTGGAGTCAGCTCCTTCGCTGCCTCCCGGGCGCCCGGGGGGGGCGTGTCACGGGCGCCCATCACGCGTTTTTTGGCTGTTGCTGAAAGTACTGAAACTGTGTATTAGAGTGTGCCCCTCTCCATGGGTGATCGGAGGGTTGCATCCGCACCTGCTGAGCGGGGGGACCGTAGGGAGGGGGGGCCGGACCCTGTGGCTGCCGTCCCGCGGCCTGGCGCAACTTATTTTCACATGCTATGACGTTGTGACCTGTGCACTGGCGGCCGATAGCATCACAAAACGAGCACAAGCGCATATAGCGGGTAACTGTATCCTCATGGTGGGACCTGTGTTTACAGCCCGCTCTCGAATTAAACTGTCTACAGATGGATTCAGCCCTTTGTTTTGACTCGTGCACAGGGGCTCCTGTGCGTGTAGCCCCGGAAATTGCCATTCTGAAACGCTGGTTCTGAATACGCTGATCATCATGCCAAGCTATGTTTTCCCTTTCAACTTCGTCCCAGATGAGCTGCGACCACCTACGGACCGTATCCCAGGGACGCTCGATGGCGTCATATGTAACATCTTGAAGGTGAGCTAATATGTGATCCCTGTCTACTGGGGGACAGCCCCGATCATCCCTGATGAGAGCTATGGTAGCACTCGTGTATTCGGCCAGTGTGAGGGAGGACCTGAGGTCTAGTCTCTGCTTATTTGTTTCGACTCCCTCCCGCCTAATGTACATGTATGGTTTTGGCATGGGTTGGTGAGTATCATGGTGAAGTTGTGGCTTACCCTGCATGTGAACTTGTGCAAACCTTTCCTTCTGTAGGATCTCGTCGACATATTCCCGTGTGTCGGGGGCCACCCTTGGGAGCCTCCCTTCGTGCGTGCTTTCTTGCGCCCGTCTCGGCGCCGCGTTGTAGAGTGCTCCTGCCGACGGGGTGCCCTTACTGGTTGCCGCTGGTTGTGCTGTAGCTGCTAACAGAAGATCAAGTTTTGAATCAATATTTGAGACGTGTGCCCTAACCTGGGACATGTTCCCCTCCAGAGCCGTGACCCTGGCTGACATGTCTGTGTCCATAGTCTGACAATGGCCAGTCGCGGGACTGCCCAGCGCCGGCCCTTCGTCATATCTGGTAGATTCGGCATCGTAATCAGGGTGGAATGACACCTCATCGTCCCCTTCTTTTGAACTTTCCCCCATAGACTCCCTTATACTGTCCGATATGCGTGACTCAGCCTTCTTTTTGGCTGCGCGCGTACGGCGCTTTGTGTCGGGCATGATTGTTTGTAGATACAATGAAAGTTTTTACTTATCCGTGACCGTCCTGTTGCCAGCTCGTCCGCTATGTAGTGGGCTTTGATCGGCGAAGGTGGCGGCTGCCTGTAGTGGGCGGTGTGTAGTGGTGTGTGTTAGGATGGCGGCGGATATAGCAAAATTTTGTAGAGGAGTATTTGGGTATGTGTAATGGAGGATTTGTTGTTGAAGAAGGAGGAAGTAGGTGGAGGTGTATTGGGAATATTATGGGTTGGTGTATGTGAAATAGTTGGATAATAGTATTGTGGTGTTCAGCCAGGTGGCAGCAATGAGGCCCCCTGCAGCCATAAGACCGCATGATGACCAAATGTTAACCTTGATCGTATTAGATTATTAAATTTTGATTCATACATTGTAACGACTGTGCACTTGCAACGTTTTCAGAGAATAGCAAACTTTTATGACTGTATATCCTTTCTGAGAAAAAATGGAATTATTAATTCACACTTTTTCTGTTTGTTCAAAATTGTATATTGTTTGAACTTAAACTTGTAAGAAAAGAATTTTTATTGAAAAAAACCCGTCCATATTAAAGTCTTTTCTAACTGCAAATTAAGTGAAAAGAAAAAAAAAAGAAATTTTAACGCGTTGGACTTACATGGATGTTATCAATTGTACTTGTTGTTGGACTCTCACTTTGCAATTTAGCAGGATTCTCCAGACTTTACAGATGTTCCACTAAATAATTTTATTAATTTGTGATTTCTTCACTAATTGTTTATATTGATATTTTTACACATGTGATTACCTGAATAATTATCAATCTAAACTATTTTTCACTTTATACCTAGCAAAATGTGGACTTTTAAGATTCAACACTTTTAATATTTTCCAACCTGTTGAATTTCAAACGGTTAAAATTCCACCCCATTGAAATTCACACTGTTGATTATTGATATACCCTCCCAATTTTACAGTTAGAATCAATTCTGATGAAGGATGTAACAATCCGAAACATCTAAATTCGACCACCTTTGAATGTCTAAATAAATTTCAAAGTCTACACCAAGCCGTCGTTGAGTTGGATGTTCTCTACAATATTTTATTAAGTGAAAAGAGTTGATGTTTTTAATTTGAAGGACCTTCACAAACTGGTATGATACCTATTTTGTACCTCAAGGTGGTATTATACAATATGACTTGAGCTGCAATATGATGATGTCGCAGATAATTCAAATTTATTAGAGATAAAATTCTTTGTTACATATAAATAAGATACTTGAAATTGCCAATTTTCAACAAATATATCAATCCTGTATGTGAATAATGTGTAGTATCATCATATTGGGCTGCTATCACTGCTCAAAGTTGTGTCATGTAATAGGGTCTTCAGTCCACTGGGTCGCCATGGTGTAAAACGGGCACCTATCTGCCACCTAGTGGCAATAATACACATCTCACTATCTAGGGTGGCATCATCTAGTGAATTCCAGATAGTCATCTTTTAAAATTCTGTATGATGATCTGACCTTCCCAAATCAAACAAAAATACATGATCAAGGACGACTACAGGATTTTTGAAAGGGGAGACAAAACTACGAGTAAAATTCACAGAATCTAGTCATAAATAAGCACATTTTTGTATAGCATTGTCATTTTCCTATATAAATTTGAGGCCAAAATTCGCACATTCTGTGAAAAATCACACACTTGTGTGAACTTGTGAGCATTTGCACACCCCTGCAGAATCCCCTCACTTTTGCATGGAATCCCCTTGATTTACCTGGAACCCCCTCAGATTTTAGGGCTGGGTATGCCCCTTATTCAATGTATTTCAGATCAAGATCTAGGAAAGGAGATCATAAGTTGAACTGACGTACATTGCCATTGTTCCGATTGGTTTTCTTTGAATATATTATATATATAAGTTGTCATATGTAAATAATGAACCAGAAACCATTGATGTTTTTATGGTATTTTGTATGGTGTTTCATATTTCCAGGGGTATGGGCTCATTAATGTATTGCCCTTTACATTAAATATTGTATAACTACTAAGCTATAGTGTTTGCAATATTGAAAATGCCATTGCCACATAAATTGCATATCATATCTGGAGATCCAGTTACATTCACTATAAGACCTAAGACACCAGGATCAAGGAAAAGATACGATAGACATAATACTTTTCAGATTATTGTGTCAAACCTCAATACAATTCAAATATTCATAATTATTCAATAAACTGAAAATCTGAAAACAGAACAAAACCAATAGGACATTCAATAGGACTATAAAGTTTATCTAGTGCTAGATATTTATACTCAAATGGGTTTTAGAGTTTTTGCATGTAGATTACTTAGTAACCATGCCAAAATGTAATAAAACGTTTTCTGCTGAACATTTCTATAGTTCTATCATTGATCTGATAGAAAGAACTCAATGCCAAAACGTTTCAAAATGTTTTGTGATGTATTTTCAACTTACATCAGCATACGAGCCCCAGGACTGTCCAAAACGTAATCAAATATATTATTATATGAATATTATATGTGCAGAAGATCATATGAAATTTTATGAACTTTTATCTGTACAAATACCTAAAGGTTTTGTGTACATTGACACCTCTTATAGCTTCAATTCAAATAAAATAACTAGATTATATCATAACTTGAATATTGCATGTATTTACATGCGCAAGTTTGCATTGCAATATGATAAAATCTGTGAAGTCCTGCATGTCAGAAATGAGAGAAATTCAAATAGAGTTGGATACTTAAACACACTTTAAAAAAGAATATTAAAGGTCAGATATTTTTTATGAAAATCTATGTTAAAGTTGGGAAAAACTCTGGAAAATCTGGCTTTTGGTGCCCTTTTCATGTGACCATTTGCTACCCTTTTTTCTATACACATCAGAACGTTTTGGAGACCTGTATACAGAACATACTGGCGTTTTGAGGGCTGTTTTTCCTATATGCTTCTGAACGTTTTGGTTGGGCTAAGGATAGTGTATGCATATCTATACAGATATAGTAATATCACAGGTATGTCAGTATGGACGTGAATTATCTTTTCTGAAAACAATGCATCCCAATTTTATCACAGGTTGGTTTTGTTTCTTCTTAATTTAAACAGTTTCAGAAAATGTCATATAGTATTTAACATCTTTTCCATAAAATGAACTGAATATTTCTACATGTATTTCATTCATCTAGTGATGCTCTCATTTAGTTCAGTTTCAAATCAATTTATTCTTTAAGAGAAACTCTGTACTTCATTGTATTAGAATCAACCTTAGAGTGATTTCCCTAATTCATTCTAAAATAGCAAAATTTGTTCTAAATATAGGAAGGTTGGCCCATAGTCAGTCATTTTGAACCCCGTTTCAAACATTGTAACCCAAAACTTGTTGTACACAAAGAAATTAACAATTAGTCAGTGGGATGAGTGAAGAACTCAATTGACTTTCATTAGGAAATTGTGTAGATCTAGAACTTTTTCGTGTAGATTTTGTTATATTGCAGACTAGTAGACCAAATAAGTAGCACATCCAGGGGTTAGAATTCAGGTGGATGAAATAATGATCTGTTGCGACCATAAACTATACAACATGGTGTAAAATATAGGTGTTTTAGCCTACATTTTAAGAAATATTTTAAAGAAAGAATGGAGCCGAGGCAGACGTACTTGTGGTCAAGCTTGAAGGTTGGGCCTAGACTGATCTGGCTTGTTTATTGCTTAATTCACCAGGGGCCAAGCATGTATGGACAGGTAGTCCTACCTTACCATGGACTGTAGCTATATCTGGAGGGTTAATCCTACTAATCACCAAGTTATGTAACACTCTCAGTACATGCACAGCTGGAAGGTTTCTAGAACTTTGCACCCACACTGGGGCCTGCCCCCAGTTATAACATTTAGCCCAGATCTTAACAGTGTTACAAAACAGTGTCACAATATATATTCACACAGTCTGTTTATACTTAATCATGAATATCAATTTATACTAGTATGTTTTATATCCACTAACCTCAGATTAATCTACTTAATGGGGAAAATGATTATATGACTTTGTAAACAATGGGAAAATGTATGTGTCTGTGAACTCTATTTTGATTGCTCCCAATATACCCTTACTGGAACTAAACATTGGGACATTGAGAAGTTATTGTAACATTCTGGTTACGTTCTTTAACCAAATGATGACATTATCATAACAATTTTTAATCATAAGGTCTCAACTTCACTAAAATGTAATGTTGTTATAACATTCTGTCTCAGTCCTGTTCAACCTCATGTAAAATAACAAAACTGTTACGTGAAAAATTTAGCAAGTGAAAAAATATGGTTGCAGGACAAGCCCGTTATATCAAGGAATGCCAGGGTTGTTTATCGTGTTCAGTTCATCAAGACCAGTGCCAGTCCCAGGCTGAGGAGTAGGCTCAGAGCAGAAGCGACAGATCTCGGGGCATCCTGGCTTCAAAGATGGTAGTTGTTGCACAGGTTGGTAGAGAAGCATGCATTATATTTTGTGACTCCAGATTCAACAACATTCAACAACATTGTCTGTGTGACAGGACGTGCCAGAACATTTTCTGACATTGCCAATGAGCTCTGCCCGTTCCGCATTGTACTCAACCTGGACCTGGGGAAAAATGTAAATGCAATGACTTAATGTTAAAGATGAGGGAAATGCAAAAACAAAACCTGGGTAATTTCTTTAACCCTTTAGATCACACTGATTGCAATCAGGAATTGCTCGATTTCCCCAGAATTTCCATGGATTTCCCTAGGAAATTCCTTAAATTTCTTTTTATTGAGAAAGTTTAAAGGTTGACCCATCCTAATTGATGAAACTTATTGGTACCAGATTTGAAGTATTGGCAAGGGAATTAAATCAGCTTTTAAATTATATATTTGCTGTTTTTGTATGTTGAATACTCTTTAGACTGTTCTCATTGGAAAAATATGGATTGGGCTGGATTGGGGAGTACACCCTTGGGTGGCCACGGCCAGATTGGGGTCTAAACGGTTAAAATATTGAACCTTGTAATAAGCCCATCCCACATTGGGTGTATCCCAGGGTTAGACAAGGGTTGGACCAAATATAAGCCACTTTGTCTCCAAGAGGTGGGGTTACTGAAATAAGCAATAATCATATTTTCTATATATCCCCAAGTGCTGTAAAACCATTATGATTCTTAAATATTATCAAGTGACAGATTTGCAGGTATGACAGCCAATCATAATGCTGTATTTCAGGGCAAAAGAGGGGTGGACATTATAGTTAGGGCTGACAGGCTTTAACATTGAATCCTTTGGAAAAAAAGGCCAATAAATTAAAGCTGCATTTTAGAAATTTGGGAAGCAATCTGTCAATCAAATTTCTTTAGTCAATTTTGTATTATGAAACTCCTTTGAAGGATTCTTTGAAGCAATTTTTATAAATATTTAATGGTAAACTCTAATGTTGGTGTAAACTGGGATAGGCTTATTATATCCTGAGGTAGGAATATACATATAACCAACCTCGAAGGGAGTACGAGGGTGGTTATCACCCCGAGCCGGGGCCCTGATATCAGCCTGAGGCCAGGGCCCGAAGGGCTGATATCGGGGTCCCGGCTCGGGGTGATAACTACCCAAGTACTCCCTTCGAGGTTGGTTATGGATTTTACCTTTTCTGTTAGATCTGGGCTCCCAAGGAAGGATGCACAGCAATCAGTGATGGTGGGGCTGTGATGCTGCACAATTTTTTATGTTTTTTCATATAACTCTTTTGATATCCATCAAATCCACAAACAGTAAGCAAGTAAAATGTAGCTAGGAACATTGTGCAGATAATGCATGAGTTAGATCTTTTATTTCTTAATGATTTCATTTTTCTATGAATTTTAGAAACATAAAAAGTTTCTGTATCGCCCTGATAGACTAGGCAATTCTAGAGAGAACTTTTTAACCTTCTATAATATCTTCAGTGATCCATTTTTTTGAAGAAATAAGTGAAACGTTTTCTTGAGTCAAGATAAGGATTGAAGGTGATCTATACTTACTTCACAACTAGCACATATCTCTTCTTGATCTAATGATGAGCCATTTCCCTACCCGACCTTGCAATTTACTGTAAGGGAAAATTATAATTTAGCTGTCAGATGTATTTTCTCATACAAAGAAATATTTTTGTGAATCAAATTAGATATTTTCACACTGCAGTCATCAGTTTCATTTCATAAGATGCAGTGGAATTGACTGTAGCAAGAACTTTTGCAGATATCAGTTGTCCATGAGAGGAAGTCTACAACACAAATATATCAATTTTAATTTACAGAGAGGATACTAAAGCCTGTATTCCACATACTGATTTTGATGCTGCCGATTTTGTTTTTGTTTGATTTCCTCTATGGATATGACATGAAGCCTTACATCTTATATACCATTCAAAAGAGAATCTTAAGACCTTTCTATTGATGTGTGACATATCTATATTTGACTTGTATTCCCACTGCCGATTTTCAGCAAATTTGATATGTGGAATATGGCATTAATTCTTTATCTGTATAAGATGTGCACTGTGTATACTTACATGAAAACTTTCTGTACAAGTTCTTCCTCATTTTAGCGAACTCTCTGACCAAAATTATTGGCAGTTTGAGCACATGGGGCCAATAGAAGTCACGATTCCAAATTTTGTGGAAAGTTTGTGGAAGATTAATTTTGTGGTCACGAAAATTGTGATTTTTTTTTTCTATTGTTTCCATTTCCAAACTAACTCATGATGTTACAATGTTTGTCCAATGTTTGTCCAATAGAATGTATTATATACAAACATACATGCTTTATTAAAGTGATTTTTCATGTTTATGAATGTTCGTGAACATTTACAAAGTTGTGTGAATGTTTCCTGGATGGATTCACGGTTTGTGATATAAAGCTATTTCCATGAATATTAATGGAAAAAGGGGGGTCAGCATGTAGGTTATCTACTAAAATGCCATACATTCATGTGCATGAATGTGATGTTATTTTCTCTTTCTCAAGCTTATTCAAAAAAGTCATTCAAAAGTGTAGCCTATTTCATGGCCACTGCCGCGCTGCTTTTTGGGGCCTATGACAGTCTGCCATCTAAAGGTGGGAATTCTCACCTCCCCCAGAATCCTTTGGGCCCAGTTGTTCCTGGCAAGCTCTGTTCTTTAACCTTAACCAGTGATGGGGTTTTCCATGCAAAAAGTAGATGGGCAAAGAAAATATTCCCCTTGAAACTCCAACACTTGTATGGACCATATCCTGGTAAGCCCCTTAGCGGAGATTGGTTGCACCCGATGGACTACCAAAAGTGGGGAGGGGGTCCCCCTGCATCCCACTCTAAGGTGTTCAGGTTCAACAGGCAAGAGGACTCACCATTATCTTCAACATTGTACTGGTAGTTTCATTCATCTACAACGATGTTCATTCTCCCTACCATGGATAGCTTATTTCCAGTGGTTTACCTGCAGACTAGCCCTAATCAGGGTGTATGCTGGGAAATATGTTGACATACCATGAGGCTTATGTATAGAAAATTTCATTAATCATGGTATTATTGTAAGAAAGGTGGAGATCAATATCAGCTATATTTTCAATTGCTTTTTGTATATGTTTCTACATATTGGATAAAGCATGTCACTAGGGGGGCGGAATGGTGTAGTGGGTAGGGTTCTCGCCTTGCATGTGTTTGGACCGCGTTTGAGCTATGCCCGTTACACCACTTTGCCTTGCCATCATTCTCACCCCCATAGATTCGATCATACTAGACTTGAAGTGGTCCTGATGTAGCTGAAAAATTGCTGAGCAGACGTTAAGCTCCAACAATCATCATCATAAAGTATGTCACTCACCATAACATTTCATGTCATTCAGAGTATATCCAGAGGAGCAGCTTTCGCACTTTGCAGGACTTGACGAAGTGGTTCGTGTACATGAATAGCAGTTGGCCACACCAGTCAAGCTGTTGTCGCTACAAGCTGATGGAAAAACCAATGGCATTATAAGTTAACTGAATTGTTTTGCGGTATTGCTCCGATATTTATACAAGTGGCTTCACTAGGCTGAAAAACACTGGCAATGACAAACTCTTTCAGTATTTGAACCCACAACCTTTGGGTTTGGAGGTGGGGGTCCTAACCACTGAACTATGAAGCCATATAGAGGATGAGATCGGAACTAAAGAAAGGGGTCATGACCCAATTTGCTGGTTCCTACAGGTTTAACAGTTAAACAAAACAGCAACCAGATGGACAGGCTGGTAACAGCCTATTCCACTGGTTCTTGGTATGACTTGAAGTAAGTTCAGTGTGTAGACTGCTACATGCGAAAGGATATCATTTTAGAAGAAGTAGGATAATGATAAAAACACGTCTACAATAAGATTTAACCCTTTAAGGACTCCAGATGCCTCAGGGATACATTTGAGGGGTTTTTGATATACCCTTACAGGTCTTTCCTAGAGAATTATAGCTTGAATCAATTCAGTTTTGTTGTTGTAGGAATTATTGTGTATAGGATTATCTATCATGCAATGTCATGCTTTTGATTCTCTATACCAGACCTTTTAAATGGCATGGATATTCAATGAGACAAGATTTTACATAATTATGGCCACCTAACACCAATATATAGTCGGGAAATGATGAAATAGAATTTAAATAGTCAAATTGTGGTGAAAATATTGTTTGGACAATTTTTCGTGCTGATTCAGATAAAAGTAAAATTTTTCAAATAGTTCCAATCTGAAAAACGTTCCAAATGGAATGCTTTTGGAATGTTTTTAGCCTAGTAACCAAGGTATCCAAGCACTTGTGTTTCCATCAAAACCAGGTCACAAGGGAAATTCCATTTTTTTAATTACCAAGGTTGGGAAAATCTCAACGGCTATGATGCATTAAAAACAGAATACAAATATATTAGATAGGGTCCAAGTTATAGGTTTCTATTGAATTTATAGCATTTGCATAAAAAAATACATATACAGATATAATTGCTTATTTAGAGGAATTGGTAAAATGGCTAACTTAAACTGAAACTGAGGTAGGGTACTTTATACAGTCATAAATCCAGTTCTAATCACTCTTTCTGAGAAATTTTTTCATCAATGGAAAACCCAATTTTCACTTTCCTTGCATATTAGTCTGGGGTCCGAGCCATGAAAATTCTGATTCCGTATGCCATGAAAGGTTTATACCCGAAACTATTTTGGGGTGCTAGAGGGGTCCTTTGGGCATAAGAATATGCCTGTTGTCACTCCGTAGAGGTGTGCATGAGAGTGACAGCAGCCATTTTGTTTGACAACCCCCTTCAAAATACAATACAATATAATACAGTCTCTTTCTTTAATAGCAGGCTCAATAGATGAGCTATCCATTCCATATTAGACAAATCAATAGTGCATTAGTAGGGGAAGATGAAACATGAATGACTTTGACTTTATCCAAGGTCAAGGTCATCAAAATTAAGGTCAAACTTTGAAAAACGTCAAAAAATGAGTGTTTTACTCCTTCCAAACTATTTTAGCCTATGAAATAAATATGAATAACATCTAAAACCACTCTGGAGTGCTAGAGGAGACCCTTGGGCATAGGAATATGCTTGTTGTCACTGTGTGAAGGTGTGTGCCAACGTGACAGCAGCCATTTTGTTTGGTTACCTCCTTGAAAAATGACCCAGCAAGTAATGGTCTCTTTCTATAATAATCTACCTAATTCTTAAGCAATCTATTTCATATTAGACAGATCAATAGTGCATTAGTAGGAGGAGATAAAACATGAATGACTTTGACTTTATCCAAGGTCAAGATCATCAAAATTAAGGTCAAACATTGAAAAACATCAAAAATTGGGTGTTTTACTCCTTCAATTCTATCTTAGCCTATGAAATATGTTTAAAAAACATATAAAACACTCTGGAGTGTTAGAGGGGACCCTTGGGCATAGGACTATATCTGTTGTCACTGTGTGAAGGTGTGTGCCAATGTGACAGCAGCGATTTTATTTGGTTACCTCATTGAAAAATGACCCAGTAAGTGATGGTCTCTTTCTATAATAATCTACCTAATTCTTAAGCCATCTATTTCATATTAGACAGGTCAATAGTGCATTAATAGGGGAAGATAAAACATGATTGACATTGACCTTATCCAAGGTCACAGTCACCAATATTAAGGTCAAACTTTGAAAAACATCAAAGAATGAGTGTTTAATTTTTTACAAACTATCCTAGTCTATGAAATATGTATAAAAACATTAAAACAATTCTGGGGTGCCAAAGAGGTCCTTTGGGCATAGGACTATATCTGTTGTCACTGTGTGAAGGTCTGTGCTAATGTGACAGTAGCCATTTTGTTTTGGTTGCATCCTGGAAAAATGACCCAGCAAATGATGCTCTCTTTCTCTAATAACCTACCCAATTCTTAAGCTTTCCATTTTACATCAGACAAATCAATATTGCATTAGAAGGGGAAGGTAAAGCATGAGTTATATTTACCTTATCCAAGGTTAAAGACACCAATAATAAGGGGCGTAAAACAACCAATAACCAACCAACCAACCAATAATAAGGTTAAACTTTGAGAAACATTAAAAAATGGGTGTTTTTTTCCCTTCCAAAGTATTGTGGTCTATGAAACATGTGTGAATAATACTTGAAACTATTCTTGGGTCCTAGAGGGGTCTCATAGGCATTGGTAAATGCCTGTTGTCACTTTGTGATGGTGTGTGTAAGTGTGACAGCATTGATTTTGTTTGACCACCCCCTTTGAAATATGACACAATAGGATGCAGTCTGTTTCTGTAATAGCCTACTCTATATCTTAGCCATTCATTTCTTACTAGTTTAATGATAAGTGCATTAATGGAGAAAGATAAAACTTGAGTGACTTTGACTCTATCCAAAGCTAAAATTATCAAATTAAGGTTAGACTTTGCAAAATGTTTAAATGTGATTGTTTTGCTTTTTTACAAACTCTCCCAGTCTATGGAATACACACAAATAATACCTAAGACTACTGTGGGGTGCCAGATGAGTCCTTTGGGCATTGCCTGTGAAGATTTGTGTAAGTGTGACAGCAGCCAATTTGTAAAAGATCTGTAATGCAATAGCCCATATCCAATATTCTGGTCTTTGTGGGATAGGGCCTTACAAACTGGTGGTTTGAGATTTAAAGTCAGTTTATGACTTGGTGTCTTAGCATGCCTCTGTAATCACCTCCAATCCTTTTAAATGTCCTTTCCTTCTGTTGGGAGTAACTCCTCTGATATCTTACTTGTTAAACTGTTATCAACTTAGAGCTTTCTCCCTTGATAGAAAGGTAATGCTCAGAATACTGGAATGGCTCTTTTGGATGCTGAACATCATTAAGTATTCCTGCACTGGTAAGAAAAACTGTAATTTCATCTTTCCTATTCATGAACAATTGATTTCTAAAAAAATCATAAATATCCAGATGACCGTGTTACATTAATGAAGAACCTTATCAATCTTTTGCCATATTTGTTCAATATCTCTAGAAATTTCATAAATTGTTTCCGGTCACACCTAAAAATAAAGTTACTTACAGAAAGTGGTGAAGAGTCCATAATTCTGCTATCAGGATAAATTAATTTGGAGAAAATATATTTTTGCAAAACCACACATAACCTCCATTAGCTAACATTTTGATATAACAGAATTGAAACTGGGTGAAAGTTTGGATATGACATGTAAAAATTAGAATAATGCAGCCTCATATCAAATCCCAGACCTCAGAATTGGGTACACCATGAATTTGTTTGAATGAGTTTGACCTTAATTTTGATGACCTTGACCTTGGATAAAGTCAAAGTCATTCATGTTTCATCTTCCCCTACTAATGCACTATTGATTTGTCTAATATGGAATGGATAGCTCATTTATTGAGTCTGCTATTAAAGAAAGAGACTGTATTATATTGTGTTGTATTTTGAAGGGGGTTGTCAAACAAAATGGCTGCTGTCACTCTCATGCACACCTCTACGGAGTGACAACAGGCATATTCTTATGCCCAAAGGACCCCTCTAGCACCCCAAAATAGTTTCGGGTATAAACCTTTCATGGCATACCAAATCCTTAAATAAGCTACTTTTTGGTGTTCGGACCCCAGACTATATATAACTTTAGACATGCTCAAATGAGTGTTGTCTTGAAAGGGTTAAAGCTGCAATCTTGTCTGTGCGACCAACATGAATAGGTACATTGTAACACCTGTTCCTTAGCACCAAATTTGTGACATAACCAATAACGTCGCTGGATTATGTTCTAACATCACAAAACATGTCGCCGGCTATGGTGTCATTAAGCTAATGTCGGCGAACATTAAGCCTAACAACAGTAGGACGAGACTGGTGCTTTAAGACAGCCCATAACATAATGGCAAGTCGTAAAAGATTCAGATGTATGGCAGAAAAATAGATATTAAATTGTGTAGCGATACCTAAGCAATTTATTCATTTCGGAGAGAGCGTGACGTCATCGCCCTCCGTTTCCATCGCTACGGAGATTGTTGTACCTCGACTATATAAATCGCCCGAGCTTGACCGTTGGTCATTCTCGTTCTAACCACCAACGATTTACCATCGCAGCGGAATTTTAAGAGAGATTATTTGAATTTCTCAGCGGTTTTAAGGGGTTTAAACCGTATTATTTCTACACAACATTCCAAGAAATAATTAATTGGACTTACCGAAGATGTCCAAGAAGAAGAACTTCTGCAAAAAGTGTCAGACTCGACACATCGCCCCGACGGGGAAGAAATGCAATCGCCTGAAGACGAGCGATGATTCTGCACCGGGCGGGTCGGATGACCTGTTCGGCGATGGTGGTGGTGGAATTGAGATGGGGAATAGCCTTTTGGGCAATTTCCCGGCGGCGATCCAATCGCCTCCGAAGGCTGCGGAGACTGGAGTCCTCAACAGTAGGATGGGCGTAATGGAGAAGAACATCTCTAAACTCGTAGGCGCTGTCAACCGGTTGGCGGAGAAGCAAGAGGCGGCGATGGCTTCTCCTAGAGACAATTCTGATGATGACAGCGATGGATGGATAGAAGTATCTCCAAGAAAGTCCAGGCCAAAGACGAAGAAGAGGGGGAAGGTACAATCATCGCCCAAACCCGTCAGCCCCGCCGTCGAGTCGTCGAGCGATGAGTCGAGCCGCTCCAGCGATAGGTCCACTTCACCTACAAAAGACAAAGGTAAAACAAAGAAATACGCCCAGAAATTGTATTGCAAAAGCGGCGATAAGCCTAAGAATGTAGAGGAGGTGTTGCTGGTTGGTCTAAAGACAATCGAGAGATTAATTATGGATAAAAAAGATCCACTCCCCGCTGTCAAGCATGTAAAACTATTGACAGAGAAAGCCTCTAAGCGATTGTACACGTTTGACACGTTTAATCAATATGATATCTCAGTAAGGGAAAGAGCTGGGAGGCTGGGACACGATGAATTTGGCAATTTCGATCAGGAGGAGATAATGTCATCTTTTTCATTCGACAACACGTTCAAGGCAGGTGTCGGTAGCAAGTCTGGAGGGGGGTTCAAAGGTAAACAAAGCCAGGGAAATGGGAGATCCTATTCCGAAAAGATTTGCTTTCGCTTCAACTCTGACAGCGGGTGCTTTGGCAAATGTAATTTGAACCATGCTTGTATAATCTGCGATAAGAAGGGACATTGCAAGAAGGACTGTGGCCGGGCGGGCAGCGATAAAAAATAGGATATCGTTCAAAAATCTGAGAAGATTCCAGGCGTTAAAAACTTATCTGACAGTGACGTCACGGATGAAGGGGTTTCTTCTCAGTCGTGTGCGAGCTCGCCAGCTCAAAATGTTAAATTATACAGTAAATCCAGAGATTCTGGTCGTAATGGTAGTTTCCTCCGTGTCTTAGAGGTTGAAAGTATTAATCAAGTCGAAGTAGACGACGATTCGTGTTCTATTTCAAATATTATCTCCAGTATTGGTACGATCGGTACACGCCGGTACTTTGCATCGCCGGGGTCAAGCCCGGGTCAAAGCACCGATACCGCTGACGTCACGGGTTTCCGTGTCGAAAGTACACAAGCGGTGTCGGAGCAGGAGGACAAAAATGTCAATCGACAAGGTAAATTTGTTCAAAATATAGAATTTCTAGCCGATACTTCTTATCTAACTGTCGATAGGGAGGGAGACAAGGTCCTTGCCGATGTCTGTTCCAAATTTGAGGAAAATCTATCGGGTAGTTCCAGAGATATTAAATATTTTGAAAATAAACTTCTGGTCTCGGCGCGCTCGCCGAGTGGTCAAACTGTCAATGTATTCGAGAAATGTGCACGGGGTGAATGCACATGCGATTATTATATTAATGGTGCATTATGCCAATTAAGGCCCTGTAGATTTGAATATCTTCTTTCCCTTGGGTCGGATGCATGTAAAAATAGATTTAGACCTATGGTGGATGGTATCACAGATGGTTTTAAAATAGTTGATGACACTGTGCCAAGCGGGGGTCTGAGTTATGATTGCAGGAATTACAATTCACTTTTTGAGGGTGAAAATCGAAAAAAAATGGACAAAATAATTGGCAAGGAGCTAGCTGAGGGTTACCTTAAAATAGTAAAAGAAAAGCCAGCATGTATTCACTCTATGGGTGCAGTCCCTAAACCTGATGGTAATATTAGGCCAATAACAGATTGCAGTATGCCTGAGAAAATTTCAATTAATAATTATTGTGATAATATTATTGAGGAGTTCAAATACAAAAGTGTGGACAATGTAGTCGCATTGTTAAATCCTGGGGATTTCATGGCAGTAGTTGACATCAAATCAGCCTATAGGGCTGTCCCAATATACCCTGATCATCAAAAATATTTGGGAATCAGATGGGAAGTTAATGGTGAAACTAAATACATACAGGACTCCCGCTTGGCATTTGGTCTAAGGCTAGGGCCAATGTATTTTAATGAAATTTCTGAGTTTATATATCATATTTTGTCAGATATTTATGGTATTCAGACAGTAAATTATTTGGATGACTTTATTGTCATTGGTTCAAGCCTGGAGGAGGCTACCTGGGCCCAACAGGTAGTTATAAGGGTCCTAAGATACCTAGGTTTTCATATTAGCTGGGGAAAAGTGACCCCACCATCTCAGGTATGTACCTACCTGGGTCTGGAAATTGATTCCAATAAAATGGAAATTCGATTGCCAAAGGAAAAGTTGGTTAAATTAAAAAATTTAGTAGTAAAATACGGTCAAAAAGCAACCATTGGCAGGAAGGAACTAGAAAGTCTAGGGGGCTTACTGTCCCATTGCGCTCATGTTGTGGAGGGAGGCAGGGTATACTGTCGAAGGGTTTATAACCTATATAAAGTCCTCTTAAATAATAATTTGAAGGCAATAAAAATAGGACAGGCATGTAGAGACGACCTGTTATGGTGGGAAAAATTTCTGGAAAATTTTAATGGCAAAAGAAAAATCGAATACAAAGAATTTCCCCTCCCCATGGTATCAGACTCATCTATGAAGGGCTTTGCAGTGTATATGGGAAGTGACTGGAGGGCAGGTAGTTGGGACAATAGCATTGTTTTTCCAGATTCAGATTGTAAACATATTTTACAAGCTCCTGCTGATATTATTTATGACAAAAAAAATATTAATGAATTAGAATTATTCCCTATAGTACGTGGCCTGCAGGAATGGCTGAGCCAACTTGCAGGTCACAGTGTAAATATTTATACAGACAACACTCAAGTATTTCATATGATAAGAAAGGGAATAAGTACTAATCCGACATGCATGAGCTGGTTAAGGGAAATCTTTTGGATTTGCAAAATATATAAAATAAGACTGGTGCCTCATTACATTAACACAAAGAATAACCTGGTAGCTGACACCTTGTCACGCTTATTGTATTTTAAAAGTGAGGACGCAGTTAAAAAGTGCATTTTGGGTGCGAGTTTGTGTTGCGCTAACGCTATTTTTGACTTTTGCAGAGAAAATGTGCCTGATGAGGCGAGTGATAGCGTTGAAAAAATCCGCCGTAGGGAAATCAACACAAAAGTTAAGGAGGATGCAGTGGAAATGTTATTTGAAGGTATGTAAAAAATTTCAATGGCAGCCTTTTAAATGTAACTCTAAACAAGGCTGTTTATATATCTCTTATCTATCTAAATTTATGAAAGCATCCTCCGTTATTAATTATTACCAGGCGGTAATTTACTATCACAATGTAAGGGCCAAGCCAGTAGCAGGCTGGTCCGATGTAAATATAAAGATGGTTGTAAAGGGAATTAAAAATTCCAATTTTTGTGAGGTGGATAGTAAAGAACCACTGGAAGAGAAGCATTTAGAAAAATTGTATAGGAAGGTAGATTGGTCCGACCAGTTAGGGATATTGGTATATATTGTAATTGTTTTCCTATTTAGGACACTACTTAGAGTAGGACACACTGTGAGGTCGGAACATATGCTTCTGAGAAAAAATGTTACATTTCATAAATGGGGTTGTATTGTAAAGGTTACATCCTCAAAAACAAAAAAGCCAGGCCAGGTACATGAGATACCAATTAATAGATTAGAAAATAAAAGAGTCTGCGCTGTGTATTTATTGGAGAAATTATTTAAAATTCATCCAAAGTCCAGGGATGATCCTTTGTTCTCCACAGATAAAATTGGTTATTTATCCTACACTGTGGTTAACAAGCAATTTAAACAAATGTTAGCGAATTCAAAAATTAAGGGTAATTTTTCAACCCATTCTCTAAGGAGGGGAGGCACCACAGACTTGTATAATAAGGGTGCTTCCTTAACCTATATTAAGGAGAGAGGCCAATGGTCATCTGATTGTATTTACAAATATATTAGGCCTTCAATCTCCGATAAAATTAATTATGATAAATTTTTATCACTACGTTAGGTAATTGATTTGGAGGTTTTGGATTAAAATAAATGTAATTTATTATATGTCCAAATCAATTTACCTTGTTTGTTGTCCTGTATTTATTCTAAGTTGTTCTAGCCGCGACGTAAATGATATTAAATTGTGTAGCGATACCTAAGCAATTTATTTATTTCGGAGAGAGCGTGACGTCATCGCCCTCCGTTTCCATCGCTACGGAGATTGTTGTACCTCGACTATATAAATCGCCCGAGCTTGACCGTTGGTCATTCTCGTTCTAACCACCAACGATTTACCATCGCAGCGGAATTTTAAACTTTAGAATTATTGTTACAGGGAGGATTAAAATAAATGTAATTTATTATATGTCCAAATCAATTTACCTTGTTTGTTGTCCTGTATTTATTCTAAGTTGTTCTAGCCGCGACGTAAATATCAAGGTATTGTTATAACTACTTGCCCCCACCATCATCTTGTGTGCCATAGTAACCACTGGATTTCAAGTAGAACTTCTAAAAGACAAAATTATTAACATAGATTTGTACACAGAACTGTATATGTTCTTGTACTTCAAATATAGATACAGAGGTTTTATCTGTACTTATAAAAATGGTGTGTGATTTTTTCTAATGCCTTATCGTAATGAATCCCTCATAAAACCCCCTAAAACCCATGTAAGTGTCCCCAAAGTATCCATAAATGCACCCAACCTCCTGTTGCTAGGGTGAGGGTAAAAGGTTTTTAAACACATAATTAAAGGGAGCCAAAACAAATTTAATCGACAACATTTTCAAAACTCAGATAACTATATAGATATGTTAAATGAGTCAAGTTAAGTTCAGTGGTAAAGTATTAGCTGTGAAAACTAGCTCAAACCCTAGATGAATTCCAGAAAAGTTACTAATATTTCCATTAGTTTGTATACAAACCCCATTTTTTGCAGATCCACATTAATTGACATGTACAAGGGAAGCATTTTTAAAAATGATTTTCTACCATATTTCAGGTTTTAGATTCTAACATGGGCCAGAAATAGGCTCAAGGAATGGTTTTCCATGATTATTTGAGTTTAGAAAATTTTGTTGAATTTATTAGTTTTGGCTCCCTTTAACTATGTGTGTGTGTGTCTTACGTTTGCAGATGTCGTTTGCAGTATAGTTGTATGGACCAGGCTTACATTCTGTGCACTTCACACCTGCAGCTGTATTTGCTAGCTCACAAGCTGCACAATATTCTGGGCACACTGAAAAAATCCACGAAGATTATATATTAATATAATTCCTTTTATCCTCCATTCTCAAGCAAGGATCATGCAAGAAGCCTGTTAATGCACTCATATAATCATGATTAAAAATCTTTCATATAGCATTCAGAAACTTATATATGTGACTTTGGGAAAGTCACATCTTGAAACATAAAAAATTGATAGACTTTGGGCAATATCAAATAATAACACTATTGACCTTTAAGTCTGGTATACACATTACAAAAACTCCCGTTACATCATTACTTTCCATATCACCAGAACACTTTTGTAACAGTATTAGCATATTGATTGGAAACTTATTACAGTTACATGGTTTATCATAAATCCTATCAAGATTAAAGACAATGGCGCCATTATAGATCCAACCTTAAGATATTTATGAAACTTTAAGAAATAAGAGTTCAACATATATGCATCCTAAAAATGTGAAAAAAATAGGGGGTCACCATGGAGACTTTTGTGCTAGAGATATAACAATGTGAGTATAATTCCTATAAAATGAACATTTTTGAAAAAAATATGCTCAAGTGCAGTTTTCATGATAAATTTCATAATAATCCTCAAATCAATTATAAAATCATTGAAATCTAAACCTAAGACATATATACACAAAATCCATGCACCAGTTAGACAATAATATGGCATTTATTGGAATAAAATACATCTTTTATTTAAAATAAATTATCAAATTAATTAAGAAAAATGTCAAATTTCTGATAGAAATAGTCATCCAAAAAAATTCAACCTTAAGAAATTCTCTAAAATTGCACATATTGTAGATTAAAGTGTTATCTATCATTTTCTGGAAAAAAAATGTGGGGTCACCATGCTAACTTGGTCAGGAAAGCTACATATCTGTTCTAATATGGGAAAATGGTTTTATCTGGGTACCTAGCTTTAACCCCACTTTAGAATTTTGTCATAATGAATACAACAAGTGTTTTTTATCCCTGAGATTGATATGAAACCATAGATATTTACTACTTAAATGTAGCGTATATATAAAAAAAGATTTAAGCGAAAACGTTTTTATTTTCATCTAAAGTTGTTTTCAACAGTTTTGAAATTTTCCTAAAATTAGCCATATTTGGACACATGTAGGTCTAAAACTAAAGCAGTGCTAGGTTTTTCTTTTTCATTTTTGAATTGCCTATATATTAATCTACTTTATTGCCAATTTTTATAAGAATTGAAGGACTTTGGTTTTTTGGCCAAGTGTATAATGGCGCCATTGCCTTTAAAAGGAGCTATCTAAAACTGTCCACATAAGGTTGTTAGTCAATGTTTCCAAAATAAAGGTTATTTGCAAGTGTAAAACTTACCAGTGCAAGAGTTGTTGTTGTGCTTGACATAACCCTTGAGACAGGCTTCACAGATCATGGAGCCCATAACCTCCTTACACTTCTCACAGTGAAGGGGACAACCTGTTTGGAAAGTGAAGTGAAGTTCATGAGATCAAGAGAAGTCAAGAGAAGGTTGTATGAAAATGTATCTTTAAAAACCTTTGATTTTTGTAAATGGGGTAGTTAAGGTACATCAAAGATCACGGAGAGATCTTGTAAAGGTGACCTTTCCAGAATTTTAATGGTTACCTGAAAGACTTAAATTGTAAAGGTATCCTAATAAAGGTCTTCCATTAAGTATGTTCCACATTGAGGAGAACTACTTTTCTGGACCTTTGGGTACCTGCGTTGGGAATTTTCTTTGCCACACTGGTTCATGTGGCCTGTTTCATAACAAACCTCCATAAATTCCTCCATCACCTTTTCACATCATTGTAGTTTTGTGAGTTTGAATTTTCTTTTGCGAGTTTGGGCTTGAATTATGCGAGTTTGGTCTTGAATTACAAGAGTTTGGCTTGATTTACACAAGTTTTGGGTGGATTTCCGTTTGGTTAGTTTGGTTATGAAATGGTGAGATACGGGAGTTTCAAACTCTCGTACAGTTTCTGTAAGCACAAACTTAACCTACGTAGCTAGGGCCGAAGGGCCGGCCGAGGGCTGATATCGGGGTCCCGGCGAGGGGTGATAACCGCCCGAGTACTCCCTTCGCGGTTGGTTATGGATTTATTATACCTTTTCTGTTAAATCTGAGCTCCCCAGAAAGGATGCACAGCAATCAGTGATGGTGGGACTGTGATGCTGCACATTTTTTAATGTTTTTTTCATATAACTCTTTTGATATCCATCAAATCTACAAACAGTAAGCAGTAAAATGTAGCTAGGAACGTTGTGCAGATAATGCAAATGTTAGATTTTTTAATTCTTAATGATTTCATTTTTTCATGAATTTTAGAAAAATAAAAAGTTTCTGTATCACACTGCAGTGTGATACAAGGCTGGTTATCACCCAGGTTTGTATCGCCCTGAGTTAAACTCTTAACTACTAACCTTGTATCACACTAAGGTATAATAAATGGAATTCCAAGCTGATTTTTGAAATGTGAATAGATGAGGGATAGATCTCCCGTGTACACGTTATTTTACCATGAATATAAAATCTATGAATATTCTAAGGGGTGTTTCAAAGACATTTGTTCCCGTCATAGCGCTGTCAAAAAAGGATACCTCTGATTGGTAAAAAAAACTAGGTCACACTACTTTTCCGGATCAGTACACTGTACTGATATGGAATCCGTATCAGTACAGTACGGCCATCCACTGTACGCCTATTTAGCAATTCCGGAAAAGTATAATAAAGGCTTTATTTCACTACATGATCTTTGGCTCATGATGTGCAAACATTCTCACGATCTTTGCCATAAAAGTGAAACATCAATAATCACTCACAATTTTTTGTCACACGTCACACATTGTGAGGTGTAATATATTTGAGAAAACTCAATTTTTGGCAAACCAAAAATCATGAACCAGATATCATGAGTTTTCTATTGATAGTTACCTACATATTGAGAGTGCGTACAACTAATCTTTTACAATTAAAATGAGCATCCTCCAAATGTTTGGTTCCCCTATAATGTCCTGATTTGGGACACCTTTTATTGTTTCCTAGTTGAATACAGAGTTAAGCCTGTATTCCACTAGAAAAACAACAAGACTTCCGAAAATCGGGAGAGGTTGGGGCCAAACACCATGAGTGTGTCCATTTCAAGCAGGCAAGATTGGGAGTAAGTGCTCTGATCGTTACGAACATGTTGGTAACAATTGGTAGGAAAACTCCCGATCTTTGGCTCCCGATGTTTTGGATGCCAAAGATCGGGAGCATTGAAAGGTAAATTCCATCTCAAGATGTTTTGCATGCTCCCAAAGATCGTGACTGACTGCCAATGTTTGGCATCTTTTGCCAAACATCGGCAGAATTTTCACTAACATTGTGCCAAACATCCTATAGTGGAATATGGCCTTAAAGGAACTCTGGATCCTCCAAAACCCAGTTCATGCTGAGGGGTGCTAGTATGATAAAGAATATTAAAGAACTTCAGATAATTAAGACAAGTGCTCTTTGACTCAGCTTCTAAAACCTTGGTCAAAAAAGAATTAAACCAATTTTATTTATTATGGAACATAGATATTACTCAACTCTTCATTTTTTTTCATTGATATATATTGTACTGTAAATTGTTTTGTAATTCAAAGGACATTTAAATACAGAAGATTGACTTACGTCCGCAATGCTTTTGGTTGAGCACATATTCAGTGGTACAGATAGAGCATTCAAGTACACTGTTAGTGTTCAGGGCACACGTTTTACAGCCCCTGGGGCAGGCTGCAAAATAATGATAAGTCACATTAAAGGGAGGGGCCAGTGACCATAAATTAGCATACTGCCATGATCTTTACCATCAAGGGAATAACCATACCAAATTTTATGCTTTTATCTCTAATAGTTTTTGTTTTATTCACATTTTGTCTCCATCAATCTGAGTTCCCCTGCCTGCATCTGACACTACCTGCACTGAGCAATTATCTGTATGTGACGTCACAAGCAGAACAGGTGAAAAATTAGAAAACTGAAATAAATGCAATAAGAAATATGTTAACTGTTCTTTATAAGTTTAAAAGAGAGTAAAATCACAAAATTAATTGATTTATACAAGAAAATGTGAAAAAATATAGTTTTTATGGAATTTAGAAATTTGAAATTTGAAAATAACTGTCATTTTCTGTGACATCACACACAGATGTGTGATTTCCTGAGGATCAGAGGGATATGAGGTTTCTTTAAGTTTGAACCCGTTTATCACATGAATGAGTCCATGATTTTCACTGAAACTTGGTATACTTCTATATGAGCATCAAATCTAACATATAAACTGTAAAATGGCCAGAACTGAAATTTCACTGGCTCCTCTCTTTAACATGTATTCAATTCTTTTTTTAAGATTGTTTTACTTTCTTTTTTATTTTTCATACATAATTACTGTCCTAAGTTATCGAAATTCAAGACAATAACAACTCACATATAGATGTGCTTCAATCTGCAAAATAATGTCAAACCAGTGAAAAGGCCCATCCAAAGTTATATCCAAAGTAAAGTTGTATTAACATAAAAAAGGCAATCCAACTTAGATACTGAGGAACCCATATTAAGCCCAACTGTATAATGATACTTAATATAAGTGTTATTTGTTTATATGTGACCCTTCTGACCTTAACCTTAGGATGCATTTTAAACATCAGGTGGGCTACCTTATAAAAAGGGTGTATTTTCTTTGATCTTTGTTTGGTTGGTTTGCACTTTTCACCCCAGGTGGACCATCTAATTGAATCCACATTCCGTGTGCATGAACAGGCTGTATTCTTTTGGATCTTTCTTTACTTAGTTTAAAGTTTACATGCCAGGTGGCCAACCTAAATAGTATGTCGTATTCACACAGATCTCCTTTCTCTTTTTTTACATAGATTACACTCTAAACACTAGGTGGCCTACCTGAATGAAAAAATTGTATCCTAACAGATCTTTCCTCACTTAGTACACACTTTTCACTCCAGGTGGCCAAGTAAATGAAAAGGGTGTATTCTTACAGATCTTTCTTTTTTTAGTTTACACTTTACATACCAGGTGGGCCAAGTAAATGAAAAGGGCGTTTTCTCAGTGATCTTTCTTTTCTTAATTTAGACTTTGTTCACCTAGTACACACACCAGATGGCCCACCTAAATGAAAAGGACATATTCTCAAAGATCTTTCATTAATTAGTTCACATTTTAGACACCAGGTGGTCCACCTAAATGAAAAGGATATATTCTCACAGATCTTTCTTTAATTAGTTCACATTTTACACACCAGGTGGCCCTCCTAAATGAAAAGGGTATATTCTCACAGATCTTCCTTCACCTAGTACATACTTTACACACTAGGTGACCAACCTAAATGAAAAGGGTGTATACTCCTCACCTTTGCAGGACCTGTTGGTGAGCAGTCCGTACTTGGTCTCACACCTGTCGTCCTTACACTGTGCACGTCCGTCTGTCCAGGTACACTCCAAGCAGTGAGGGGGGCATGCTGAAACACAACCACATCCCAGTTTAGGGGTGTACCCAACCCTAAAATCTCAGGGGGTTTCAACTAAATTGAGGATGTTCCATGCAAAACTGAGGCAGTTCTGACTACTTTGATCAAATTCCCTATATTTGTAGATCAATTATACAATTTAACTTTGATCAATCTGAATGGGTTCCAAACACCCTTTATATTCATATAATTGACTATATTTGAAGTTCATTTATGTAAACTTTGAGAAATGTGAGGGGGTCCAGACTCCCTTAGAACCCCCCTTGGTACGCCACTACACTTTACACCAACATGAAATATCTTTAAACTTGCCTCCATCATTATTTACTGAAAACAGTTGCATAATATAGAATTGACCCAAGCAATTTGCTTGACAGTTTGTTCTCAAAATGTATAAAATGTAAATTTATGCAATTATTAGCCTTTTCCTTATAGAAACTAAAACTAAAGCCTGTCAGCCAACCCTATAATATTCAACCTTACTTAGCCCTGGAAAAAAAATTGATTGGCTGGCAAATGTGCAAATCTGTCAAATGATTCAATTAAGAAATCATAATGTTTTCCCACTTGGGGACATAACAAAAATGTAAGTCTGGCTTATTTCAGTAACCCAAATTCTGGGAAACAAGGATAGCTTATCGGGTTATTTTGTCCAATCCTGGGTGTACCAAAGTAGGATGGGCTTATTCTTAACAGAAAACTTAAGATTTTCTCCATACTTCTTAATAAGTAAGCTCTCATAATACATTATGTATATAAATCTCTGAAAGGAATTAGACTGAACCAGCTACTTTTGAATTATATATAGGGTGCAGTTGACAGATTATATATTTAAACTCCTTGTCATACCCTTATGCCACGAAGAATTGGGTTTGTACAAATATGGATAAATATGTGCATAACAATGGATTATTGAACAGAGTAATTTTACAAGGAGTCAATTGTTATTGATATCCAGTAGAGTGAGAAACACCTTGTATTGATCAATAGAATTACGTGAGGGTGAAGCCCAAGGTATGGGTGTAGACCCCTAAAATCGACAGGGTGACATGGCAGTCTCTTAAATTCTACCTGCGACAAGGAGCTTAGTGACATGGAAGGTTGTTAAAATTGACATGGAAATCCAAAATATAGTGACAAGCGACATGGCCATTCCTTAAATTAGACATGCGACATGGGAACCCCCCATCTACACCCCTAAGGTTTTCACCATCCCCATAGGTCATATAGCTACATGAGGACGACCCCAAAGGTTCTTCTTTATTTCATCACCAAAGCAATGATCCAAATAATATGTTGAAAATTGTGAAAACTAAGAGCAGTACATACGGCCTGCCAATACGTACTGGTCAGCCCTTGTACATACGGCTCTTTGATAGTACGGGTGAGAAAGTTCAATCTATCCCTGGCCTTACCAGTGCATAACTTGGTGTCATCCCTGAGGATATACTTGGCGTCACAGTAGTTGATGTCACACTTCCCGCCAAGGGCCATGGCGCACCTGGCACAGTTATTAGCACAGACTGGGGGATATAAAATAGAGTGCTATGAATTACCAAGGATATAGGCCATAGAAAGTGTTTTAATTTTATATAAGTATTCACTAATTATGTTGGTTATCTTTTGTTTCTCTGAAAATTTGAAGGAGGGGTATTTGAGTGTATGTTTTGCAATGAGCATTTATAAACAAAAACAAATATGTAGGTGTATGAATGAAAATATGTTTTCTTTAACAACTGACACATTATTGAATATCAAGCGATAAATAGCATCATTGGTAATTATATGTCCAATTCTAAGCTAAGATAAATTAAGAAAACAATGTAGCATGAGAAATGCATTGTCACTCTGGCTTTTGATTGAGAGGGAATAAGAAAACAATCATGTATGAAATACGAGACTTCCTATGTCCATAGTAATAGGATTTATTTAATTTTCTTTGTGATGATATACACTAAGTGACTTCCCAACCGGAAATGAGACAAGCAGGATAATTGATAGAAAATACAAAAGTTAGGGAAAAAGTAAAAATTAAGACAACAAAAAACACTAAAACAAATTGGGGTCATTACAAATTTGAAAGAATAACACATTCATCACATGAATTAGAAAGATTTTCCTTATGGTGATATAAATGTAGTCTATGAAAATTCCCATTGCACCCAGTGTCCCCCCCTCCCTTGTTTTGGATAAATTTCTTATTTTTAATGTAAAATTGGTGCCCTCAAAGGCTAATGGTACCCTTTTTAATATAGGGTACTTTCCAAAGTTTCTGGATCCACCCCTTCTTATGAACAATAATGATCTCAATGCACATATCCGGGACTTCTGCCTTGCTATGCGGTGGTGAGTCGTCATGATGATAGTATCAGTTAATCAATTATCAATGATTAAGTACTGAGACTCACCATCACAAACCTGAGTGTCAGTGTTGAAGACGTAGCGGGCATCACAGCCGCCCGTATCACATTTGTTGATGCCGGCCAACTGACAGGACATGCAGTTAGGAGCACAGGCTACGGGGAAAAGGACAGCAATTGTTAAGCTTGTGATCCACCATTCATTGCAGCAAATTGCAATCAAAAACATAAAGTTACCCTAACATTTTTCAAACAAATCCTCATAATTCCTATAATTCACTTCAATCATCTTGGTATTGTTCTAAAGCTAGGAACATGTAAAATAAAAGTCTGGATGAAATGCGTTCCAACTGAACATTCCAAATGATTTGGAATGTTTGGAATGCTTTCCAAAATTGGCTGAAATTTTGTATTTTTCCTGACTTCCAACAACTTAAAGGGGAACAGCAGTGACAAACTACAACAATATAAATAGATCTTGCCTTTCTGATGTCATCAGTCAAAACAACATTGAAATCGGATAAGCGGTTCAAAAGTAACTGTAACCCAAAACACAGAAAGGATGCTCCGAGGGGGTTATAATCTTAAGCTCTAAGGCTAATATTAAAGGAAATAATTTATGGGTAAATTTGTGAAAAATAGGGATGAAAATGTCTTAAAACTACTTTTTGTGTAGAAGTCAGTTAACCCACTCTAAACATTCCAAATAGTGTGAAAAACATTCTATTTAGAATGTTAATGGAATGTTTTTACCCTAAAAATTACCTAACATCAGATACTTGGTTACCATGGAAACCATAAAGTTTTGCAGATTTTGTCAGAAATTATAACCCAGTTGAAAAAACATGACTTGATTGTATTATCAGTCCAAACTAAGAGATTATCTTTTGTAGATCAAAAGTTATAAGTATAATAGCTTTTATGACTTTTTGTTAATCTATGGAGACAATTTTATCTTTATTACTAAATATTTAGATAAATATTCAACATCCTGGCTTTTTGCCATTTTCAGGAAGATCGACAGTCCCGTGTTCAAAAGCCTGTAACTTCCTTAAAAATTATCCAATTTTGATGTGCTTGGTATCATTTGAAAGCTTAAAACATGCTCTGTAATGCTTAATTCCCGCCTGGAGCATCCTTTCTGTGTGGGGAGACACATTAACTGTTAATGAAAAATAAATTTATCCTGAGCTCCCCAGGGCGACCATTTTGAATAGTTTTCCCAGCATGTACTTCACGCTTGAGGGACATTCGGCTACTTTCTGTATTCCCTAGGTATGCATACCCAGGGTCTTTACAGTCAGCCAATCAGAAGCCTGCATTTCCTTTGATATTTTCATACACAGCCAATCACCATATTATAGTTCCAGGTTTTAATGAGGATCCAGGGTATGGTTCATGTAGACCTAGGGTATGGAAAAGGTATGCCAAATGGAAGAGGGCATAGGGGGTATAGAATACCTAGAGTACAGAGGGGGCATATACCCAGGGTATGCAGGGGGTATAAGGAGAAGTATATCTAGGGTATGGATGGGGTTTTACAAGAGTACTGTAACCAGGGTATGAAGGAATATAAGGGGTATACAGTGTACCCAGCATATATTGGTGCATAACTTGGTGTCATCACTGAAGATGTACTTGGCGTCACAGTATTTGGTGTCACACTTCCCACCCAGTGCCATGGCGCACTGGGCACAGTTACTAGCACACACTGGGGGATATAAAAGTGTGTTATGAATCACCAAGTATATTGGCCAAAGAATGTGTTTCAATTTTATACAAGTAATCACTAATTATGTTTGTTATCTTTTGTTTCTCTGACAATTCGAGGGAGGGTATATCCAAGTACATGTTTTGCGATGAGCATTTATAAACAAAAACAAATATGTAGTGTATGAATACAAATAATTATGTTTTCTCTAATAACTGACACTTTATTGAATATCAAGCATTAAATATCATCATTGGTAATCATATTTCCAATTCTAAACTAAGATTAATTAAGAAATCTATGTAGTATGAGAAATGTATTGTCAATGTATTGTAGACTTCCTATGTCCATAGTAATAGAATTTATGTAACTTTCTTTGTGATGATAATACTAAGTGACTTCCCAACAGGAAATGAGACAAACAGGACAATTGATAGAAAATACAAAAATTAGGGAAAAAGTAAAAACAAAACAAAAAACCCCCACTAGAACAAATGGGGGTCTTTACGAATTTGAAAGAATAACACATTCATCACATGAATTAGAAAGATTTTCCTTATGGTGATATAAATGTAGTCTATGAAAATTCCCATTGCACCCAGTGTCCCCCCTCCCTTGTTTTGGATAAATTTCTTATTTTCAATGTAAAATTGGTGCCCTCAAAGGCTAATGGTACCCTTTTTAATATAGGGTACTTTCCAAAGTTTCTGGATCCGCCCCTTCTTATGAACAATAATGATCTCAATGCTCATATCTGGGACTTCTGCCTTGCTATGCGGTGGTGAGTCGTCATGATGATATTATCAGTTAATCAATTATCAATGATTAAGTACTGAGACTCACCATCACAAACCTGAGTGTCAGTGTTGAAGACGTAGCGGGCATCACAGCCACCCGTATCACATTTGTTGATGCCGGCCGACTGACAGGACATGCAGTTAGGAGCACAGGCTACGGGGAAAAGGACAGCAATTGTTAAGCCTGTGATCCACCATTCATTGCAGCAAATTGCAATCAAAAACATAAAGTTGCCCTAACATTTTTCAAATAAATCCTCATAATTCTTACAATTTTTGATCCATTTCATCTTGGTATTGTTCTAAAGCTAGGAACATATATAATATAAATCTGAATGAAATCTTTGAAATCTTTTCAATTAATTATTACACTTTGATTTCCTTATTCTCATCTTTTAGGTTGGCCTAGACTTTATCAAATCATTCATCTGATAAAATTCATAATTAATCCTATGGTAATTAACCCTATGGTGCTTATTTGGGAACTACTTTTTGGTAGTGCACCCTGAGTCTGCATACCCAGGGTCAACAGAAAGTGGGCGAATGAACTGCGAGTATACTTCACCATTAAACCAAATTGATGTTCCTGTTTAGATTTCTGAAGGCTTAGCTATAGTATTTCATTCATTTTTAGAATGCTATTAGAAATCACTTGCAGTGGGTCAATGCAATGCAACAACCACCACAAATGAATTGTCATATCTGATCCTGCAGTGTCTCAATTTACTGGTGGTTGCAGAAAATGTCACAATACAAGTAAATTACCCACACAAGCAAAACCCCGGATAGTGGACTATGGGCTTAATCCAAAATGGAGGTTACTTACGAACACACTGTGTTGAATCCGGATCCCAGACATATTTGTTGAGACAGGAGCCGGAGACACACGCCAATGAAGGACTGAGGGTGCAGTTTTTACACCCATTCGGGCAAGCTGCAAAAGGATAATGAGAACAAGAAGTATAAACCAAGGCACTATAATCATCTCTTATTAGAACAGCTTATTAGATATGCAAGTTACATTTTCATAAAACCAACGATCCTGTAGCAAGCAGAGATTGATGGTTTGTGATGTTTCACTGTGAACTTCGTGATGGGGTTTCCTATGAGAGTGCACACAACCAGATATAAAGAATACAGCAGTATGCCTCTTTTGATCTTTTTACGAAGTGTAAACAAATGGCTAATGATGTCACAAAAATGGCAAAACAGCGTATTAAAGGGGGGGCACATGGACCCTCATAGGGGGCAGCACTATCTTTAGTCATCATGAAAATCCCATAGGCTTTAGTCACATTAATATATCTTAGTGAAGCTATGTTATTATTTCTTTTATAAAACTGGGGAAGATGCTTTTTCATAAAACTGCACTGTAGTCAAAATGCAATTTATCTATAAATATATAATCACATATACCTACATATTATTACACTCTACACAAGTGTTGTGAATCAGTACAGCTAGTGTACTTGTGTGATGAATGTCTATTCTTCACGTGTCAAGCAAAGCAAATGCGGTAGAGTTAAAAGCGTATTTTGTAACGGGCCCGAAAGCCCGAAATTGTAAGCCCGAAAGGCCCGAAACCCGAAATGCTATGTAAACCGGAAATGGCGTCATAGTGACCACTTGATAACCACGTGACAGCGAATAGCCAATCAGAGTTGACCTGTAGATTATAAAAGGGGCGGTGAGGCCCGAAAATACAAGTTCCTTCGTAGTACTCATGGTGTTCAGACGTGTCTTCTTCCCTTAGCAGCGCCCCGAAGAGGGATTCCAGTCGATTAGATGATTCAATAGGACTAGTAGACATAGAGATAGATGTAATATCGCAAAGTTATCAGAAACTTAGATAAAAATAGTATTAGGCCCGAAGGCCCGAGAGACCGAAACATGGCCCGAAAGTCCGGTGCGGCACGACATATGGCCCGGGAACGGAAGACCGGACAGGTACGAAAGCCCGAAATAGTCAGCGGTGGCACGAATGCGGGAGGTATCAAGGCATGACCGGCTCGGCCCCACGCTACCAAACAATAGGCGACCGTCGGCCCGAGACCTCCGATAGAGAACGAGCAGGCAAAGGAACGGCACGAAGACGAGGAACAGACCCAGACCCCCCTACAAAAACACTGTCTATTTTCGCCCCCGCCATCCTCCGCCCGATGGTCGAAACCCCCCGGTCCCATCCGACCAACACTCCCCCTCCCTTGCAATGAATACCGGTCCCCCGACCGACCCACTCAACCTCCCTCGTGTGCGAGGCACGACTCTTGATCGGCCTCCGTGCCCAGCTGAGAACCGAAATAACCCCCACGTCCCCCGATCGCAGACCCCGGCAACCCCGAGCGACCGAGGAACGTCACACTTGTAAGCCATCAGATGGCAGTTGTAATGCATAGTAAGTATTGTAAAGTATTTAACCACTGGCACCCCTGCATGGACATCGTAATAACTAAGTGAGTTGATAGACATCATAAGAGATCGGTAGACATAGGCATTAGGGGACGTTTTGTAATAGCCAACCTGTCAAGGCTACCTTAGAATGTTGTGAACGTCCCACCAGCTCCGAGTAATAGAAGGACATTATGGAAGACCAAGCTTCCCCCAAATAAACCCTAATCCTGATAGGCAGTTGATACTTTTGATCATAGGTTCTGGGTGAGTGGAACATTGTAAGTGATATCAATAAACTAAACTGTTAGTATTAGTAAATAGCTTCAAAACGTATAATGTCAGCCTACAGCTGACATTATGATTATAAGGGTCGGACCCTAGAGCGGGGTGAGCAGACTACACCAACTGTTGAGAAGAACAGACCGGAGCAATAGTGAATAGTACATATGTAAAGCAAAAAGATGGAGCATCACAGCAGGGCTTAGTCAGGTGAACATAGACGGGAACTAAGACCATTCTTGGACATAGCGGTTTGGACGGTCAGCACTTTGACTCAGAGTACATAGAGGGAGATATACCTCATGGACTTAGGCGGAGTACGGGAGCGATGCACTGATTGAACACAGAGTGGTACAGTAGACACAAAGTAGATAGGTTCTTGTTGAACTGTACTTCTTGTGGATTATGGTTGATAATGGATGTAGTTTGAGAATGCTGGTACGACATGTAAGGAGAGTGTGATGAATGTCCATTCATCCGTGTCAAAATCAGGTATCGAAGATAATACAGTAGAATGTTATAAATTAAAGTGTCTTTGTGAGGGCCCGAAAGACCGAAAACCCGAAACCCAAAAACTCGAAACCTGAAAATATTGCAAACCGGATGTGACGTCACAACGATCACGTGATCTCAAATGGCCAATCAGGGCCGAGTATTAGGGTATAAAAAGGCCCGGAATAAACAGTTCCATCTTGGTACTCCTTGTGTTCACATGTGTCTTCTTCCCATAGCATAGCCCTCAAAGGGGTCTAAGACGATAAGATGATAAGATACCAGCTAATTAACTAGACAACTGGAGTAATTTAGGAAAGGTTCGTAGATAATTAGAGTATAAAATAGAACGAGGTATGAGAACCCGAAGAACTGAAATATGGTACGATGGCCCGAAATGGCCCGAGGAGCGACCCGGGACTGGAAGACCGGACAAGTATGGAAGCCCGAAATAGTAAGCGGCCATCCTGTGACTATGGGTACAAAGGCGCAACCAGCTCGGCCCCACGCTACCACCCTCTAAGCGACCGTCGGCCCGACAGCCCACGGAAGATCGGAGTAGACATCCGACTTCTGGACGAACGAGAGGAACCATCTTGTTACCATTGACCTATCCACACCATTTCCATTATCCTCCGTGTTCTCGTTTGAACCTCCCGGTCCACCGTGCCCAATGTCCGGAACACCTCAGGCCCGTCTGACCGGCACACACCTCTCCCCTCGACGAATACCGATTTCCCAAACGACCCGCTCATTCCCCCTCGTGCGCGAGGCACGACTCTTGATCTTACACCTTGGCTTCTTGCTGGGACTCTTTGTCTGGTTTGAGACCAAAATAACCCCCACGTCCCTCTGCCGTAGAAATCAGAAACCCCGAACTGCCGAGGATCGTCACAAGAGTGATGAGACTATTTATGTGCATTTTCAGTAGACCTAATAAACTTTACCTCTTGGCAACGAGTGTTGCGTGGGTATAAGCCCCCATATAAGGAATCTCTACCACTAGAAAAATTCAACTAAGTTACAGAAAACACTATACATTCTATGCGAAAGACTGCAATCACTATTAACTAAGCAACTAAATGATGATGAACAGCTACTCCCCTCAATATATTATAACTCAATCTATATCAACGAACAGACAAAGTCAAATAATGAAGAATATATTGGCTTTAATTTGAATATGGAAAAACAGATCGAATATACATAAAAACAACAACTAAAACCTTACAATAGGTCAAAACAACAACTTTAAAGAATAAGATCAAAACAAATGGTTGTGGTCAAGTAACAGATGATTTATGCATGGAGTCAGTTAGAAAGGAATGCTGTACCTTTGTTTATCCCTCTGTGTTTATCACTGACCTGTTCAGACAAGTGTGACTCTATGTGTGTTTTATCCCTGTGTGTTTAACTATGATCTGTAAAGAAAAGTGTGACTCTATGTGTGTTTCATCCCTGTGTGTTTAACGCTTACCTCTACAGAAAGTATAATTGTACATGTGTTTATTCCTACAAGTTTAACACTGACTTTTACAGAAACATGTGATTGTACATGTGTTAATCCCTAAGTATTTGATACTCACCTACACAGGAAGAGTTTGAGGCCAAGGCATAACCATCTATACATTGATCGTCCCAGCAGAATGTGGCTCCATTAGCATCGGCCCAGCACTTCAGGCAGTTGTCGGGGCATGCTGAAAACAATACCAGACAAGGGTCTTACGTCATCATCATAATTATTATTAATTAGAAAGAGGAAATTTCCTATTCATAGAAACCCACTTTAGTTTTACGCCCACCCTCAGATGTCCCCGGCAGTTTTTCTAATATCTTAACTTCTTGTTTTTAGCATCTGAGTTATGATATATAACAGACAATTATATAACGGTTTGAGGTGGTTCTACTAGGGTTTAAGGTAGTTCTACTTGGGCTTGAGGCATGTTCAAGCATATTCATCATATTCATTTTTATAATTATTTCAATAATATTCCTCTTGATTGTATAATATGTGAATCCTGAAATTAGGATGATATATTCAACCTTTTGGAAGAAGAGGTTCTGACCTAAACATTTTTTATGAAGTAAATGTTTTTCAAAACATCTTCTATCTATTCATAGCAATTGCATTATGGGTAAATCTATAAAATCTATAATTGAAATAAAAAAAGAGTGTTTAATGCATTTACATAATTTGTCAATTAATTTCTTATCATTTTAATAAAACTCCACCCACCCTACATGGTGTAATTTAGAAGTATGTAATTTTACAATCTTGTTTTTATACTATTTCATTGTATCTGGTCTACCCTATCGGTTGTTAATTATTGTACATTTACATAATTTTTTCAAATGTTTTTTTTTACCATTTTATTACATCCCCATACCCTAAATGTTGTTTATTACCTTTAAATATTTTTTTTAATTTTAGTTTTTACCATTTCATAATATCTCAATGACCCTACATGGTGTTAGTTTACAGAACATGATTCTACATTCTAGATATGATCTTGTCTTTAAAATATTTCATAATATCCCATACATCCTACATGTTGCTTAATACCTTTACATGATTTTTGCCAAATTTCTTTTTTAACATTTCACATCTCTCACCAAACATGTTGTCTATTACCTATACATAATTTTTTAATTCAATCTTTTACCATTTCATAATATCCTACACAGTCTACATGGTGTTTATTACCTTTACATAACTTTTAAAAATTTCTTATTTACCATTTCATAATATCCCTGCCATCCTACATGTTTTTTAATGCCTTTACGTAACTTTTGAAAATTTCTTATTTACCATTTCATGATATCCCGCCCACTCTATATGCTGTTTATTACCTTTACATAACTTTTAGAAATTTCCTATTTACCTTTTCATAATATTCCACCCACCCTACATGTTTTTTAATACCTTTACTCAGTGTTTTCAAATTTCATTTTTTACCATTTCATAATATCCGACACAACGTACATGTTGTTTAATAACCATCTCATAATATCCCGCACACCCTACCTGTTCTTTATTACCTTTATATGATATTTTCAAATTTCTCTTTTACCATTTCATGATATCCTGCCCACCCACATTTGATTTCAAATGATGCAAATATTTTCATTTTGTTTCATGATATCCCATAAGGCTGTTCTGTTTGTTAGATGTTCTCATGACATGATGTCAAGGACAAGGGCCAATCAGAGTGGATGTTACAAGCAGCTTTGGCCCACCAGCCTCACTCTGGTTTTGCGAAGAAGAGCCAAAACTCCAACAATCTGGAGCATTTTGCAGCAAAAAGAGGGAGATTATTGCAAGCAAAAGTCACAATATGGATTATTCTGAACAGTGAATGAACCAATAGAGCTATGTTGACTGTTTGGAAGAGTGACTTTGAAGAATTAGGCTGTTTGTTGTTGTGACACAGAACCACTTTGGAACATTGACCATGAATTTTGGCCAGGAGGTAAAGCGAACACATTTCTATGCTCCAAGGGCACCTTCGGGGCAGATCACTTTAAAAACCATATATATACCCTGCAAACAGGACATGTGTATTTACTAGTTCAACACATGTTAAAGTGAGGTAAAACTGTTGTTGCTACAAACCCTTGAGTAACAGAATGGAATTTTCTTTCTTAGATACATAAATACTGATATATTACAGTCTGTTCCAACATGCTACCCTAACCCTACCTTATCCTACACGTTTGTATATTTTCAATTTCTGGTGTACTTTTGGAATAATTCTGGTGTAGTGATAATACCTGACTAAAACATGTGTTTCACTCTAGTTTTGATAGGGGTCATATTGATGTGATACTGGTGTCGTGTAAAATCTGAGAAAACTCATTTTTTTTATTATATACCAGCTTCGTAGCGCCTATACCTTCATCATTGTCCTGCCCGGCGAGCAAAGGTGCAATAACAGAGGGTGTTATGCCACACTGTGCAATAATAAAATATTATTGCCCCGTTAGTCTCTGTAGGGCAATAACGATACTTGCCGGCATGGGAACTACGTAAATAACCCTCAAACCACGCCAAAATTGACTCATTTGATCAAAAAACAATGTGAAATCAATTTATTTACCAGCAAATTCAGCAAAAATGTTGCTTCACCACCATCTTGGTCTCCTCCAATCTAGTTCACCGCATGGAACACCAGATATAGGGGCAGAGATTGTCTCGATCCAATTTATTTCCTTTAAATTCGCAATTAGGGTTTTAATGAACAAAATACATAGAGGTAGTATCATATAGATTTGTCCACTTTGCCAGCTAAAATGGAGGTAATTACCTAATTGAGAGAAAATAGTAATTCATCCTCATTTATCAACACCTTATTGACTTAGAAAACACAAGTACTAACTCATTCACTCAGATTTGTGTCAGTGCCTGACTTTGCAATTATGTCCAACCTCTGTATCACACCAGCAATACATCCCAAAGTATTGGCATATTAAGTATCACTAGATAGGTTTAGAAATTCACTCTCTTAAGGATAGACAACACCTCTCAGTGCCCCATTTACAGTAATTGATATTGCGCTGTCTGTGACAAGACTATCTTTTCATTATAGACCTTGTGCAGACATGGTCACGTGACCACATTTTGGTGATCACCATGTGCTCTTCATGGGCACATGGTTAATATTTTTAATTAATGCATGAATATAGAATTTATGAATTCTGAATTATAGAAATAATTTATCTTAATATTTTGTTATTAGCTTATAATTATAGATTTATCGTCAATATTGGTTTGAAATGCTTGTAAAATGTAAATAATGATTATTCTAAATTGATCACCAATATGGTGGCTAGTAAATTTCTGGGCATTGTGATGTCATCTGCACAACGTCTATAAAGGATGTGGTTGTAATGTTGAAACTAGGAAAATAAGAGATTAAAAAATGTTTTTTTCACTTTTATTTTTTTAACATTGGTATCTCTGCTACTGCTTGATGGATTGTCATCAAGTTTTGGGAGCTTGTTGATAACATTTGTATGCAGGGAAGCATGTCTTAGATATTCTATCTAGGTCCTGGTTTTAATTTTATGTCAAAAAACGGGAGACATTTTGTAAATCTTTTCAACATTGTTTTCTAGATTTTATAAAACAAAATCTAAAACCTAAATAAAAAATCTGAGACACTCTCCTCTCTAAATGAATGTTGTCTATATGCTGTGATAAATGTTAAGCTTTTATGTGGAATATTAAATGAGATATTTATGTTCAAAAAATAAAAGTGAAAAATGTGTTTTTTGTATTCCTGACATGCTTAGACAGGCATGTATCTACACATCAAAATATGAATTACATAACTAGATAGGGTCATTCAAAGGGTATTGAATGATATAACACTCATATTTATGCTACAGATATTGAAAAATATGCCTTTTGAAAGACAGTTCCGCGAATTGGCCACTGAGAGGTGTTGTCTATCCTTAACCCTTTATAGTGGGGTTTGTTAAGGTCATTTTTTAGCGAAATCGTTACACGGCGGATAAAAGCATCAAATTTGGTATGAGACACCTCTGAGGCTTGACTATCAAATCTGGAAGGGGAGCCACCTTGAAATATTGATAGGATGGATGTGGGGGCCGAAAAACCAATATGGCCGACTTTTGCTATAAACAATCTTAGATCTCAGCTTCTAAAATGACTAAAGAGACATGGTTGGTGTCAAAATTGGGAGATTATGGGTCAGGGAATTCAATTATTTACATTTGAAGTCAATGCGGAAATCCAAAATCCAAGATGGCTGACGAATATTGAGAAATAACATGATTTTCTGCTGCTAAATATCTAGATAAGTGAAAATGGTTCCAATATCAGTTGTTTATAACCTAGAGGGCTCAATAGATATAATATTCATCCAATACAATACCACAGATTTCAAAATGGCTGATTTTATTAGCATGAGACCTTTGACAATGACTGCTGGATTCCAAAATACTTCAAAATAAAGGATATAGACTTTACTCTTTCACAACAAGATTTTTTTATTTCATTTGGTATGATGATCCCACAGGACTGCTTCATTGAATTTCAAAGGGGAGCCACCTTGAAATATCAACACAACCCCAGAAGGAGCCATAAATCCAATATGGCCGACTTTTATTGAAATAATCTTATATCTCAGCTTCTGAAATGTCTAGAAACACATTGTTAGTGTCAAAATTAGTAGATTATAGGTCAGGGAATTCAATTATTTGCTTTTGGAATCTATACAAAAGATCTGATTCAAGGTAGTTAATATATTAGGTTAAATACTTAAAATTTCAAATGCTAAAAACACACAAAATTTGTCAAAATTTCATTTTGGTATTTCAAGGTGGTTCCCCTTCTAGATTTAATAGTTATGCCTCAGAGTTTCCTCATGCAAAATTTCGTGCTTTTATCCGCTCCGTAATGAAAATGTTGTTAACAGACCCCACTATTAAGGATGCCAGATGCCTCAGGGATACATGAGACCAGTCACGGGATATGGTAACCTAGAGGGATATTGGGCAATTTGCTGTAGATCATTATCCATTATTAAATGAGTTATTGATAAAAACAAGTTAATGATGCATATTTTCTTGAGAAATTGCCACTGAGTAGAATTTTGCAGAGATTATGGTTATAATCACAAAAACTTCTGATTATGACTAATGCATTATGGGTAATTTTGAAATGGAATGTCTATATCCTAAAGGGTGCCAGAATAAGTGATAATACCATATTACCATGGTAACCAAAAATGGGAATGTTTACATATCATTGATGAATTTTTCTAATTATCTTAACAAAAGTATTTTTCTTTCCAACATTGAAAACGGCTAGTTGATTGAAGATCTGCATGAGAAATTATTGCATTTTGAAAAATTGTAGAAATAAGAAAACTGAATATTTTTGACTTGATGCTATCTGGTTCAACTAGACATAATATGCAAACAACTCACAGGAGAGAAATCAGAGGAATTTCGGTGTGTCCAGAGCAGGAGAGTTCAAAAAAGCATATATATGCCCCTAATAGGAATATTTCTTTATGGTTTGCACCATTGGAAAGAGGAGATGGTAAATCCCAAATCATACTTTTTACCCTTATACCACTTTTTCCCACGTTTGTTCATTTCAGGCAGTTTTGATATACCCTAACAGGTCTTTCCTAGAGAATTATAGCTTAAATTCGTCCAATTTCTTTGTTTTAAGAATATTGTTCATAGAATTATCTATCATGCAGTGTCATTCTTTTCATTCTCTATACCAGACCTTTTAAATGGCATGAATATTCAATGAGACAATATTTTACAAGATTATCGCCATCTAGAACCAATATTTAGTAGGGAAATGATGAAATAGAAATGAAATGGTTAAATCATGGTGAAAATATTTTTCCGACAATTTTTTGTGCTGATTTAGATAAAAGTACAATTTTTCAAATAATTCCAGTCTGTAAGTACTTGTGTTTCCATGGAAACCAGGTCACAAGGGAAACTCTATATTTTATAACCAAGATTTGGAAAATCTCAATGGCTATGATGAATTAAACACAGAATGAAAACATATTGAATAGGGTCAAAGTTATGGGTTTCTTTTGAATTTATAGCATTTTCATATAAAAATAGATATACTGATGTAATTACTTGTAATTCTGTTATTAAGAGGAATAGATAAAATGGCTGACTGAAACTGAAACTGAGGTAGGGTACTTCAGTTCTAATCACTCTTTTTGAGAAATCTTTTCATCAATGAAAAGCCCAATTTTCACTATTTCCTTGCATATATATAACTTTAGACATGCTCAAATGAGAGGTGTATGGTTCCATGCAGAATATTTAGAAAATATCTAACACATACAAAAACAGCAGCATCAAAATCAGTATATGGAATACAGGTTTGAGAGATGACTTTCTATTACAGCAAAGTATTACTTAGTATTCCATATTTTGTGATTATTATTCATCATAGACAATGCTAAATAACCTCTATAGTGTAATAATACTTTGAAAATGTTGTAAATTTCACCTATTCTTAAAATCAGTAAAACCATTAGAATTTAAATATCATCAATCACTAGAAGTGATTGATGAATCGCAAGATTAGGAAATATAAATGAACATGAATATGTTGATGACCGTGATATAATAACTAGATGTCTTGATGGGATATTATTGTAAATTCCTGTGATTGAAAATAGAAGATGTTATAGAAGTCTTCTATATGGATCGGTGGATCAGTAGAACGCTTTGCCATCAGTTATTCAAAACATAGACTCAAAAACTGTACTTAAAGGAAACCTTGCACATAATTAATCACAAGCCTATTTTTTGATTAATTAGCTACTCTTGAGTATTCTAAAACAATTTCAAAAGAAAAAAACTGGAAAAAGTAAAAGTATAAGTGAATTATAGAGGAAATAAGATAAAATTTGGGAATTCCCTGATTTCTGGGGTTACAGTTCTGTCCTTGCTACGTCATAATGAAGGGGAATCCCTTTCAAAATAGCTTTAGAATCTCAGGTAACTGAATGAATTTAGGTGAGTAAAGTATACAAGTATGTATAGCCTGCACATGGCTTAATATGAAAATTTAATACTACAGCAAAAATTCCTTTGTATAGACTATTGAGCATTGGGGATTCCCTTTTTTAAGAGCTGGGGAATCCCAATTACAGTCCTTGTGATGTCACAAATAAGTCCCACAACAGTGGCTACAACTGGAATATGCTTAAAATATTTCTAGAATCATTAGTTCTTGACACATATTCCGTGCACAAATAATCAATTGATTATGTGCTAGCTCTACTTTAAAAATTCTATTGATTTATTTTTTGATAATCCATATACTTGACAATGATTTAATACAATACACTGATTATTATTGATACAGCATCATCACTATCATACTGTTCATGATCATAATGGATTTCACTAATGGATTTCATAATGTGTTTTTACTGTCTGTTTGCTGACTGTATAACTGACTCCTTGTTTGGTCCAACTTGGAAATAATTAGACCTGTATTGTAAATTCAGAGGGAGGGGAAAAGACCTGTCCACTTTAGGATGTATTGCTGGCATGATACAGAGGTCGGACATAATTGAAGTTTTTGCAAAGTCAGCCACTGACACAAATCTGAATGAATGAGTTAGTACTTGTGTCTAAGTCAATAAGGTGTTGATAAATGAGGATGAATTATTATTTTCTCTCAATTAGGTAATTACCTCCATTTCAGGTGAACCAAAATAAGGTATGTTTTTGTGATCTTAGGGTTTGACATTGTGGGCAAAGCTGAGGGCTTTAACACTGTTCCCTATGGGAAAATGCCATTTTTGCTTTCTAGTCCTACAGCTACATATTTAACATCATATTGAAAGTAAAAGCTTATAAAGTTTAGTTTTGGGTAATACTTCTAGGAAAATTACTGTGAATCAAGTATGATGAACATTTTTCTACAAATGTTGATGTCATAGAAATAAGGGGTGGGCTAGCTGGCAAAGTGGACTGGTCTATTAAAGCGGTGAGTGAGCAACTGAACAATAACCGTTTGTCTCATGATTGATAGACATCAACAGATCTGTGGAATCATGGTTACAGAATGGTTACATCACTCACCGCTTCACAGAAATATTAATTTTAAGGTCTCACAACCCAGAATATTATGTTATTTTATCTAGATAAAGTAAACTCACCAACGCAGGTACCATCTTTGCTGTTTTGGACAGTCTTAGACTCGCAGGAGCCATAGCGACATAGCGTTTTGGTCCCATCATCAGTGCATGAGGTGCATTTGGCTGGGCAGCCTGATAAGATATAAATATAACTTTATATCAAATATAAGATTATAACAAATCTTAAATATAAAATTAAAACAATTCTTTTTTAAATGTTGGTGGGCTGTACAGGTGCCTTTGAATCAATGATCCATAATTACATTGCAGATGTTGTATCAAAACAAATATGAAATGGATTTGAAAAATTGAATCAAAACTTGTAATAAAACAAAAACCTAGTAATAACACTGTCAAAACTTACTATAGCATTGTCCATCAGAACTGCGGAGAGCATAGCGCGCGAAGCACTGGCCGGAGAGACAGTGTGTTTTACCTCCAGTGTAGGTACAGCGCATACACTTGTCAGGACAAACTGGAGGAAAAAGTACAACAGAGTCATATATATACTCAGTGCTTCAAGGACTTGTCTATTTTCCACTAACTAAATGTAAGATATGTGTTCACTTCCCTTTGGCAAGTTCTTACTTGTATTAGATAATAAGTGGCAAGTTAAGATGTAACAGATACCCCATTTCAGAATATTATGATTGCGTTTAGCAGTATGGGTTATAAACTGATTTATCTCATTTGATAAGTTATATTGTCTATCAAGTGTTGTCTAATGAGCTATATGCCCCATTGGACAATTCATAACTTGTAGCAAGTAATCAGTGGTTAGATATTTACCTCCTAGGAAAGTCTTAGCATATCAAAATTTGATACATGCTGTGACTTGTCAAAGGGAGCATCATTTTTCCTCTTAAGGTTTGATAATGAATAGCAAGACAAAAACATCCTTTTGGCAAAGTAATTGAGCATGGAGAATTCAGATACCGCTTACAGAAAATATTTTTCAAGACAAGTAAAGGGGGGAACCCATTGAGCTATATCCAACTAAAATTCTGTTCATGTCTGAAACAGAAAAAAACAACCACAAATAGCTTTTTTTTTATAGCAACGCAACATAATGAAATGTATCAAAATAAGTGAAATCACTTTGGAAATATTAAACAACGTGTGATATTGGCCGAAAGCAAATATTGAGTTGTTTAAGTTGTTAAGAATCCTAGGTGCATCACTCAATGGGTTCCCCCCTGAAATAAGGCCACACTCCCACTTGGGCAATGAGCATTTTATTTGCTGGGTGATTAGTGTTAACCCTTTGCATCCACAGTAACCAGTAGTTTTTAGTGGCCTTGGTTAGCATTGATTGAAAAGGTGTACACTAGTCACCTGGCGACTAAAATCTTTGTTGCCCAAAAGGGGACATGTACTTTCTATGACAGGTGCCTGTACATTTGGCCGTCCTTGGCATATGCTGCCTTACAACCTCAATGGGTTTCCCCCTATGGTAACTCATGTACTTACTTTGACAGTTGCCTTTGGCCGGATCCTGGTCATACCCTATCTTACAACCTCAATGGGTTCCCCCCTATGGTAACTCATGTACTTACTATGACAGGTGCCTGTGTTTGGGTCCTGGGCATACCCATCCTTACAGCCTTCTACACCGGCAATACAGTGTGGGTCCAACGAGGTCAGTTCACATTTGTTACAGTTCCCTGGGCAGTCTGTGGAAAAAAACACAAAGTATGAAGTTAAAATTAAACCTAATTGTAACTTTTTCTCTATGGTAATTTGTAAATGTTTGGTTTTCTACCAAGTGAGAAAGTACAGATAATATGTCATTACGTGACATGTTTAGGAGAATAGATTACCAGAAAGAACTTTATCTGTAGGAATCAATGTGTAGAGGGTTAATTTTAATGTCATATCCTGGGTAGAAGAACTATTAAATTAGAGTCTACTACCAGTTTGAAGAACTCTTTCTGATATCAACATCTCTAGTTTGTACTTGCAGACAAGCCTAGATCATCATTCACGCTAGGAAATATATAGATAAGTAATAGGCTTTAAGCATATAATTTTTCATTAATTTTGGCATTCTTTGTGGATGAGCATAGAACTAAGTATTTTTTCAATTTGAAACTATGTATACTTCATATTTTTGTGATGCACTGAAAACCCATCCATTACAAATAGTAATGTGGCAAATATTTATATATTTTGTAGACATTTCCCTATATATTTGACAAAAGAATTACTCAAAATTAACCTGCAGGCACTTAAAGTACTGTAAATCAGGTATCCATGGTAAGGAAAATTCTCACTGCCACAGACAGCTACTTCAAAGTATTTAGGCTCCTGCAAGTTAATTTATACTAATAGACATGAAAAAGGTTGAGAAAAACTATTGAAAATATATAAGCATTTTTAATATTCATATCTGTAATAAAATTATTTGTAAAGCAACTGTTAAATATATATACAGATACCGAATGAAAATCCAGTTGCCATTTCTTCTCCATCATGTTAACCATTAATAACACCATGATCAATGGAAATGTCTATACTTAAGCCATGTGAGTTGTCTACATAATTCCCATCATGCATCTAGGCTAGTCAGAAGGTAAAATTCAAGAAATACCCTATCCCTCGTATGGAAAATACACTCACAGTCACAGGTGTTGAGGCTCTTGATATTGTATTGTTTGCGGCAAGTTTTGCATTTGGTTGTCGACCCGTCACGATTGATTTCACACAAGTCACAATTGTCTGGACATTCTGAAAATATAGAGAACCACTATGCTGAAATAGTAATAATTTACACTGTTTGTAACGTGTTGTTCATTTCATAGTCATCCTGTCCACATAAACAGTACAATGTCACAATAGTTGAGAGCCACTATGTGAAAATAGTAACAATTCATACTGTTTGTGAAACACTTTATTAAAAAGGCGTCATATTGTTTGTCAGACATTCCACATTTAGTGGTCATCCCATCAGCATGAACCGGTTTTTGCCCACAAAACAATACAAATTTCTCCTAAGAAAATTGACAATTAGAATCAGGTGATATGAAATTGGAAGTTTATTTAGGCATACAAAATCAACATTGTCTGCTGATTGTATATATATAACAGAGCAGGTGCATGAAAGCAGCTGTCTGTAAAGAGTAATAAATATGAATTACTTTGAATTACTTTGAATCAATTTGATTTTGATGAACAAGCTTTACATATTAAATTTCAACCTAAAGGAACATTTCTACTCTTTGATGAGCTTATTGCACTACTATTCCAGGTACATATATCATATTTCAACATCTTTTATAGAAATCTGTAATCGTTATCCATGATTTTCTAGGGGCCAGTTGGGCCCCTAGCCCAGAAAATCTAGGGGCCCGACCTGCTTTTTAAGGGCCTCGGGCCCCTGGGCCCATGGTTATATCCACCCCTGTTTAGGCTTACAATGATCCTTCTGAACTAGTATTGATCTCATTTTATATGATTGCATTACCACACTTTATCTTAAAGCCTACTATATTCTCCTGTAATACTCAAACTTATCACATAACCAGCAAAATGAGGTTGTCTGTTTTTCTAAGCCACTATGTTCCATTCCGAACTTATTACCATATCTCATATATAAAACTATTCATATTGTTCATCCTATAGTATATTTATTATTACTTTTTCAAGATCATGAATAATTTAACCCAGATTTACAATGAGAGAGTCTTTTGAAATCAATTGTAATATCTGGAAGAGGAGATACATCTGAAGATATTCAATAAGGGGTGACATCAAAATTCAGGGGCTGTGAATTTGAGATGCTGCGGCAGGCTGCGGCAGGTTGTTAGATATAAGCCCTATGTCTCATGACTGGCTGCAGCATTCTAAAACCTATATTGCATACTCATTAGGGGTGCCAGACATGCCCTTTTATCAGTATTTTATTTAGGAAAAAAGATAGAATGGTGCTTCTCTTTTATGTTTGTATATATTACATACCTTAATCACCCCATTAGGCTAATTAATTAATTAGTTAATGAGGTCATTTTTTTTATTTTTTTTTTTTATTTATTTCTTTATACAGGTACAATTCAAACAAATGTCTGATTTCCAATTGAATCCTGTGATGTTGGATAATAAATACAAATATGCATCATTGGTGTTTGGTTTTTGACGAACTAGATGATAACATACAAGCAGAAATAAACAAGATGATAAGATGAGATGGAATGAGATGGAATGAGAACACATCCTATTCAGTAATTATACATTCAGCATAAATTGAATTAATTTACAGTTTCAAATCAAATGCTTTTTAATTTGGGTTATGAAATGTACTTTACTATCTGAGTTCCGGATGACTTCAGGCAGAGAATTCCACAGCATTCCTCCTTTATACAGAACTGATTTCCTGAATAATTCAGTTCGAGGAATTGGCAAATATACCATAGGGGCCTTGGCTGTTCTCGTCTCCCTTACTGGTGATTTTGTTTTAATATAACCTGCTAAAACATTCCTATATATACATAACAAAATATGCAAATTTCTCCTTTTCTCAAGCATCAACAAGTTTGATATTTCATGTAGAAAATCCACATGTTGATCTCTAGGATCAGCAACATTATAACAACACCGGAGAGAATGGTTTTGTAGTATTTGTAATGATTCAAGTTCATCCAGATTACAACTGGATAAGAAAATATTTCCATAGTCAAGGACGCTACTAAACATTGTTTTGACTATGTCCAGCGATGCTTTTACAGTGATTAGAGGTCTAACTTTCCGTAAGATAGACAACTTATGTGAGGCATTTTTAAAAACGTTGTTGTAATGTTTTTTGAAATTTAACAATTGATCTATTTCAACTCCAAGATATAAATAGCTGGTAACCCTCTCAATAGGTTCATTAGACAAATATAGTGCAGGATATGGAGCATCTTTGTTTAACCCAAAATACATGTATTTAGTTTTCTTAACATTAATACACATATCATTAGAAACACACCATGATTCAAATCTATTGAGATCTTCTTTAAATAGTGATATATCTTCAACTTCGGTACTTAGATGTATTGTTTTAAAAATTACAGTATCATCGGCATAAAAAAGTATATCACTATTCTTACAAGCTCCTTTTAAATCATTTATGTAGCAAATAAAGAGCAGTGGGCCCAAAATTGAGCCTTGGGGTACCCCGGTTTTTACAAATTTCTCATCAGATTTTATTCCTTGAATAAATGTAGTTTGTTTCCTATTTTCCAAATAGCTCTCGATCCAATGTAGGGGTCTATTTGTTATTTTCATATCTTCTAATTTAGATATAAGTATTTTATGATTTATTACATCAAAAGCTTTTTTAAAATCGATATAAATAGATATAGTGTCTAATTTAGAGTTTAAAGATTGTTGTAATTTTGAAGTGTATTTAAATATAGCATCTATAGTTGAACGTCCTGGTCTAAATCCATTTTGATTATCACATAGAATGTTGTTTTTATTAAGATGATGAGAAATTTGTTTGTGTACAAAACGTTCTAATATTTTGCCAGGTATTGGTGTTAATGCTATTGGTCTGAAGTCTCCAGCATCAGCAGGTTTCACAGTTTTAGGTATAGGAACAATGGTAGTATTTTTCCATTTGTCGGGAAAAATTCCTGTATTCAAAGATAGATTACAAATATGCAGAAGCTTTTCAGCTAATATATCAAATGCAATTTTCAGGAAATAGGATGACATCATGTCAATGCCAGAGGACTTACCGACCTCAATACTCATAATGCTCTTTCTCAGATCTTCCAAAGAAATCTCATTAAAAAGATCCAGATTTGAAACACAATCGTAATTGAGCTTTGCAGGTGTATTCTCCTGCAGGTTGTTATTTCGTAAAGTTGCACCTATATTCACAAAGTAATCATTTATAAAGTTTGGCAAATTATCTGATGGTACTTTAGTACCATCCATGAGTTTAACATCAGTGAAGTCATTGTTCGTGGTTTTACCAGGTATCAAACTATTCAGTATTTTCCAGAATTTTTTTGGGTCTCCTTTATGAGTTTCCAATTCTGCCTTTATAAATTTTGATCTTGCATTTTTAACAGCCACATTGACCATGTTCCTACATTTTCTAAGTTGTTTTAAATCGGTTTTACTATGAGTTTTTTGATACAGGTGCAACATCCGATTTTTTTCCTTTATTAGGTTCATTAAATCCTCCGACATCCATGCAGGCTTTGTTTGAGAAAAGGAGAACTTTCTGATCGGACATAACTCATCAAGAATACCAAACAAATGGTTATACATAATTTGCCAGCTTGTATTGACGTCATGTGAATTGTAGAAAACTGACCAATCAATAGTTACTAACTTTTGTTCAACAATCTCTCTAGTGAGATTCCTATAGCTACGTCCTGTAAAAGATGTCTTAGTGGTGGTGATCTTTATTTTCTTCCGAATAAAATATATTGGCAAATGGTCACTAATATTAATCTCTAAAATTCCTGATTCTGATATTAAGTTCGAATTTGTTAGAATTAAATCAATTATTGTGTCAGAATCAGGACGTGTGATTTGATGTATCAATTGATTCAGCTGGTTTAATCTAATGAAAGCATTCAGTTTTTTAAAATCATTATTATTTACTTTCTTAATGTCGATATTCATGTCACCACCAATAAAGATATCAATTTTAGAGTGAGTTCTTATAACATTTATCAAATTTTGCAATACCATAAAGAAACGTTCAGTGTTTCCTTGAGGAGGTCTGTAAACATTTATAAGATATATTATTCTGGTACAGGGAATAATACATTTTATTACATTCATTTCAATGTCCACATTGCAGGTAACTGCCTGTGTCATAACCTCATGCCCAAGACCATTCTTAATATAAGTACAAATTCCACCACCTCTCTTACCAATCCTGTCAGTTCGTAATAAAGTGTACCCAGGTAATGTAATAAAATGATCATCAATTTTATGTGATAGCCAGGTCTCGGATAGATTAATTATTTCAAAATTCTTATTCAATATCTCATATTTAAATAAATCAAATTTAGGGTAAAGACTTCTAATATTCCAGAACAAAACTTTTAAACCCTTTACTTGACCACTCAACGTAGGGATAGACAAATCCTAATGTTGTTTAATGATTTTTGGGTGAATGATGATGAATGATTTAATATGAATCGACAGTCCATATATATGTGCATCACTATATGGACTTATTGAGCTTTATATAGGCATCTGGCATACGTAGTGAGGGCATTTGGGTAGCCTATAAAATATCAATATACTAATAGTTTTAAAGTTAGTAAGTCAATGTAGTGAGTCTTGTAATCTCCGCTGTTGTTGCAATAGATCTTGATATAAATTTGACAGCTTCTTATAATTTTATGAATTTTGCAAACCACCGTGGGTCGCTGACCAGCTGACTTAGGGTGGTTAAAATTTTCAAAAATATGTTGCAGAATGATGAAGGCTGTCTAGTGCAAGGCTATGTTATTCAACAATATGGGTATTTGTATATTAGCCTACCTTGCGACTTTTTTTGTTTGTTTGTTGTTGCTTCTGTTTGATCACCAGTTATAGACAAAATTTACTAACATTTCGGCCCAGGCGTCAGTAAGTTCATCTGAAAAGTGAAGGCCATCAGATAGTCGACTATACAGGTGCTTCCACTTATTTTTCCTTTTAATATGGATTGTTCGAGCCATCCATGGGGTTGGGACGCCTTGGATTTGGTTGTATTTGGTGATACTTTTGTTGATTTCGATTACTGCTTCGTCCAGGATGGTTTGTTGTCCTGGTTTTGGGTCTAAGACACGTGGGTAATCTTGTAGACTCATGCCAACAAGTTCGCAGAATGTGAACTTGGCTGCATTATGTGCGTATTTTATCATGTCAATACCATTCTCAAAATGCTGCTCCAGATGTTCAATCAGGTTTTCAACGTTTTTAAAAGTGAACTCATATTTGCTGGCTGTTCTACTCCAGAATGTGAAGTTATTTATACCACACTCTGCAATGATGCCGGCTGTCGGGTAGCGGCGAAGTTGATTTATAATTTCGGTAGAGACCTGGTAAATACCAGCCCCTGGCAGTGCTTTTACAGTTATTTCAATGTTACCTCGGTTTAATTTGTTGACCGCCGGCTGTAGGTCTTGTAGCCGGGAGTCTCCGATGATAATTACCCTCTCCATGAGGTATATTCCAACTCTTATTAGCAGCGTGTATGCAGCGTGTGAGAAATGGCGTCAGTCATGTATCCAGGTCGGGTCAGGTCGGGTCAGGTCGAGTTAGAGGTTATTGAGTCGGCGGTTCCTGTTGATTGGGTTGGGGGTGGTGAAGTTCGCGCTTCTCCCTCAAGTTCCTCCTTACATCTTCCGTCTGTGTACCTAACCAGTTTTTGCCGTTTGTTTTGATTTTAGGTCCTTGCTTATCCACCATCTGTAGCGTGATCCCTCCAGCCCAATATTTGTCATGAGTCGCCTCCACCAGTCTTTTATTTCCTGTTTTCAAGAGTTTTTCCTGCAGGTCCGGGTTCATTGTGTACTTTATGGTGAGGAGATCGAACATAACCTGATCTTTGATAGCATCCCATTCAGGGGTGTTGGGGATGGAGGCGCCGATTCTTTTGATTTTACGAGGATCGGTTTCACGAAGAATTTGCTCAGCTTTTGCCCTATAGCCTGATCTTACCGCTTTTTGGTAATAAAAAGCTTGTTCCAGACAAACGAAATCAATCCCCTCAACGTGTATATTTGCCGGAAAAAAGTTCGAAAGAAAGGCATGCTCTGATTGGAAGAAAATCACATTTTCAAATTCCCTTAGGAAGGCATTTGAAAGAGTTAGATCTTGTGGTAACCGATGCAAGGATTGATGATCATACGTGAATCCATCTATCACGATTTTGTCAGCATGCTGTCTTGCTTCGTGATTCGTTCTTAATGCTAGGTCTACTAGTGCTTTGAGCTCATTTCGTTCTTTCCTAGTTTTTTCGGTCAGTACCTCATTAATCCAGATATCATGACAGTTGGGGTTTTGTTTGATATTACCCCTGGCTTTGTAGACCTCATCTCTTGTAGTGGTTCTTACAAAGGTAATCAAAATTGGACGAGGACGCCATTTAGTGTATGCCCCATCCCTGTAAATTTGATCAGTTTCAAATTTAGGAACATTTACTCCCGTGTCATTGAGGATTGAATGTGCAATGCTTTTTAATGACTCTCCTTTCCTTTCGGGGACCCCCTGAATCCAAATTGCGTTTTTGTACAGGGTTTGTGGTTCTTCTTCAATTTGAATCTTACTCAACAGGTCATCGTTTGATTTCAGTTTTGTTTGCAAGTCCTGAATCAGTTTATGCTGTTTATCAATGAGTACTTTTGCCTCGGCAAGATTCTGTTCCAGTTTTTGATCTGTATCCTGTTGTATTGTCTCAATGAGATTTGTATTTGCTTTTATTTTCTCATCGTGTGTCTCTAACTTCACATCGTGTTCATCAAGTCTTGTTCTAAGCTTCGTGATTTCTTCTAGCTCACTTTGGACATGGTTGAGTTTGTCATTGATTTTGGAGACATCATTTGGGATAGATTCAAGTAACTTTGAGTTGGCTATCAGGAGATCTAATTTCTGTTGCATAGTAAGTGGCGTCTCTTGAGATTGCGTGGCTGCCATGTTGTCAGAAATTTTTTCAGGCTCTTTGGGTTTCGTTTCATCAATGTCTATTTTGTCAGAGTAAGGTTTAAGCCCTAGTTTTTCATTTAGGTCCTTTTTTTGTTTCCTAGTTCGAAAATCATCACTCATTTTGAGCATTGATCACATAAAGTCAGAGTCAGGTTGAACGGCAGTGTTACTGTAATGAAGGGCTACGTAGTGGAGTACTCACGCTACCGTAATTATCGCTCAGCAGCTCCCTCACAGTAAAGTCAATCGGGTCGTTTATATTAATACTGGGTTATTAGTCCAATCAATTAGGAATCAGTAGTGTCCTGGTGGGGTTACACACACCGTCCAAGGTTGTGATCCGTTCAGCCTGATCGTATTTTCCAACAGTTAGATGAACTTTTCCCGTAGCCCTCACTAAACCACACCACTAGGTCGCCATCTTTTTTATTCTTCATTTAGGGTCATTAAGATAGTGTCCCATCCCCTTTCCTACCAGGCTGCAGCAGGCTGCGACCTTCAATAGCCCTAAGTTGAGGCATGTTGGTGTAATGTCACTGACCAGTGGCTGCGGCCTGCTGTGGGGAATTTTGACGTCGCCCCTAAAACATACTATAAAATAAAACTTACTCAGACACTTTTTGTTGATGGAGTGGAGAGTGTAACCTGTCTCACATTGATCACACTTTCCTGGACCGCTGGTGTCGCAGTGAATACAGTTCATATCACATACTGTGGGAGAACAAAAGAAAATAGCATTCATTAAATGTAACGAGATCACGATTGTCATATACAATTTCGTGCTAGATCAGTGGCCTGTTTCATAAGAAACCTTTACATTTCATAAAGTTATGGTGTAGCTACATGAGTTTCATTTTCTCTTACATGAGTTTGGGTGGATTTATGTGAGTTTGGGTGGATTTATGTGAGTTTGGTGTGGATTTATGAGAATTTGGGTGTATCTATGTGAGTTTTGTTATGAAACAGGAGTTTCATACTCTCGTATAGTTTACATAAGCACATATAAAACCTCCATAGTTAGATTTTGCTTATGCGAGTTTGGGTGGATTTACCCGAATTTTTGGTGGATTTAGAAGAACTGTGGGTGGATTTACTTTGGCTTTACTTGTTAATATTTTAGCTAAAGTTCACAAAAAGCACAGAGCTACACCAACAGTCATGAACCAGCATCATCATTAAATGATAAAAGAACCTACAACCAAAATGTGACAACTGTTAAGAGAAAAAGGAAATCGTATTCATAATGCTTAATTTGTCCTCAACACTAGAAAAAAAAGAAAAAAGATAAGTACTTACATTTGCAGGTATCTGAGTTGATGTCTATGGCATATCCTTTAAAGCATTTTCCTGCGTCGCACTTGTCTGGGCCTTTGGTCTTACATTCAGTACAGTAGGCAGTACAGGCTGAAAGCAAACCATCATTTGAAATTTAGTTTTAGTAATTGTACAGGCGCCTGTTTCATAATAATCTCTGTAGTTACGGAGGTTTTATGTGCCCTTATGGAAAATGTACAGGAGTTTGAAACTCTTATATATTTGAAGTAGGAAAACAACAACTTATATGCCAGTAATTGCCGAATTAGGAAGATAATAAAGTCGGCCCTTTTATTAATAAATAAATAAAAAATTCTAGAACCAAAGGAACATGCAAGGCTAATGGCGTCCTGGAGAACAATGTTTACCGCCAAGATATCATGTGACTGCATGATTCACATGAATATTAATTAACTTGCCTCTGATACAATTCCAGCATGTTCCCAAAAATATATATAAATATAACAATAATAATGATTATATTACACATATATTTGAAAACAACAACTTATATGCCAGTAATTGCCGAATCAGGAAGATAATAAAGTCGGCCAATAAATTCGGCCAAAACTTTTTTCTTTTTTTTCCTAATGCAATTAATAATACTTAAGGATAGACAACTGTTGATAAGAGTCGTTTTACGAGTGGAGCGGTATTGTGTTGACTATGTCTGAGAACCATTAACACTTTACTTATATTATATATCATTAGATAGCTAAAAGACAAGTCTATCTATTGATATGAATCATATTAATATATGTGCAAGGACGCCCTTGCAAGCAAGCCCAAAATTTGAAAAAAGTGGTTTTGACTAGTATTTTTTGAACAAGGATTTCTCAGTTAATATTATGTACAGACACTTGAAATTTTGAACATGTGTGCATGCTAGTCATTCAGAGGGAACCGTGTCTCAGAAATTTTAGATATGATTTTGTTTTTGTTTTATGAAGTCTAGAAAATTAAGTTTCAAAAAATGACAAAATTCTTCCCGTTTTTTGACATAAAATCAAAACTAAGGCTTATATAAAAGATCTGAGACACAGTTCCCTCCATTAGAATGTCCTAACCATGTAATTAAAATTTTAGGCTTGCACCTTAGATATTAAGGGAGATATCCATGTTCAAAAGATAAAAGTGAAAAAATTGCCCTTTATTTTATCATACTTTTTATTTATGTGGGAAAATAATATTATATCTAGCATTAGATAGAGAAAAATCCGTGCTTTCATTTAATGTATCAATTTTTAAGATCAGATGAATAGTCGTTGAGATATCGGAATTTTTGTAAATTGAGCGCTACCAACAGTTGTCTATCCTTAAGGCAATCAGACACCTTATTGTCCCTGGCAATGTTGTCCTGTAAAGTCTCTGTCAAATACAATAGAACAGATAGACTTTTCCAATCACCTCTGGATTTTATATTTAATAAAGACAAATCTAGAGAATGCAAAAATGTGGCACCACCTCTACGAAGACTATGTGAAGTTATACCCTGAAGGCCTAACTGAGAACATAGTGATTTTAACTTAAAAGAAAATAAATTATAAGTTAATGGCCTAACCTCTTTGCCAACATTATAACAAAAGGCAAAATCATTTGAAGACAACTTGACCATTGAAAATAATTTCTTCAAATGGGTGGTGACACAAAAAATTGAACCTGGTGTCAAAGTAAAAGGAACTTTTATAATACGTTCCATAAATTGAATGGTTTTTGATTTGGAAATCAATATTAAAGTTCCCCAAGAATAGAAATTAATGTCTGAGACAAGAATTCCCATAGGAGATAAAGTGACATGAGCCTTCCTTAAAAGCCCTCTAAATGCCACTATTAAAGAACACCAAAAACATAAATCTAATGTTTTTGTTAAGTCAAGTAAATTGTAAATACTCCTTAAATTTGAAGGAGTAAGGGGTAAAGCTTGGGATGAACTACAGCCAAGCAGTCTTTTTGTTCCCCTTAAAGTCTGAGTAATTTTGAAATTTGCAGGATCCACATGCGGAACCCCCTGGAATTTGTGCAATGTCCACAATGCACTCAAATAATTTTGAATTGATACAAATGATAACTTAGTGGACATGTATGCAATGTAATTGCATACTTGTGAAACCGTAGCAGGCAAAGGATCAACACCAAATTCATCACAAAAATGATAATAGAATTTCCACTGGCTTTTCCTAGTCTTGAGAGTGTTTTCAGCCATGGACATGGTTTGTAATGTCATGGCACGTGCTTCCAGATCTCTCCATGACCGACCTACAACAGGGAAACAATTCCCAGAATAAATAATTTGCTGACAAATATTCATTGGTCATAGAAGGAAATCTGGATAGAAAATCCGCACGAATATTTTCAATACCAGGAACATGATCAATTGAAATAATAAATTCAAATATAAATGAATACCAAAATAATTCTCTTAGCATATCCATAGTAATATGTGATCTACTTCTACCAGTGTAAATCATGGTTTTTACTGCTAAATTATCAGTAAAAAACCTGATATGTTGACCCCTAAATGAAAGCCCCCAAATTCGAACAGCACATAAAATGGGCCAAAATTCTTTTGAACTGATGGACAAAGAAATGTGATCAAAAGTAGGTCCGGACAAGCTATGTATACAATTGTCCAAATGATAATTGTTTGTCCAAGAACCCCAAAAATAATCTGAATAATCAGATCGAAAACCACCAAAACCAGAACCAGAAGCATCAGTATAAATACACACATTTACAATACTTGGTTTGATAATTTTACCAATACCATTAAGAATATTAGCAAAGGCGTACCACCATTGCATATCTGATCTAAATTCAAAAGACAATCTAGTTCTATGATTCCATTCCTTGAGGGAAGAACATAAATTGATTACTCGCCTACTAAAGGTTCTACCACCCTTAATAATCATAGAACAATGTGATAAAATACTACAAAGTCGCTGTAATTCAATTTTTGAGGCTGTCTTTTTACCCTGAAATTTAGAACATTGTTCTGACAATTTTTGAAGTTTTTCAGAAGGTAATCTTAAAGTCATGTCAATGCTATTAATCAAAATACCCAGATATTTTACCTCCTGAGATGGTTTGACCAATTTAGATGATTTGACTGAAAAACCTAGTCGAACGATATTATTTACAAGTATATCTAGTGCCTTAAAACATGCTGGTTCACTAGATGAAATGCATATAAAATCATCAATATAATTGACCACTGGAATTTGGTGAAAATAATCAATATTTCTAACTATAAAATTACCAATTTCAGTGAAAATGAAGGGGGCATATTTAAGCCCAAAGCACATACAACAATCTAAGAATTGATCCTCAGATCCAAATAAATTCCAGGAAAAGCCCTGATACTGAATGTGATCAAAAAATACATTTACCGACCGATAAGCCTGAGAAATATCCACCACAGCAAAATAATCAAACTGATTCATAATATTTACAACAGTGTCTATATTTTTGTAACTAAAAGTGTGACAAATATTAGACATAAGATTATTAATGCTAATATGCAAAGGCCTTTTGCAGTCAGTGATAGGTCAGATTTTACCATCAGGTTTGACCACAGCTCCTAACGAATGAGAACATACAGGATTGATAGGAGCTAAAATTATTTTTCCTGCACAGAATTCTGCATTAAGAAGAGAGTTCATTTGACTCTTTGCCATAGGCTGGACACTGCTATCGTAATTTACTGAGGAATACGATGGGATGAACTCATTGTCTACGATGGGAAACCCATAATATATACCAGCAATAACATAAACATCGGCGAAAGTAACCGTATCAAATCTTGAAATAAGGCTAGAGGCAGCTCTACACGGTTTCAATTGTGATAAAACTTGTCCAATATAATGTTTACATGTACAAGAACCATCAAAACAATCGATATTCACCTGAATTATGTCATGAGTGCAGGTAAAAATGAATCCGTACAAACCATCGCCATTACGATTAATTCTGACCAGAGAAGAGACAGCTCCGCAGCAACGAGAATTAAATTCTTTGGCAGCTAAAAGTCCATCAAACATGGACAAAATAATTTCTGTCTGCGATGCAAAATTCCCAAAAGGGGACTTGCTTAATTGTCGTTGAACTATAGTAGGAACTTGACCACCAAAATAATTTACATTTCTGACATCCGATCGATACTGCAGAGTACTGTTATGGCGCCCTACCACTTCCGGGAACCGTTTTTTGGGCTAAGGCAATGTCCCAATTACAATAACTAGGATCATTTAAACGAAAATCAATAACTGCATCTGATTCATATACATTATTTGAATCAAATCCTAAAGTTTCAGACTCCAAATCCATCGAATAGTCCGGATACAAATTATTTTCAATGTCCGTTGTTTTCCGATTCACAAGAGGTCCAACATCCGGGCACCGTTCTTGTTCCAGACTGTCAACAATCGCACGTGGATGCAGTGATTCATAGATTTTAACACCGATACTATGGGGAGTACATTGTGTAGAGGAGCAAGGAATCGCAGCTACATTACCAGACGTTATTGGCGATAGTCATTCAACCTAACCTTGTCGTTTGACATTAGTACAACCACCTTGCTTGTGATCATCACCCAAACATAAATAACAAACATGGCGTCGTCCACATTTCTTGCCATTGCAGTATCTATAATTGAATGCCCAGCACACACCTTTGTCCGGAGATTCTTTTGGAGTAGATGAAGGCGATGGTTTAGCCTTGTTCTTGGATCGCTGCATCGCCACTGTACTGTCCACACCTAAATTCTTGTAAATAGCCTCCGGTACTCCATATTTGAAAGCTTTGGCCCCCTTCATCTCAGCGATTTTATGGACATCCGCGTCATAGGCTACCAGACTCTCCGTGGTATACACCTTTGTAGCTGCCTTGTCTGCGATGAAACGGAGATGATTCATCATCCCAGCGATTTGTATGCCTGCTGTCATCGAAGCCACCATCAATGCTACAAATGCACTGACAAAAATGGCAAAGGTAAGCGCCTTTTTGTCTCCCTTAGGTAGATATGGCCGAAGGCTAAAACGATGTTTAGCATTCTCTGACCGTAGGGGCTTGACAGTGGTTGATCTGGCGATGGCAGGAACTTGTTCATCGTCTTCTGAATCGCTTGAATCGCTGGTATCGGACGATTCATCCCCCTTTTTGGATTTATGTTCTCCTTTTTTCACCCGTGTAGTGAGGTCCTTGACACTCTGAGCTAGATCCGCCATTGTGGCCTGTAGTGATGCAGTTTGGGCTTGTTGGTCCTGGACAAACGTGGTGAAGAATTTAATTTTGACGATTTCCGTGTCATCGTCTTCAATCTCATCCAAATCGTCCTCCACCTCCTTCTCTATCGCCGCTGTTGCAATCGGCGATTTCTTGGATTCCTTGTCCATTATGATCCAACACTTCTTGCCCCTGGGCGCAATATGGCGCTGGTCACACGCTGAGCATTTAGATAGAGACATAAATCCAAGTAATGATTATTCCAGAACCAATCGCCTATGTGTAATTGTAGCAATCGCACCTCTGGCAGTAGCACAATTGTTCACAGAAAACTAGAATCATCCCAGGTACTTCATTCCCCAAGAAAAAATTCTAGAACCAAAGGAACATGCGAGGCTAATGGCTTCCTGGAGAACAATGTTTACCGCCAAGATATCATGTGACTACATGATTCACATGAATATTAATTAACTTGCCTCTGATACAATTCCTGCATGTTCCCAAAAATATATATAAATATAATAATAATAATGATTATATTACACATATGTGGCCATCACAGGCCCAAATAACACTTGTGTCTTTGCCGCAATTTGCTGCGTGTGGTAACAATTTGCGCAACTAGCAAAGTTGGTGTAGTCAGTCTTTGCTTCTCCGGCATAGTATCTTTACAATCAAATAAACCTGACTTTCAGCTAAGCGTTGTTAGCGTTGTGGATCTGAACGCCCATCTCGTGAACTTATCTACTACTTGACTAGCATCTATAGAAGAAGTTGATAAAGGCAATCTGATTGAACATTATAAGAATAGTTCCCCAATTATCAGATAACAGCATAAACAACAACTAGCGTTCACAATGCTGAAATAGTAATAATTTACACTGTTTGTAACGTGTTGTTCATTTCATAGTCATCCTGTCCACATAAACAGTGCAATGTCACAATAGTTGAGAGCCACTATGTGAAAATAGTAACAATTCATACTGTTTGTGAAATACTTTATTAAAAAAGCGTCATATTGTTTGTCAGACATTCCACATTTGGTGGTCACCCCATCAGCATGAACCGGTTCTTGCCCACAAAACAATACAAATTTCTCCTAAGAAAATTGACGATTAGAATCAAGTGATATGAAATTGGAAGTTTATTTAGGCATACAAAATCAACATTGTCTGCTGATTATATATATATAACAGAGCAGGTGCATGAAAGCAGCTGTCTGTAAAGAGTAATAAATATGAATTACTTTGAATTATTTTGAATCAATTTGATTTTGATGAACAAGCTTTACATATTAAATTTCAACCTAAAGGAACATTTCTACTCTTTGATGAGCTTATTGCACTACTATTCCAGGTACATACATCATATTTCAACATCTTTTATGGAAATCTGTAATCTTTATCCATGATTTTCTAGGGGCCAGTTGGGCCCCTAGCCCAGAAAATGTAGGGGCCCGACCTGCTTTTTAAGGGCCTCGGGCCCCTGGGCCCGTGGTTATATCCACCCCTGTTTAGGTTTACAATGATCCTTCTGAACTAGTATTGATCTCATTTTATATGATTGCATTACCACACTTTATCTTAAAGCCTACTATATTCTCCAGTAATACTCAAACTTATCACATAACCAGCAATATGAGGTTGTCTGTTTTTCTAAGCCACCATGTTCCATTCCGAACTTATTACCATATCTCATATATAAAACTATTCATATTGTTCATCCTATAGTATATTTATTATTACTTTTTCAAGATCATGAATAATTTAACCCAGATTTACAATGAGAGAGTCTTTTGAAATCAATTGTAATATCTGGAAGAGCAGATACATCTGAAGATATTCAATAAGGGGTGACATCAAAATTCAGGGGCTACGAATTTGAGATGCTGCGGCAGGCTGTGGTAGGTTGTTGGATATAAGCCCTATGTGTCATGACTGGCTGCAGCATTCTAAAACCTATATTGCATACTCATTAGGGGTGCCAGACATGCCCTTTTATCAGTATTTTCTTTAGGAAAAAGATAGAATGGTGCTTCTCTTTTATGGTTGTATATATTACATACCTTAATCACCCCATTAGGCCAATTGATTAATTAGTTAATGAGGTCATTTAGGGTCATTAAGATAGTGTCCCCTCCTCTTTCCTAATTTTGACGACACCCTAAAACATACTATAAAATAAAGCTTACTCAGACACTTTTTGTTGATGGAGTGGAGAGTGTAACCTGTCTCACATTGGTCACACTTTCCTGGACCGCCGGTGTTGCAGTTAACACAGTTCATATCACATACTGTGGGAGAACAAAAGAAAATAGCATTCATTAAATGTAACGAGATCACGATTGTCATATACAATTTCGTGCCAGATCTGTGGCCTGTTTCATAAGAAACCTTTGCATTTCATAAAGTTATGATGTAGCTACATGAGTTTCATTTTCTCTTACATGAGTTTGGGTGGATTTATGTGAGTTTGGGTGGATTTATGTCAATTTGGTGTGTATTTATGTGAGTTTTGTTATGAAACAGGAGTTTCATACTCTCGTATGGTTTACATAAGCACATATAAAACCTCCATAGTTAGTTTTGCTTATGCGAGTTTGGATGGATTTACCCAAATTTTTGGTGGATTTAGAAGAATTGTGGGTGGATTTACTTTGGCTTTACTTGTTAATATTTTAGCTAAAGTTCATAAAAAGCACAGAGCTACACCAACAATCATGAACCAGCATCATCATTAAATGATAAAAGAACCTACAACCAAAATGTGACAACTGTACGTTAAGGGAAAAAGGAAATCCTATTCATTATGCTTAAGGTAATGCATCCATGAAATTAAAATGCTCCAATTCTTCTGAATTTCGGCACATTCCTAGATTAAAATGTGAGGAATATGAATAGGCCGTCACCGAATCAGATTTTATGCTAGAATTATTTTTGTAATAAAAGTTTGTCAAAAACTTGGAATTTTTCAGAAAACCATTAATGCAATTAAAAAAATCAAATAAACATAAGATAGGGTATTGATTACTAGCGTAATATATTAGATGAATTTTCTATACAACAATTTTATTGAATAGATTCCTCAAACTATTTTTGTATACATTTTCATGAGTGGAGAACTGAATTTTAATGCCGAAAATGATAGAAAAAGTCTTCCAAGAAAAAAGTTTATCCTAAAATTATTTTTTTTATGCCTTAATTAACATCCAGAAATAATGCAGAATAAGTATGTAAAATTTCAATATACCTTTCCGACCTACTTTTTTTGCAATAAGGCTTCAAAGATAGGGGTGGGGCTAGCCACAGGCCGGGAGGGGGTCACCCACAGGCCGGGGTGGGCCCTGTCAGGGGCCGGGAGTGGTAGGCAAGCACAGTAAATCTGATAAAATATATGTTCTGCTATCACGATCAGTCTCTTTTCACCATTAAATCTTTACATATCTATGAACACTCGCTGAAAGTTTGGAGCATGTGAATAAATGAAAACATTATGAATGGTTTCTTTGAAAATTGTAAACAATATCCCGATCCAGAAGCAGTAGGAAATTGGTTTGTCAGTCTACTGAAACATAATGAAAATATATGTTTTCATATTCCAATTAACATTTAACTTTCAACAGTAGATCTATAAACATTTGTCAACAATTACTGCTATTTCCAACTCTCTGGTATCGTTGAAAACCCATCATTATTGCATTTAACTTTGTTCATGAAGTGCCGACAACTGTGCACACACTCTGCAGCTTTGACACACTCATCAATGGGGAATGGTGCGCAGCGACGTGCGCACTAAATCATGGATGCATTACCTTAATTTGTCTTCAACACTAGAAAAAAAAGTAAAATGATAAGTACTTACTTTTGCAGGTATCTGAGTTGATGTCTATGGCATATCCTTTAAAGCATTTTCCTGCGTCGCACTTGTCTGGGCCTTTGGTCTTACAATCAGTACAGTAGGCAGCACAGGCTGAAGGCAAAGCATTGTTTGAAATTTAGTTTTAGTAATTGTACAGGCGCCTGATTTATAATAATCTCTGTAGTTACGGAGGTTTTATATGCCCTTATCGAAAATGTACACGAGTTTGAAACTCTTATATGTGGCCATTTCATAACAAAACTGCCATGAATCCACCCAAAACTTCCGTAAATCCACCTGTAAATTCATCCCAAAGTGATGTGAATTGGCCCAAAGTCATATAAGCAAACGAGCTGATTTCATCTTCCTCTGTTTTCAAGTTCATTACCAAAGGGAAAAAAAAGAAAGATGACATATATGTAGAACAGTAAATAATACCAGTGGTCAATAAATCTTACACAAAATATTAAGAAATATAATCACTTGTCCAACCAATCAACATAATCCTTTTCATCAATTCTATTCATTTCATAATCGCAGTCAGACTTTCTGCGTTTCAAAGATAAGCATTGAAATCATTAAACAATTACAATCACGTGTCCAACAGATCAACATAGTCCTACTTGATCAATTTTATACATTTCATAAATGCATTCAAAGACATTCTTATATTTTTTATAATCAAGAAAACCTCAAGCTATTTTTCACTTCTCAAGTTATTTTTCTGTTTACCATGGCAGCAATATGCAATATTTCTGAAAGGTTTTACCTTCAAATATTTCATGTATTCTAACTTCACAAATTTTCATTTTAAACCGAAATTTACACATGAGATTCACATTTGCATGCACATTATTATATTCAAAACGTAAATGAATGGGAGGAGGGGGTGGGCCTCCTGGACCGCCCCCCCTCTGATCTGTCCCTGTTATTACTGCTATTGTTGTTGTTGTCAATTATGAGAATTATAGTAATTGTTCAAAACAAATAAAAAAAAAGCCTTGATCATCTTTACAAGGCTGGGTGAATTAAGTTCATTAGTGGCACACTTAAAGGTAAAGCCCCATGCTCAGTAGGCAAATTTGACAGAGTCGGCCAACTGATTAGTGCTAGAATCTATTATTCTCATAGAATCGGTCAATTTTAACACCGATTCAGATCACCAGCCAGTATGTTATACCGAAATATACATGTTTCATACGAGTCAGTGCTAAAATTGGCTGACTCTTCCAGGAGAGTTGGCCGATTTCAGTGCCGACGAGTCAGCCAACCTAGTGGGTAGGGGGCTTTAGATGTAGACTGCATACACCAACAAACATGTCACCAGGGTAAACAGTCAGAATGCACCCGGAAGGAAAGCGTCAGGCAAAATATAATATCATTTCAATGGCATTACACAGCATGGAGCTATAGTTCATGAGAAAATAATGTTGATTTAAAATAATGGGTTAAAGTGACTAATAATTATGAACAATATTGTTTAGAATTATTAGTCACTTTAACCTGTGGATATCATCATAATATTCAATGTTTATTTGCACAAACATAATGAAAACAATAATTAAAACATATATCAAATGAGAATCATACATACAGGGACAGGTCAAGAGAAAGGTGGGAGCACCATCTTGAAAAATAAAGTCATCTTAAAATGTGGGCAAAAATAGGTGGAGGGGATCATGTGTTAGATTGTCCCCTACTATATCTTTCACTCATAAATCATAAATCCCAGTGAAACACACACATTACACTTTTTAATCATCTGATCAAAAGATTTTTTTATGAAAAAGGTTTATGTGCAATGAACAGAAAATGCTGCAAGTGGAGAAATACCTATATGTGTAATTAAGAAATAAAATGAGCACTTAAAAATTTAAAAAACAATTTCTGTGAAAGTTGGTAATAAAATGAAACACAAAACAACTAGCCATTCGTATGGCCGCAGGTCTTGGTATCTTTGACGTAGGTGTAGCCTTTGGTACAGTTTTTCTCCTCACACTTCCCTGCACCCGCGTTGTCACACTGCAAGCACCCTAGTGAACAGGCTAAAACCACAGGCCGACATCAAAGATTACTATAGACATTGCACCTGGAATGGCGCGAAGCGGGTGAACGGGTGACAGTGCGTGGACGGTATATACGAGTTTTCTGAGGGATTGAGGCCTACCATATAAACCAAAATTGCTCAGCGTGGCTCGTTAATATCAAGGATTGCGTAGATACCACTAAAAAGCACGTAAATACAATATTTTGTATGTGTAATGCCTCCGAAGACGAGTTCAACGTCTATTGAAAAAGTGATCGACCAGGACCCGGGTTGTGTCAGAATCAACAATAACAAAGAAAATGGCGTCCCGTGATGACGTCCCGTGAAGCGGGTAAGCAGCAATCTGATAATATACTAAACAAGATCCTAGCGAATCAACAGTCTGCAACTGCTAAAATCGATAGTAAACTCGCGGGAATTGATGATAAACTGGAAAAATTACGAGTATCTCTGGATAACTACATAGAGAAGAGTGACCAGCGCCATGATTCGATTGAAAAACAAATGACAACCGTGTTGGCTGATGTCAACTCGCTCTCGGCGAGGGTGAAAACTCTGGAGGAGGAATTAAAAACTACATCTGACGATTTACTGGTTACCCGGGAGGAACTTAAGAAAACAAAAACTGATCTTTTTGAAAAATCCCAAATTCTCCAAAAACTTGACAGGAAATTTACTCAGGAAGAAGAGGAGTTTTTTTTATATTTTTTTTATTTATTTATTTTTTTTTATTTAGCCAAAATCCTGTTTACACAAGTTCTTCCTTTCAGCTTTTACATCACCAAAATCAATATGCCTATCAAATACATTTCACATGTCTTATCAATACAATATTTAGTTATATACAATAATATCATTTTAGCAATCTCCATAAGTCTGTACATCAACTTCTATTTCAAAATCCACACCAATTCACATTAGTCCATACCAACATGTTTTAAATTAGAATAATTCCTTTACCTTTTGCGTAAACTTGACAATATCTGTTTCCTTTTGTAGGCTTTCATCAAGATCATCCCATAAACAAATCCCTCTATAATAGGGGGATTTTTGTACTTTTGATTGTACCGTAAATTTTCGTTTTAATTTTACCTTATTTTTACTTCTTAAGTTTATGCTTGGCCGATAGTTATCCAAATGTTCAGTTTGCTGACAGTATCTATGTATATGTTTCAATAAAGACCTTTTCCTCCGAATCTTAATTGATTCAATGTTATACTTCTTACGTAATATTCCAATATCTTTTCTTGCCGACAAGTCAAAACAATATTCAATGCGCCTGATAGCCCTTTCTTCTAATTTCTGGACCTTCTCTATTAAATACATATCCGCTGACTCCACAACAAAGTCAATGTATTCTAAGTGAGGTCGTATCATAACCTTGTAAATCTTTCCAGCGGTTCTTTCATCAATATATCTCCTAATTTTACATAAAATACCCAGTTTTGAATTAGCTTGTTTATACATTGCATCAACATGTTGATTCATGTCCAATTTATCATTTAATTTCATACCAAGATATTCATAACTATGTACCTGTTGTATTACAGTCGTGTCAATTCGCATATCCACACCCTCTTTTCGATCCTTAGAACCAATTAACATATATTTAGTTTTTGAATTATTAATAGATAACTTATTTGCAAAGCACCAATTAAAGATTTTATCAAGTAGCAGCTGCATTTTTAACTGTGCATCAAAAGTAGGTTCCCCAGTAGTGAGAAGAAGTGTTAAAGAGGTGCCTATTGATTTTGGATGGGGTAAACGAAAAATCAGCCAAAGAACCTAAAAAAATTGCATCCGACCTGCTGAATGACTTAGGCATTGAACACAAAGACATTGACATTGTTATGGCTTATAGGCTAGGTACCCTTATGGACCATGCTGTTAGACCCAGGTCGATTCATATTCAGTTTCTGAGTAATCATTTTAAGGGTGAAGTGTTTAAAAATGTAGGAAAGCTTAAACACAAAGAGGAGTGGAAGGGTGTGTTCAAGCAAAAAAAATTGATGTCAAATTAAAGGGCAATAATATTGTTATTGATGGCAAGAGATACACTCATAATGACATTCACGATCTGCCTCATGGGGTTACCATGGAATCAATTAAAATTAAAAAGGTAGCAGATGGGATTGCCTTCCAATCACACTAGTACTTCGCATATTTAAGTAACATGTACCCCTGCCCGATCAAACATGAAGGATTGATTTATAAATCATCTGAGCATCTATACTATTCAGAAATGGCCAGATATCATGGGCATCTTGATCTTGTAGAGGACATTATGGCAGCAAAAGATGGGTACCACGCTAAAAGGATTGGAAAAAAAATTAAATTGGGGGACAACTGGGATAGGGATAAAATCAAAATTATGAGAATGATTATTAGACTAAAATTTGAACAGAATCCAGGGCTTCGTGAAAAATTATTAAAAACAACAGGGAATTTGTGTGAGGCAACGAGGGGGGACTCATTTTCCTGTGGCATGACTCTGGCAGAATGCACCCAAATAAATAAAGATAGCTTTCCAAAGGAAAATTGGCTGGGTCGTCTACTCTGTGAGTACAGGGATGAGCTACTAAGGTGACTTATCAGGAATTTAAATTATAGTTTATGTGTATAATTATTACTACTATGGTCCCTCATCTGGGATTTCTTCTGATGTCAAATAAAACATAATTTATGATTGTTTTGTTGGGCATTTGCCCTATCTGAAACGCATGAATCCTATGTATATTGATATAAATGGAAATTAAGGTGATCATGTTGGGAGTTTAATTATCCTGATATAATGTCAAAGCTATATCCTTTACTTGCATGTTATATCTTACTAAAAAAAAATTGCCTAGATAAATATGTACATATTGTATTTTTTATCTGTATTGTTTATTGTTCTACTCGAGCTCGTTCACCATACTTTGTACCACTGTGTAAATCCTAGCATAACACACTACTTGATTATTACGGATGGGGGAAATATGATCCGATCCTATCCAATTTGTCAAATGATATATTGGATTTGTAAACCAATCTATGTAATACCTACAAAATTACTAAATGATTGACTTTAGAAATGCCAAAGGAATGCATATTGGACATCTAAATGCTCGAAGTATAGTAAATAAATGGGACGTATTACAACAAACATTTATAAATAGTGGTGTTGATGTTATTGGCTTCTCAGAAACATGGTTACATAAGAACTTGCCTTCTGATTTATACAAAATAAGTAATTCTTATTCCCTAATTAGGTATGATAGAAAATGGAGTGAAAATGGTTTAGACATTAAAAAGGGAGGGGGGCTTTGTATGTTCATAAATAATAAATATGAATTTTCAGATACCCTGTATGATAGATTGAATATGAGTACGATTGACTGCGAGATGCATTGGGTATCAATAAAGCAGAAGCCATCGAAAAATATTTTGATATGTAACCTATATAGACCCCCACAGGGAAATATAGATAATTTTATTGAGATTTTAGAAACTAAAATTGGTGAACTAAACTTAAATAAAACTGAATTATTTATTTTAGGGGATTTCAATATTGATGTTAGTGATACGGTTAATCAGAAGGTAAAAGATTTTAAAAATTTGATTAAAACTTTTGGATTGAGGCAACTGATTAAGGATCCTACACGTAGTACAGTGAATACATCTACCTGTATTGATTTAGTTTTGACAAATTCTAATATTATTATGAACAGTCAAATCATTGATATAAATCTAAGGGACCACTCAATGATACTACTTACTCGTAAAAAATCAAAAATTAAAAAAATAAGTACAACATTTATAGGGAGAAGTTACAACAAAAATCTATTTCAAGAGACTCTTATAAATACTGATTGGAATGATTTTAATGCGGCTGAATCAAGTACTATGAAATGGAATTTGCTTTATTCAAAAATAATAGAGTGTATTGAAACCCAATGCCCTCTAAAAGAATATAGAATTAAACAAGTTAAAGATCAATGGATGAGTGATCCAATTATAGAATTAATTCATGATAAAGACCAAGCGCTAAAGGATGCTAAAAGAAGTGGTAACATTGAGGATTGGAATAAAGCTAAAAGACTTAGAAATGACTGTATTTCTCGTGTAAGGAAAGCAAAAGCTGATTTTATTAATGAAAAACTTGATGAAAATGAACAAGATCAAAAGAAATTTTGGAAAATTATCCAAGAAGTTCTTCCAAATCATAAAGGGAAAGGGGATATCCCCTTTCACTTAATTGACACACCTACTGATTCAGAGGTTAATGATGAAGACACTCCTTCTTACATTAATAAATATTTTGTCAATATTGGACCTGAATTAGCAAAGAATTTTAGAGAACCTTGGTCATTTAATGGACCAGTGAAAAATGTATATTTAGATGATATACAAATTAAAATTGATGATATCATCAATATTTGTAAGGAGTTGAATATCAACAAATCATCATGTATCAAAGACCTTAATACTGAAATTATTCGAGATGCTTTTCTAGCAATACCTGAAAAGATATGTATCCTATTTAATTTATCACTTGAATTAAGTGAAATACCAAATGTTTGGAAACAGGCTTTGGTAACTCCACTACAAAAACCAGGGGATAAAACTAAGGTAGCTAATTTAAGACCTGTTTCAAATCTACCTGTAGTATCTAAAATTATTGAGAAGATTATACACAAATATCTATATGAGTTTTTAGAGAATAATAATATTTTAAATGAGAAACAGGGAGGATTTAGACCAAATCATTCAACCATTAGGTTGACTGCCTTTTTTCTGGATCACATTTACAAATCAATCAATGAGGACAAATTTACTCTTGCAGTATATCTGGACATGAAAAAGGCTTTCGACACAGTAAATCATGATATTTTAATTAAAATACTACATAAAATAGGAATTAGTGGTAGATTATTGGATTGGTTGAAGAATTATTTAACAAACAGACAACAATGTACTAAGGCTAATGGTCTTATTTCTACAAATGAACCTATTAAATGTGGTGTACCACAGGGTAGTGTTTTAGGACCCCTCTTGTTCTTAATTTACATAAATGACATTGTTTATTGTAATAAATTTACGGAAATTGCACTTTATGCTGATGACACAGTGTTATATATCAGTGATGATGATTTAGAAAATGCTCTTTTATTGATGTAAGTAGATCTTAATAATGTTTTCAAATGGTGCTGTAAAAATAAATTGTCAATGAACTGTGCAAAATCCAAATACTGTATTTATGGTATGAAATCTATTGTAAAAAAAAAGCAAAACTGCTAACATGAAATTATACTTGGATAACATTGAATTGGATCGAGTTTGCTCTTATAAATATTTAGGATTTGACATAGATGAATCTGTAAATTTTAATAAACATGTTAGTGAACTTTCTTCACTGGTGGTTCACAAATTGTATTTGCTTTCAAGAATTAGAAGATATATTAACAAAAGTGCTTGTATACTAATTATTAAAAGTATGGTTTTACCCTTGATGGAATATGGTGATATAATTTATTCTGGAACCACGAAAGCTAATTTAAATAAGCTTGCACGGTTGTATGTTAGAGGCCTAAGAATTTGTGAAAATGTATTTGGGTTTACTGACAAAAATCAATTATGTAAAGATTTTGATATTGCTAAATTAGAGGATCGAATAGAGGCTCATTTGTTGAATTTTATGTACAGTATATCAAATCTACCTGAACTTATATCAGATATTGATGTAAATACAAGAAGAAGATGAGCTAAAGTATTTCAAATGTATTTACCAAAAAATGAAAAGTCAAAAAATAATTGCTTGTATCAAGGTGCTAAATTATGGAATGATCAACCAATTATAACTAGAAATATTTTAACAAAAAAGGAGTTTAAAAATCATGTAAAAACAATCCATGTGCTAAAATTGTGCAATATTGATTAATAATAATAATTCATACAGATTTGGCATTCTTGAAGAGGTTTTATATATGTAACTGTATTTTAGTCTATTGACTTTGTTTTAGTTCTAGATGTAAATTTGGTTGCAAATACCAATATGGATTGTAAACTGGGCTATTATTTCTTTTATGTTATGTTATGATTCTAATATATTTTTAATTGTACCTTTTATTAATTTATTGAATTCAATTGTATTATTTGTAATCTATCGGTGTTGTGATTAGTTTCCATCAATATAGTTTGGAAACAACTCAGGTGTAAAATGAAAACAAGTATTTGTACTTATTTTTATGTCTGAATAAATAAACTAAATTCAAATAAAAAGGACTGGGCAATTCGGACTAAACTGATTATAATTTGGCCCCTGAAGTCATGATATACAATTATTAATTATCTAGAATCTATATTGTTAAATTTATTTAATGGCCACATGGTTATGATGAGCACATGGATATCACTAAAATATGGTCACATGACCACATCTACACAAGATATATACTTTGACATAATACATTTTGTTTTATATATGACTATAATCATAATTATTGTATAGGCATTCTATACACATTTTTACCATAATAATGTAGGAACTATTAAAATTTGAAGTTATATTTATATAGTTTTCTATAGATGGAGCTACCGATTATAGAGGCTGTAATCTACGTACCAATGTTTGTACTGGTGATTTTGTATTTGCTTTGTTTTCTACAGGGATATGGCACGAAACCAAACCAAACAACCTATATGCCATTTAAAAGAGAATTGTAAAACCTTTCTGGCAACATGTGTAACATGTCTATAGATAACTTTAATTTAGGGGGATTTAGAGGAACCATAAAAAATAGAGAAAAACAATTATGCAAGAGAGGAGTTATAGGGGTATTGAATTGTGTGCTCCAACATAAAATGATATATGATACTTATATGAAATTTGATGCTGTACATCTGTCTTTCTAGGTACATGACCCATAATCTCGCATATTGTCCTGTATCATATTCTATATAACACTATACAAAAATGAACTTACGTATCTAAGATTGGTGAAAATAAATAAAATACATATATATGATATGAGGCCTGTATACAGCAGAGATCTTTTTTTAAATTCCACATTTCTCTCCAAAATCTAATATAAAGACCCTAAAAATGGTGAGAAATGTTTGGAAAAGTTCCACTTGGTATTGTGGTGAGCAACAAAAGTTTGAATTATTCAAATTATAAGCAGAAGTCCCACTTAAGGAACCTCTACAATTTGCATCTTCTCTGGTGTGAAATGGCAAAGTCTTGGCTACTTACTACAGAAAACAAAGAATTGGTGACACTTTTTTATCTTCAATATTATCATGGGTACATATGATATGGTCAAACAATAATTATTGATTAATGTTCTACATTATTTAATGTTTAATCATGAATTGACAAATATCTGATATTTCAAGGTAATTATAGATACTACAAGATTGAACAGGGGCCTGTTTCATAATAACCTTACTTATGGATGTTTTATGTGCTTACTCTTGTATGTGGCCGTTTCATAACAAAACTCCCATAAATCCACCCAAAACTTCTGTAAATCCACCCAAACTCATGTAAGCAAAGACAAAGCTCACCTAGCCATGGCAGCCAGAAAGGTTATTGTAAATTATTCAAATTATAAGCAGAAGTCCCACTTCAGGAACCTCGCCACCCCACCCCCCTCTACTGCCATACCTGTATACAGGCCTGAAAATATATATTTATGATAAATAAATAGATAAATAAAAAGAACTCGGTATGCTTACCCTGGCAGGTGGGCATGAGACTGACATTGTCCAGCCTGTATCCGTCATTGCATTGGTAGCAGGTTGTCTGTGTGTTAGCAGAGTTGACATGGCAATGCTTGCAGTTAACGGGGCAACCTGTGAAGGAAAGGTTGGATGGTTATTGGAGTTCAACGCTGTAGCAACATCTAAGGTCATATTATGGTAAGAACAAGATCTGACAATTCTGTCTTTGATGATCGCATCTATGGAATGAACTAATCTATGAGAAGATAGAGACCATACCCTTACACTTTTACTGAGGCAGGTTTTCTCTTATATGCAGTGTCCCATAGGCAGGATGCCACATACAATGACCGGTGGCACTAGGCCTTTGATAACCCTGTTGCTAACCACAGGGAGAATGTCTGATACCACAGCTATATTTCTATTATAGGTTGTCATGTTGTTCTTTTTACTCAAAATAGAAAGGAAATTTGAACTATAAATCCAGTCACCAAATAGAGAGGAGCCTGGGTAATGAGATTCACATCAGGTTTAAGCCTTAATGAACTAAAGAAATATTCATAATTCTCATGTATTGTGGATGGGAAGTAACCAAAAAAGGGATCTAATGGATTTAAAGAGTTTAAGACATTTCTTAATATATCTAAGTGGCAAAAAGCTCTCTATTTGCATCCAAATCCTGCTGGTTTGCCCACAACAACAGTCAAAATATGTGCAGGCTAAACCCATTTTTTATTTACTAGGCTGGGTTGGTTGATTTGAATCAGTAATGATGACTCACCTATATAAATAGAATCCACCAATAACTATATACAATTCAAATTTATCTCAATTCATGTAATTTTCCTTGAGAAAACGTTTTAATAGAAATGTGAACTTTAACCACATGTTAGTGCTGGATATGACACCATCTTTTTCTTTATGCTACCAAAGGCCTAGGCACAGCACTGTACTGGATCTTATAGACTGGGTGAATCTGGAAGCTTAATAAACCTCTAGAACATGATTTTTATGATCTATCACTAAAGCCTGTATTCCACGATGTGTTCTGGTCACTTGCGTCATCAGCTTGCGTTGCAACGCAAGTGATAAACGCAACTGAGGTGCAACACAAGGTATGTTCCATGATGCGTTGTATTTGCGTTCATGATGCGTTGTACTTGCGTTCATAGGAAACGCAAGTTTACATGCGTGTTTACTTGCGTAAATATACCAACATGTTGGTATCTGGAGGTAAGTAAACTTGCGTTGCAAAGCAAGTGCCATAAACGCATCGTGGAATATAGCCTTAAAAGAATAACAATTGGAGCACCATAACAAACTAGGATTTAATATATCTCATAGAAACAGAGAGTAAAATAGAAATAATTGGATATAGAATTTCTTCAAATGTTAGTAAAGTATTAGAATTTCTAAGCCAAGATGCAAAAATGCTATAATTTTGAGGTTAGAGCTTTGTTTGACTTCTAAGAAAATCTAAATTTTGTGCATTTTATTTAGAATTTCCTAGTTGTAAGTCAGTAAAAATGACAAATTTTGGCGAAATTTCAGGGCCTTTCTAAACATTCCAAATTGTCTAGAATGTTCCAAATTACTTGGAATGTTTTTTTTGGAATGTAAAATATTCAAATCTAAATCCTACACATTCCTGGTTACAGAATGGTAAAAAGATCTTTGAAATTGGGGGTGACATCAAAATTCAGGGGCTGTGAATTTGAGATGCTGCAGCAGGCTGCGGCAGGTTGTTAGATATAAGCCCTATGTCTCATGACTGGCTGCAGCATTCTAAAACCTATTGTATACTCATTAGGGGTGCCAGACATGCCCTCTTATCAGTATTTTATTTAGGAAAAAAGATAGAATGGTGCTTCTCTTTTATGTTTGTATATATTACATACCTTAATCACCCCATTAGGCTAATTAATTAATAAGTTAATGAGGTCATTTAGGGTCATTAAGATAGTGTCCCATCCCCTTTCCTACCAGGCTGCAGCAGGCTGCGACCTTCAATAGCCCTAAGTTGAGGCATGTTGGTGTAATGTCACTGACCAGTGGCTGCGGCCTGCTGTGGGGAATTTTGACGTCGCCCCTTGGTCATACAATTTAGAAATTATCAACATCTTTGGAAATTAAGTCAGGGCAATCTTAAGTTTAGCCTTACTATTTAATGACTGGATCTATAGTACTGTTGTTTTCTTTGTGTACAGAAAATTACACAAACAAATATGTTCAAAAGAGTTATTACATAGATCTGATTATAGGTGAAGTATATGCATATGTGTCTGTCTTTGTCTAGTATATATTTAGTTTAATTTTATCAGAAATTCCAAATCGCATTCTACTGATTACTGAACGATGTTTAGTTTTTTCATTGGGTATATAACTGATATAAGTGGATTCAGTTATGAATACTGTATTGCACTGAGGTCAAAATAACCTCATGTATGATGGAAGAATAAGACATCTAGTGACCATATTACTTTGCAGGAGTAACACTAGATAGGTAGACTAGCGATAGGGAAGCCTGTGACTGTTGTGTATAACAAACTCCCAGTGCCCTGAACATCTTGTAATCATTTTGAAACAACTTTGAATTGGCTGTGAACATCTTCTACATGTTTATCTGTAATAACCTTTAACCTCTGCAAAGGGATTGTCTGCGTTTGGATCTGAACAACGTGATCGGGGACTTGCTCCATTCTTGGCTAGCAATAGAAGACAAGAAAAGCTGGAAGCTTAATAACCACATGGAATAAATAACCTTTATTAGCTCCTATTCCAGAACAACTATAATGGGGGTGTAGACCCTTAAAATCGACAGGGTGACATGGGCTTTTTTTAAATTCGACATGGCGACATGGCCATTTCATAAATTTGACAGGGGACACGGCAATTTAGTGACATGGGACATGGGTCTAAACCAAGATTTAGGGACAAACGACATGGGCATTTTTTAAGTTCGATATGCGACATGGGACCCCCCCCCCCCATCTATACCCCCTATAATATAAACACTCTTGTTCAGTATTTCTAATTAAATACAAATCAGTCTCATCCGGTTGACATTCTTTCACTATTTCTTATCTAGTGAATCTCAACACCTGGATATTGTGATGAATGTCTATTCATCAGATAGGTAAAAGACTGAAATAAGAAAAGTAAGGTAATATAACAAAAGTAAAGTACATCTTATGAAAGGCCCGAAAAAGGCCTGAAAGTGTAAAAGCCCGAAAACCCGAAAGGCCCGAAAAAGACCCGAAAATGTAAAAGCCCGAAACCCGAAAGTCCCGAGAAATATGTAAACCGGAAGTGATAATGTAAACCGGAAGTGACGTCAATTGTAACCACGTGATCAAAGACAGCCAATCAGGGCTGACCACTAGACTATAAAAAGGGGCGGTGAGGCCCGAACAAATGAGTTCCTTTACAGTTCTCCTTGTGTCAACACGTGTCTTCTTCCTTTAGTAACCGATGAGATGAGCCGATACGAGTTAATTAACTAGAAGTTTAAGTAAAATAGTAGAAGTTCGAGGAAATTAAGCGAAAACTTAGGACGGGGGCCCGAAGGCCCGAAACTGGCCCGGATGGAGTCCCGGAAACGCAGGCCCGGAATGGCACGAGGGCCCGAAACTAGGGACGGAAACCCAGGATCCGGGGGAACGACAGCGCGATCGGCTCGGCCCCACGCTACCAAACAATAGGCGACCGTCGGCCCGACACCCCCGCGGACCGAGATCGAGGGTGGACCATCTGTAGGAAAGAACACCGGCACAGAAGAGAGATAAGAAACGGCTTCCCCCTACCCCTACCAAATTTTCCTTCCCCCGCAGTCCTCCGCCCGTCAACGAGTGCCGATTCCCGATCGACCCGCTCAACCCCCCTCGTGCACGAGGCACGACTCGAAATATCACATCTCGGTTTCTTGCCCGGATTCTCCGTCCGTCGGAGATCCGAAACAATTCCCCGTCCCTCTGCTGTAGAAATCGGAAACCCCGAACTACCGAGGAACGTCACAATATCATCCCTTATTGTATATATCTGTCGCTGGAATAAACCATGATAGATGTGTTCCATATGACTGTACTGTTATTTTTTAAAGGTACTTTTACCTATTCAGCATGATTTTAAATTCCAGTGATATTTTTTCCATACCTCTTCAGAATTCTTGTCATCAAGAATACATAACCGGAAGAAAATCAAGATTTACCATTTACTTTTTCAGCTGGAGAATTGCAAACATTTGAGATCTTCACTTTAAGTTTCTATGGGAAATACCTGAGTTTTAAAATTCTAATATTTCAAAAATCCTTGAAAGAAATAATCTGGTGTTTTTTTATTTGAAATTCCTACAGATCAGTAATCTTGATCTTATCAATTTATGAAAAAATCAAAAGGTCTTCATAGATCTCTCTTATCATCCCTACGGTAATAATTGACACACTGTTTATGTGTAGCAGCCGAATGCACATAGAACCTAGAAGCATCCACTGATATGCACCAGCGGCCCATTGGACAATGAGTTTCGTAACAACAAAAATAATAAAACAGTGCAACAGTTCATTGTTACTTTGATCCAACAACGCATGTTTTGACACGAAAAAACAACTATTTAGAATAATCGCAATGAGCTTTAATCTTTACAGGATTTTTTTATTTTGTATATCGTTTTTATATTGGTTCACAGAATTTAATTTGGTCCGATAGAAACAGAGATATAAGGGTTTTGTAACGACACAACTTTGCGCTGTTACGCAACCGTTCTTAAAGTTATTCTTAAGGTTGTGTAAAAATGAAATGTCATTGTGCAATGGGCCACAGGTGGCAGAGCTGAGATTGGTTACAAGTATCTGTAATATGTGTAATCCTGCGATGTACTTACTGATGCAGCTCTTGTGGTCACTGCGGTGGGTGGAGCCCTCAGGACAACTGGAACACTGTAAGTTCTCATTGCAACAGTCGGCACAGTCAACAATCTTGGGACTGCAAGTCGCTGACAGCACGGCTGCAAAAAATGTAATAAATGATGTTTTAGTTTACATATTATATATCAAGATAAGTATTATATATGATTATGAAATAGCCAAGCAAGATGTTTTCACCCACATCATCATATCCTTTATAGCTATTTCATAACGTCAATAGTAGGGCTGTAAACCATGCACGTGGGATCTCCCTCCATTCCCAAGGTGATTGCGAGTGGCAAGAAAATGACCCTATCTATAGCTGTTTATTGCAATTCTTTATGATAAGTTAATAATCATAACAAAACTTATTAGTTTAGTGAATTGAAAGAAATTTCCTTAACCCTTAAAGTCCATTCTAATACAGTAGATATTCTCAAAAGACGCCAAATCCAGATCAAAGTTACGTTGTATATATATCTCATAATGTTTATAATACAATTTATGATAGTACATTTATACTCTTATATATAAATCATTATGCACGATTTCAGTGTCTTGGAACGCTTAACTGGTATTTTCTCTCGAATGATTATCTTTAAATTCACAATTATGACATTAATGGAAAAGATCAAGGCATCTGCGGTGCATAATTATGCTGGTGATGCCTATAGGCATCAGGCATCTTTCTGCCGGTGATACCTCAAGGCATCTGTTGCAGTGAAGGAGTTACTAACCTGGCGGCAGGTAGACAAGGAACAGGAGGGCGGCGAGCAGGCCCAGCATCCCTGAGCCTGCCCTACACTGCAACAGTTTCATCGAAGTAATCGAAATAATCAATCCGTATTGGGACATAAAGAAGCAAATGTCTAAAGCGCGATACATTTCCTTGACATCTTTCCTCAGGAATGAAATTGCGTCAGTGCACGTTGAAGAGAGTTTTGGTTGCTTGAAGCAGTAAATGCAAGAGCTGTAAAAGTTTGATGAGCCAGGTTCGGTTGCCTTGACCACCTCCTGTTTGGTTGACAACAGACAGGGCCTTCTGCGCATGCGTCACGCCATCTTCCCATCAACCCCTGTACCCAGATTTTGACTTTCTAAACCCAAGTAGACTAGCCCCCCCCCCATTTTCCCCCCCTGCCCTTGGCATGTAACCACGCCATCTTCCCATCAACCCCTGTACCCAGAGTTTGACTTTCTAAACCCAAGTAGACTAGCCCCCCCCCCCCATTCTCCCCCCCTGCCCTTGGAATGTAACCAACCCAACCCTATTGCTGCCAGGCCATCCCCTCCCCAACCCCCCACAGGACCAATTTGGGGTTTCTTCATTAATGCTGCATGACGCCGGTAGTCTTATTTCCATGATAACAGCGTTAGTTAGTATCAGTGATATTCATTCTATTTACGTCACTATTTTACGTCACAATAGAAGAAGAACTTTAATCTGTAGGAATCAATATGTAGAGGGTTAATTTTAATGTGATATCTTGGGTAGAAGAAGTATTAAATGAGAGTTTGGGCAACTCTTTCCTGATATCAATATTGCTGATTTGTACTTGCAGACAAGCCTAGATCATGATCTGGGAAATATGTAGATAAGTGACAGGCTTAAAACATTTAATTTTTCATTAATTTTGGCATTCTTTGTGGATGAGCATTTGGTTAACTAGCACTAATTTTTTTTTTTTTTGAAACTATGTATACTTCATATTTTTGTGGTGCATTGAAAACCCATCGATTACATATGGCAAATATTTCTATGTTTTCCAAAGATTTCCCTGTGTTTTTGTCAACAGAATTACTAAACTTTAACCTGCAGGTACTTAAGGCCCATACCCACTAAGCAATTTTACCATCGCCAAGCGATAGCACGGGCATCAAATTCCGATCACAATTGCCGAGCGTTCACAATCGCTGGGCGATTCTCTGTGGGTATGCTATGGAATCTGGGTGACAGGCCATGGGGAGCAGAATCGCGGGTAAAATCACCAGTAAAATTGCTGGTAATATAGGAAAACTACATGTGGGATGAGGTCCTCATCCCACTATCCAATTGTAGTTTTCCTTTTATTAGCAAAATAGCAAATCCCATCTTTCCTAAGCCAACATTTCATAGTCTACTCAACTGCCTGTTGAATACTCAAAGGGCTGTTTGCACTGCTGCAATCTGTTTGTACATGTCATTAATTCCTCTCAATTTCCTTAAAGGAAACCTGGCATATAATGGCAGGATGAAAATTTTCCAACGAAATTCTTTGGGCACAGAGCTCACATCAAGACCTAATAATACTAGAGATATTTTAAGGGTATTCCAAATGTAGACAAGGTTATGAGAGCTTAAGATTTGGTCAATTTTATGTGTTTTTAAAGGAAATCCCCAAATTTGTGACGTCACAAGGACAATAATTGGGAATCCCCAGTTTTCACAAAAGGGAATCCCCAACCCTAAAAAATTAGTAGAAAGGAAATTGAGCTTTAGCATAAAATATTTATAATAGGCCCGATACAGGCTATTAATCATAATATTTTTCACTTACATAACCGAGGATTCCCATGTTATTTTGAAAGGGAATTCTTTGAATTATGACGTAGCAAGGGGAGTACTGACACCCCAGTATTTGGACAATTCCCAAATTAAATTTTCTTTCCTGTACAATTGTCAAATATCTTGAAATTTTATCTGTATTTCGTTTGAAACATAATGTACAATGCAGGTCTGAATTGAAATACACTAAAATTAGTGACATGAAAATTTGTGTGCAAGGAAACCTTTAATATTGGGACAATTTAAGATTTGAGACTTGTATAATTATTCAAGCTTAGATCCTCAGAAACAACTTTTTCGCTTACTGTATGTTTTTTTTTAGTGAATACCAAAAGATATAAGTAAAAACAAATAGTTATCATACTTAGTACACAGCTATGGCTCCCTAGCTCTGCATGACATATAATCATAGAGGGAAATAGTCTCTTCATTCTAATTTACTAAAGATTATCTAAAACTAATTTAATTTCTCATATGATAGGGAGGAAGAGTACATAAAACTACATTTGCCTCACTTATTGTATGGGGACAAGTATTAAGAAAGATATAGACCTAAACATAATGTCATTTGCCACACGGGGGGATGGACAGTGCATTTTGCAGGGCCACTCTGCCCCAGCTCTCGGGCAGTCCTCACGCTATGGGGGGCCTCAGGGAGAATGATACAGCAGGAGCCCAAGCAGCCCAGTTAGTATTATTCTATCAGCTCTGTGTGGTACACTTTCACACACCAAATCATGTGTCACAAGGCATGGTCACCTAGTACACGTGCACCAATGTATTATAGGAAGATTTACAGAGGTTGATCATACAACCCTGAAAACAAGGTGGGCATCGGAAAAGTACTGCTCAAGGCCGTTAGGCAGAGGGCAGTACTTTTCCTGATGTCCCACAGAGTATTCAGGGTTGTATGATCAATCGAGGGATGTTTTCCTTGTGTTACAAATCATAATTAATGAGTGATTCAAGAAATAACGTTGTTTTCACAAGCGGAGAAAAGTGGGCCGTATTGGATGTGCACCTACGGATGTTGATAACGTCCGTCCTCATTGGCTAACATGACCGGCCAACAGAACCCCCGACAGACGTCCGATTATATAAGAATTGTTCTTATTGGTCTGAAGACTGGCCGTACACCATTTGGCCCGACAATCCCGTTATTGAAATGGACATTTCGGCATTATTTGACATCCAAGACGTTCCCAAGGAACAAAATAATGGCAAACAACCCAACGTACGACCCTTGGACGACCCTCAGGACATTATTGACGACTATATTGCTTCAAAAGAAACCCCAGAAATGGAAAAGAAAACCAAATGGGAGGCCACGGCCCTCTCGAAGTGGATCACAGTAACCATGATGACCAGACCCCACTGGAAAACATAGAGCCAGCCAGGCTCAAACTTTTTAATTGAAGAATGGTCACAAACTTAGTGTTATACATCCTTTTTCGCATGGTGGTGCCCCCTCTTAGCAGAAATATGAACCCTTGTGAGGGGAATGCTATCAACCAACTACTGACTACTAGGCCTAGTCAATGGCCAAGTGAAAATTGGTATCCACTCAGATGGTCAAGTGTTTATAATTACAAGCAGTACATGGAATGTGAATGTGGAAGGTGAGGAGGAGAAGGGGTACTTGTGGTTGTGGTGACTAAGATCCAAAATTAGCCCCTTTGGTGAGCACATGTTATTAACTTGTTTTTAGAGTTGACCTCCTTCCAAATAAAAGTAAAGCTATGCTAAACGATTCCTTAATGCATCTAAACTACATCTTTTATCGTAAAACTAAGTTGCACGCTAATATGAGAGCTAAAAATGAAGAATTTGTCTTTTGTATTGCTTCATAATTGGTTATATGAGTATACAGGTAGACCTCAGGGTAGGCATCTCAGCTGGTGCTGCTTCCTGTGTATTCCACCAAGGACTCCTGACATTGGATCTGAACTCAGACAGTTGGAAGCCTCCACAGGGGTAACACCTCCATCAATTCCTTTTGGAAAATTCTGAAAAATATATATCTTTCAGTAGGGCCTTTTGGTAGTTATGCCAAATTGTTCCTGCTGCTTGAACTACTATATAGGAGATTGTTGCAGGACTTATGAAAGCTCTCCAAATCGCAAAAATTCCTCACGGATCACCCACAGTCTGGCAAAAATTGATGGGCTATTCGCTTAAGGCTCAGACTCATCACATGGCACCCCGGTGTTAGTGTATTGATGAGATTTAGACAGAAAGCTCAAAATGGTCCCTGTGTTAGCCTATATGAAATGCACTGAACCATGATTGAATCCACTACTGGTCAGTAGGTCTGCATGGCGCAGGGTCATGAAAAAGGTCCACTCGCCACAGTGGCCATGGTGTAAAATGGACACGTATCTGCCACCTAGTGGCCATGATATGCATCTCACTATCAAGGGTGGCATCATCTAGTGAATTTTAGATGGTCATCTTTTAAAATTTTTTGTGATGATAAGCCCTTCCCATATGGGACAAAAACGGATCCAAGGGGGAGGGTCTAAGGGTTCCTGACCCCCCCTTCCTTTGGTGGACCCCTAAACTACAAAAAGAGGGGAAAATGCTGTGCGCAAATGCATGCCGTGTTAGTACAATATCTATATCTATATGCTGAACCCCCTCTTTCAAAAATCCTGTATCTGCCCCTGATAACACTCTTGACTTAATACAGCTAATCAGTATGGTAATCCAAACTGACTTAACACGTTTGAAGGCTAACCAAACATGGTGTAGAATGCATTTTGGACCACGATCAGGAGAGGAGATCATAAGTTGAACTGACACACCTTGCCATTGTTTCAAACAGTTTTCATTTATGTATTTGAAGTTATTGTATGTAAAAAATGAACCCAAAACAATTTTTGTTTGACGGTATTTTGTAGGATGTTTTCAATTTCCAGGGGTGTGGGCTTATCTATGTATTGCCCCTTAAGCCCCGGCTCCACTTCACAGCTTGAATTTCACCTTATCTGATTGTATGATAATACAAAATTAGCCCATTATTTTGCGTCAGTGTTAAAGGCCAGGCGGGACTTAATGATGGGCTGCCACCTAAATAGTTAAGGCGCGCACCATGTCACAGCGTTTCCTTAAGTGTCAAAGTGTCAACGTAGCCTGACGCAACACAGCGCTCATGTCCAGGTCGCACTCTCACGCCGTTTACCATGGTCGCACAGGCGATGGTCATATGGGCTTGGCCTAAACACACTTTGTAGCAGAAGGAGCGTAGCATAAAAAACGCTCCGTAAGCGTCTACGATGCCGTACTTTAGAACTCAGTAAGAAGCGTTAATGTTGCCCATGTAGGAACGTGACCCACCGTCTGGATAAGAAATCCGATAGTTAAAAGTGGTTTCACTCCCCGGCTACCGCTTTCAGAAGTAGTTTCTGGATAAGCGTTAATGTTGCCCATGTAGGAACGTGACCCACCGTCTGGATAAGAAATCCGATAGTTAAAAGTAGTTTCACTCCCCGGCTACCGCTTTCAGAAGTGAAAATTGATGAAGAAAAGTTGGGGTTATAATAAACCTCAATCAGGACATGGTTGGATGGACAGAAAGCAAATTTTAAGTCCTTTCCTGTTGTCTTTCACAAAAGTATTTTGAATGTATTTGTAAAAAAGAAAAAGGACAGAAATAACTAGACACGTTTTGGTGTATGTCAAAATTGAAACAATGTTACATGCCCTTCCATGTTTTTCAAATAGGTTAAGAAATGCAGATCCATTATAGGCTTACAAGTTTTGGCTGGCATAACGCTAACAAGTGTGCTTAACCCTGGTAATATATAGGCAAAATAGTGTCTAAATGTAAAGTTTTGGTGTGAAATGCCTTTTTTATTATTATTAATATTATTATGATTATTGTTGTTCTTATTGGTATTGTTGACCCGCTCATGCCGACGTCCGGTTATCCTTTGTGTGTATTTTTTAGTTCCTTTTTTTTTTTTTTAATCTTTTACTGTATCTTTCATTACTTCTTTAGAACAAAAGTGTTGTTATCTTATGTAATATACTTGTATTAATCCATCTCTGTTGTTTCTTTTTCGAGTGGCATTCAAACACAAACAAGGGTGATTAAAGTGCGAGTTGTTTTTTATTCACGTCAGCTTAAGATGCTCAGTCACATGCTGTGTTTTACAGGTGGCAGCATTGTTTTTCTACATGCTAGCGTGTCAACATGCTCATTGACATTAAGTGTTTTACAGGTGACAGCTTTGTTTTCCATGCTAGCTCGCTTGTACAAAAGTATAAGTAGAATGCAGGAAGTATACAGTGTTGCATTTTCTCAAGTGTCAAAAGGGTGTACTGAAAACTGTGAACTCTGCAACAACTCGCCGTGCCATAGATGGCAAGGCTAGCATTCCCCTCCAACGCGAACCTGCAGCTGATTTGGCACCACTGTTTACATATAAATAAGGGAAGTGACTTTTTCATTTCATACTCATTCACGCAGACTGACCATGGAGTCTTATATGTGGATAGTGTTCTCAATATTAGTTACATGCAACCTTGCATTGCCCGATGCAAAAATGCTTCTGAATTACGGTGTAACATTTAAGCCCATAAAATCTGTGTTCATTCGGAACAGCTACGTCATTGTGCCTGTGGATGTTACCTTGCCAACATTACTCAAGCCCATCATTGTTTCCGACGTCAACTCATGTCGCCAACATTTGCAGAGCAAAAACACACGGCGACCTGACCTATGTAGGGAGTTCATTACCGATTTCCAGAATATCGTGGCCTTGCAGAAAAAAGCCAATGACAAGATCACGGATACCCTGTTACACATTGGATTAATTTTGGATGTAAATTCACATGTAACCAGTCGGACCAGACGCTCGTCGGACGGTCTTTTACCAGTCGTGGGTGAGGTCTCTGAATTCATGTTTGGCACAGCAACAGTCGGTGAACTAAAGGGAGTGAAATCCCTTGTAAACAGTGTCGCACTGGCAGATGAGACTAATGTCCATCAAATTCTATACCTAGGAAATGCCCTGAAAGCCGTGGTAAATATCACACAAAATAATTTGAAGTTGCAAATGCAGTCGGTATTGGAAAATACCGAATTCCTCCTTAATTTATCTAGGCAGTTAGATATTTACAAACGCCGCAAACATGTAGCCGACATGTTAAGACAGGACACTCTACGAATGGAAATGGAAAATGAAGCTCTATATTCTCAACTAACTAGGCTAACTTCTGACATTCGTGCTCTTGGAAAGAAGATCATAAAGCCAAGTTTCATAAATTTAGAAGAGATGAAAAGAGTTTTACAAGCAGCTGCTACCATCGTGCCTCACCAACGCCTAAGGGAACTTGGGATACGCCTGCCTACAGTGAGTGAAATGTATGATGAGATATCATTGTTGACTGAACCCCGATTAACGGAAAACGGTACAATTATACAACTGAGTTTAAAAGTCCCACTGATCGTTGACGGAGAAAGTTTTTATTTGTATCAGGTGAACAAGTTCCGACTCCCCTTCCATGGTCATTACACACAACTTTTTCATATACCTGAATATTTGATAATATCGGAGTCTCAGAAATATATGGCTACACCGGACACATCACAAGTAGCAGCATGTACAGGCTCTAGGTGTTACATGGATATTTTGACACGTGACTTGCAAAATGATACGTGTCTCACTGCGTTATTTAATGTTAATCGAACTGCTGTCAAGTCTCTGTGTGACTTTCGCTTAGTAACGGGACATAGCAGTGGGTCGATTCATGTGATTGACAGTATACATTTCCTACTAGCCAACATTAAAACTGTCAAAGTCACATGTAATTCTTCGACCGTACAACAAAAGGGATGTTCATCTTGTGTACGCACTTTTCCCTGTGGCTGCTTGATCACAGCAGATACATGGTATGTGAGGACACCTGCCGATGGCTGTGTTCACGAAAATCATGGACCCATAATTCTGTATCCAGTCAACATGGCCAGTCTGCAACACCTGAATATGACACTAACAAACATTTTAGATCCGGCTCGACTGTACTCTGAACCTATACCGATCTCTTCCCTGAATGAAGAAATACAGACTCGTCAGAAAATTTTACTTGCCAAGGAACATTCCAATTACATCAGCCTTGGGAAGTATGTAAAGGCAATAACGCAACATCAGAAAGAATTCAACCGAGAACATCTGGACCATTTACAAGTGGACTTCGGTCACAATATATACGCTTATTGGGCAAATCGATTATTGACCTTTGTGGTTTCACCTTTATCATTGTTGTTGATTATAATCTTATGTGCACGTGCTAAAAAACACAACCGTGAGCATTTTGGTTCTCATTCCTCCATATGAATACCTGACAGCAACCTTTTAATAACCAATATTAAAACTTGAGCAGGCCCTTTGAAGCACGTATTTTTTGACATTTATATATTACCGATTTGTAACTTGTTAAATCAAAGTAAATTTTGTGCATTTGTTGGGAAACAGTAAAGGTCCTATTTAAGGAAATTGAAACATAAGTTGCACCTACATGGAAGATCAATCTACTATTGAATGTGGTTTAAGTACAACAACAACAACAACAAAAATCTTTTTCCAGTAATATAAATTCTGACAACATTCCCTCACACAGAAAACAGTCCCTATTGCAGTCAATTAAAGAAATCACATGTTCCATCTAAAGAAAAGTAAAAAAATAATAATAATAATAATGCCAAACTATTCTACAGAGGACAGAATTGCTTGCTGTTTAAAAACGGTCTACCATTTTCTGGTACCAAAGAGAAAATAAACATACTGTGAAAGATTCAGTTTTAGTGTTTTTATTTTTTGTTTTTCACTCAATTATTTTTAAACACTTTGTAATACATGTCTGCAAAGGGAAAAGAAAATTAATCAAGGTTTAATTTAATATACATACATATATCGCAATGGCCTAGATACATTACTTTGTGTAAACATAAAAGAAAATCCTAAAGAGGTGACTCTGCGGTACCTAAAAAAATTTATGCGAACTATTACATGTTGAGGCTGCACTAAACCCAAGTGTTACTTTTGTACACAATCACCGCTGGACACAGCTGTCTACAGGTGCTGTCGTTTGTTGACTTGAGGCAGATGGTCATCATGCAGTCTCGGCGTCGGAGGAACGTGTTGAGTTGTAGTCGTTCTTTGCGGGGGATGTTGACCTTGGTCGGGAGATCCAATGTCAATGGTAGTTCGGGGCCCCAAAGTACCAGCGGACCGGACCACGACATACGGAGACTGGAGGCGATGACAGATGGTCGCGATGCACTCATCTTGGGACAATCGGCTGAGAGGATGAAGTTGGCTTCGCAGTGGACGGGGCTGAGAGGCAGCATCAAGGTCTCGTCCTGGTTGTAGACGACCAGGACACACCGTACCCTCACTTCTGGGCGCCGTCTGGCGAGGTTCACCCGTCTGCACAACGATAAACTGAAATCCAAACAAAATAATGTCTCATTATTTTCAATGTTATACAGTGAAGTTAATTTGAGTAGGCCTTGAGGTGACGTTAACCAGGAACAAGTTATCCAGTACAATTATAATTTTAACTCCTTGAAGCCACCTACAGATAATGTTGTACATAGAATTTCTGTTGAATAGGCCTTTTGGTGACGTTAAGTAGGAATAGGTTTAATAAAAAGTTCGCTTTATTTTTAATCCTTGCAACAAGATACAGAGAATCAGATAATTTTATGTGGCATGGATATATAGGTGGAAATAGGTGGAAATAGGTGGAAAACGTGATTAATCTTAAAATGCTCTACAATGTCCGTTAAATAATTGACTTGGAAACTTTTTTCAGGTGAGAATGTGGACAATTCTGAAATCTGATTAATATCTGAAAATGTACGTCTCTGTTATGGAACTAAGTCTGACATATTCGTTTATAGGGAAACCATTACAAACATTAATGATTTTGATTCAGTTTGAAATTATATAAAGCAGAGAAACCAGTGCGTCTCAAGAGCATGATCACATTAAAAACAGTTCTAATCGAATTGTTAAGTGTGAATGTTATTTAAGTATATCCTCACCATAGATTCAACAGATGGAGGGCAGCAAGGAAGATGACCGCTGTAACAACCAGGCCGCTTCCCATTGACTTGGATGAGGCAGGGATGTCAGCTCTGGGAATCGGCCTTGACGATTCGTTGAGGAATCTGTCGATGTCCATAAGTAGGTCCATGTTTCTTGAAGTCCTGGACAAGTAAATAGTTGTCTGTTTTGTGTGTGAGTGTGGGTGGCTGCAAGGAGCACATGTCGAGATGGGAGAGGCACTGCAGTATTTATGGTCAGGGTCAAGCCCAGCCAGCACAGGTTACGTGGTGTCTGGGCAGGGCCAGCTGCCCGAGCACAAACTACCTCATGAGCGGCAGGGCTTCTCTAAGTCTTGAGCGGCATGGGTTACACTCAGTGGCGATAGATCTTCAAAGACTCCAAGCAGTCCCTTTGGACCCCTGTCGGCTGAACCCTTTGCCCAGCCCACAGGTCATGTGTAGTTGGGGTAGGATCGCGTGTGGCGCACTGTTAGGGGGCGTCAGATCTTCAAAGGCTTCAAGCCGCCGTTTCACACCCGTGTCGGCAAGTTCACTGTTGCGCCAAAGGCGACACCTAATCTGTGTACAGGGCTTCATGGAGAAGACTAAGTATCAGTCCTGCCCTTGTGCGACACCCGGCCCCCTGGACGCAGCAGTCAGCCCAGCCCAAGCTACCTCAGGAGCGAAGGGGCTTCTCTACATCTTGGGCGACGTGTGGCGCACTGTTAGGGGGTGACAGATCTTCAAAGGCTTCAAGCCGCCGTTTCACACCCGTGGCGGCAAGTCCACTTTGTTGCGCTACCGGCGACACCTAATCTGTGTACAGGGCTTCATGGAGATGACTAAGTATCAGTCCAGCCTTTGCGCGACACCCGGCCCAGCCAGAGCTACCTTAGGAGCCGAAAGGACTTCTTTCCAACTGGGCGGCTGGCTACTTAAACCCCGAGCCTCGACGTAGTTAGTCACTTCTCTTCTTTCTCCCAACTTGCCACCTCATCAACTACCATGGACAATTCTCAGACCAGCATCCTAGACATGGACACCGGCCACACCTTCACCTCCGAGTCGGGTTCTTCTGGCTCATCCTCCATGACGTCGACTCCGGCCAGCCGCCCACGTGTCTTTCCGCGTACAAGTCTTTTTGAGTCGCCAGCCACCCCTGTACGTGAGACTTCTTATTGCCTCAGGTTGGAGGATTCGGACGTCGGCGACGACCAACAGAGCGGGCTGCTGCAGACCCTCATGCAGGAGATGACAGTGCTGCGTGACCAAGGGACGAAGCAGCAACAAGAGGTGGCCAGCCTCCGCCTGAAGCAGGCAGAGCTCGAGGGGCAGTTGGCTCAGCAGCGGCAAGCACAGCCGGCGGCAAAGGCAGCCTATCGGAAAGCAAATCCAGAAATAAGTGTAAGTTTAAAAATTATTTTTGACTTTGCAAGAGTAATGTACTCGACAAATAAATAATTAAGTTATTTCCTGAGTAAGCATGCTCATTTTTGTTCCTAGGATTTTTTTTAAAAAACATCAACCTTTCTCTGATATTTCTTTGGATATTGAAAATGTGTACGGGTTTCTGGAAGATGCTCTTAAGGCAAGCTTGTACTTTCTTTTGTCACAGGCGATGGTACGTGAAGCGTACAGACAGCTGATCAGGGTGGAAGAGATACGTCCATACAAGGCCGACCTAGGGTAAGATGACCAGACATATGAAGTTGTCGCTCACTTGTTCAGAACATCGCTGACTAATTGAGAATAAAAATGTGTCTGTGATAGGAGGCACTTAGTGCTACATTTGTAAATCACAGTTTCGTTTCCTGAATCTAGTAAATATATGTTGCAACTGTTCTTAGATGATTCATGTATCTTGACTGTGAGAACGGAAATCTGCAAACTGTTTGATTATTTTTTTGTTTTGCTGAAATGAATGCCTTCTTCTACTCACAGTGACAAGTTCGTGGATGCCCAGAACAGAGTCATCACGGCCCAGCTCCTTGAGAACGTCCGGTCGTTGTCCCCTCGCCTGGATGTTTCTGACATAGAAGGTAATTCAGTTAAACAGTAGTGGAAAATAATACACTTGTACTTTTAAGTCTTAAGTCTTTTAAGTTTGTTACTGTAGCAAATATCCTTATACCCTGTCGACCTCTAACACACTAGTTCTACATTGGCGGGTTGGGACTACGCCTTTGACTGGGGCAGTACCCTATTTAGGGTTTTCAGTTTTGTTGGCTGGGACAATTTGTTTTTCGGTCTATCTAGAGGTCGTACTTGATATCCCTAATTAACTACTTTTCATGAACATTAAATTACATTGTGGTCTGTCATGAAAATGGTTTTCATAAATGCTAAAACCGTTGCCTTTGTATTTCATGCAGTCTGCTGCAGGGCCTATTGGAAAACCATACAGGCCAGAGCGCGTGTGGCCAGGCTAGGCACCCAGGAGAAGGTTAAGGGCCAGACAATCGGACGCTACTATCGGTCACAGGTAACAAGTTGTTTAATTTCTGTTCTGAATTTATGCTCTTATTTTTCATCCTGGGTGAACCATGTAGATCTTTCTGTATAACATTCGCCATAAAGCAATTGTTTTATCTTACACATTGCTTAGAATCGTCTGCTGGATACTTACATGGTTTTTGTTTTTCCTTTGTTCAGAAGATCAAGCGGTGAGTGGCTGGTCTGTCCCTGATGGACTGGTCCGAAGAGAAGAAGGAGCGGGTACGCGCGGTCCTCACGGCGGACTTCACATCTGACGACGAGCGTGGGGAGAACGACGACGAGCCCGCCTTCCGACTGGGACGTCGACTTCCGTGGGAGAGCGTTGAGCTGCGGGACATTAAACGGGAGCTACAGGTTGTCGAACGGCGTCAAAGCCGGGCTCGGCGGGGGGGGACAAGGATGGCCCTGCGTTACAAAGACGAGGTCGACAACAGCCGACCTGTTCCCCCGCCGGGTGCACCCGCCTGGACAGTAGCATAATCAGTTAATTGGGGTGTATGTACAGATATTTATGTTCAATGTTAATTTCTCTTTATGTTATACTTTATGTGAAATAGGAAACTTTAAAAATGAACTTGTTGATAAATAATAAAAGCAATTATATTATATTACCGTGTTCGGTTCATCTATGACACAGAGAATTAGTGTATCATCAGTTTAATTACAAGCACATAGTTAATATAATCAAAGCGCAAATAATTTCATAACAATAGACCTACACACCCAGAAAGGGTGACAAAAAAAGTCACGGAAAATTTTTTTTTTTTCGAACATCGCTAACTTTGTAGATAAATGAGATATTTACGATTCCTATGGTGTTATTTACATGTTTCATATATGTGTGTAAGAGGAAGAAAAAGTCAACCTTTCTTAGAGCATTGGTCTATAGTCCAATGGTTATTCTAGTACTGAAATTAGGAAAACTATGCGTGGGCTGACGCTGCAATGCTATATCAACAGATTTTGATGATTAAATTTTGCATTGAGTGCTAGTCCAAAAATTCATTTGAGAACATAATATGGCGGAATCGATTATCATAGGGACTTCAAATAGTGCTATTTCCAACAAACACAACAAGTAATATAATAACATAGCTTACAAATAATAAAAGGATCTTGTTTTTTCGGTCATGAATAATGATTTAAAAAAATCCATTCTTTGAGAAAGAATGAAATAAATCCTAGATTGAATGAGCGCCTTTCTGGCATTGACATGTGTACACTCTCCAAGCCTGTAAGGCTTGTTTCATTCTCCTGCAAACACCACATATGGCACAGTGTCAGAGAGAGGACAGAGAGAGGACATATGGCACAGTGTCAGAGAGAGAACAGAACAAACATTTGTGCTGTAGGAGGAAAAAGACAACATAATTTTATTCAATATCCAGATGTAATGATAGGCAGACCGACAATTGACCCAATGAACTTCAGGTTTCCAGATGTAAACACAGGTGTTGGCCTAAAATGCGATCAAACCTTATCGCCGATTGTCATAAAGTAACCCGGCTCTCCGGCAGCAACACTTACAATATTAAAACGGACGATATCACTTGTTAGGAGTGAGCGAAGAAACACTGCCTGGACTGGCCCGACTTTCAGTACACTGTTCATTTTCTTAGTATTATCGGTTGTACAGTCGGTGGCATAAAGCGGTGCACTTAGAACAACGGTATGGAAGAAATGTCCTTTAAGATCTGTCAGATGTAGATTTGCAGCTTCGTGTGCTTCAAATACATAGTCCGAAATGTCGCCTTGGAGGGTGCCTATTTTAAGGCATAGTGTATATCTCCCGGACACACGCATATAAAGATCAAATGTCCTGTTGGTGCTGCAACCAATAGCCCGAATGAATACACATTTAGAGATCGTCCAAATTACCGATAGCATGGTTACCGTGGTCACGATGGCCATCAAATACATAACTGTTTCCCTGTGATGACTACCACTGGTACATCCGGATGACCCTTCCTTTGAGGAATGCCTTCCACTGGAATTGCGACTCGATATAGTTGTTGCATTTGACGAATATGCCAGTTTTGCTTTGCGTAGAAAAGTGCGGTGGTGGCGTATCCTTGATGAACCTAAGCGTGCACTTGTCAGACGATGGTTAACCAGTCGTGGCAGTGTGTTGTTTTGGGTTGACAGACTGCGGCTGGTTTGAGTAATGCTGAGCGTAGTACATGTACTTTGGGCGGTGAATGCAAAAACGAAGAGCAACAGCACAACTGAAAAATAAAGTGTATGTGTCTTTAGGCCAATGGGGACTGGTAGGAATATTTAACGTAAAATAAGGGCCATCGTTGGTCGCTTGTACGAAGTAGGAACGACTCAGGGTTTGAACTGAGGGTTTGAACACATTCACATCCAGTAGGCTAGTGGAATATGAGTTAGGTTAAAAGAGAAAAAATAGAGTAAATTAAAAAGAAAAAATTAAAAAGAAAAAAACTGGCCAGCCAGGGGCCGGGTCACAGCTGACTGGAGGAGGGTGGACGACGACAGACAAACTGCAGTCGCCGAACAGAGGTGCTGAGTCTCGGCCACGAGATTAGCTGAGATGGTGAGGTTCCACCTACTTTTTTTCTATCATTGCAGTCATTTTCAAAGACCAATTACAAAATTATCAGGCTGAATTTTGCACTAAAGATTTCTACGTGACCAACTAGACCCACCCTATTTTCTGCTGTAATAATATATTGAATAAGAAACAAGGATTTCTTGCAGAACAAAACACTTCTCTTACATAAGATTATACAGACAGAAGCCAGATCCACCACTTGCCAAAGAGGAAGAAATTGAGAAGGGATTTTTTCTGGAATTTCATATTTGCCATATCAAAAGAAGAGGTGTTTGCCTTCATATTTGTATTTTTGCAAATTGTTCCTAAGATCAGAAATATGTTTTCTAGGCCCTTAAAGTTCCATTGCCGGAACGAAACCTCTGTTAGGCAAATACAGTTTTTTTAACCTACTGCCAGCATGTTTCTCCCCAGGACAAATGTAAGGCCGGCTAAAATTATACAAGAGTACTTTTCACTCTTCATACTTCGATACAGGTTTCAACACATTCATGTTACGAAATGTGATCGACGATAATTCAACCCTGCTAGGCACAGTCGACTAAAATGGTCGGGGGAAAACACTGCTAGTATAGATTGTTAAAGAAAAAAAAAAAAAAAGAAATAAATATAAATAATTGCTCACATTTCGTGTCCATCTTGTACTCTGCACTTCGGTTCGAGTACCTGGCTTGACCTTGTGTACTAGAATGGCTGTGCATTGTACTCAACCACTATATATATGGTAGACTACATGCCAAACGCATTGACACGTGATACGACATGTATAGCATTGACATGTCAAACCAATGACACTTCTCTTAACAGCTAGTTAAGGATAGACACCAGTGGTTGGGGCGTGAAAAGGGCTGCTCGCTCTCGATACAAACATAAGATTTGTTTTCTATCTTATTAGTTCACTGACACTGCTGTGATGCGTTGTTTGTGGGCGCTATAAGCCAGTTAACAAAGAACATGTCAGCTAACTAGATGCTTACCTGGACTCAGTAGCACAGTGTGTCGGTGAGTAGCGGTTACTAAGTGTTGTGGCACTTGTAAGTTGCGCACACCTTTGAAGGCACATGGTGTCAGTGCTCGGCGTTAGTGACAGTGTATCTGGGCGCTATAGGCTGACACCAACCCTTCACCATGTGAGCCAGGCAGTATAAAGACGGCACACCTCCGTTTACATGTCAATGTTGTATTTATTTACATCATGGCCGCGTTCAAAGGTTTATCCGAGGCTGGTAAAAGAGCACGTCTCTCCATGAACCATAAAACGCATCAATTCTGTTTTGTCTGTGAAGTAGCAGCACCACGAAGAAAATTTAAACAACTTCATACTCACGACCTAGCTCAGAAGACAGTAGGGCCTCAGGACAACTGTGACGGTGGACTTAACAATCGCCCATTGTCTGTAGAACTGGGTGCTGCTCGACCAAATGAGGTACAGCAAGCGAATTCTGTGGTGGGGAGCTCAGTGGTACACCAAGCCCATTCTGTGGTGGGGAGCTCTGTGGTACATGAAGCGAATTCTGTGAGCTCAGGAAGATCAGCTGCGTCTAGGAAAAGGACATACAACGAATGTAACCAGGTGAGGAATCCTTCCCATTACAATCTGCGTGTTTCAGGTGGCATTAAATCCAAATAGGCGGCACTTGACAGCCCTACATCAGAAGCCTGCCGATACTCCTACTCCCTTCTAGGTTGTGGTTTTTCAGCTGGCAACAGTGACATGAAGCAGCGGCAGAGTACTGGCTCCATGCATCCATCACTTTCCCAGAATCTTACTTTTATTTTCCTGTGCATTTAAACAGATATTTTTCACATTTTCTGTAACAGGTCAGTTCTTTATTAGATGTTTGTATTATTAAATATTAACTAAAACTCAGACATTTTGCCTGACTTCAATAATGCCCATAAATAGTTCTTATAGGATTTATGTAAATTTGCTGAGTGATAAGTTTAGAGTCCACTCTATCGCGTGTTGGTGATGAATACTTTTATCTATATTCCCTACTTGAAAAAGGTGTATTTCTCCCTCTTGTACCTATACAAAATTGACATGTATGTCATCTATTTCAGGTCACTCTGGACACAGACGATGCAACCGATGGGACCCCGGACGAAATGCTTGGAGACATATTAACAGGTTCACAAGACATTTGTCCTCGTATAAGAGTGGTCAGTGGTGATCGTGCTAAAAAATTGCAGAGTGTGGTGACCTGGATTCTATTTGTTATTTTGCAGTGGCAGTTGTCAAACTGCGTCTCTGACACGGCAGTGACTACACTACTGAAGTTTGTCTGCGAAATTCTAGTTGTGGCTGGGATCCCACAGTATTCGACCATGATAAAAAGGGTCCTTCCAGGAAGCATGTACATGTTATACAAATGGCTTGGCGTTGACCGAAATGATTTCCAAAAATTTATATGCTGTGGCCAATGCTACAGTATTTATGATTCAATAGACGGACTCAAATACACTGACAACCGCGGTAGGGTCCGCGTTAGAAACTGCCTTCACGAATCGCGTAATGGCAAAATTTGCAATACGAGATTGTTCACAGAAGTGGCCGTGGCCAATGGCGAAAAACAATTCATCCCGATCTACACGTATTGCTATAAACCACTATCAGAAAGTTTGGAAAGCCTCTTGTTGAGGCCAAATTTCGAGAACCAATGTAGGAAATGGAAAGACCGCCGCATTCCCTCAAACATTTTGGCAGACATCTATGATGGACGGTTGTGGAAAGAGCACGCGGGCCCAAACGGTTTCCTTCAGAACGACAATAACTTGGCTTTACAAATCAACGTTGATTGGTTCCAACCTTGGACTAGGCGGAGTCATATTTCTATAGGAGCCATTTACCTTGTGGTTTTGAATCTGCCGCGGACCGAGCGATATAAAGTGGCTAACGTTATTCTACTTGGCATCATTCCAAATCTCCCGAAAGAACCTCACACATTAAAAAGCTTTATAAACCCACTTGTCGACGAATTGCTGGCATTTTGGAGACAAGGAATTGTCCTTAAAACTCATAACTTTCCAGAAGGGAAAAGAGTCCGAGCAGCTCTTCTCAGTGTTGCTGCAGACCTACCTGCCGCTCGTAAGTTGGTTGGTTTTTTTTCACACTCTGCTAATCGGGGATGTTCAAAGTGTCTCAAGGAATTTGGCGGTGGACTTATGAGAAATCTGGGTGGCTTTAACAGATCGACATGGGAAGCACGGACCCACCGGAAACACATGGAATGGATCGATGAGATAAACGGTGCTCGCAACGAAGCAGCGAAACAAAACCTCGAAAGCAAGTATGGTATTCGCTACAGCCCATTGCTGAAATTGGAATACTTCAGACCAATAGATCACCTTGGAATCGACATCATGCACAATCTGTATATGGGCACAGCGAAAAAAATGTGGAAGTACTATTGCGACGAAGACAACAAGCTTCTGACAAAAACAGATATTTCTATCGTGGACGAGCGCTTGCTACAATTCCAGGTGGGAACAGACGACGAACGTGCTGCGACGTACATAGGTTCAAACTATGGATTTTGGACAGCTCAGCAATGGTTAAGTTTTGTGACTGTGAGTTCTGGATATTGCCTCCAAGGACTGCTACCATCTGAAGATCTGAAGGTGTGGGAATGCTTCGTTTTGGCCTGTCAAGCAGTAACGTCGGCATGCGTTACTCGGGAAAAACTTGACTTTGCAGACAAACAGTTTAATCGGTTTAGTCGGCTAGCACAACGACTATATGGCTTTGAAATAATAACGCCAAACATTCACTTGCATAACCATATAAAGGAGTCAGTCATTGATATGGGACCGCCTCCAAGCCACTGGCTTTTCGCGTTCGAAAGAATGAATCTGAAGATTTCGGATAAACCGACCAACAAGCGACAAGTGGAACAACAGTTCATGAGGAAGTTTCTGATACAGAAAAGTGTCGAAAACTTGAAGCATCACTTGCCACAGGAGTTTTCCCAAAATTTTGCCCCAATTCTTCAAAAAAGTGACGAAACCTTGATCCTTGATCCAGATGTGGCACTTGTTCCCGAAATGGATCTGCACGACTGTGAACCACACTGGAAAACAACGAGTGGCGTCAAACTGGGAGGCGTTGCCGTTGTTGGGGCCATGGATATCGACGAGCGTGAATTACTGTTGGGGACGTATAAAAAGATGTATCCATCCTGTGCTGCAGAACTTGATATGAGCAACGTCCCTAGCGTCTACTTGAAGCACGGAGTGGTGCAAGTTGGTCCCATGCTATACGCCAGCGCTACTTCTAACCGCAAGTATAGGTTGAGTTGGATTATGGCAATTTGGCATGGAATGACAGCTGACAATCGCGAGTTGCGGCCAGGCCTGATCCAATATTTCCTGAAACACACTCTGAAAATCCCGGAGACTGGCGAAATGAGAGAACATGTGTTTGCAGTAGTCAAGTGGTACAAGCCCTACGAAGACAGGGTAAATTACATTCGACCCATCACAATGTGGAAATGCAAACAGTTTGAGACGCCAACATGGGCAACCTACCTGCCAGTCGTCCGAATCAACGGACGATTTGGTGGCTGCACCTCGACAGATGGCTGAAATCTAATCATTGCAAGCGTTCCGCGACCAGTGTACTTGTGAAAAGTCCAGATGTTTAAAGAAGCCCGCCCACAAGTGTATGTAATGTTGCTAACAGAAGTTACTGGAACTGCCTCTCTATGTCATAGTCAAGGTAATGTCATCTAACCGATACTAATTATGGCCTACTCACCATCTTCGACAAGTAGCCCGAACCGGACGGCATATGAAGCAGGCTGGCTCGCGTCACGAAGGACTTGTGAAGATTGCTCGCTAAATCGCATCTCCTGCACACAGACCAACTGCTCGAGTACCTGAATGAAGAATGACAATGTTAGCCAAAGTACATGTTTTAGTAGAATAACCAAACGTCATACTGCCGGAATTGGACAATTGGTAATATATAAAATCTGATTAAATGTCTAGCAGAGGCCCCGATACTTAGAGTACCGACATGTAAAAAATACCAATAAAGCTGGGAATATGAATGTTAAGGGAACTTATCTTTTACTTACCCCCTATGAGTTCTCATTCACGAACATCAGGCGGCACTGCAAAATATCAAAAAATTGGCAGTAAGAAAAAGAGTAAACAATGTGGTCTTAGGGGTTCAGTCAGGGTATAAAAAACAGTAATTGTTATTTGTTTTTATTTAACCTAGTTACCACCACCATAAGGTTTAAATATTAGAATGGCACTAAGAGGTGAAAGTGAAAATTCGGTTGTCGGAAGAGGTTAAATTGAAAATTAGGTTTTTAATCTAACTTTAATCTACCACTACTGCCATGATTAGAAAATTAACAAAACTAGTCTACGCCTTAACTGGTACTTTCAAAATGTGACACAAAACACAAAGATAACCAAACCGGCCAACCCTAACGCTTTAGGGAAAGACAACTAAATTTTAAAGTGCAAGACAAATATGACTAAACTAGCCGACCGTAAAATTGCAATACCACAACACTGTTTCAAGTTTATAACAAATAAATTTGATCCAAGTAAATTGGTCGGAATAAAGACAGAAACAGTTGTATCTCATAAGTATTCAAGAGTCTTTGAACATAAACATTCAGCTTGTGGTTTTGCTACCTTGAAGGGTCCCTTGCACATAAATTAAGAGATAAATAATTTTTGCGTCAATTTATTGTTTTGGGTACCGTAAAATTATTTCAAAAGAAATAATGGGCAAATATTGCAGTGTAGGTAAGTCATTAAGGAATGAAATAGCACACAGCACTCATACAAATGAAAAATTGTTATAATTCATTTATGTGCAAGGATTACTTTAATGATCTTAAAACTATACAGTGTTCGAGACTAACGCCGGCCCGTCGGCCAATGGCCGCCAATTTAAGGCCAATGGCCGAATTTTTTCACCAAAAATGGTATGAAATCGGCCCGGATGGCCCACAGAAATTTCTGCTTATTTTCCTAATTTCAAGACCAAATTTTGCACATATTCATTATATCGAAGTTTAGCAAAGTATTTAGATATTCAAAAGGTCAAATGAGGGCCAAAAGAAATCTGTCAGGGCCGACAATACCTTGGTAAAGTTGGTCCCGATGGCTGACAGTCCAAAAAGTTATTTTCGAACACTGCTATGAACTTTGCACAAGGGAAATTGGAGGGTGAGAGGAGGGAAGGCAGGGAGGGACGGACTACTACTACTTAAAGAGATAGTTTTCTACTGAAACAAGTGTCAACTAGAATAAGATGACAGGGGTCCTTGGGTAGCGCCATGGCAGTGTGTGTATAGGGGTGGAGGTGGGCAACATGATTTTGCATGCAACGAACAACATGAAACCATAGCGAGTGTCCGAAATGGTACTTGGCACCAGGTGCAAACTATAATTGCTACAACACACAATCGTGATGTATTGTTAGGCAGTAACAAAACATGTTTGTAAGTTCTGAACCATGGCAACATTTCCCACTACCTGAGACGACACCATAAACGACAGGACACGGCAACACAGTTTTCAATAGCAAGAAACTTGATTTTCTCCAAAAATTCACCAGGCCAAACGAAGAGGACGGTCCGACTGCAATAAACGCAAAATGTCACTTTTCAAGTTAAGTTTGGTTTTAAACGGTTTTCCAGGAGTCACGCAAATGCACTGAACTTGGGGACCAGCATCTGTGATCTGAAAGGGATATAATGATTTATTTTTGAACAGTCCGTGCTTCAACGGGGCGCACCTAACATCTAGGTACATTACCAGCTATAGGTAGTAGATCCTGCTTCGCTGTTTTGCTGTCTCGTTGCCAGAGTCAACATGCCGCACACAGACATCATGAAGAACCCAACCACCTCCTTAAAGCCACACAGCCCCAGCCTCATTCCAGTCCTACAGGCTGCATTGATCCATTTTCCACATCGGCCAGGCCCCCTTGTAGTTCAATCGTTCCATTTGGCAAGTCAGGCTCCATTGTAGTTCACATCGACCACGCCCCACTTTAGTTCAATCGTTCCATTTGGCATGTCTCCATTGTCCTCACTAATTTCCTTTTCGCCTTTCGTTATCCTCCTTGGACAAAGTTCACAACTGTGTATTTTCTCACAGTACTTCACTATTTACTCCAAAGAGTTACATGTTCATATGTTACACGTTCAAAAGTTCACAACTAATCGACCATAAAAAGTTCACAAGGTCACAACTGTCTGACTATTGTCTTCAAAGTGTACATGTTCACCTGTTCCGAAGAACTTTGAATATACTAATCTACCTAATATACCACAACAATCGGAGGATACTGGGAACCTATTCTTGCCCAGATGTACACAGATCTAGACCAGAGGGGACAGGACAGATGAGATTAAGACCCTTTTAAGTGGGCTAGGGAAGCCAGCGACAATATGTATGTGTCCAAGATGGGCCAGGGTTTTCCCCAGGACAAATTTAAAGCCGGCTATTTATGATAGAAACACATCGGTGTGTACACTTATTGTTCATGGATGACTGTCCTGGCGATATGACAACAGCAGTTCCGTTTTGGATTCCAGGTATACAGTGGATGTCCTCAGAGTTCTTGGTGATCTTGTGTTATCTCCTTGAAGCGCCAAGTTCAGAACTGCCTGACTAACTACTCCTAGGCTAAGTTTACATTTGCATGTGAAAAATACCAAAAAAAATTTGGTTTACAATCAGTCCAATATTTGTCGGCTGAAAAGGCAAAAAATTTGTTAAATCTCTTGTGTGATTCGTGATTTCCCCGCGGTAAATTAATTTTAGACTCAGCTTTATAAAGCACTATAGGCTAGTTGTCACATTAGTATTACCATGAAACAAAACTACGGGGCTTAATGTATTTTTCTTTAGCCAGAATCCACTGCATGCATGGCTTGCATTCTAGCATTTGAAGGATGTGAATTTACTTTTTGAACATGTAAGCCGGTGATAATGTTTGCCACATAGCTAGAGAGTTACCGTTACTTGGGGAAAAACTGAGTATCTAGTAGTAGGGGAAAAACACGAACCACTACAAGGGATAGACCTTAAAATGTGCCAAATTGGGAATATTTTGCAGGTTAATCCCCTATTTCCAAGTTGTGCATGATGAGTGCAAATAATTATGGAAGGAAACGGTAGCAAATTTGGCTCGTACCATATCATGGCAGAGCTGGAAATCAACATGCCGTCAGCCAATGGGGCAGCAAACAAAATAACAACACCCGCCTCATTTTGATATATCTCATCCCCTTGGCAGGAAACATACATATTATATCATTTCGCCTTCTTCTATCTGGAGGCTCATTTAAGTCGGTTCGCAATATTGAGTGTGTCGGCACCTAAGATTTCCAACTCTGAATGATACTAGCGCTTTTTTTTTTCCTAGTCGACCGTCTGAGTGAGTGTAAAACACACTACTAAACAGGGTTCGAAATTACAGTCTGCCCATCGGCCAATGGCCGGAAATTTCAGAGGAGGGCCAAACATTTTTGAAGAAAAGTAAGGTATTTTCTGCCCTGGTGGCCAAAAGATTTCAGCAATATTCTATCCTTTTCTTAGGCAGATGAAAAAGGCTTAATAGGGGCTCCCTATAGGTAAAGTCAGGGCCGACAAAAAGTCAAGCAGAGCCAACCATTTTTTTAACAGTCGGCCTTGATGGCCGAGGGCAAAAAAGTTAAGTTCGAACACTGCTATTCTTTTTTTTTTTTTCTTTTTTCTTTCTTCATTTTTTTTGTTCGTTTCATGTTGTCATTTTTTTTTTCGTTTTCTTTTTCTATTACAATGATGAAAGTGTTCAGTGAACATATATGAAAGTGTTCAGTGAAAAATATTCCTGAAATAGGATGGGCTAGTAGCAATCTCTATTTGGAAATAGGTGGGTTAGGATTAATAACTAAGGAGGATTTAAATTCAAAATTTCAAAAGTGATTTAATGAAAAATATTCAAAGAATTGTTTGTTCGAAGGCGTGTTTTTTTTTGACACGTCACTCCTTTTTAAATTTACTGAAATCAGTATATTTACTGAGGACTTTCATCACCATTTTTAGTACTTCCCTTAAAAAAAAAGTTCAAGAACAAAAAAAACAAAAATAAAATATATACCCACCCTTAGCGCGATCCCAAGGGCTCCCTGAAGCAGGGTTTTCCCCAGGACAAAATTAGAGCCGGCCATTTGTGATCCAACGATCGAAACGCCGATCATGATTCCATTTTTTTAAGAGTACTTGCAATACTTCAATATTTTTAACCCACCTTTGGCCACCTACAGACGGTCGATCCCAGACACTAGTTAAAGCTGGTCAAGAGAGCCGGCTCTAAGTGCCTAAGGAAAACCCTTGCCGGGCAGACACCTTTTTTCAATTTCTATTCAAATCAGGCCTCAAAGCACATCGGACACAAGAGAAATGTCTGTTGAAAAATTATCTTTTTGGATCAATGAATAGGATGTAAAATATTCCAACAGTAAAGGGTCAGACAGGTATTCTCATTCTGATTTAGGCAGTATTATATAGTTTGTGTAGGCGGTACAGTTTCTGTCTCCCACCTTGGAAAAGAATGGAATTTAGCGCTCTTGTGAACACAAGCCTAAAGGTTTCAACAACTTGATTGTATTCCATGTTTTGAGGCCTGTAGAAACCACCAAGAGGGTTCCCCATAATGTAATATAAACCCAAATGAATACGATTGCTTCAGATGACTAGAATAAATGGTTAACCCAAATTTACAACTATCTCTGAGACATCGATTAATTTACGATTGTCATGACTCAGGGCTAGACGAATCTGTTGTCTGTGCGTCAAGTAAACTGAACGCACATCTCTTTCAATCTGTGTATAAACAATCAGTCAGGCACGGGCGCATGTGGGTGTGTGTGTGTGTGGGGGGGGGGGGGGGGGGGCTAGAAACCCCACCCTAACCCAGACAAACACGCGCACATCCAGTTCGAAAGCAATTCCTCTAACATGAAAGCACTTCCATGTTGAGAAATAGACAGCACAAGTCATTTCAATGTATTATGTGATTTGTCGAGCCCTGAGACGGTTAACTAAAAGTTACTAGTGCCGCTAAGAAGTACGATGAGACACATAAATGCTGTAAAAGATAATTTCAGATTTATTTAAAATTGATTTACATATATAGATATACAATTACACGCTAATTACAAAAATATACATTAGACAATATCACATATCACAATCACTGTATATTACTTATTAGGCCAAGGAAAAAAAATAGTAGCATTCCGGTAACCCGACCTACCCTATTTTTGCCCCGACCCTAATGTTTTGAAAGACTTTTTAGTTAAAATATTTTAAATTTTGTCAAATATCATAAAAATTTTGATTATTTTCAAGAAAAAGCCATTAAAAATAATTTCCAAAATAAAAAAAAATCCAAAATTTTCCAAAATAAAAAAAAATCCCGACCTACCTACCCTACTTTTTACCGGAACGCAACTTTTTATTTTCCTTGGCCTTAAATAAACGAAGTAAAACAAACCTAACGAAAACTAAAAACTAAACTAAACTAAAAAAAACTGAACTAAATTAAAAAAAAAAAAAAACTAAACTAAACACCCAACGCATCCCCCCTCCCTGTACAGGGCAGGAGGGACACGCCGCCGGCGTGGCCGGCCGTCGTTCCCTGGCGGTGGGGGCGGTGGGGGCAGTGGGGGCCGCGGGCCTGGCTGCGGAGGCCTGGCTGGGGGTGGCGGGCCGGCGGCTGGCGGTTGGGGTGGAGGTGGGTGGGGTGGAGGTGGGTGGGGGAAGGCAAAGCCTTGAAAGGCCACCTCCACCCGCACTGTCACTACAACTCTGCATGTCAAATGAAAGCACATGGATGTTAAGAAATGATGATTTGTCCAAATGTCGGAAATGGATCTTTCAATTTCAGAATCCTTTAACTGAATGACTTCAATCTCTCCCAAAATTGTGGGCCGGGTGGCCTTGAATCAGTCTTTATAAGTGAACATAACATATAATATGTAGATATTTATAGAAATTCCAAAGCTGAGAGCCCTCCTAATACAGTGATATGAAATCAAAGACAACTGTTGACGTCGATGAAGATGTGATTTTTTTCTTTCTTTTTTTTCTGTACCTAATCACTAGCCCCCCATCCCATGGGCACATCGGACCAGTGTGAGTGTATCTGGCTTTTATCATGTATTTTTCTGCTATTTCCTCCTCCCATGGGCCCGTCAGACGAGAGTGAGTGTATCTGGCTTTAATGATGTTGTATTTCTGCTATTTCCTCCTCCCATGGGCCCGCCAGACCAGTGTGAATGTCTCTGGCTTTTATCATGTATGTTTTTGCTATCTCCTCCTACCATGGGCCCTGAAGATCAGTTTGAATGTCTCTGGCTTTTATCTTGTATTTTCCAGCTATCTTCTCCAGCTTACGTTGATATCTGTTCACGGTTTGAATGAAGTATAGATTTACTAGTACCGGATACTACTAAAAACACAGTCTGTTAGGTGACTGGCTTCAGCTTACGTTGATACCTGTAATGTGGGAATGCTCTACACAGAGATGCCACTTCCAACTGATGAATACATAGGAAAATGAGGAAATACTATTCCTATTGAATTTTCTAAAAATAACTAGGAGAGAACTTTTGTTCAGGGAAAGGGAACTGAGATAGGATCTGTATTTGAATAGATTGAAAGTGACACAGAATACTCTAAAATGGATATTAAAGTAATGTCGGGAAAATCAGTTTGGCAATCCATAACCACCAAAATGTAGGAAGTCCTAAAAAAGTAGGTAAAATGGCATCTCTGTCTACAGACACAGTATGGTAGGTTATCTTCTTCAGCGTATGTTGATACCTGTAATCTGGGAATGCAGTTGGACCATGGTCAGTTGAGCATGCATATTAATAACGTTCACATTTGTGTTTGAGGATGACAATCAGCCCGATTGTTTTGGGTTAATAAAGCATGCAGGCATGCAGAATACTATCATGCATAAAATGACATGCCAGGGTGGAAATTGACGCCTGTAATTATTATTCCTATTATTTCCCTATTTTAATATGTTTTTGCACTGATCCTAAACTTATTGATCCTTTGGTAAGGTATGATGCTTAGACTGTGAAATATGACTACTATTATACAGTTTATGGATCAGATTAAAGCCCCATCGAGCTCTATCTTGGAGTTTACATTCTTGCCGCTCTGATTTTTTCAGAGAATCAGGGACCAGACATTCTGGTAATATATGGGCCCTAGGCATGCAATATTACTATCAGGGAGTAAGTGACCAGGGGTGGACATAAGTCTAAAAATCCAGGGGCCAGTCGGGCCCCCAGCTTTCCAAATCTAGGGGTCCGCACCAAAATCTAGGGGCCCTCATATATATATAATCAGATTGTCTTTGAAAACATTATGTTTTATTGTAAACTATATAGAAATCTGTAATTGTTATCCAAGATTTTCTATGGGCCAGTCGGGCCCCTTGGCCAGAAAATCTAGGGGCCCGACCTGTTTTTAAGGGCCTCGGGCCCCCGGGCCCCTGGTTCAGTCCACCCCTGACTGTGCTGTTAGTAATTTTGCTCCTTTTTGCGTTGGACACTTTTTTGTCACTGGAAATCACGTCCCAAATTTATTTTTTTTGAGCACCCAGCGCATTTTTCTCCCCTATGTTCTGTCTTATGAATGACCAATGGCCTTCCTTGATATCTTGTCTTCAATATATGATATGTTTTGTTTGGTATTTTCCTCATAATATTAAGGATTCAAGATCTTACCTAGCCTCAGTATGCTGAATGGCTCCAACCTGTCCACCATTACAGTCTGCTGGTACCCTGTTTCACATTGAGTTTTAGTGTAAATTCGAGCAGGCTGAATAGAAGTGTGTGGAGTTAAGCATAAATTCTCTCAGACCCTATATAGTATTGGAGTTAACCATAAAATCTCTCAGACCCAATATAGGGTCTGGACCTCTTGTAGTAGCAATGCCAGATGGTAGCCTATCTGATCTTGGATTTTGCGACTTTTCCCCCAAATTTGGACTCATGGATATTTGCACCACTAATTCCTGTCAGAAATTATTAATCTTGGGCTCGTTTTAAAGCTAAGGAATTGTGCTTCTGAGATATTTAGACAATTCTATTACAATCCTGCTGCCTTTTGGTCAAAATTTGAGAGAATGTGGGATTTTTTAGGGTGTCAAAAAGAGCTCAAAATGTGTAATTTCAATGCAAAATCTGCGGTCCAAGACAAGGGAGAACAATTAATCTGATATTCTATCTGGAAAGAGTTCAATCTCCTCTTTCTGACACCTTTTGAATTTAGTTTTTCTGATTATTAGATCAGTAGATATTTTTGGTCAAACAAAACCTTGGATAATGCTACCCTGACAAATATTATCAGATGTTATTTTTTAAAGGAAAAATCATGGTCTTAACCAGTGGAAATATTCCCATCTGTAATGGTAATCGATATAAGCAAAGTATCATATATTAAGCACTATTTGAAAGAAGTTTCTATGTTGATTATGCGTAAGGAAATTGCCCCTTGAGTTTTGGGTGACTAAATGTTCCCAAAAATGGTCCTTCACATTTTATTTTCATTAATAAACCCGCGGTTCATAGCTTAAGAATCATACTTATCTGTTATCCTAGGTCTAAAGAGTAAAATCTAAGCTTTCTGGCACTTTTTGAATTTTTTTCCTGTGATTATTCAGGCCTCGACAAATCCAGTGCCCGGGGAGCCCGCTCCACCCTGTAAATCACCCTGGACACCCAAGTGGCACCAAGTGGGAGCCCGGTGGGCTCCCTGTTGGTCTGCGACACAACCACTGCAGCTCCCCGGCCTCCCCATCCCCATTCCCCTCCACCCAGCACACACAAACACACCCCTTCAATGGTTCCTGTTTCCACTTAATATCACAGCCAGCTTGTTCTTTATGAGGCTGTTCTAAAAACTACAGCTGATAGAGGATATCCCATGACAATGATCTGATCCATACTTAGGAATGCTTTAGGCAAATGTGTCAGACATTCTTGTTAAAACATCTGACGTGTCCAGCAAAAATGGTGTTTTCACAGACACTAGGGTGACTGACAGGACTTCTTTCTTTGATGATATACCGGGAGGGGTGTGGAGTGCATGGGCAGGAAGGGTCAGCAAGGTCTATGAGTTTAGGACTGAACTGCCCACAATAGAGAGGCAAAATAGCCATTTGGGACTGGATTTTGGGTGGTCTCTTGGTGAGGCTCTCACATAGAGACCGGTCTGATTAGTGAAGCTAAAACAAACATGAAATCGGGGGAAATATTCCGGTCTGACTAAAAAGTGGTCTTTAAGAGAGGTGGTCTCCTTAGTGAAGTGGTCCTCGTTGATGTGGGTCTCTACTTTATTAGAAAAAATCCTTAAGGTCAAATAAGTACCTCAGATTGCATAAATGAGAGTTTAACTTTTCAAAATATTTTAGGGGTGGCCCTCCATACCCCCCCCCCCCCAATATCATTCCCGTGGATGGCTATGCCGTCCACAAATTATTTGATTATGTTACCAGGGTTCTCCCCAAGGCCCGGCGCACCCTGGCTTTTTTCCCCTTTTCTTTTAAATTGTGATACCATAGTACCTCAGAATGCCTCAGACTGCATAATTGAGAGGGTATCTTTTCAAAGTTTTCTCAAAGGTTATCCCCACATATATACCTAAAAATCTCTGAAAAATGGATATTGCAAATAAAAACATAAGGAATTTTTGTCATATCTTTAGGTCACCAAAGTACATCAAAATGCCTCAGACTGCAGGATTGAGAGGTTGTCTTTTCAAAGTTTTCTCAAAGGTTATCCCCACATATATATATATACCTAAAAATCTCTGAAAAATGGATATTTCAAATAAAAACATAAGAATTTTTTGTCATATCTTTAGGTCACCAAAGTACATCAAAATGCCTCAGACTGCAGGATTGAGAGGTTGTCTTTTCAAAGTTTTCTCAAAGGTTATCCCCACATTATACCTAAAAAAAATCTCTGAAAAATGGATATTGCAAATAAAAACATAAGAAATTTTTGTCATCCCTTTAGGTCAACAAAGTACATCAAAATGCCTTAGACTGCACGATTGAGAGGCTATATTTTCAAAATTTTCCTCCCCTCCCATACCCTCCCCCTGGACGGCTTCGCCGTCCACAATGTGTCCCCCACTCCCCCCAAACAAGACAAAACAAGAATCGTGGATCCCCCCCTGGACATCTGCGCCTGGCTGTGATTTTTTCCTGGGGAGAACCCTGCACCCTGTGTCAAAATCATGCACCTAGGTGCAGGGTGCACCCTTATTTCCGGACACTGGACTGGTTTATAAAATGCTGAATATTTTGAAATCATTTTTAGGAATTTAACAACAACGAATTAATTGGATGTTAGATTCTACACGGGTGGATCCAGAGGGTGTGTGTGGGGGTGCACGCTCTTCCCTTTTTTCAGAAAATGTAGTGTTTTTTATTGTTAAATAAAATTAAACAAAAAAGCAATTAGAGAAAGAATTTTCCTAAAGTGCCCCCCCCCCCTCGCTAAATACTGGATCTGCCACTGTTCTATAAGTATGTGTTCTAGACGCTGCCTTCCATTTCTCTCCGGCTCATTCTGTTGGGCACATTGAAATAGATTATACCTATCTATTTTTTATGACATTGAAACATTTCTTTGAACATGCCGGAATATAAAAATGCAGTGAATTATTTTTTGGGTGGGCTCCCATGATATTGGGTTAGGCTCCTAGTTTGTTGGATTTGGGAGCCCAATGGGCTCCCAGGTCATTTTGAAATTCTGTGAGGCCTGAAAAATACACTTAGTATGCTATTAGAAGGACCCCAACAAATGTTCCCTAAAAAAATAGTCACATTTTTCCATTTTTGTCACCGAATCTGTCAGGGAGCCCCCACCCCCCTATATACAAAAATATTTTCTCCTCGAATTTGGACATATCTCAAAAATGACCCAAAATGATTGAAAAACCGCGGAAATCCGCGGAAGTCGGGCATGCCTATGTATTTACCTGCCCCGGGAAGGCGGGCAATGCTTAATGTTGTGCCCTGGTGATGCAGAAATAAGACTGTTTGAAGGGATGGGGCACAATATTTAAAGAATAAACAAAACACTGTCAACAAAGCTGAAATTCGATATTCTAATGGAACCCCCTTCTATCTTTGGAGTGAACATTATTGCTGCTCTGTTTTTATTTCTGAGAGTCAGGGACAATAAAATAATTAAATCAGAATCGAAATAGCACGAGGCCCCTAAATAATGGGTAAGGCCCCTAGATTCCAAGTCCAGTAAATGACTCGGTCTGCTGGCTGTCATGTAACCACCATGAAATACCCTCGGCGATAATACCTCCGCTTCTCTGCTATAATCACCTCTGTAACTATAGCCGGATAACTGACAGCTTTGGGTCAAAGCCTCTCGCCGGGCACAAGTGTAAAATGCTAAGCACAGATCGAAGATTCCAACTTATATCAGACGCGATGACAGAGTTAGCTGACAAAGCTTGGGCGACGCCATCTTGGATTTTACCGGCGAACGAAAAACAAACACATTACGTTCGCCGATAGCAAATAATTACGATGAAATAACTCGCCCAACCCGGTATACACACATCCCTAGCGCTAAATACAATCCTAATAACCTATTTTGGACCGAAATACCAAGGATATACAGCTAATTCGAGTCCAAAACAACCCCTTAAAACAGAAAAGAATGCTTACCGGGCCGCCATCTTTTGCTTTCTGAGTTACCCGGATGTGACGCTGAAGGCAGAGACACCTATCGAACGGACGAAGCATTAACTTCACACGCGCCCCGTAGACCGTGGCGACGCGTGGCGATTGCATCGGGATCGGCCTGCGCTGTTCATTCCACCTTTGGTCGTTTGGGAAAACATGCCGCCTAGGGCAAGGGGAAATTGTGAAATTAACACTGGACATACTGCTGAGGCATGGTAAGACGTTAACTACTTGGACTGTAGGATCACATTGTGTCCTTCATGGCCCTTAGCAGGAGCGCAGAATATTGGACCAATTATATCTAATCATACAATCAGATAAGGTTAAATTCAAGCTGTGCTTACCAACTGAACTCAACTCGATGGTCGTAGCTACTTATGGCACCATGGCCTACGACTGTCTAGTTGTAGCAACAAAACTTTACTATGCCACAGGCTAGGACATGATTGTCGTAATGAAGGCTATAGTGTAATATATCCAATGCTAGTGCACGCCCCCCTACGACCCGACGATCCAGTTGTACATCTTCATCTTCCTGACATGTAAGACCCGACGGTCCAGTCGTAGGTGCAGCTACGACTGCCCCGGCTCCACTGCAGGACTAAGCCCAACTCAACTCAACTCAACCATCGAGTTGAGTTCAGTTGGGCAGTGGAGCTGGGGCTTTAGTTTGAATATTGTATGACTACTAAGCTATAGTGTTTACAATATTGAAAATGCCATTGCCACATGAATTGCATATTCGTATCTTTACAAAGAATTGAGTGGTCCCTGACCCCGAAAATATAATCTGGCTTATGCTGATGCATGTTGGCAAGTACTGGTTCAACTATAACTGTGAAGTATTAACATAGCAATCGTGGAAGATTCATCAAAGTGTCATATCCAACCTGTCAAGCAGGGCCAGTGTTCTAGGGGGTGCAAACCCTGACTCCTTATAAAACTGAAAATTGTAAACACCAGGTTTGCACACATCTTCCAATCTTAAAGGGAGGGCCAGTAAAATTTTATTTTCTTCCAATTTGTTTCTATATCTTAGATTTAATGTTACCAAAGACGTACATAGCATTTGGATTGTTATAGTTATCTCCTATTGAAAGTTGATGAAGTTTTTGTATCAGAAACCATATTGGGGCCTTGTCAGCCTGAAAATGGGTTTTAAGTTTTCTATTTTTTATTTTGTCTGTTTGTCACACACACCGAAATGCATTGTGAAACCTGCATCACCTGCAGAAAGGGACACTTATTTTGAATTAGAAAATCATCCATAAAATTCATGATAAAGATAATTGTATGAAATTGTTTATGGTGTAGGTAGCAAGACAGCACTATATAAATTAATATTCACTGGCTCCTCTCTTTAAGATGCCACAATTTTCTAATTTGGGTCGTGGCGGGGGGAGTGGTAATTGCCCCCTTTGCTCCCCATCTTGGATGCGCCACTGCTGTCTGCCTAGTTAACTTCATGACACAACTTCTGATCTTTTCATATAGTTTAAGGATTGACACCGGTGGTTGGGCCATGTTTCACGTTTCTGCATATATCTCCGCCCCTATCTTAGCTATAAAGATGAAATATATATTGTTTAAAAGGTCTGATTTTTCTCTATTTAGTGGTATACGTTATATGTACACGAGATGAAAGTTGAAAAAAATATGATTTAAAAACCTAGTTTTTCACTTATAATTTTTAAACAAGGATTACTCACTAACTGTGAGAGCTCAGTAGCTGATTGTTGTCATAAGTGTTAATCACTTTACAATGCAGGGAAGGGTGTCTCAAATTTTTGATGTAGGCCTTAGTTTTTATTTTATTCCAAAAAACGGGTAACTTTTACTTTTTATTTTTTTAAAAAAGATTGAAGACAGATATCAATATTCGGAGACACCCTTCCCTCCATTAGAATGTTAAGAACAAGTATGTGTGATTTCAAATACCTAACTCTTTTAGTTACCGAGGAATCATTGTTCAAAAAATAAAAAAGAAAAAAAGTACTTTTCTCTTTGTGCGACCATTACTTAAAATCACCAAAATACTTTTACATATATTTCATATCATTAAATAAAGCATAAACTGGGCATTTGAACCATATATATTACACTCAAGTGTATATTGAAATACAACAAGAAAAAAGTAATAGTCCAGTGTCCCGAAAATCATGGCCCAACCACCGGTGTCAATCCTTAAAGAATAAAGTAATAAATGAACGCTTCAGTGATCTAAAGTGTCAACCTTTATTGGACTTCATAGGACACTCAATAACATCTTCTCAAAGGCACTGGAAAACCTGTACCCTGATCATAAGTCTCCAGTTACATTTACCATAAGACACCGGGATCAAGGAAAACATAATGGTACATATACTTATAAAATTATTGTGAAAACCTCAATACAATTCAAATACTCATATTTATTCAATAAACTTCATATAATCTGAAAACTTGAATTAACAAGTAAAAAAAACTGTATTTAATTTTAAAGTAGGCCACAATAATAAGAGCCGGAATGGACTATTGAATGTAAATTTAACAAGAACAACTAAATCTGTAACAGTTTCTGAGTAATTCAACATCATTGTCATATAACTTGAGCCAGTCACAAATCCGTGCGAATCACCAACTGCATAAGTGGATTGTCATCCCATGTCACATTTGTCAGGGAATCATAGCTGCAGAAGGGAGGTGAGGGGTGCAGTTGGGCCAGTTGCTTAACTATATATATTATGAGATGATCCAGCTTATTAAGCATTGTACTTTGGCCAAAATGATCAAATGTGGCAATGAACATCATAGTGTGGGGCCTTATTTGACCAAACATGGCCTAATTGCAATGAATTTGATGAATTTTTAACTCTCATGATTATCTTATGAAGCCATCTTGATTTTGTCTTTAACCATTAGCCATTCCTTTTTACAGTCAGCATCTCAAGTGTAAACAAGTTTGAGAGACATCAAGTACCTACTAACTTTGGCCAGGAAAAGTACCAATAATATCAACAGAATTGAAGTATGTGATACCACCAGAAAATCAATGTCATTACAATCATAGAAGAAAGTTGCAGTAAACAAAATAGTGATTCAGAATTTAAATGACACTATTTTCACAGGAGGTCAGCTTAAGTAAGAACAATATGCATATGGTTATGCCAGTATATACCACCATCAACACAAATGTGTAAGGCAGCTATTACAAGTTACAACAACATTATCATATCTGCATCTGTCCCTGTATATCACACACAGGTATATATATACCTGTGTGTGATATACAGGGACAGGTTTTTTTGTCAATGGACTAGGCAATTCTTTAGACATCTTTTTGACCTTCTACAATATCTTGAGTGGCCCATTTCGAAGAGCATAGCAGGAATTTTGAAGAAAATAAGTGAAATGGTTTCCAAAGTCAAGATAAGGATCAAAGGCGATCTATACTTACTTCACAACTAGCACATATCTCTTCTTGATCTATTGATGAGTCATTTCCGTACCCGACCTTGCATTTTACTGTAAGGGAAAATTGTAATTTAGCCATGAGATGTACTTTCTCATACAAAGATTTATTTTTGTGAATCAAATTAGATATTTTCACACTCCAGGGATCCATTTCATTTCATAAGATACAGCAAAAATGACTGTAGCAAGAATTTTTGTGGATATCAGTTGTTCATGAGAGAAAGTCTACAACACAAATATATTAATTTGCTCTTAAAGAGAGGATAGTAATTTTGTATCTGTAATAAAATAACTGTGAATGTGTATAATTATGGCCAAGGGCCCCTGGGGTCTGTACTTGTTCTATTAAAGACATTTCATTTTGATCCTGATTAGGTACTAGTCATAACTATCTAATCTAATTTGATCACAGAGATTTGGCAAGATTTAGACTGTTAAGAGCCATTGGGCTCCAGCCATTATCTGGCCATTATTAACTCCCTAAAGGTCCTACCCCCACTTCCACCCCAAGTTACATTTTAGAAAAATACATCTATCAAAATCCTACCTTCACAGCTTTGTGAATCAAAAAAGATATTTCTTTAAAATCCTACCTCCACAGGACCACAGCCACCCCAACAGGAATAACAAATTCATAATACATTAAAATCTTACCCTCACAGCCATCTAAACTAAGATTTGAAAAAATAATCCATTAAAATCATAGCTCCACAGCCACCCCAGTTGCTGAACTGGTCCCAGGTGCCGCTGCAGTCTCTGCACTGCTGGGGAGGGTCGTGGCACGATGAGGCAGGACAGTTGTTGCTGGTGACTGGGGAACAATCTAAAAAGGTAAGGTTTTAAACTTAAGAGGGGCCGGTGAAATTTCAAATTTGTAAAATTCTTGTTTTATATGATAGATATGAGGTTCAAATATGAATATAAAACATTTCTATAACTATAAATTGATATATTGCATAGAAAACTGTGTCTCTGTATCAGATCACACATTGAATCCCCTGCCCACCTGACAAAGGATGTCTGTGTGTGACGTCACACAAAATGACAGTTATTTTAAATTTTAAATTTCTAAATTCTATAAAAAACATATTTTTTTCACATTTTCTACAACAAATCATTTGATTTTGTGATTTTAATCACTTTTGGACTGATAAAGTACATCTAAAATATGTCTTATTGCATTTTTCTCAGTTTTCTAATTTTTCAACTGTTCTGCTTGTGACATCACACACAGACAAATGCACTGTGCAGGCTATACAAAGTGCAGGCAGAGCAACTCAGTTTGATTCAGAAAAATGCACACAAAATGAAAACTAGCAGAGATAGAAGTATAAAATTTGGTGTAGTTATTCCATTGGTAATGTAGATCAAGACAGTATGCTAATTAAAAGACACTGGCCCCTCCCTTTAATGTATATTTGATGTGGATTTGTAGTTATATAAATCATTGTCTGACAGGGGCTGATACAGGCCTAGGGATGGCAATCAAAATAGATTCTTCAACCTCAAATTCAATAGAAGTCACAATTCCAAATTTTGGGTTTGTGGAAGATCAATGTTATGGTCACAAATATTGTGATTTAGATTTTTTTCTAATTTTTCCATTTCCAAACTACTTCATAATGTTAAAATGTTCATCCAATAGACATAAGAATATATTATATACAAACACACATGCTTTCTTAAAGTGATTTTCCATGTTTATGAATGTTTGTGAACATTTACAAAGTTGTGTGAATGTTTCTTGGACTGTATCAAGGTTTGTGATATAAAGCTATTTCCATGAATATTAATGAAAAAAGTGGTATCAGCATGTAGGTTATTTACTAAAATGCCACCCATTTGTGTGCACGTGTGTGATGTTATTTTCTCTTTCTCAAATTTATGCTTTATCCAAAAGCGTATCCTATTTCAAGGCCACTGCTGCGGTGCTTTTCAGGGCCTATGACAGTAAGCCATCTAAATGTGGGAATTCCCACCTCCCCAAGAATCCTTTGGGCCCACTTGTGGACTGCCAAGCTCTGTGCTTTAACCTTAACCAGCGAAGGAGTTTTCAATGCAAAAAGTAGATAGGCAAAGAAAATATTCCCCTTGAAACTCCGACACTTGTATGGACCAAATCCTGGTAAGCCCCTTAGCGGAGATTGGTTGCACCCAATGGACTACCAAAAGTGGGGAGTCGGTCCCCCTGCATCCCACTCTAAGGTGTCCAGGTTCAAGAGGCAAGAGGGCTTGCCATTCTCTTTGACATTGTACAGGTAGTTTTATTCATCCAAAATGATGTTTAATTCTCCCTACCATGGATAGCTTATTTCCTATGGTTTACCTGCAGACTAGCCCTAATTAGGATGTATGCTAGGAAATATGTTGACACACCATGAGGCTTAAGTATAGAAATTTTCATTAATCATAGTATATATTGTAAGAAAGGTGATGGACATCAATATCAGCTATATTTTCATTTGCTCTTTGTATATGTTTATTATATTTTGAGATTATTTAAAAGTTCTTTCATTACAAATCAATACATAGCAAATATTCATATATTTTCTATAGTTTTCTATGTAATTTTGTCAACATACTGATTCAAAATTAACCTGCAGGCATTTAAAATGATGAACATCAGCTATCCCTGGTAGGGAGAATTCAATGTAGACTTAAAGAGTTACAAATTGTGAAAAAAACAAAGCCCCAACAATGTGATATTATATTGTAAATCTATCTACTGGAGACATTTTGTAAAAAGATATTGTCGCTAGCTTAAACTATTGAATATTTCTGTCTCTATCTATGGGATAAAGGAATACCCTAGGTCACTCACTGTACTTGCTGAAGTTTTCAATTATAGTACCATTACTCTTTACATATAGGATAAAGCATGTCACAAGGGGGGCGGGATGGTGTAGTGGGTAGGGTTCTCACCTTGCCTGTAGGTGGTCTGCGTTTGAGCTGTGCTTGTTACACCACTTAGCCTTGCTGTCATTCTCACCCCAGTAGATTTGATCATATTAGACTTGAAGTCAACAAAGAGAGTGGTCCTGATTTAGATGAAAAATTGCTGAGCAGATGTTAAGCTCCAACAACCATCATCATTAAGTATGTCACTTACCTTAACATTGCGTGCCCTCTTGGTTCAGAGTATATCCAGAGGAGCAGCTTTTGCACTTTGCGGTACTTGACGAAGAGGTTCGTGTACATGAATAGCAGTTGGCCACACCAGTCAAGCTGTTGTCACTACAGGCTGATGGAAAAAACCAATGACATTATAAGTAAACTGAATTGTTTTGTGGTATTGCTCTAATATTCATACAAATGGCTACACTAGGCTGAAAAACACTGGCAATGACAAACTCTTTCAGGATTGTAGCAAGAAGCCATATAGAAAATGAGAGCGGAACATAAGAAAGGGGTGTCCCAATTTGCTGGTTCCCGCAGGTCCTTTAATAAGCAGTTTAACAAAACAGCAACCCCGTGGAGGTCCGGGTAAGAATAGGCCCTCAGTAGCCCCTGCTGATCGTATGAGGCGACCTTGGTTCACTAAGGGATGAGGTACAGCAAAAATGATCGCTGGGTTTTGATCCCCTGCTGTTTGCCCGCCCTGTCACCATCATCTCATAGATTCGATCACCAAAGACAGAATTCGTCCCAACTGGTTTTCGCCGTAAAAATGACCCTGGCTGTCGGTATGGCGTAAAACACCCAACACTCACTCACTTGAAGTAAGTTCAGTGTGCAGACTGCTACATGCAAAAGGACATCATTTTAGAAGAAGTAGGTTAATAATAAAAAATGCATCTTCAATAAGATTTAAAGCTGCAATCTTGTCTGCGTGACCAACATAAATTGGTACATTGTAACTCCTGTTCCTTGGCACCAAATTTGTGACATGACCAAAAATGTTCCTGGATTATGTTCTCACATACAAAACACGTCACTGGCTATGACATGTCAGCGTATGTTAAGCCTAAAGTGCCATACCCACTAGGCGATTTGGGAAGATTTGACGCCGACGCCGGTGCCGGTGCCAACGGCATCGCCGATCCATATTAAGCATGTTTGATAATTTTATGCTGACGCCAACAGCTGTCGGTATAGGCCATCACTGAATTGCCTAGTGGGTATGACCCTTAATAACAGTACGATGAGACTGTGACTTTAAGACAATCCGTAACACAATGGCAAGTTGTAAAAGATTCAGATGTATGGCAGAAAAATAAACAAGGTATTGTTATAACTACTTGCCTCCACTATCATCTTTTTAACTGTACTTATAGAAATGGTGTGTGATTTTTTTCAAATGCCTTTTCATAATGAATCTGACATAAACCCCCCTAAACCCATGTAAGTGTCCCCAAAATATTCGTAAATGCACCCTGTTGCTAGGGTTAGGGTAAAAGGTCTTAAAACACAAAATTGTATAACAAAATTAAAGGAAGCCAAAACCATTAAAATCGACAAAATTGTCAAACTTAGATAACTAAAGAAATATGTTAGATGAGTCAAGTTAAGGTCAGTGGTAAAGTATTAGCTGACAAAACTAACTCAAACCCTAATAGAATTCTATAAAATATAGTAATATTTCCAATATGTACAAGGAAAACGTGTTTTTAATCATTTTCTACCATATTTCAGCTTTTAGATTTTAACATAGGCAAGGAATATGCTAAAGGAATGGATTTCCATGATTATTTGAGTTTGGAAAATTTTGTTGAATTCATTAGTTTTGGCTCTCTTTAACTATGTGTATGTGTGTCTTACGTTTGCAGATGTCGTCTGCAGTATAGTTGTATGGACCAGGCTTACATTCTGTGCACTTCACACCTGCAGCTGTATTTGCCAGCTCACAACCTGCACAATATTCTGGGCACACTGGAAAAAAAACACGGAAATTATGTATTAATATAATTCCTTTTATCCTCCATTCTCAAGCAAGGATCATGTAAGGAGCTTATTGATGCACTCACATAATTATGATTGGAAAGCCTCCATATAATATTCAGAAACTCGTATATGTGGCTTTGAGAATGTCACATTTTGAAACATACAAGTTTTATAGACTTCGGCAGTATAAAATGATAACACTATTGACCTTTAAGTCTGGTATACACATTACAAAAACTCCTGTTACTCCATATCACCAGAACACTTTTGTAACAGTATTAACATATTGATTGGAGACTTAATACAGCTATATGGTTTATCACAAATCTTATCAAGATTAAAAGGAGCTATCTAAAATTGCCACATTAGGTTGTTAGTCAATGTTTCCAAAATAAATGTCATTTGCAAGTGTAAAACTTACCGGTGCAGGAGTTGTTGTTGTGCTTGACATAACCCTTGAGGCAGGTTTCACAGATCATAGAGCCCATAACCTCCACACACTTCTCACAGTGCAGGGGACAACCTGTTTGGAAATTGAAGTGAAGTTCATTAGATCAAGATAAGTGATTATCTTGATTACCATTAGGATAATCAAAGTTGCATGAAAATGTATCTATAATGATCTTTGATTTTTTTTGTCAATGGGGTAGTTAAGGTACATCAAAGATCATGGAGAGATCTTGTAAAAGTGACCCTTCCAGAATTTTAAAGGTCACCTGTAAAGGTATCCTAATCAAGGTTTTCTATTAAGTATGTTCAACATTGAGGAGGTTATCAGTGTACTGCATTGGGAATTTTCTTTGCCACACTGGTTTCTGTGGCCTGTTTCATAACAAACCTCCATAAATTTTGAGTTTCATAGCTTACAATCACCTTTTCACATCATTGTAGCTTTGTGAGTTTGAATTTTCTTATGCGAGTTTTGGCCTGAATTATGTGAACTGGTTTGGGCTTGAATTCAGGAGTTTATCTTGATTTGCGCAAGTTTTGGCTGAATTTACATTTGTTTAGTTTGGTTATGAAACAGTGAGACATGGGAGTTTCAAACTCTTGTACAGTTTACGTAAGCACAAATAAAACCTACCTTGCTACGGAGGTTATCTAAAAACACCCCACTGACGAGATACATTAATAGTCTATGGCTGATACCCAGTGGCCTAGAAACGTTGTTCTCTCCTAATTAAGACACCTCCTACTTTCTTTAAGGTTAAGTCCATATCCGATTTGTATCTATAGAAACTCACACTTACCAAAGTTACACCCTTGATATATGAACTTAAGTTAATGGAAGGTCCCTTATTGAAAGATTATCGGAAGATTTGAATAAATTGAGCATTATATAATCAACATGGTATTAAAAAACATTATGCTAAAGGCTTTATTCCACTACACAATCTTTGGCTCATAATATATAACGTTCTCATGATCTTTGCCATGAAAGCGAAACGTCAAAATCACTCACGATTTGTTGTCACATATCACACATAGTGAGGTGTAATATATCTGAGAGAACTCAATTTTTGGCAAACCGAAAATCCCGACCTAGATATCATGAGTTTTCTATCGATAGTTACCTAAATATTGAGAGTACATACATCCGATCTTTTACCATTGAAGTGAGCATCCTCCCAATGTTTGGTTTCCCCATGATGTCCTTGTATTGTTCCCTAGTGGAATACAGGGTTAAGCCTGTATTCCACTAGGAAAACAACAAGATTGGGAGAGGTTGGGGCCAAACATCATGAGTGTGTCCATTTCAAGGAGGAATGATCAGGAGTAAATGCTCCTGATAGTTATGAATATGTTAGTAACAATCGGTAGGAAAACTCCCGATCTATGGCTCCCGATATTTTGGATGCCAAAGATTGGGAGCATTGGAAAGTATATTCCATCTCATGGTGTTTTGCATGCTCCCAAAGATTGTGACTGACTGTCAATGTTTAGTGTGTTTGGTCAAACATCGACAGAATCTTCACTAACATTGTGCCAAACATTCCATTGTGGAATATGGCCTTTAGGTAACTCTGGATCCTCCAAAACCCAGTTCATGCTGAGGGGTGCTAGTATGATAAAGAATATTAAAAAAGAACTACAGATAATTAGGACAAGTGCTCTATGACTCAGCTTCTGAAACCTTGGCCAAAAAAGAATTCAGCCAATTTTGTTTATTACGGAAAACAGATATTACTCAACTCTTCAAATTTTTTTCATTGAAATATATTGTAATTTAAATTGTTTTGTGATTCAAATGATATTTTGAATACAGAAGTTTGACTTACGTCCGCAGGTTAAGCACATATTCAGTGGTACAGATAGAACATTCAAGTGCACCATTAGTGTTCAGGGCACACGTTTTACAGTCCCTGGGGCAGGCTGCAAAATAATAATAAGTCACATTAACATGTATTCATATTTATTTTGTTTAAAGATTGTTTTCTTGTCATTTTATTTTTTATACATAACTACTATACTAAGTTATCAAAATTCAAGACAATAACAACTCACATTTAGATGTGCTTCAATCTGCAAAATAATGTCAAACCGGTGAAAAGGCCCACCCAAAGTTATATCCAAAGTAAAGTTGTATTAACGTGAAAAAGGCAATCCAACTTAGATACCAAGGAACCTATTTAAGCCCAACTGTAGAATGATAATTAATAGAAGTGTTTTTTGTTTATATGTGACCCTTCTGACTTGGATTACAAGCATTGATTTATATTTGAATCCCTTGACGTTAGGATGCTTTTTAAACATCAGGTGGGCTACCTTATAAAAAGGGTGTATATTCTTTGATCTTAGTTTGGTTGGTTTGCACATTTCACCCATAGTGGACCATCTAATTGAATCCACATTCCATATGCATGAACAGGTTGTATTCTTTTGGGTCTTTCTTAACTTAGTTTAATGTATTCACACGGATCTCACATAGATTACACCAGGTGGCCCACCTGAATGAAAAGAGTGTATTTTAACAGATCTTTCTTCACTTAGCAACCACTTTTCATACCAGGTGGCCAAGTAAAGGAACAGAGTGTGTTCTCACAGATCTTTCTTTTCTTAGTTTACACTTTACATGCTGGGTGGGCCAAGTAAATGAAAAGAGTGTTTTGTCAGAGATCTTTCTTTTCTTAATTTACACTTTACACATCAGGTGGCCCACCTAAATGAGAAGGGCGTATTTTCACAGATCTTTATTCACCTAGTACACATTTTTCACACCAGGTGACCCACCTAAACGAAAAGGGTATATTCTCACAGATCTTCCTTCACCTGGTACACACTATACACACCAGGTGGCCCACCTAAATTGAAAGGGTGTATTCTCCTCACCTGAGCAGGACCTGTTGGCGAGCAGTCCTTACTTGACCTCACATCTGTCATCCTTACACTGAGCACGGGCGTCTGTCCAGGTACACTCCAGGCAGTGTGGGGGGCAGGCTGAAACACAACCACGTCCCAGTTTACACCAACATTGAAGTTTACCATGAAATATTTTAACCCTTTCCACCCGCCACCAACAGGATTTTAAAAAATGCCAATGAACTGTGATACATAGTCTCAAAAGACGCCACATATGTCACAATGACACTATGTAGAGCTATATATAGCTATTTTGCTTAAATTTTTTAAAATGCAACTTTATAAAATTATGATAGGCCTTTTTCCATTAGGAACCAATGTTTAACCCTTGAGACTGCACCCATTATGAGGATGAATTACTGAATTTCCCTTGGAAAAGCCTTAAATTTGTTTTAATTGAGAAAGTTCAAAGGTTTACCCACCATTAAATATCAAAATTATAGACAAATGGTTTGAAACATGGATTAGGGAATTAAATCAGCTTTTAAACGATATATTCACCATTTCTGTGCACTACAAATTATTCAGAGTTTGGAAAAATATGGAAAAATTAGGGAAAAATAGCAATTTTTCCCAGCGGCTACGGCCGGATTGGAGATTACACCCTCGGGCAGCCGTGACCGGATATTTATGACACCATACATTATGGTTACCAAGGTCATCTGGCCTATGAAAAACCCAGTCACATGGGGAACATACCTCTTTCGCAGTAGAGATTCTGATACTTCTACTATAGCTAGGGACATCAGAGAGGTATTAAATTAAAGGTCTTGACCTTGGCTTTCATCTTCACTATAATATATCCCTTCTTGTTCATATCCCTAGCTGTGGAATGGAATGTTATCAAGTCTAAGAGAAAAAGAGGCCAAAAAATGACCTTGACCTTGGGTTTTGACCTTGAAACGACCTTCAGATTTAAACAGAAACCATGTTAGATATTAGGGCCCCAGTGCCCCTTTAGGATTCCAAAGTTAGATTCCTGCTTTAATTTTATTATATACCTGAAAGAAATGAAAATACCATATTCCTGATTTCCCCCCATTTTTCACTTCAAATGGTTGCCATGGCAACCAGACCAATATCCCAGACTGCCACCAACCATTTTCTAGTACCTGAGGGTCCCCCCAACATAACTAGATATGTGTCATAATTTCATCATGAAAGTCCCACGGAACTGGATATTTGACATCATGATGCCCTACTATTTAACCCTTTCAGCGTGGGAAGCCACAAAAGTGGCTCAATGGCAAATTTCCATAGGAAGAATATTTATAGAGGAGAAATTAAGCTTTCAGAATCTGAAAGAATTTTTCAAAAATTCCTTTTAGAACTGGAGATATGGCCATTTGAATATGCTAGCATCAATTCATTAGAAAACAGTAAAATTGCAATTGCGCAACCTTGTAACACTATACATAAATATGATTTTGCTATCTTTTTTCAAATTGATAGAAATTTGTTAGTTTTTGAAAAATGATATAATTTTCAAAATGTTGTAACTTTGGTTTCATTTAAGATAATCACAAACTGTTTTTTTTGTTCAAACACAATAAACCTTTAGATTCCATTCTTTTTTCTTTGAAACAAATAAAATCAATATTTCAGCAATTAATGGTTACCTTGGAAACCAAAGATTGGAACATAATGCAGATATTATCAACATAGACATGTCTCATAAATTGGCAGGGTGCCAACATTTGGAATGTTTTCATCAAACTTACATAAAAACTAATTGTACCAGAAAAATCTAGAGAAAATTTGAGATTTAGGCATTTTTAAGACTAATTTTCATATTTTAGCCAATATCTCTGTAATTATGAACTGTAGAATAACATATTCAGCAGTAAAAGGGTTAAGCCAGTGATCCACCATATGCAACAGAACACCATCGTATTCCCTTCTCTTACACATTCACATTCATCTAAAAATACGTTTCCGCGTAAAAGGGGTACCCATTGATGCGATCTAACTTCTGGTCAATAAACATGTCAGTAGTGACCAATATCTAACACTGTCAGATATTTTCCAAGCAATTGTCCATTTTTCCATTATTTCTGGTTGAATCGCTCAATGGAAAATACCATTTCTGGTCGTCTTCGACCAGCTCTGGTCATTGCGACCATAAATGATTGAACATAAAGAGGGGTACCCACTGTGCGATGCGATCTAAATTCTGGTCAAAACAGAGATCGCCAGCAACCAATATCTAACATTGTTAGATATTTTCCAAGGGATTTGGTGTAGTCAAGGGGATTTCTAGTCGTATCGCACAATGGGAACATTATTTCTGTTCGTTTTCGACCAGTTGTGAATGGAGCAACCAGAACCAGTCGAAACGACCAGAATTCTAGTTTAATCACACAATAGGTACCCCCCTTTATGGGTCGAAACAACTGGAATTTTAGTTCAATCGTTCAATATGGGTTCCCCTTTTAAGGCTTCCATAACAGCAACAATAGTCACTCTAGATCTGTTAGCTAAGAAGTTACAAACTTCTGTTAATTTGTCTGTAATTTCTGGTACCAATGAGGTGGGTTCTACCATCTACATTGTTAATTCTTGTTCATTGCAAAGTTCCCAGCTAAAGCTAGCCGTATTTTGATTCATAACATATTGTGTATAAGCAAAGGAAAAACCTTGATCTCAGATCTAAATTTCCATCAAAATTATGATATTTTGATAGTGTCTTCACAATCTAGTTCTGATCATAATCAATCTAGTTCCAGTTCTTCTGATTGGTTAATTAGGAGTAATTCACCCTCGCAGAGTTGGATCGATGAGAGCCTGTAGCGCCCGGTGCATGTGTTACATTTGAGGGGTCCAGCCACCCCACAGTTTACACAGTTTGCTGGGCACTCTGAAAGAAGGAATGTTTAAAGTAATTATAATTTGAAAGTTCAAGATACATTATGATGGGTATGCCTGGCAACCACATATATAGCATAATCAAGACACAATTATTGTTTTTTCCCACATCTGGTTGAAAGGTAATGATATAATCATTAATGACATGAATTAGAGGAAATAACTTATTAGAAGTGAAAATAGGGTTATAAGAATTAAAAGCATTTGTTCTTGCATTTGCTTTAAATATTTCAAATGTACTGTGTTTGACGTTATCTAGGAGTAGCAGTACTGAAACTGACTTGTTTCATAAGGAAATATGGAGATATAGGGGAGGCAATGGAAGGTAAACTAAGGATAACCTTTTTCTTTTTCTTTTTCTTTTTCTTATGGGCCATTTATTACTCGTGGCAATACCAGTGGCAGTATTTTATGATATCTCTTGTCTATACACCTTTCTCATTAAAAATGTGGCGCCCCCTGGTGAATTAAATTGAAACATTTTTTAGGCCTTTTCCTATAGTTAACCTATATACTTCACTTTATTTAAGTTAACTATAGGAAAAGACCTAAAAATGAGTTTCAATTTAATTCACCAGGGGGCAACACACTTTAATGAGAAAGGTGTATATAGGGACTCGTCCGCTAACTTTCACTAAACAATATGGCTTTTCACACCCACCTGAGCAGGTGAATTGAGTGTTGACGGCATACCCGGTGTCACACTGCAGGTTGGCACACCGCACCTGGGGGTTGTCCGTTTGCCACATGCACTGATTACACTTGTCTGGGCAGGCTGAAATGAACAATGAGTGAAGGGTTAGTAAAGCTTTTATTACAACCTGAAATGAAAAAATGAATATACTGTACCTTTATGCTTTGAATGGAAGTAACAACATATTTGGAACATAACAAATTTGACCTGAACTGTCAGCTTGAACCCTTCAAATTTACTTGGCACCCCTTCAGCATTACCTATAACCCCATAGATATGTTCCAGGAACCCCCTTGAAATCTTGGGGCTTGGTATGGCCAATTACCAACATATTGGTTTATACTTTCAATTCTAAAAACGCTATTCATAATTGAACATTGGTGGCAAATCGTGAACTACGAATTTGCGATTTTGGTATATAGAATACAGGCTCAATGGTGAATAAAATGCCCCGAACCAAACCTACCGAGACAGCTGCGCCTGTTGTCATTGGCGGTGACCTGGGTGAACTTTGTCTTGCAGGCCCCTGTGTTACACACTGTCTGGGTGTTGGCCGCATCCCACGTACATGTGTTACAGTCTGCCGGACACTCTGCAACATAACAACAACAGCAGTGTTACAATCTGCCAGACACTCTGCAACATTAGTGTTTCAGTCTGCCGGACACACTACAACATAACAACAGTAGTGTTAAGGCCATATTCCACATACTGAAAATGCACTGCTGATTTCGCTACTGACAATAGTGTATCAGCAGTACTGCCAATAAAATTTACCAACATGTTGGTAAATTTTTCCTGTCGATTTTGTACAGGTTGCCAATATTCCACTTTCTGCAGCCGATTTTCCACTTTCTGCAGCCAATAATTATTCCACTTTCTGCAGCAGAAATTGCACTGAAAGTTGATGTCCCGGATATAGAACATTACTGTGGAGAGGCTCAATTTTGGTAGTGCACACTTTCGGTATATGGAATATGGCCTTTACAGTCTGCTGGACACTCTGTGACACAACAACAATAGTGTTACAGTCTGCTTGACATTCCGCAACATGAAAACAATAGTGTTACAGTCTGCTGGACACTCTGCAACATAACAACAACAATAGTGTCACAGTCTACCAGACACTCTGCTACATAACAATAAAAACAGGCTCATAAAATTTGCTTCAAAAAAGAATTCTCCCCACCACATAGCTTATTTACTGCATTGTACCGGCAGACTAGCCTAAATAAAGATGTGTGCTGAGAAATACATAAACAAGTCACAGACATTAAGCATATAGTTCTTTATATATTAATATCCTGGCATTCTTAGTGGTTTAACATAATGGAAAACTAGAAATGAGTATTTTTTTCAATTTATATCTACATATATTTCATTTTCAGGTTGGTCTGAAAGTATAAACATTACAGGTAGAACTATGGCAAATAGTTGTATATTTTCTCTGTGTATTTGTATACAAAAATTGCCAAAATAAACAGGCACATAAAATACTGTTTATCAGCTATGCATAGTAGGAAGAATTAAGAATTAAAAAAAACATGATTATACATCTTCTACATAGATTTCTGTTCTTTAACTAAACAGTGAGTATTGATTTCAATGTTGTTTACGTGAAGATTGCCAACTATTGCCTTCTATTTCCCTACCTACGCAAAATAACATTATTTAACCAAATAATACTACACTAAGGGTAACAGGTGGGTGGACCCTGGTACCCACCTACACAGGTGCTGGAGGCACCAAATACAAAGCCCGTGGAGTAACACTCGGTACAGGTGATGTCCATAGTGGTTGTTCCCGTAACCGTACATTTCCTGCATCCGGTACCACAACCTGAAATATGTATATCATTTTAAAGGTTTTTATTCATCGATAAACATAACAGTTTACCCTGTTTTACAGGCATGTTTTATTGGGTATAATTATCATATTATGTACAAATGTTACAACTTTTATTACTGTTTGTTTGTCACACAATATCAAATATAATTATCATGTATATATATACAATAATCATGTAAAAAGCAACTGCCAATAAAAGCTAAAACATTACAACTTCAATTGTGTAATTATGGTGTATGTATATGTACATTTATTGCACAGAATCTTCCCAAATCTTTTCACATTAGAAAAGAGTCAAAGATCTATTACAAATGCTTTATAACACTTGGTTTTAAATTCTCTATTCCTTTAAATCCTCTATTCTTATGCAGGTTTTGCATAATCTTATTTCCTTGCAGTTTTATCCTAGTATCATTTTAATGCAAAACACATTTTGACAAAATTCTTACTGTAGCATTTGTGGTCAAAGTTCTTGTGCCCATACCCATCAGCACACTGTTGTTTGAGACACTGTTCACCAGAACCCAGTGCATTGGTAGCGCACTGCTTGCAGCTGGATGAACAAGCTGAAAGCAAAACAAAAGTAGAATCTTGAAATGTAATTTCCAGATGACCTACAATCCACCTGTTGGCTGTTGCATAATGAGTCTTGCGGTTGTGAGGATTTGCACCAATAGTGAGACCCATCAATGTTCAACAGCGAGGGTATCCAACTTTCCCTATAACAGCGAGGGATTGACCACCAGTTTTTAAAATAAGTAGGGGGGAAATTTTAGGATCATTAATTTAATATTCTGTTTTCAGCAAATATTAGCTTATAAAATATACAGGAGGGAAGTAGTGGAAATGTATTTATTATTCAATTAAATGTGTTCAAAATATATTCAAAACCAATGCTGTTGCAAGGACTTGTATTTTGAAAACCTTAAAGACATTGCTATTGTGAGACCCAAATCTAACAATGAATGGTAGGTAAACAACAAAAGTGTGCGTTGTCCACTTTGATTGTTGTTTGGTCATTTTTTCATATACAAAATAAACCTATTAAGAATGTATAAATGAGCTTTAATTCTTTTTACAGAATATAGACCTGCAGTCTCCCTTCATTTATCAATTTTCAGAATTCAGGTATCATGTATTTATTGACTATAATTATATACAAATACCTCATGACAATATATTCAAATTACATACAGAATAATAAACTATTAACAGATACATATAAAAATAAAATTACAACTTAAATGCTAACTTTTTATCATATAAAACAGAAGAGCCTACCAGAAATGATAAAATATTATATCCTAAAAGCTTGTTACGGGATATGGGTTTGCCAACGTGTAACCCATAATGTATCTGGGAGAGTTAAGTATGTACAATGTAAAGCTATAAAGCAACCATAGCCAGGAGGGGATACAGGATTTCCGAAAGGGGGTTCTGTGTACAGACCAAGTACTAAAATGCCAAGCATTCGCAAACATGCATGCCAATGTTTTTTCTCTTTGGCAAGTTTAAGTTCCCACCACAGACATATATATAAGATGTATCTCTATGTTCTCACCAAAAGGGGGATGGGGTAGGACCCCCCGGAACCCCCTCCTCTGAATATTCCACCATATAGTGGGAATATTGATATCATTTGCACTATCTGAAAGAAAGGACTTGTCTGAAGACGTACTTTTCATAAAAGCAAATAAATATATAACACATAAAAACTCACTGAAGCATCGGAGGTCGGTGTACTGGTAGTATTGGTTCCTGCAGCCCCCGTGTAGACACTTGGTGTTACCAGGGGTGGTCTAACAGGAGAGACAGCCAGAGGAAAGCCTAAGATAATCTACTATTCCCCCCGCTAAGTTAAATTGTAGATGTTCAAGTTGATATTAAACTATTCTAATGTATGTATGTATGTATGTATGTATGTATGTATGTATACATGTACATACATACATACATATACATATATATATATATATATACCATAACCTTTATATATCTATTAAGTAGTCTCAGGCCCGTATCCAGAACTTTCCATGGGGGGGGGAGTGACTATTCAAAAAAACCGGACTTTCTAGAGGTGAAATAGCTCAAAGCCAGGATATCATCCATGGGTTGTGAAGGTTTGGGGCTCAGACCCTTAGCATAATGATGTCGTAGACAGCAATGTATTTTGCAATGTTATGACTTCGGGTGGGTTTCGGGTGGGTTTCATACAAAGTGAATCGTAATATACATCTCACAAAATTGGATGGATGGTATAGTGGATAAGGTCCTCACCTCGCACCTGGGAGGCCTGGGTTCGAGTCTGGGCCTTGCCTGCTACCCCACCTTGCCTTGCTGTAGTTTCCACCCCCATAGATTCAATCATTGACCTGTAAGTCACACAATTTAAGATAATATGTTTTTAATAATCAATAATCTTAACTGTAATGATATATAGAAAACAACAGGAACATAAGAACATAAAGTCTGAAACTCAACCATGAAGAAATCAAAATATCTTGAATAAAATTACAATCTTAAAGTTATGACCAGTGTGAAACACCCCCATAGTCTTGATATAGCTGAAAAGTTGCTGAATGGATCTAAAACCCCTATACATCATCATAATGTTATATCAAAGTATGTTAATCTTTTTGACGTTGACCTCTGTTTTCAGCCTGTTCGGAAGGGTGCTTGCAGTGTAACAATGCGGGCGCAGGGAAGTGTGAGGAGAAAAACTGTACCACTGGCTACACATACGACACACGAAAAGATGCGACAAAGACCTGCCTCCGTACGAATGGCTACTTGTTTTGTGTTTCGTTTTATTTCCAACTTTCATAAAAATAGTTTTTTAAACTTAGTACTCATTTTATTTCCCAATTACATTCGGGTATTTCTCCATTTGCAGCATTTTCTGTTCTCTGCACATAAACTTTTTTCATAGAAAGATCTTTGATCATATGATTAAAAATGCTTAATGTGTGTTTTCACTGGGATTTATGAGAGAAAGACAGAGTAGGGGGCAACCTGACACATGGGGTCCACCCCTTCCCCCTATTCTTTTAGTGGAATCTTGAACTTCAAATAAAACAAAAGAAAAAAAGATGTTTTGAATATAATTTATATGTGCAGAAATGCACAAAGTTTAAGTACTTAATCTACATGCAGACCCCACCTTTTCAAAATCCTGTATTTGCGACTGCACAACTTCAACAACAACAACAATCAAAGAACGTTAAGCCATTACTTAATAATGTTTGTGTACTGCTGTACCGATGATGAAAACCTTATTAGCCTTGTTGAGAATGTGGGTCTGTAAAGTTGTAAAGTTTACACTGCCCTTGCAGCCTGTGCCAGTTACTGTGAAAGGTGTGACTCCAGTGACGGCAGCCTAGTAGGAAAGTGTGAGAGTTCAAATTGCTCGCATGGCTACTACTACAGGGATAGTGACAAAATATGTGTCAGTAAGTAACAATTCACTAATATAACTCAACATTGAACTATTATGATGGAGGTTTTTTAGTGTTATTTAGTATTTGTATTCCCTTCCTCTGATAGATTACTTCATTGTTTTAGTTAGTCCAAGTCATGATCCTCTGTCATGCAGATCACGCATCACCTCCAGATGTTGTTCAGTTGCCAAGAATTGACGGATATTTCTTTATCAAAGTCTCAAACAAATACCATACGCCACTGACTTCCCTTGAGCATTTCACCAGTCCTTAGGCTAAGTCCACTTGCCTGGGTATTGGAATACCCAGACATTTTACCACTATTACTTTGGGTCTATTTATAATCTAAGAATTTGTGATTTATATAATATGCTTGGTCCAATCTATTATAATGTATTTAATCTATTTGTCCATATAATTTTGCAGGCGGTGCATGTGTCAACTATTCCTCTCTGTATTTAATGTATAACTGATTTACAAAAAATACTTATTAATTCTAATATGTCATATTGACATACTAAGTATACTTGTTCTCTGCTTGACAGAATGTGTAGACAACTGCCTTAACTGTACCTCAGCTGGTACTTGCGATAAATGTAATGACAAGCACGTCTTCCAGACCGACACCTGTAAACGTAAGTGTCTAATTTTTGGCTTAAAATGACATTTTGTGAAGTAATACATAAAGGTAAAATCTTTCAGAAATGTTGAATATTGCTTTCATGGTAACACGGGTAGTTGAGGAACTTCAAAACAAGATACTGCCAAGATGAAGGAATCAACTGCCATGAAAACCAGGCCATGGCACAAGTTGAACTTTCAATCTACATTGCATGAAATAAAGCTTGGGGCTTTCTTGATTATAACAAATATAAGAGCACTTTATCCTAGTTATGAAGTATGATATTAGCATTATACTCTATCTTTGTAACTCTTTTGGTGTCATTCTTAACATGTTTTTGATGAATTTGTGTTTTATAATTCAGAAACTAATAGTACAGCTTCTACTTGCAATATTCAAAAGCTCATTTAATTGTTAGAAAGCTTTGGAGCAGGTCATATATATATATATATATATATATATATATATACATACATATATATATCAACTCAGCAGATATTGCTATTAGTGGTACACATTTCATATTATATACTATAAATATACATAAATCAAATTTATATATATAGACATTAATGATATATGTATAAAGTACACACACACATGTCTATGCATGCATACACATTGTGATGCTGTAACTTGGTCCCACTTAACTACATCGAGTATTGATCTTGAATTGCAAATTCTTGAGGTCAAAAGATCTCATGTAAGAAATTGTATTGTGTTTAACATATATAGGCCTCCTACAGGAAATGTTGACAATATGATACAGATCTTATCTACTGCATTACAGTCAATATCAAATCTTCTTAGGAAAGATCTTCTCTTACTTGGCGACTTTAATATTGATAACTCAAACTTGAAATTACTAGATAGGAAGAGGTTACACAATTTTGCAAATTTACATGGCCTGACCCAACTGATTGATAAGCCAACGCGAGTAACAGAATTTTCATCAACCATGCTTGATTTGATATTTTGTAACATGACTAATATATCAACTTCAGGTACGTTAGATCATTATTTAAGTGATCATCAACCTGTGTTTGTTATTAAAAAGAGATAAAAAGGCACTTTATACTAAATCAGAATATGAAGGCAGAACTTATAGGAAATACAGTCAACAGGCTCTCCATCTGGAGATTGACAACCTATTAGACTATCAAACTATTCTCACTAGTAAGGATCCTGAGCAATGTTAGCAAGGGATTCATGATTTGCTAACTAAGGTAGCAAATATACTGACTCCTAAAAGAAATTTCAGGTTCGAAATGATAAACCATCATGGTTGACAGACGAGTTGGTTAGCCTACAAAAGGATCGAGACTATTTCTATAAGAAGGCAAAAAGAACAAAGTATCCTGAACATTGGTTTATTGCAAAAAACTTATGCAATAGATGTAATATAGCTTTGCGTAATGCGAAGGGTGAATTTATAAAGGACGAACTTGCAAGTCATAAAAATGATCCAAAAAAGTTTTGGAGAACTATCTACTCTGAATTGTTCAACACAGAGAGCAAACTATTAGTAAATTTCGAAGACAAAAATACTGGATCAGTATTGAAATAATTGGGAGCATATTTGGGAAAAGGTACCTATTGACATATTTGGCCAACCTGTGGCCGCTAGTTCTGGAGGTTTGTTTATATTATGAAACAATTACTTAACATGCAGTTAAAAATTATGTTTTATAATGTTTCTGAAGTCCCAGGGATTCTTATACTCTTTGTTTTATCGTTCTACGATATTTAGTTCCTTCGCAATCTTACATACAATATAGGTCATTATGCTCAATTTGGGCCAAATCTGGCAGTATCAGGCAGAAATTGACTCTTTGTTACATTGATCATGAAATATATGGGGAAAAAACTATTTTTTGAATTATTTTGTGAAAATTTTTGACTTACATGAAATTTTCTAAAGATTCTCATGACATTTACTAAAAAATCTAAATTTTCATAAGCAATGCATCATGGGGAAATCAAAATGGAACGTTTTTAGCAGAATTTCTGCGCATAATTTAGGTTAGCGAGTTACCATGGTTACGGTAAAAAGAATATAAAAAATGAAAAGAACATTTTTTCACAGGTAATGTAGAAAATGTTTTTATCTTCTCAAAACTGAAGACAGTGAGTGGAACAAACACTCCTGTCAATAGTTATGTCACTTTTAATATTCTCAGAAATAAGAAAACTTAATTTCTTGATAAACATAAGAAACTTTAAGTCGCCATAACATGGAAGTAACAACAGCAATTGGGAATAGGGGGTTCTCAATGTACAAGAGGTGGGGAGGTTCATACATGTGTACCTCAGGTTCTATCAAGAATATTTCAAAATGGTTTGCAGCATTTGAAAGAGTAGGTTTTCTACAATAAGAATAATGCTGACACATTTCCCCATGTTTCATGTGATTTTGTGACCTCATTAATTGGCAATAGGTACCTTTTCCCAGATACGCTCCCTAATAATGAGCAAGTTGCTGAAACTATAAATTCATACTTTGCCACTATAGGTCCTAAACTAGCCGAACATTTTGGTCAAACTGATTTGGAAAATCTGATAATTGGAAATCCTCGAAATGATGATACATTAGAATTAGGCGAATTTAGTGTTGAGTCTGTATTGGAAAAGATTAGAGGCATTTCAATTTATAAATCATCAGGGATACCCGATTATGGTTCTAGACTGTTTAAGGATGCTATGTTATACAATTGCAAACCTGATTTGTTATGTCATTTGTACAATTTGGTTCGTACTACTTGTATATTTCCCAACAACTGGAAAAGGGCGACTGTGATTCCCTTGCCCAAAACCAAATGTCCTGCATCACCATCTGATCTGCGTCCAATATCCATATTACCAATAGTTGGTGAGCTTATGGAACAACTGATGCACGACCAATTGCAAATTAAGAGTTTTTATAAAGGAACAACATTGTTTTAGAAAAAAACATTCTACTACTAGTGCAGTTGCTAAACTATTGGACGATGTTATGTTGGGCTTGGACAAGGGAAATATTACTCTCTGTGTGTTTTTAGACATAAAAAAGGCGTTCAATACCATAAACCATGATATTCTGTTGTTAAAATTGAAACATAGTGGCTTGTCACAGAAAACTATTGAGTTAATCAAGAATTATTTAACAAATAGAACCCAGTGTACTGTATATGATGGAAAATGCTCACCCTCAAATCCTATTCACTGCGCGAAAAAAGAGCTTTCCAAAGGTTTCCATGCATAGTAAAGGTTTTGTAAAGGTGGATACAGCTAATTATGAACTTTCACTTTGTTTCAAATAACCTTTCCATTCCCTAAAGGTGGTACATGTGTTTACAATTTGTAAATCCTTAGTAATGGTTCATTAAAGAGCAGCATAAACTTTGGTGACAACAAATATGTATTCAAGGTCATGCATCAAGATGACATTTCCACCAGCTTTCCATTAGTCTGAGAAAGAATACCTTTGATATCAGTGAAGATCTTGGGAAGGTACACAACAAAGGTGATATGTGTATCATGTTTAGTTTTATTTTGGAAAGGTCCACTTCTATGGTTATGAAATGAACTTAAAGCCCATGGGTCAAGGTCAATGGCTAGCACATTTTTTAGAAAAGTGGTCTTTACAATTTGTACTTTAATTGGTGTATATATATTTTGCCTAGATGTGATAGTTTATAAATGGTATGCGATAAACTTGTTTTCTGATGGCTTATAGAGCCAAAAACACAAGAAACATGAGTAAATATACATTTTGATGAGAACAATGCTGCTCCCACCTGGTGCATAAAGATAGCATAATTAGGAAATATGACCTTTACAGGATGTAAATACCTTGTAAATGTGACATTTCTATTAAATTTACTTTGCTTGTAAAGGTTGTCTTTAAGTATTTAGTTCTAAACTAACCTCTAGAGGGGACATGAGGGAATCATCATCAGTTTTGTTGTAATATCATATCCAAAAATGATCTTTGCCTTGTGTTTAATCTTTGGAAATCAGATTAAAATACCATGAACTACTTTCATTACATGGGGGGTTAGAGATTTGAAACCACAATATTTGTAATAGTTTTTATAATGTCTCTAAGTAATGATCCTTTTGATAGACACCTTTTCTGTTCAAACCCACTTGAGTGACTAGGTGCTCTTCCTCTAACTCTATATCAAACTTGAAAGGAGACAAACTGAGAGATAGATCTCCCAGTGATTGGAAAGATGACCATTTTGGTAATCTCCAAACTCATCACTCAGGTATATACCTCAGATATGATAGGAAGATGCTCATTATTGTGTACTCTGACCTATCATTGAGACAAACTTCTCAGAGGTATTGGAAAGATGACCATTGAGTTATTTCCAAACTCATCAAATATGGCCTCTCAGTGCCTCTACAATATCATAGAGGCCTCATCTTTCCAAACACTCCATTTGTATTAATCTTTATAAAAATTATATTTAAGGATAGACAACTGTTGATAGCGGCTGATTTATAAAAATATGAATATCTCTGGAACCAAGTGCCTTATCGCATTGTATAATACATCAAATGAAAGCTCTTAATTTTCCCTATCCATTTATACAAAGATCGTTCGGATTTCAAGCAGAATGGAAAGACAGTAAATAAAAAACTTATTTTTCAACTTTTATTTTTTGAACATGAATATCTCCTCTGATAATATACTTACAGTTTTGAAATTTGGAATGCATAATGAGAACATTCATATGGAGGGAACCGTGTCTCAGAATATTGATTTAGGTCCTAGTTTTAATTTTATGACAAAAAACGGGTAACTTTTTGTACATTTTTCAAAAAGAAAATTCTACATTTCATAAAATGAAAACCAGGACATATATCAAAAATTTGAGACACGGTTCACTCTGAATGAATCTAAAGAAGACACAGAAGAAATTTCAAGTTTTTATGTTAAGTATTAAGCGAGATATCAATGTTCAAAAAATATAAGTGAAAAATACGTTTTATGAATTCCTGCCAGAATTTCAAATTCATTAATATTATCTATATTTATGTATTTTATATCAGCAGATAGGGCTCTTAATAGTCTATGTTATGATTTAGAATATATTCATGAGCCATTTGAATGACGGACGTAGTGTGGAAAATACTGCGCCATGGCAAAATATGCCCTATCAACAGTTGTCTATCCTTAAGGCATTTCCAGATACTATAAAAGAACTTGAAATATCATATCTACAACCTTTACTTTGTCAGTAAATGTGGGCTTTAGTACTTTTCCAAATTCCATCAGGGACAACCTTTACTGCACTTTACAAGGATCATTGAATTTGGACAATGTGGCTATTATAGTAATTTATATGTTTTGTAAAAAGAGCCGTTAAATTCAGTAAGGATATGGAGAATGGCCATCTTTCCATATTTTGTTAAGGTTTATTAAAGACCATCCTTGTGATATTTGAATTTTCATGTTGTGTGACCTTTGCTGAAATTTACAATGTTTACAAAAGAACAATAAAGGTCATCTGACAGGACCAAAAAGGACCTTTGGAAAAAGAGCCATTACAAAATGTAAATATCATGGAAATTACAACTTTTACTGTTTGTTCAAGCTCATCTCTCATGATTTGGAAATGCCCTTATATCCAATGGAAATGTAGCCATTTATGTATCTTTCCAAGAGAATTAATATCTTGTAAATGCCTATTTTCGCGTAGTGTAGTTCCTGTACTGTTAACTGGCTGGGAAACACCAGGTGGCAGTACATGATCAACTGATGTGTCTTTCAACCTTGATAAAATTACACTATGCACCCTTCTTTTCAAAGGTGGCACCCCCTCTTGGCAGAAATGTGAACCCTTGCGAGGAGAGTGCAGTCTGCAGCACTGGTCACTTGGCTTGGAGCAGAGTTGATTAAGGATTGGTGCCTATTTAGATAGTCAAGGGTCTGTACTTGTTAGTAGTGTACAGAATGTATGTGTAGGGGAGGGGTGGGAGAGGGGTTAGTTGTGGTTGTTCACACCAGTTCAGTTCCACAGCCCAGAGCCCCTAAACACCCACTCAAGCTAAGGTAAAAAACAATTCCTGTTGCTGTCATTGATTTGTGTTTAGAGTTGACTCCTTTCAAAATAAAATCTTGCCTCAAAGTTTCCTTAATGTATCTAAACTGCATCTTTTATCATCAAATTAGGTTACTGATAGCAAAGAACAGATATTTTTACATGCAGATAAGAGTGCTAGAAATGATCAGTTTATTTTATTGTTAGTGTATTGATGGGATTTAGACAAAAAGTTAAGAATGGTCCCTGTACGTGTTAGTCTATTATGGTGGGCAGTGTCCCATTGAAGGGACTCGCTTCACCTTGGTCTGGGACTAAGCAGGACTGCACTGCACAGGTTCATAAGAAGGGTGTATTGAACCCTTCCATTTGCTGAAAGACTAAATACATTACTTTCACATCCACAGAGTACAGTTATCAATTTGAAATTATAAGAGAAATTTCCTCCGAATACAAAATACTGAAGCAAAAGAGAGGGAAAATAGAGGCGCTACTGAACCATTGAGTGTTATAACACGGCTGGGGGGTAGCAACATGCCGATCTAGACGTATGTGGATTGTAAACAATGTTGTAAAAGTAGTTTACATGCTTCAATTGCTATCAAACTTTGTAAATTAATTTGATGTGACATAATTAAAATAATATATTCAACAAAATCATTTTGTATTCTACATAAAAAGCATATTCAATGCTTTTTTAAGTTGCTACCTTCCCGTGCATCTAGCCTGAGCTAGAAAACATCTCTCAATGAACTGACCAATGGGAGTTAGAATATAGGTCACGTTGCTATGCGTTGCTGGGTCCGTTGCTATGTCCTGGTGGAGAACTCATGACCCGTTGCTAGGCCTCACTGCAGGACATTTTTATTCCTCAACTTTCGGTACAATTTTGGTCATATCTTTTTTGGTATTCATTGAATTCATAAACAGTAAGCGAGAAAGTTGTTTGTATTGATCTATGCTAAAGGAATATCACAAAACTTTCAGGTTTCAATATAAAGATCAGAATAGAAGGAGAATACTGTCTACACAATGAGGGAATGTAATAGATCTCTTTATAACACATGTAACAATGTTGCTACATGTGTCAGATTATTTAGACACATTTTGCAACAATTCTGATAGAATTCTCCGTGTTATAAGGTGAATAACGCACTCTACCCCACCCCGAGTGCGTTATTCCCTTATTAATTATCTGTTATATCAGGTGTGCTTAATTAGTTGTAGTTAAGTATGGATAATAGCTAGGTTCTAATGCAGTCTCCCCCCTCGTTTGACTGCTGTCATCCAATACATAATCATAGTTCCAACATCATGTAAGACGTAACACTAGCGTGAAAGGATGTTCTTTATTAATATTCTCCTGTGTATTGTTGTTCCATGACAAGATCTCAATTAACAATGATCAGCTCAAAGGAAGGAATCCCCTCAAACACACTCAGTCAACACTCCCGCCTTTCCTACACAGTCTTTCTGGTTCTATTCCAGTCAAGGACTCCACTTTTAAGATTCAACCTTTCCAGGATGGTTATATTATATATTCACACCAGGGGCGGATCCCCTGTACATTCATGTTTATGGGGGGGGGGGGGGGGCTCCCCTGTACATTCATGTTTTTTGCCCCCCCCCCCCCCCCCCCCCACTACAAATTCCCAGGTCCACCCCTGCACACAACGTTCAGCCAAACTGACTGAGCTCGAGTGGCGTGCTCCCCTTTAGTATGATACGTCACACAAAGACTCCTCCTTTAACCCCCTAACTTTGACAGAGAGTTATGGCTAAAGCGTGCACTGTTCTAAACCTAATGCTGTAAAGCCTACACGAGCATCGACTGGCCATCCACGTCAGTACATTACCATCTTTAACTGCTACGCTTTTGCCAGGCATTGTTCAAAGGGTGGCTGGAATGGGTGGCCCATAATTATGTACACATTTTGACATGATACATCCAACCCCTTTTAGCATGTGGTACACAGGGACAGATCCAAAGATTTCACCAAAAAAAGGGGGGGGGGGAATATAGGATTTGATTTTGAGGGGGGGGGGGGGGCTAGTAAAGGGTTAGAAACTCCGTGCCTCTCAACGTTTATCAAGGACGTGAGGCTTCTCTATGGTGGGCTAATGGATCAGTCTGGTGGAATGAGACCAATACACCCTTCTTTTTACAGGTGGCACCCCCTCTTGTCAGAAATATGAACCCTGGTGAGGGGAGTGTTGTCCAATTCACACTGCAACTCTGACCACCAGGCCTAGTGAAGAGTGCAGTAAGAGCTGGGGCTCACTCAGGTGGTCAAGGGTCTGTAACTATTAGTAGCCTGTGGACTGTGTATGTGACAGGAGAAGATGGGAGAGGGTATTGTGGTTGTGGGGACTGAAGTCCAAAACAATCAACTTTGCTGAGTACCTGCAATTAACTTATGTTTAGAGTTGATCTCCTCCCAAATAAAAAGGCAAGCAAGACTCAAAAGATTCCTTAATGTACCTAAACTACATATTATATCATAATATTAGGTTACTTGTGGCAAAGAACAAATGTTTTTGCATGCTTGTATGAGTGCAAAAAAAGAGGCAAATTTGCTTTCTTGTTGGTGCATTTGTCAGGTACAGAAAAAAAGTTCTTAATGGTCCCACTGTTTGCCTATATGCCATGCACTGACCCAGCCTGGTGACTCCCGGCACCTTGGTCTGGGGCACAGCAGAACAAAAGTGCGCAGGTTCGTGAGAAGGGTGTATAGCCTCATTATTATTATTCCTGTCGCCGGGTTCTGTCGTCGGGGGCCGTCCATAAATGACGTCATGATATTTACCTTTTTTGACCCCCCCTCCCCCTTGTCATGTTTTGTCATGCAACCAATTTAACCCCCCTCTAGAAATGACATCATGCCCAGAAGACCCCCCCCCCCCACTCCAAATGGTAGAAATAGTATAAAAATAGATGATTTTTATTGCCTAGGAACCTGTCTGGACCTATAAAAATAATTGATCTTAACTGAAAGTTACAGAATTCAGTATCTGATGTCCCCACCTGTCAGATTTCATGTCATATTTGAGAATCTAAACTGCATTCAAGCAACACTCGGCTGTAAACACAGGAACTGGAACTCCTTTTATTAACCTCCTTTACTAGGGCGTTCTACTATTTAGTTACAAACACTCACACCAGGTGACAGGCAAGTCTGGGCTTCCCGCCACTGTGCACATGACACCACCTAACCTAAAATCTCTGAAATTCTTAGAATTCATTTTTTCAACATGATGTCATGCACCACATGACCCCCCTCCCCCCTCGTCATGCTTTGTCATGGAAACATCAACGCCCCTCCCCTCTGCTGCATGACGTCATTTATGGACGGCCCCTTGAGACGACTGGATCAGAATGGACCATAGCAATCTACATTGTAATGTTAATAAGTGTAGAACCTTACAAGTATTATAGACTCGAACCACCGTATTGGTTCCCATCGGCCCCAGGCTAAAGTTGTTTTGGGGATTAGAGGAAGGTCGGCCATCCTTTAATCCATTGCTGATGACCATCACAACTTTAAGTTTGTAAGGGAAAAGAAATTACATGTGTATATATATATAATATATATATATATGCATATATATATAGTTATATATATATATATATCCCTCTCTTCTAATAGGTCTCTGGGATTCGTTCCCAAATGGCTAAATCGAACCTGCTCCACAGTTTGTAATGGGGAGGAAGCTATATATATATATATATATATATATATATATATATCCCTCTCTTCTGATACATCTCTAGGATTCATTTCCAAATGGCTAAAGTGCCATAATGCAAAGTAAAAAGTATTACTGCCGGCCCTCAACCCCATGTATACTGATTAAGTACATCCTGTCTGCCTAGCCCTTTCGTCGTTATAATTATCCCCCTATATTCTTTACAGATTTAATAAACGTACCCTTTAGAAGCCAATCCGGCCATGGCTGCCCAAGGGTGTATTCCTCGATCCGGCGGCATCCGCCCCCCAAAAATAAGCATTTTCCCATAAATTTTTTCATAATTATTTTTCCACAAGAGAACAATCTAAATAGTATTTAGCCTACAGAAATGGCAAACATACTAAATAAAACTGACTTAATTCCTTTTCCATGCTTCAAACCAGATTTCTATAATTCTAATATTTAAGTGTGATTAAACCTTTGAACTTTGTCAATTAAAACAAATTAAAGGGATTTCTGACGAAAATCCTGGGGAAATCCGGCAATTCAAAAAGCCCACTGTGGGGCAAAAGGCCCATGGGCATCTTACCCCATATGGGCCTTTTGCCCCTCTTAGAATATACAGTATTTTTATGTGGGCCTTTTGCCCCACACCCCCTGGGCGTCTTACCCCACACACCCTAGGTGTGGGGCAAAAGGCCCACTTTATTAAAATTTGGTGTTATCTTAATACTGTTCAAATAAAATCAATGATCTTTGTGCTATTTGATAAAGAGTCACTAGTTCTATGATTTTATTTCTGTTTGTTTTTGATTCTACAATTTATTACAGAAATATGAGAATGCTTTCTTAAGGTGGGCGTCTTGCCCCACCCTTCCCTAGGCCTACACACAATAGGTGTATGAGTTCTTGTTCTTGTCCTTTCTTTTTATTCCTTTTATATTTGATTCTTGTAAAATTAATTTTTACAAGTCGAGGGTAGGAATTTGCTAACTGAACAATGCTAGATACTTCAAGGTCATCCGCATTTCAGTTTTTGTTTCATCAACACCTCAGACTACCCTTTACCTTTTTCTTTAGTAAAGATTGATATCCCCTCAGTTCCTATTCACGCTCTAATGTTAGCCGGATGACGTCGGTAGAATATTGACCATCCTTCAATAGTTCAGTAAGGGGAACATGCCTGGCCGGGAGGTGTTGGGTGGGTATAGGTAGGTGGGTGGGTGGGTTGTTTTGGGGATGGGAGTTGGGGAGGGGTCGGGCTGGCAGCTATAGGCTTGGGTCGGTTGCATGCCCAGGGAGTTGGGGGGGGGGGGGTACTCGACTTAGGTTTAGGTATCCAGGGGATATCCAGGGCACAATGGAGCAGAGTTCCTACAAAAATTAGGAAATTAAAGAACACCATTCCAATCGATTCCAGATACAATTTTAAACTTATAATTTTCTACAGCAATAAGGTAATGAGTGTTTCATAGAAAAATGTAAAGATTTTAACACTTTTCCCTTTGTTTTCAAAAAGGAGGAAATCCTACAAAAGTAGGAAAAATGGCATCTCTGAGAGCTGTAGTTTTGCAGGTAGCTACCATTGAAGAGTCAGTGCCCCACCCCCCCTCCCAAGGGGGGCGGGGAGGGTTTGGCTTGGCAGCTCGGCTCCGGTCGGTTGCATGTCAAGAGCACCATGTTGTGAAATGAAGCGGAACGGCCTGAGCCTCTCCTGGCCCCAGCAGGTGGCGTGACAGGCGGCCTCCTCGTTCGGCCACTTGTCTATTAAATCGGGCAGAACTAATTAATTTACCACCCCCCGACCTGAAACCATGACGACCAGCCTCCCAGGGCCCCCTGGAGGGAACAGAGGAAACTGGCCCCCCTCCATCACTCTCCGAGCAGGTGCTTGTTATACTGGTATAGGAAAAAGCACGAGGCTTTCGCAGCTTGGAGAGTGGTCAAGGTCACATCCGGTAGAAAAAATAAAGAAATATTGCATGGTTGTTGCAACTTTAAAGTAAATATAGGCCCACTATTGATTATAACCCTTTTCCTTTTCTGCACATTTAATTTCCTCCCTTGAAACATAAGGAAATGCTTCTAATAGGCCTATGTCTTCATCGATGGGGAAATATATAAATTGGTGTCAATGCCATGTATGCAGGTTTTTCTAGACTCATCCAGACCATGCATAGATACCTAAATCTCTAGTAGGCCTTTGTCCAGGCGTAATTTTCTTTTTTCTATGTAGCCCTATTTTGGTATAGGTGCACATGCTGTAGGTTAAGTCAAGGGAAGTCAAGGTGCATTCTAAAGGTGATAATTCCATGTCCTTACTTATTAAAGCCTTTGGCATTTAACATGTCATTAGTCACGTCCGCGGTTTTATATTTTGTTAGAGATGAAATGTAGAACTTGGTATTTTCTCTTTTTGTATATGATATATCTATATCCTTATTTTGACAAACTTTGTTATTTCAATGGCGATTGTTAATATATTATTCCTCTT